>OX402589.1:5735647-6958647 GCA_948098905.1 Tiliacea aurago
AATATCATCAATACAATGCTCTAAGTTCATAAAGATGTAGGAATGAGTTTTCCTGTTTTTTCTTTTTTCCTACGCCTTTATTTAGTACGAAAATATTTAGTGTCAGTTTATTTGTTGTCACGAAACGTCGCTGCAATTTGTACAAAAAAAATACGTGTGAATAACAGTGCATTTCCAAATAAAGAAGCGAGTATTATTTTCATAGCATTAGCCTATTAATACAATTCATGTATGTATCGTCTTTATCTGTATATTACAAGTTATTCTGATATTGTGGCTAATTGAGGTTGTTTCTCACGAAAATGCTACACATATGAGTCACATTTCGTCACTCATATGACGTAACTCACATCTACGTGTAAAGTTAAAACATGTTTACACTGCGGCTGAAAATTTTAACAAATTATATGCCGGCGGCGTCCGGTGTTATCTCCATACAAAACGTTTCACTAATAAATAAATCCGACATTTACGGAAAATAGATATAAAAGAGTTATAGTGTAATTTTTTAAAATAATAATTTGGAGGTTTCGAATAAATGCTAAATTTGATCATTAAACCTGCATTTTAGCTCCCTGCCGGACCCTGCTCAATTTGAGCAGTAGGACATAGTTTTAACTCTGCTTTACAATAAATGTGACTTACATTAGTATAAAAATACAGGTATGTCACAAAACAGTTTGGTCACGATTTTGAGCATGTTAGTCACATGTACATTTTATTTGAAAATGGCTCTTATAAATGTACTTAATCATGTGTAAGGTCATAGAAACAGCTATTAAAATATAATCCAATAACAACTTTATTTTATTAGTTATTACTTTTCTACTTCAGTGTACTCAGGCACAACACGTGTGAACCGGTTAGTGAGTAAAGTAAAGAAGGTCATCGATATGTATGAATCCGTCGCTTTTTAGTAGTCATTCAGATTTGGTCGGATAACCAGCCGTTGTTTACATATTTTGGTTTTTTGTTTATATTTACTTAATGCGTAACATTTGAAGCTCAATATTTTCACCATATATTTTTGACTAAAGGCACAAGATTTTGGTTTACACCTACACATCTGGGATTGTGCCAGTTCCTTGTATTTTGCCGTCAAAGTTATGACACCATCGTTTTTACATTTAGCAAGATTATTCAAAAACGCATGCATGAACATTTTTGAAACTTTGTATGGTTATTATTAGCGTCAAGAAAGACCGAATACAGTTTTCAGCGAAGTTATGCCTTGTCTCATTTAGGCGCTGCGATGTTTTTTCGGGTTTTCATAAAACCGCGATAACTTGAAAACTATAAATATTTTCTAAAATCTAATTGGGGCACAAAGGGGCACACATTAAGAGCTACTCGCGTATGTTTATTCTACAGGGGCACATGCAATGGTTTTAGAGATATACTATTCATCAAAACGTTACTCCAGCAGGAAATGCAATATCTCGAAAATCTGAAGGGGCACAGATTTTATTTTTGGGGGCACATTTTGGCACACATATAAGCTATCTGGCCATGTACAGTTTTTCTCTCTCCGATCATTCGTTTAGAATTTTCCTGCTAGAAAAACGTTACCCCAGCAAGAATCGTTTTTTCGATTTTTTTTCGAAACGACAGGGGGCACACATTTTTTATGTGGGGGCACATTTACAGCAGATAAGGCACCAACTATACGTTCTACTCATATAACTCTAGGAGATACTTTCTTGTTGGGGTAACGCACACAACATAATCGGGTCCTTCTATACCCTGCAGGTTTTTATAAAACGACAGGCAATCCTCAGGAATTAGACTAAACATTGACTTTAGGTCATCTAATTTAGCCTGGGTAATAGGTTTTCCGTCTGGCCAAAGAGGAATAAGGAGTTCTGAGCATAAAGGAAGCACGCTTCCTTTAAATTTTCGCCCTATATATAACTCTTGATATTCCTCATTATTATCTGAACTCATGAAGACAGAGTGTACATTATCCTTTCTTATTTGGATATGTTTGGTCTTTAGCCAATTAACTTTAACCTTATTAATGAACATCTTTCGATTTGTTATATTTTTTTCTAATTTCTCAGTGCTCACGAAGTCTTCTTTTTCCATCTTTATAGGTACTAGAGGGGTCTTTTTTGTGCAAGTCTTTATCACATTCACGTAATCTTCTGCAGTGTATAGTCTCTGAAAATTTTTTAAATGACTTTCAATTTTACCAAAGTCAGTGTCATTTGGCAAAAATGTATGTCCACTTTCTAGGAAATTTAAATCTATAACCTTTATGGTAGGATGGCTGTGTAAAATCACTTTAAGAATGAGGACCATTTTTATGTTCCGATTTTGGCCCCCGCAACTGTCGCTCCACAATGATAGATATTCAACATTAGGACGCAATACTTCGTTTATAAATTTTTTCAAACAGGAACCAACTTCTTGGGCACCTCTGCCAGCTTGACCCTCAACCCAAACAAAACAATATCCTTTATTTGTAGAAGACACATGAACGCCGCAGTTATAAAACCAGAGTTGTCTTTTATAAAATACCACGTTTGTTGGAATACGTGGTAAAGGCAACGTCTTCTCCATGTCAAATGTTAAACACTCAAATGTCTCATCTACTTTTGCCCTTTCAATCTGGCAATTCATTTGACTTCGTAAGGACTCAGCTAATTTTAAATGCTTTTCTTTTTCGGAAATCAATTGGTTTCTGTCTTCTATTGACAAATCGTTCGGGACTTTTAGTTTTGCTGCAAATGTGTCACATCTATTGCACGTGTCTTTTTTAAGACTTTTGAACCTTAAGTTAAATTCTTTCAGGAAAATCTTTCTGAAAATGGCTAATGATACATATTTTTTGCTGTCGTTGCCATGAATGAGTCTAAATTCGTCAACATATAAATCATATATCTTTTGCATAGTCAATCCTGATTGCAGATATAGTGCATCACCAATTTGAGATCTTCTATAGTGGGACTCATATTTTGGTAAGTTATTTATAATATTACAAACAAAATCTATTTGTTCTTGCGCAGTTTTATTCCACCCACCAGATGAAAATCCTCTACAATCCCCTAAGTTATCACCATTGCGTTGTTTTTTTAAACTAATTGTGATTTTTTGTGTGGTTACTTGAAATGTGTTTAAAAACATGTCACGGCACACAGGAATATTTGAAATTCTATACGTTCTGGAGAAGTTTCGTGGCTTTTTAACCTGAGATGAAGTATTTTCAGATATATACGACCGTTTTTTACGTGTTTCCGTAACGTTCGCGCAAATGTACAGTAGCTGAGCTTCGTACGACCCAAGTGTGATAAATTTATTAAATTCTTTTCTTCTTTCTTCTTCTGTTACGTTCAAATGACACTGTTTTTTGCAAACGCATGTGTAACTTTCAAACGTTTTTGCGCGTACTTCTCTATTTTTTCCTCTGTATGGCAAATTAGCATATTTGCGACATTTTCTTTGAGCTAACGTATAGTCTTTGAATTTTCTTTTTCGCCCCCTTTTTGGCCGACTTGGTCTTTTTTCAGTAGTTTCTTCTTCACCATTGATATTATTTGCTACAGAATTTTCTTCTTCACACGTGCTATGGCTTATTCCTTCTCCGAGATCTTCATGCAAATTATTACTACATACTTCCTCCATGTTCTGTTCTTGTGTAATACTTCTAGGTAGTAAAATTGATTCGCTGTCCGCATCTGAAATTTCCGAACTCTCGGAAACTATGTAGTTCGGATCTTTGACACTATCATCGTCACTGTCACTTAAAAGTGTATTTAACAGATCTTGTGTAGCTGGTGACATTGGTCTTACTGGAGAATCTTCAATTCCTTAAAAAATATAATATTATGTAGCAAAATGTGTATTTGTTGAAATGGAACATGCGCAATACATTATTATGGTAAATGCTATTTTGAAATGGATGTGTCTACTAATAAGTAATTAAATAGAAATCGATGACTAACTTTGAAAACCATTTTCAGAATAATCTTGTACAATCTCTTGAGGTTCTTTCTGTAAATCTGGGTTTTGTGATGCCCCAGTATGCATAAACCAATCACTCTGTATTCTCAATATATCTTCATTGTTAGTATTTCGAGGTGTGATTGGCGAATAAGAAGGAGGATCCAGAGAAATGTAACCTGAAAAAAAAGCAAACATTTCATAAATCTTACCAAATATTAACCTTACCTGCTTCCCAGAGGGGTAGGCTGCAACTACGAGTTTCTACCTTAGTACTAGTTACTACAATCCTGACATGTTCAATATAAAGGTATAACTACAATTTAATAACTTTCAAAACTCTATGTTGTGGCAACTGTAAGGGAGTAGTTCTTACTTTCTACACTTGCTATATTATCTGTATTGGAGAGATTGGTATCTTGATATGTTGTAGAAGTACTAGTTGAAGGTAGGACTATTTCTAGGGGTGGTATAGTCTTGAGATTGATCACATCTGTAAAAAATATGCGTATAATATACATAGTATATGGTTTGATTAGTGGTTGGTAATATTGTTTGGCTACCTCTATTATCAGAACCTTTAGTTTGTTCTAAACTGAAATGAAAATATTTATTTGTCCACACCATCCCTGCACATCCTTTTAATAAGGTAGATAGGTATAGATAACGTGCGGTCTTAATAAAACAAACGAAAATCACTCAAGAATGTCTCCAAAGCTGTATTTTGAATCATGTTACTTTAATAAAACAAAGGAAAATCACTATTAAAAAATGTAATAAACAAATCATGACTAGCTAACTAGATACTATACCTTCAGAAGCATTTTTTTCATACTGTTTTATTATCTGGTCAGGATTCATTTCCTTCAAAGTTTCCACCAGACCACTGGTTTCAACTTCACCTTGCTTTTGAGAGGTTATTTTGTTTCGGAGGTCCATTAATTTCCGTCTTTTAGCCAATAACTTTTCTAATGACAGAGTCTGTAACAAATCATAACGATTATGTAAGAAGTTAAACTTATATTAGCGAATCAGTCAACAAATATCTTTCACAATAAATTGGTATTTTAATGAATACTTACGTTTTCCTCGGTTTCCATAGTAAAATAAAATTAACACCTGACACTACAAATTAATAAACTTACACAGATCACTTAGTATTTTACAAAACACAACGATAACGAAACAAAACACGACACGGCGACAATACGTACTCCTTCAACGATGCTTGCGTCCTACATACTGATAAGTCAAGATTCACAATGACAGGAAGCAAATAGTCTGTCTCGCTTGCACTCGTGGATAAGTATTGACAGAAGCACTGAATCACTTGCATAGTTCGTATTCATTTAATAAATAATTGTACCTAAATGTGAGAGAAATAGGAAATAAAGTTATTAATATTAAAATATAAACTTTCTTTTCTTCTTGTCATTAAATCATTATGTTAACTTACCTAAAGATGATTTTTTTTTTTAAATCAAAAATATTCCAATTGACTTGGAACTTTTTAATGAAAATTATATTTTGCCGACATGGGTAACATTTATTTATATCAAAAACGTTTCAAATGGTATGGACCATTTTAGTGAAATATCTATTCTCCGGAGAGTGCACGTACTATGTTTAAACAAAAACGTTTCAGATGGCTTGGAACGTTTTAGTGAAACATCTATTTTAACAAGGTCAATCAGATTTTTATAAATCAAAAACGTTTCAAACATCTTAGATCACATTTCAGAAAAAAAAATATGACTCTGTCTTATATTTGGGTTGTTCCACACAGCTTGGGCTTTTTTAGTTTAATATTTATTTGTGTTCTCTATACAAGTGGGTTGGGTTACTAGATCATGATTTTATTAATAAAATTATAGTACAGCCACCAAATTTTGACAGTTAGTAAATAGCAATCACATGACTTATTTGGTATTATAAAGTAAGTTTTGATCTGATTGTGGGTTGGAACGTTTTTCAGGAACTACGTCCAATTGTAGATAATTTTACTGGCTACATTATGTAGTACTTCAGTTTTGTTAAAGTATCATAGCTTCTAATGTTTTTATTTATTTTTATTTATTGGGAAATGATTCACTGTGTACACTCAATGGTACTCAATGAACCGGGGGCTAGTACACAGTGAACCGTGTGTGCAAACAATGAACCATGCCAATAAACAAAGCGTTAAAATTATTGTATTATAATAAATGTTGTTAAATAAAACTCACTAATCCATATACAGTACCTATTTATTTGTAGTAACAATCAAAAAGCGTAATTTTTGTCTAAACGATACCTCTTTTAGACAAAAATTACGCTTTTTGATTGTTTCTAATATCGTAAACGTTAATGAAATTAACATTAGTTTCTTAGAAATCAACAATTAGGTTTTTACGTAAGTACTAATCAACTGACAACAAGTTTGTAAGTAAGTAGAGTAACATTTAAAATATTATTTTCTTAATCATTAATTAACAAATCCCTAAATCTAAATGAGATCTTGTTTACAATCAAGTTTCTGAAGTAACCCTAATCAGTCATTATGTTCGTATTTAAGTATCACAATAATTATTTTCTTTCAGCCTTTTAAAACCATAACATAAAAATTAAACTTTAATAACGCATATTTAAAAGAGAAATATCAACAGGAAATCTGTAAGTAGTTTGACGTCGATTGTTAGAATTTTCAATTTTAGGAAATGGCAGAATATACTTAATTTCTGCAATATTAACACCAGCCGTATCAGGTTCCTTTGGATCAGTAAATTTCTGTTGAATCTTACTTTTTAATTTTAAGTATGAGACAAAAAAATCACAATCTTCTTCATCATCTAAAATTTCCAGAATTTTACCGACGTAATAGATTTTTTCATTTTTTGTTTTAAAAAGTATTATAACAAAGTCATTTTCACGGGGACTACGTTTAAGTGGTGGAAAATCGTCTTTCAGAACTATCTCATCTTCATCAGAATCACTTGTAATCTCATTCATCTCACCGCCAGAAGATGATCCACTTGCCTGAAATTCTTCTTGATCTTCATCCGAAGATTCAACTGGGGTCACATTTCTCTTTCGTCGTTTACAAATATTTTCCTTTCCTTTGAATAAGTTATGTGTAACTTTTTTTACAGCTTCAGTCTTTATTATTTTTTTAGACTTCTTGTTTTTCTTTTCAGCTAGAGCGTTCTTTTCTGGCGTGTCGGTTGCGATCATACTTTTGCCAGCTTTTCTTCCACCTTTTGTAATATTTCGTGGTCCTGCTTTTAAAATTGGTCGAAAATCTTTCGGTGAAACAAAATTTCCTGTATAAGGTTGAGATATGTCCGGCGTTTTTCTACTGGTAGATGGTCTAACAACATCGTATGGAGTGGTAGACTTATCAGGCGCACTCGAGTCTGATTTTGAGTTGGAACTTACAACTAGCGCAGTTTGCAAAGGCGTTTTAGTTGAAGAAGGGCTTGTAGGTTCACAAAAATCTATTACGGATGCAAAAGAAGCATTTTCAAACTCTTTCATTGTTGCTAAAGATGTTGCTTCAAGAGACTGTGAAAGTAAGTTTCTAGGTTCAACCGTATTTTGGTCGAAATTGTTAGTAAGTAGAGATGGTGAAGGCGTTCTATATTCACCCGGGTCTTGATCGGCATTCAGTTCTGAAACATCCGACAGGCTTGTAGCACAGCTTGTAGCGTCTTCGTCATCTACATTTGTTGGTGTTGTTTCATCTAGTATTGGTTCTGGCCTATCTGTTACGTTGCTCGGTAAAAAGTCTAACTCCGAAAAAATCTCTCTATTAAACGGAAAGATACCACATTTTTTGAAAGCGTTTGTTATGTTTATTGGGGTTAAGGCTTTCAAGTATGCTTCTCCAACACATTCTGCTACATCATATATAGAAATGGGTCTCCCCGGGTTGCGTAATAGCCACGAGTCAATAGCAGCGTTATAATAGCATTTGAAAAGTCCATTCACACCAACGTCAAGCGGTTGGAGCTTGTTTGTAGTATGAGGATGCAGCGTCAGAACTGTGACTCCCGATTTCTTTGCAATGTCAAGCGCTTCGATCGAGAGATGACTTTCATGGTTATCCATAAGTAATAATGATGGATTGTCTTTTGAAGACGCTGTGAATTTCACGAAATGTTTCATTGCTTCAACAAAAAGATCACTATTCATCCAACCTGTTTTAGAAGCCAATCCTAACGTTCCAGTAGGTGCGCCCCTAATCATGTGCGCTACGTATTTCTTGCGAGGGAAAATCATGACAGGTGGGAGCGCGTGTCCTGTTGCATTAACGATGAAACACGTAGTTACTAAAATTCCACGCTCACCACTAGTAATCTTAGCGATATTTCTACCTTTTTGTGCCATCACTTTTCCAGGCCGTTGTACGGTGGTAGTAGATGTCTCATCCAGATTATAAACTCTAGTGCCGTCACCAAATTGTGGAAATCTTCCATACACTTCTTGAAGATTGTCAAAAAATGATTTGACATTCGTAGGATTGAATGATGTGGCTCGTGCAATACTACATGCTTCTGGTTTTTTAATGGACAAATCAGGGTGCCTTTTTTTAAATCCACGTAACCAGTCTTTACCCGCCATTCCCTTTTCTTTCCAACTAGTGGGGTATTCGAGTTTATTCATTTCCGCCATTTGCAAGGCGAGTTTTCTGCATTCCTTTGTATTTAAACCATAAAATTTGTTGGCACAATCAAGAATATACATCTTTAGACTTGTTTCTTGCTCCTCAGTGAATATTTTATTTACGCTGTAGTTTGGTTCCATCGAAGCAGACTTGTCTTTCATATATTTTATCACATATCTTCTTAATGTTGGATATGGTATGTTGCTATCTTTTGCAGCCTTTCTCAAGCTCATACCGTTAAGATGTAAATTGACA
This sequence comes from Tiliacea aurago, assembly GCA_948098905.1. NCBI lineage: Eukaryota > Metazoa > Arthropoda > Insecta > Lepidoptera > Noctuidae > Tiliacea > Tiliacea aurago. Next base: position 5,744,487 of record OX402589.1, read on the forward strand.
GCAGCCTTCATTACTTGAGGTAGGTGGGATCCTTTTTTCCTCGCAGATCTATCTAACTTTGTTCGGCCCATCCTGAAATATATATTTTTTAGTTTTTTATTTATTAAAATAACTAGGTACTCATAAAAAGTAAATTATCTGGGTTAATACTCAATCTACTAAAGGCGGTACGCAATGAACCAAGGATGGTACTCAATGAATCACTGGTTCATTGTGTACTCTCTCAAAGTGGTTCATTCTGTACCACCCCATACTTACAAATTTTGAGGTTAAGTAGCCACACGCACAAACACGAGGTGCTTAACGAAACTATATTAAACAAAAGCGCAAAAAACAACTAATTTATCAATCCAATTGATATTCAGCTACTATTTACACAAATAAAATGAGACGAAATTTTACTTACGTTATTTTTATACAATTTTCGCTACTCAAACACAAAACACGGACGCGCGCGGCCGCCTGCGACGCTAGTTCGCCGTCGACTGGAGAAGGAGGGGGGCTCCTCAAAGACGCTTAAATAATGCAGTTTGCACCAAACGGCAACGTCGCATTTCTGAATTATTTGCATGGTTCACTCTGTACTGCTGGTTCATTGTTAACCACTCGACTACATATCAAATTAAATTAAATCACCAAATTCTGACATAAATTGTTCACTCATAGCTGGTGACCCATAGTCATTTTGATGGGACGTATTTGATGCAGGAGTTTCAGGGCTTTGCTGTGGCTCATAGTCATTTTGATGGGACGTATTTGATGCAGGAGTTTCGGTCTGTGGCATCGATGAGACTCTGGAAGTTGTTGGTCTTGTAGAGTAGCCTGAATAACTGTAGCTGTTCATTCCATTTCCAACATAGTCATACTCTCCGCGATCAGCACTGAACAATATATTTGATATATAATGCTGCACATGTATTTTTGTTGTCTTTGAATAAGATCGTAATTTATTTGCCAAAAACATACCATAGGCTTCACATTCGTCAGGTCTGTGCGAAGTTGCCTCCGTTTGCTCGGTTCTCTTTTTTAATATATTTAAAGTAGATACCATTATCTCTTCTGGGCTTGGGGCTACTGATTTCTTCCTTTTTGGAGGAGGAGGGCAATCATTGTCGCTTTTTTTGGCAGACGGAGGGCAATCATCAGGCAGTTGTTCTGAAGCACCTTCATGTCCACGTAGCTGAAAATAAATATTAATTATTATTTCAGACGCCAGAAACACCGGAGCAATGGCTGGTTGTAGCAAATGACTATGATACTTTGTGGAATTTTCCACATTGTTTAGGTGCAATCGACGGTAAACATATTTTACTGCAATCACCGATCAACAGTGGCAGTGAATTTTATAATTACAAGGGTTTCTTCAGCATCGTATTACTGGCAGTTGTTGACGCGAAATATAACTTTTTGTATGTAAATATTGGGTGTCAAGGAAGAATATCTGATGGAGGAGTTTTCAACAACTGTGTTTTAAACGAAAAACTAAAAAATAATGCACTAAACCTCCCTCAGCCCACTGCGTTGCCAGCAAGAACAGAAGAAATTCCATTTTACTTCGTTGGCGATGAAGCTTTTGCTCTTTCCCAAAATATGATGAAAGTATATGCAGGATATCATGAACGTGGTTGTAAAGAAAGAATATATAACTACCGACTTTGCAGAGCTCGTAGAGTAGTGGAAAATGTGTTCGGCATATTGTCAGCAGTGTTTAGAGTTTTGCGGAAACCAATGTTGTTAGAACCGAAAACCGCGACATCTGTCGTAACAGCAATAACATCTCTCCACAATTTTTTAAGAAAAGGTAATAATGCTCATGTATATACCCCTGCAGGTAGTTTTGACGAAGAATTGAACGGCCAGGTCAGATTAGGAAACTGGAGAGAAGGTAACAATGATATGACTAGTATGTTACCCTTGCAAATAAGACCGCGAAGGGCTACAACATCTGCTCACAATATTCGTAATGAAGTTGCTGAATACTGTATTCAGCAAGGGTCTGTAAGTTGGCAAGAAAATTATGCTTAAAATGGACTTACAGTATCTGTTGTGTCACGAGGTGTATTTCTATCCAGTAGAAATAACATGGATTTGTAAGCGAACCAAGTGCTGTGGTAAACTTCATCTGCACCTGAAATTTAATTTGTAATTAATATTGAATTATTTTAAATAAAAAGAAGCACTATACAGATTAATACCGAGTTTATATTGTTTTCCCCACACTAGCTTGGAAACACCTACTTCCCTCACTAATTTCCACCCCCCCCCCTACTATAACCCGCGTTAAACTTAATAAATAATTACGTACCTTTTCCAGTACCAGTTGATTGTTTAGTTTTCTGTTTTTCCCTCCTCAATGATGCCAGTAAACTTGTCATTTTCTTTTTACAGGCTTCTCTTTCGCTGTCGAGTAACGAAGCCAATCTATCCCAAGCGTCTTCTTTCTTTAATTTGTTATAATGCTCTGGGTGAGCTGGGTTCCACAACAGTGTTTCTTCTTTGTATTTTTCAATAAAATACAAAGTTTTTTCTTTATTCCACTCCATGCTTCTTGAAACTTGATATAATTACGAGAGGAATAACGGGTGATCACTTGCGATGTCCACGTGCGCTCGTGACGACTCGCAACGGCGTACTGACTGAACCGCGTAACAGTCAAAGGATTCGCCAAAAAACCGACAGCCGGGTGGAGCACTCAAAGCGAGCAACGAGCGGCTCGTTGCTTGCTGGTTTTCCCGTAACACGACGTACTGACTGCATGAATGCTCGCTGTGTAACACGTTACATTACGCCCCGTAACGCCGGTCAGTACCCAGCTTTAGACGACCCACTGACCCATATCGTGCTTACTGGTTTATTGGTGTGCGGACGGGCTTACTGGTATAGAAAGATTTTATAGTTCACAATATTTATTTCGTATGAGCCATCTTGTACAGAACTCCCTTGACACATTTTTTCCTTATTATTTCTTTACATCAGAGACAAATACAAGTAGGTAGGTTATTCACATACCTAACCTTAACTCATCTGAACCGCCCTTTCAGTATTCCAATAGTCCTTTCCACACTGTTCCGTGCACTGCTGTGCAAATTGTTGTAATGGCTCTCAGGAGTCCCAGTTGCTGGATTACTAAATGGAGTCATTAAATAAAGCCTTAGAGGATATCCTGAGCCACCTAAAATCAATTAATGAAGTTGGAATTAAGTGCAATCTTGACTTGAGTTTAAAAGTTATCATTGGTGCCGATTCTGTTTTCACAAAATTCTCTAAACTAGACTAAAAATCACCAAAATTTTGTTTAGTCCTGTCAAACGACGTTTCCCATTCTGAAATTGACTAAAGTGACAAAACTTTGCTAAAAATATAGTTTGACAGCACTAATGTCATTCTATTTAGGTACTCAATTTGGTTAAAATGGCAATTTCGATAATCAGAATTTGACGTTTTTCACATAAAATTAGGATTGTCAAACTAAATCAGACTATTTTTTGTTCGCGATTAAAAAGGTGTGGCATAAAATTAGTTGAGCACTTTTCTCTTCAAGTTTGTGAAAGTTTGGATGCTTGTAATAGTTTAGAGTAAGTCACAGAGCACTTTATAAAATACGAGTAAGTCATTTATCAGTATGGAAGCCTATGTGATTGCAGCTGTGGTTGATTCGGCAGAAAGGTAAATAAAATTATTGTAATTAAAATACAATACGTAATGCATTCGTGAAAACATAGAGGGATTTTTGTACTGAACATCTAATGTACTACATTATGATTTGGAAAAGAAGTGGATACATCCACTTCCAGGTTCTGTGAAATAACTTTTCATACAACTTTTTTATATTTTTAGAACCTATCAAGAAAGAGTTCAGTTGGAAAGATTGAAATGAAATGAAATTGTTTATTCTGTAAATAGGATGTCGGAATCACTTTTACACGTCATATTATAAATTAAAAAAAAGAAGCTAGAGGAAGTCGACATTTCCTATCTGACTACCCCTGAGAAGAAATGGCGAAACAAACTCAGGGGTCAAAGTCTCTTTTAAAGTCCAGACATAATCTTGGTCACATCATGTGAGGACCATGTAGGTCCGTGTCTGAAATAGTCTTTTGAGGAAATAACCACACAAATTTGAGTGGCCCTGTCCAACCATTGCAAGCATTTGTCAGTAATCGTGCAGCTCAACTCAAGACTTAAGTAGCTCAACGACTCGACGAACAATACCAAAGAAAGGACATTTGGGTAGGCCGCATAAAGTTAAATTGCGAGACCGATCCAACCCATTCTTAAAGGCTGAAGAAAAAAAAAAGAAAAAATGCAGACTCCCTATATCTGGAGCACTTTATTTGGTGGATACTTTCAAGGAATCCTCGGTTGGATGAAGGATTTCTCCCCAAACATCTAAAGGGTAGATAGAACACTCAATCTGTTTGCCCAAGGCAGTTATCAAACAGTTGTTGGGCAAGATAACATACTTGGGCTCAGCCAGCCATCAGTGAGCAGGTGCCTAACAGTAACAGCAGAGGAAATTGTAAAAATATTATCGTTTCAATACTTGAGATTCCCCATGTCCCGTGAACAAAAGGAAGCAGCCAAGACAGAGTAAGTTCAGTTTAATATTTCTTAGTTTTAAAAGATACTAGGTTTCTGAATGGCTTTTTTTAACCCTGGCTACTCTTTCGAACTTCAGAAAATTGAAAATAAAATAATTTATGTATAGATAGGTAAGTAATTAAAACATCCCTTTTACAGCTAATCAAACAGAACTGCACCACTCTTAATACACTTTGCTTGTTTCAGTTTTCAAGGCCTATTTAATATGCCCAGCACATTAGGTGCAGTAGATGGGACTAACGTCGCAATAGCAAAACCTCCATCAAATCACCTTACTGCACCTTTTTTTTTTTTTTTTTTTGGGTGGGTGGGAAATCATCAAATAACTTCTCCCGCTGTGGGCGGAGCGAGAGGGAGTGTCAGACTTTTACTGACTAAAACCCACCGTGTGTGTTCCTTCAAATGCCTGTGTGCCAGAGCCACGATATCCCTTTCGGACAGGCTCGTAACCCTGGCAGGACAATTTTCCGGACCTAGTTTGTACGGACCTTTGTGAACACTATGTCTTCGCAACCAAATGTATCTGAGCAATCGCTCGCACCATCCGAACAACTAGAACCAAATCCTAAACAAAAGACTGACAAGAAGAAGTCCAGAGGTAAAGGAGCCAAGGCAAAGTCTACAGCCTCGTTCGTCACTAAGTCGAACCAAAAGTTTATGGCTTCAGCACGAGAAGCAGCAATGAAACGTCTCGGCGTATTCAATCAAGATGCAGCTCAACTCGAGCAGAGTCTGCAATCATTAGCAGTTTCCGTCCAACCAAGGGCAATTCCTCTTCCCGTCGCCACTCGTGGCGTTGGATTTACCACAGTCGCAGAGTATAGTCGATTGGTTAGTGCCTGGAATCAGGACGTTGTCGCAGATATCTGTACGATATATCAGTACTACCGTGTATCATTATTTCTATTATCATTCAAAATCTTTCACGCTAGATACGTTCAACATAAAGAGGAGTCATTTCCGCTTAGTCCCCGATTTGTCATGAATGAAGAATATCGTCAGGTTTTGCAGACAGTCAACCAGGTACCCATAAAGGTCGATTCACACATATCAGTGAACCCACAGTTCCGGCACAGTACCGCATCAGTGATAATTATTCTTTCAAACATTCTCTATGGATGTATTCACACTTGTCAGTGTCAGTGTCGTCTCAGTACCGTCAGTGTCAGTGCCGGCACCGGCCATCACGGACGTGATCGGCGACGACGATATTTTATCACGGATCACTGACGCCGCTGCATCGAAAACAAAATGGAGGACGAGATGTTGATTGAATTAGTTCGTGAGAATACTGTTTTGTATGATTTATCTCATGCAAAGTATATGGATACAAAATACAAAAACAATTTGTGGAACAAAATAGGAACACAAATGAATGTAGACGGTAAGTCAAAATTTACTTATCTACAGTACTATTGTAAAGAGGAAAGATTAGATTTTTGTCTATGTGTTTGAACCTACAAACTACTGGACCGATTTTAAAAGATAGTAGATTGTATAGTAATCCGACGCAAAAAGATTAAATTGTTGTTGCATTTACAACATGTGAGAAGTCGAGATGGGTCGCTAGTTTTAAAATAAAATAATACAGTGTAAGTAAGTTGCTTTATTTTAATAGACAAAGTACAAATCATATTTTATCTTCTTGCCACGGTACTGATCCTGCCTCAGAAATAAAATAATTTTTGAATACTTCTCTAACGTGAAATGCGCCCGCTGTGGCGTTTCCGCCTTGAGGTTGCACAGTTTCCAGTAAACTGCTTGTATGAGGTTGATTAAACTCATAATCTGATGTATGTGTTGTATTTGGATTGAAATATTTTATGAAGTTATGTAAAATACAAGTAGCAAGTACTATATTATCTACATTTTCTGGGTTAGCTTGGATCCGTTTATTGTATATTCTAAACTTTTGTGTTAATATACCGAAAGTATTTTCAACAACTCTTCTTGCTCTTGATAAACGATAATTAAAAATGCGCTTGTCGTCATTCAAATTTTGCCCTGGATAAGGTCGCATTAAATATGTTTTGAGAGGAAATGCTTCATCTCCTACAATCACGTGTGGTGTTTCTATTGATGTTCCTGGCAACGGAGAATTTCCAGGTATACCTAAAGTTCCTTGCTGTAGTCTTTTTCCTAGGTTGGAATTTGCAAAAATGCCACCATCACTGTTTTTGCCATAAGACCCAACATCAACGGCAATAAAGTTATAGTTCGCGTCCACAAGGGCCATCAAAACAATTGAAAATGTTTTCTTGTAATTAAAATATAGAGATCCACTGTTCGAAGGAGCCTGAATTGTTATGTGCTTACCATCCAGTGCTCCGACACAGTTAGGGAAATTCCACAACAATTTAAAGTCATTGGCAATAATTTTCCATTTATCTTCTGTAGGCAAAGGTAGCATTTCACTCATCAGAGTTTCCTTTATTATCTTGCATGTTTCCATAACTATGGAATATGCTGTGCTGTGGCCCAAGCGGTAACTAAATGAAATTGTCTTCAGAGAATCCCCTGTTGTTAGATACCTGGAACAAATAAATCTATGTATAATATTATTTTCATTGCAGGTTCAACATGCAAATCACGGTGGAATAACATAAGAGACAACTATCGAAAATCGTTGAAGAAAACGGAAACTAAAAGTGGACAAAAGAAGACCAATGTTAAATTATACAAGTACTATGAACAATTACATTTTTTGAAAAAATATTTCAATGAACGACCGACAGTACAAAGTGTAGAACCAGATAAAGAAAATTCTGACTCCGAAACCAACGAGCCTCGAAATACCGTATCCATTTCACCTGATATACCCATTGTCGCTAGTAACGAAGCATCCATTCCATCACCAAGCTACGTATCCACTCCATCACCACAGTGCGTCCGCACTCCCACACCATCACCAAGCCATGTGTCTACTGCATCACCACTGTACGTCCGCACACCCACACCATCACCAATGCATGTATCCACTCCATCACCACCATCACTGTCGTCTCCATCTACTACATCTACTTTAAGAAAGAGAAAAGGTTCGACAAAATGCACACCAAAACCATCCTCAGCATCTTCATTAATGGAATATGTTCTTCAAAAAAATCAAGAAAAAGCTGAACGCGTCGAGCACCCAGTTGATGCTTTTTTAAATGGTATTGCACCCACACTAAAGAATTTGAATCAATATTACTTAAATTTGGCTAAGACGGAAATATTTACTACTGTGCAAAAATATGAGATGAAGAAGATGACAGAGCAAAATGTACCATTATATCCAAGAGATATTGCAACTGAACCAACAAATACAAATCTCACATCGCAATCTATTCTTGACTCTACTGGATTGGCTAATACAGTAGATCCCACACAATCATACCTTCAACATAGTGATGTGCAGCAATTTGTTATGAACTATACAGTTAACGAATGATAATGCTCTAGAACTTAACAAAGTGTTAAAAGTATAATGTGTTTATGTGCCACATACGAAGTAATAAAACTGATTTAAATACATTTTTTCAGAATTTTAATTAAAAAGTTATCCTTAACATACCTGTCCTGTCCTGTTTACCTACCTTAGACAAATTGCTAGCCGCTCTCTAGGAGATATAGCCTTCCTCCAGCGAGTATCTTTCTTTACTAATTTATTTCCTAGCTTCTGAAGGAGAATATTAAAACAGCTTTCCGACATTTTAAAATATTCAAAATACTTTCTTTCGTCTTTAATTAATTCTTTGTATAATGTCACGAATTCTCCTTCAGATTCTCTTAACTTCCATGCTTCATGTACCCATTTTCTTATTTTTCCTCGATTCTCTTCTTCTTCTTCGTCTAAAGCAATGGCTATCATAGCTAATTCTGTGTTATTGAAGAGTGCCATCAAAACAATCGACGTCAACGCTAGTCTGAAGGGAACGTCGTGCACGAAGTCCCGCAGAGAACTGTACTGTGCCTGATATGTGTGAATTGAAGCACTGACGTACCACTGTAGCACGGATACGGAACTGTAACGGTACTGTGCCGGAACTGTGGGTTCACTGATATGTGTGAATCGACCTTTAGTATGTATAATATTTTATGTACTGTCGGATCGATCGAGGGTGAAACTTTGTTTAATTCCTATCTTCCCGATCAAGGTCTAGATTACGGCCAAGACGTAGCGCTATATCTAACGCCATTTAATATCCGCGATGCGCTCGACCACTTGAGTAATGAAGCCACACAACAGCTCCATCGTCAGAGCTTTTACAATCTCAATCCGTTGCCAAGGGCGCGATGGACACAAGAACAAGGTGTCGGCCCACTCTTGCAGAACGCGGACCAGATATGGCCTCAGAATTATGACGTAGCACCTTACTGCACCTGGCAACCTTTTTTATAACCGAAAGGGCTATTATAACATCAACTGCCAGATTGTGAGTTTAAACTACTTACATTTTTTAACACACTTAGTTAATTATCTTGGAAAGTAGTTTTTTTTTTTAAGGTGTGCAGTGCGAGGGGTAAAATGATTGGCCTAAACCCAAATTTTCCGGGCTCCACCCATGATGCTGCAATATGGAGGGCATCTAACGTTTATAGAGTCCTGAAAAATGAGTTTTTAATTTTGAGTGGGCAAAGATCTCACTGGCTACTGGGTAGGTCACTAGTAAACTTTTATACCCAAGTACTAGATATATCTATTAGATAAGTTCATTATAAAGTTTTATTTATTGTAGGAGACAAGGGATACCCACTACAGCCATGGCTCATGACTCCCATTATGGTGCCAGCGACTGAAGCAGAGGCTCGATACAACGAGTGCCACACAAGGGCAAGAAATATGGTGGAAATGTGTAATGGGCGTCTAAAATCAAGTTTAGATCCCTACACAGGCATCGCTGTCTGCACTACAAGACAGAAAAGGCAGCTAAAATTATTCTGGCATGTTGCACCCTTTACAATATGTTTTTGGTTAGTGAATCAGAGTGCGGTTGCCAGTGCAAATAAATAAAAATCGATAATTGATTTTGATCGATAATAATGTTTTTTTTTTTACTTTAGGACACTGTGACAATGCCGTTTATATTCTACAATTATTAATAAAGTATAAACGCACCACCTGATTTTTCGTGCCGGTGTATAATCTGCGGTCTACGTCATCCTTGGCCCAATCAACGTCTGCATATGCAGTCACATCTAAGTCACTCTTCTGGAAGATTAAACAAAGATTAGAAGTACCTTTTAAGTAACGTAGAACCCTCTTAGCTGCCTACCAGTGTATTTCTGTAAAGGATTCTTTAAATTGACTGAGATAGCTGATGGCTTGAGCAATATCTGGTGGACTACAAACAGCGATATACATAAGTGAACCCACTAGGCCTCTATAGTCGTAGGACACATCCTACTGAGCACCTTTTGGCAGTATCAACCCTGTTTCCATTGGTGTAAGCGCATTCCTCCATTTTATACTTCTGCAACAACCTTTTGATATAACTAGTGTTGGTGGTGAGAAAGAAAGGAAAAACGAAACTTTTTGGAAAAATGAGACCACCACGGACGGAATGCGCGGGCGCGTTTTCAAACGCGTTGGGTGTTGGCGAGGTTTTTTGGCACTGATCTCCTCAGCCATTGCAATGGCGGCCGCAGCGGTAGGCGGGGTGAGGGAGTCGCGGATTGACCAATGAGAGCGCCCGTGTGCAGTCCGTTCTTGATGGTCATCCATTTAATTTTGGAAATAATAATACAAGCGCATATAAAAACATACTTTTAAACACACATTACTTTAACAATAGATAGTTATTACAAATTATTTAAAAAGACGGGCGGACCGCGACACCGTCGTCAACATCCTGCCCCTTAGTGTCGTCACTGCGACACTCAAAACGAATGAGTAAAGCAACTCGTGTTGCAGGACGTTTCAAAATACTTGTCTTTGTTTTAATGTCTACGGTTCTTACCCGTCCATCAGCTCCTGGATACACTTGATGAATGATTCCCTTTGGCCAGACATTCCGAGGGGAAGTGGGGTCCACTACTACGACCAGGTCACCTACCTTTAGCTGTGCACCCTCGCGGTCCCATTTCTTGCGGGGCGCTAGTGTAGGCAATACTTCTCTAAGCCATCTGGACCAAAATAAATCAGCTAGGCGTTGTACAATACGCCATTGCTTTCTAAGGTATAAGTCACTGTCATCAAAGATACCTATTTGTGGGAGATTGGATGATGAACCTAGCAAAAAATGATTGGGTGTTAGAGACTCTGGGTCGCGTGGGTCGACAGAAACATGAGTCAAGGGTCGCCCGTTTATCATGTTCTCAACTTCACACAAGAAAGTAAGCAAAGTTTCTTCTCTCGGAGCTCTTTCCTTTAGAACTACCTTTAAAGCCGTTTTAACGCTCCTAACAAGACGCTCCCACGCACCACCCATATGTGGACTGGCCGGAGGAATGAATTTCCACTCGACTCCCTTGTTTAAAGTTTCAGTTGTTGATTATCGAGTAGTTCTTTATAAGCCCTTTTCATTTCCGTTTCAGCCCCTCTCAAATTAGTACCGTTATCCGAAAACATGGTGCGTGGCCAACCCCTACGAGCGGCCATTCGACGAAGTGACATTATCATGGAATCAGTAGTAAGAGTCGGAACTACTTCAATATGGACCGCGCGCACCGTGAGGCATGTGAATAGTACGCCGTACCTGCGCGCCCTCTGCCGACCGACCGTGACTTCCATAGGCCCGAATAAGTCTACTCCTCACATGGTGAATGGTCTATGGTGATGTGTAAGACGACATTCAGGTAGGTCACCGTGGCGGCAAAGGCATGGCTCTTTTATAACGGCAAATTAAACATTGTTTAGATATAGTACGAACTGTAGGTCTTAATCGAATGAGCCAATATTTTTGACGCAACTCATTAACTACCATCTTGTTACTAGAGTGCGCGGCTTTTATATGGTATTGAGTAACGATTAGTCGCGCGATATAGTCATTGCCATCTAAAATTATTGGATATTTAGTGAGCTGATCTACACCCTTTACGTTTCCGATACGACTACCCATGCGTAACAAATTATTTTCATCCAATATCGGAGTGAGTGATCTCAAACGGCTATCTTTGTTTACTTCTTTGTTTAATCTAAGTAAATTTATTTCAGTGTGAAAGGAACATTCTTGTGAGTAACAAAGTAACAATAGTTCCGCTTGATTCATTAATTTTTCATTAATTACTTTAATTTCACTCTTCTTACATTTTTCAACAAACAATAGAGCAGTTGCGGTACTACGTAATAATCGCAGCCAACTAGAGAATCGACTTGGTTCGGGAACAGGTAAGTCACTTAATATACTATTATCTTGAACAACATGTACTTTTTCTAATATATCATCACTAATTGTTTTTATTTCAGGTTGTTGCGGCCAGCCAGAACGCGGCTGGTGTAAGAACGACGGGTCCGAGAACCACTCCGAATTACCTGTCAATACGTAATCATTATTTTTTGTCGCCAGGTCTGCGACGTTTACGCCAGTGGGCACATATCGCCACTCGTCGGACTTACTCAACTCGTCTATTTCTCCTAGCCTGTTCGCGATGAATACTTTATACGTTCTACAATTATTTTTAATCCAGTGTAAAACTGTAGTCGAATCTGTCCAGTAGAAAACTAAATTAGGTTGTAAACGATGTTCCTTTTTAACACTATTAGCTAACTTACATGCTAACACGGCTCCTTGCAACTCAAGTCTAGGTACCGAAACCGGTTTTAATGGAGTAACTTTACATTTACTCGCGATAAACGATACGGTTACTTGTCCGTCGCTGCTTTCGCGACGCCAATATGCGGCAGCGGCGTACGCGCTCGGTGATGCATCACAAAATAAATGAAGTTCCAAACTAGCTAAACTATCACTCGTTTGATCACAGGAAAAATAAAAACGTGGAATTCTAATATTATTTATCTCCTTCGCTTGATTAATCCACTTACAGAATAAATCATATAAATTATCATTCAGTTTATCATCCCATTTGATATTAAGTTTCCATGTTTCGCGCATCAATATTTTTCCTTTGATGGTAAATGGTCCCAAATAGCCGTGAATATCAAAAACAGACATAATAATACTTAGCATTTCGCGCTTAGTAGGTACTCGTTTCAAAAGTATAATATCTTGCGGAATACGTTTAAAAGATAGATCTAAAGCTAACAGATCGCTGCGCGGGAACCACAATATGCCTAATGCCCGCTCCGCCTGTTTATCAAAATTGAACTTTATTGCTATATCATTAAGACTGTCTTTAGGAATGTCACTTAGCGCATTAGGTACATTACTGAGATAGTTACACATTTTAAATCCACCTTCATTCCATAATGAAGGTGGATTTAAAATGTGTAACTATCTCAAAGAGGTAGCTAGGAAAATAATAAAAGAAATTTCATTTATCCATAAATGAAATTTCTTTTATTATTTTCCTAGCTACCTCCTCATCAGAAAAGCTATCAATATAATCATCCATGTACTGATTGTTTGTTATAGCTTTTACAGCGTCTGGCATCTCTTGACTAAATCTAGAAGCATTTTTATTTTGATTAATAAATTGGGCAACAAACGGAGAACAACTTGCGCCGAAAATAAGTGACGTCATTACATACTTATTTACAACATCGCTGCCTTTCTCCTTCCACAAAAACCTAATTGCATTTTGATCGTTATTATGTATTTTAATACGTAAAAACATATCTTTTATATCTCCTATTATTCCTATAGGGTAAGACTTGGTAATACGCCCTAAGTGACAAAACGCCCCACCATTCAAGCACTCACACTAACAAAGCAACGCCGCTCGAAACTAGACGCGCGGGGAGCCACTAGTAGCCGGACAACATGGCCGACGTGTGCACGTAGTTTGCGATGTCCGTTTAAAAAATATTGCTAAATCTAGTTTTATTGGCGTGAAACAATTTGGGTGAGTTTCCAAGAAATTCATGTACAGGGTGTGGCGTAAGTAGTGGTCCACCATTCAGGATTCGATGAACCAGATAATTAACTATAACAATTAAATTTTTTAACCATTTTTACCCAAGGGTTCCGAAAATATTTCCTTTTTGTTTTTTATTTACGAAATTTCTACCTTTTATTACAAATTTGTTTGTAGTTTCAACAAAAACCATTATTTTTTCATTTTGATTTCTGTTAATTACTGCTGAATACTAGAGCTATCATGATAAATTATGATTTTTTATGTAAATTCACCTCTTTTGAAGAAAAAGTTAGTTCTTCTCTAATTTTAACCCGAATTTTTAACATACCATCCAAGTTCAAGGGCGATTTTTGTAAAAAAAACGTACTACACTGTCAGTGCCCATTTATTTAATAATATGCTTACTAAATACCGATTTCAAAATGGTATCACTCTATCAAATCCTATAATTTAACAAAAAGATATTCAATTTTAATTGAAGCAAAGAAGATTTTCATTAAACTACTTTTTTAAACTTTATTGCGTAAATACTATTACAAAACGTATTAAAACTTAAAAAACTGATACAATGTTTTTTTTTTTTTCACTTCATTCACTTTTTGCATTTCAAATGTGATTTGTTTTTAAGCACAAACATGTCAGGTAAAAAAACCCTGACCCTTTTTTTACCTGAGACATGTTTGTTAACAAAAACCCGTTGAAGCTCTCGCAGTCGAGTTACGCACAATAGGAGTGATAAGGAAAAGATATGGTAGGGTATTGCTATCTCCTTCATTACTAACGTTGAAATCTCAAGATTAGTGATGGCAATTAATGCTATTTCGTATAAATTTCATTAGCATGTCACTCGTGTCGTGCGTCGTATGCGTTTTGTTTTTTCTGCCTGTGTTTACCTCCGCCATTTCTTTACCCCTGCCTGACCCCGGACTCTGTTTAATTTGCCTACTGATTGGACTTGTTGTTTTGGTGATCTCTGCGATATTGGTTACGTGTACTGGTGACTTTGGCTTGCTCAACGATTTGGACAAACATGCAGTGCAGTTACAATTAAAAAATGTCTCGGTACACACCGCGCGAATATGCTGAAAATATATGGAAATACTATTACAAAACGTATTAAAACTTAAAAAACTGATACAATGTTTTTTTTTTTTTCACTTCATTCACTTTTTGCATTTCAAATGTGATTTGTTTTTAAGCACAAACATGTCAGGTAAAAAAACCCTGACCCTTTTTTTACCTGAGACATGTTTGTTAACAAAAACCCGTTGAAGCTCTCGCAGTCGAGTTACGCACAATAGGAGTGATAAGGAAAAGATATGGTAGGGTATTGCTATCTCCTTCATTACTAACGTTGAAATCTCAAGATTAGTGATGGCAATTAATGCTATTTCGTATAAATTTCATTAGCATGTGAATTCTTGAGTCTTAGCATGCGAATTGCTATTGCTATGCTATTTGCTAATATCACGCATTCATTCAATACACGACCATAAGTACGTGCAAATCAAAGTCAATACGGTAATAATTGCTAAACATCATTCTTCGCAGTTCGCATTCACACCACCCTGCTAATGCTATTTAAATAAATTCATTCAATATACAACTCTAAGTACGCGCAAATCAATGATAATAAGACAACAATTGCTCAACCCATTCTTCGCAAGTTCGCAGCACCTGCTAATAAATTTCACTCACGGTCACGTGAAACCGATAGATTTAGTATTCCCGACATCCCGTGGGTGCGACGGAGAGCGCACGCTACCGCTGCTTGCGTCGACGCTCTGACGTATGATAGTATAAGAAAGTACGATAGTAGATCACTACTCCAGATATCTCGAAATGATTTAGTACGATCTTGTCACTCGTGTCGTGCGTCGTATGCGTTTTGTTTTTATTCTGCCTGTGTTTACCTCCGCCATTTCTTTACCCCTGCCTGACCCCGGACTCTGTTTAATTTGCCTACTGATTGGACTTGTTGTTTTGGTGATCTCTGCGATATTGGTTACGTGTACTGGTGACTTTGGCTTGCTCAACGATTTGGACAAACATGCAGTGCAGTTACAATTAAAAAATGTCTCGGTACACACCGCGCGAATATGCTGACATTCATTTTATTTATGGCGATTGCAGAGGTGTCGACAGAGAAGCAGCTCGACTTTATCGGGAGAGATATCCCGATCGAAGACGTCCAGACCACCGAGTTTTTGTAAGAGTGCATAACGCATACACCGAGGGAAGGATACCCGGCACAGGCGTAGGCGGTGCAGGTGAAGGACGACCGCGACGACACAACGATGAAGAGGTTATGAATTTAGTTGCAGAAGATCCTTCAACATCGGTCCGTGTCTTAAGTCGCAGAACTGGCATATCAACTAGATCTGTACATCGGATACTCAAAAGACATGAACTGTACCCATACCACTATCAAAGGGTGCAGTCATTACTACCAAGAGATTATCAATTGAGAGTAACATTTTGTAGAGTAATGCTACGCAGAATAAGAGAAGACCCGCAGTTTTTTAATAAAATATTATGGAGCGACGAGTCATCCTGCAAAAAAGATGGATATTTAAATCTACACAATTTGCATTACTGGCAGCTAGAAAACCCGCATCTCATAAGGCAAGACAGATCACAGTACCAATTTAAAATAAATTTTTGGACCGGAATCATTAACGGACACATAATCGGTCCACACGAGCTGCCAGAAACATTAAATGCAGAAAGATATTTAAGTTTTTTGCGAATCGACTTGCCCTTGCTTCTGGAAGGTGTCGTTCCTGAAGTCCAAGAAGACATGTGGCTGCAGAACGATGGCTGTCCCGCTCACTATGCTGTTAGAGTACGAGAGCACCTTGATACAGCGTATCCAAATAGGTGGATTGGGCGCTTAGGTCCAATATTGTGGCCACCACGCTCGCCAGATCTAAATCCCCTAGATTTCTTTTATTGGGGTTGCCTAAAAGAAAAAGTCTATAGCAAAGAAATCACAAGTATTGACCAATTGAGGACTAGAATCCAGGCAGCAGCTAGAGAAATCAGCGAAAGCGGGTTTGCCCGACGACTAAAACGGTCGTTTATTAGACGTTGCAGAGCGTGTATAGCTGCGAATGGGGGCCATTTTGAACATTTCGTTTAATTTTTATGATTGTAATCATGACAAAGATTAATAATAAATGATAAATTATGTCATTTGTTTTTTTTTTAATTCTTTGTTCAAATACCTAATGTAACAAGTTAGGTCTAGATAACTCTGCAATAGTAGTTTTTTTTTTAACAAATTGGCACTGACACTGTAGTGCATTTTTTTGCAAATATCGTAAGTATTAACGCAATAAAGTTTAAAAAAGTAGTTTAATGAAAATCTTCTTTGCTTCAATTAAAATTGAATATCTTTTTGTTAAATAATAGTATCTGTTATAGTGATACCATTTTGAAATCGGTATTTAGTAAGCATATTATTAAATAAATGGGCACTGACAGTGTAGTAAGTTTTTTTTACAAAAATCGCCTTTGAACTTGGATGGTATGTTAAAAATTCGGGTTAAAATTAGAGAAGAACTAACTTTTTCTTCAAAAGAGGTGAATTTACATAAAAAATCATAATGTATCGTGATAGCTCTAGTATTCAATAATAGCAGTAATTAACAGAAATCAAAATGAAAAAATAATGGTTTTTGTTGAAACTACAAACAAATTTGTAATAAAAGGTAGAAATTTCGTAAATAAAAGACAAAAAAGAAATATTTTCGGAACCCTTGGGTAAAAATGGTTAAAAAAAATTATTGTTATAGTTAATTATCTGGTTCATCGAATCCTGAACGGTGGACCACTACTTACGCCACACCCTGTATATTGATACGAATAAAATTATATATTATTATATTTTGTGTTAAAATGACCCACACTATCGTAAAATAGATAAAATTACCTTTCTCTTTTTATTTTTTCGAACGTTATAACCTTGAATCTTGTGTTTTGATCTCAGTGGGGCATATTGAAAATCGAAGTTGACAATAAGCCCCTAAGCTAGTTGTTTAAAACGCCCCAATATTTGAACTGTCTTAAGTACCTTGTTGCGTGTTATTATTACAGATAATGTCTCGGAAGTATGAAAGAAGGACACTACGAGCATCATGGAGTGCGGACGACTTAGACAAAGCCATGCGTAGTGTCCAAAGCAAAGTAATGGGTGTTAATGAGGCATCCAGAAACTTTGGCATACCGTGTCGAAGTCTAAGAAGACACATTTTATCAGGAAAATCAAAGGGCCCTCTAGGACGCAAACCAGTATTTTCTGTAGAATATGAAAAAAAACTGGTTGCCCATATAAAGAAATTAGAAAAATTGGATTTGCCCCTGACAGAAAAGATGTAAAAGAAATGGCATTTCAACTAGCTAAGAAACTTAATATTAAAAACCCATTTTCAGCAAGTTCAGAATCAGCTGGAAATGTATGGTTTTCGGGGTTCATGGCTCGCAACTCAGAATTAAGCCAAAGAAAATCAGAAGGCTTCTCACTTGCTCGAGCTTATGGAGTTAATAGAAAAGATGTACAGGATTTTTTTGTTTTACTAGCCAAAATCTACGAAGAAAATGATTTTGCAAATCACCCCGAAGATATTTTCAACATGGACGAGTCCGGAATACAGGTGAACAATAAGCCAGGAAGAGTAATTGCCACAAAGGGAGCCAAAGATGTCTACACGCTCACTAGCTCTGAAAAGGGTGAAAACGTAACGGTCATTGCTTGTTGTAATGCTCAAGGTAACTTCCTTCCCCCTGTTTTAATCTATAAGGGTACTTACAGCAAACCACAATTTTCCGAAGGTCTTCCCCCAGGATCACAGGTTTTCATGAACAAAAAGTCTTCTTATATAAATACAGATCTCTTTATGCAATGGTTTGAAGAAGTGTTTCTGCGTCACAAGAGTCCTCGAAAAACATTGTTAATATTAGATGGTCACAGCTCGCACAGTAACAATATTCGCCTACTGGAAGTGGCTAAAGAAAATGATGTTATTCTTTTGTGTCTACCAAGTCACACTACGCATGCTCTGCAGCCTCTTGATAGAGCCTTTTTTAGACCATTGAAGGTGTACTTTGCCCAGGAAGCGAAGACATGGATGGTCAGGAACAAAGAGAAGAAGTTGACACGCTATGACGTATCTAAGTTAATCGGACGAGCTTGGGGCAAAGCTGCCACTGTTTCCAACGGTGTGTCAGCTTTAAAATCATGTGGAATTTATCCTTTTGATCCGAGTGCCATTCCTCATCACTATTTTTCACTATCTGATTCGTTGCGAGACCAAAATTTAGTTGTTGAAGATGAAGATGAGACGTCAAGAGAGTCTCTGTCATTACTTCATGAATATGACGGTAGTGAACTAATTGCCTTTGATACAATCCATTCATCACCGCCGCAGGTCGTAAATGATTTAGAGCCCAGGACATTATCACCACCTGTCGTTGTGACTGAGTTCCAACCTGAGCCAGGTCCTTCAGGACTACATCTAACTAATCCAAATTACGAAGATAGTTTGATGGAAGTCGTAACTGAACATGCATTGCCTGTGCAAGATGCACTTGTGGCAGAAGAGCTTGATCAAATTAATCTCATATCGCCAAAAACACCACAAAAGTATCCGGTACAATGTCGTATCGAGAGTGAAGTGGGTCTGACTATTGCGAAATCTAATCTTATTGATTTGATTGAACAAACCCCTGAAAATCAAATAGGATCTATTGAGTCAGAAGCAACACCATCCAAAGTTTTGAATGAAATCCATCCAGTGCCTAAACTTCCAGTAGTATTGTCTAAGAGAGAAAACAAACAGCTGTTATTTTAACTTCTGATGAAAATATAGAGAAACGGAAAGTAATTGCTGATAAAACGAAACCAGCAGCTGGAAAATTAAAGCAGGCTAAGACCACAAAAAGAATTAAAGCATTGAAAGAAAAAGATGGTGTAAAAAAGAAACAAAATGGGGGTATAAAGAAGCAAAAGAAAGGTACTGTCAGAAATAAGAATAAAAAAAAAGTAAGCTGGTCATCGTCTTCTGAAAGTAATGATGAAAACGAGGTTAGGGTAGATACTTCTGAAGAAGAAATCTCAGACGAACACGACGACGTTAACAGATGCGTTGAATGCACGGAAAATTATTATGACACACAATCCACTGAAGATTGGATTCAATGCCCGTCTTGTTTAACATGGTTGCATGAGTTTTGCACTATGTATAACCCAATGTGTAATCGTTGTGGACGGAAAGCCAAAAAGGAAGCTGTTAACAAAAATAGAGTGTAAGTTTTTATTGTTTAATTTTAAGATGATTGCCAAATGAAAACTTTTAAGACTGATTCAATATAAAACGGAAGCCGAATGTTATGTTATGTTATGTTATCGTGTTGGTTACCGATGGTTGTTTATTATTTTGTTTTTCTTTATAATAATCTATTTAGTTGTTATAGCTAGAAATTAAGTTTTATACAAATGTTTATTTAAAAAGTCTGATTTGATAAAGAGACTGACTAAGTGCCTCATATTATTTTAATTTAGATTTAAGTTAGTTTTTGCCAAAACGATTGTTAATATAGTAAAAAATTTGAAAAAATATATGATTAATACACTGGGGCATTTTATAATAAGAGTGAGTCGTATTAGCCAACGACCACATTACAAAACGCCCCACCTTAGATTAAAAAAAAATATTAATATTATTTTATCCTTAGTTCCTATTAAGGTTACCACTTGTGCCATTATTGTCAAAAGACTTAATATTGTTCCAAAATAAAAAGTTGGATTATATCTTGTAAGATTTATTTTTTATTACAATTTCAAAAAAAGTAGGGCGTATTACCAAGTCTTACCCTAGGGTTTTCTCTAAACCTAAACATTATACCATATAGGGATTGTAATAAGTCTGGCCCTTGGAGTAGGAAGTCATTAAGTGACATATTGTCACTTTTGGCGGCGGCATCAAAGACCAATCGCAACTATTTTTTATTTGGGTTGTCTACACCAAAATGCGGTAAATACCAAACGTGGTCCGACTCGGAATCGAACCCGTACTCTGCCTCAGTCAGTTTTCGTGCGTAATTATTTTTAAGTAAATGTTCAATACGTTCGCGGTATCTAATTTCATATTCTGGATTAGATGACATTTTTCTTTCTATCGAGTGTAGTCTTTTACATGCTACGGGATAAGAGTCCGGCATAACAAATTTATTGTGCTTCCATGGAAGCTTTACCGACCATTGACCGTTAACTAACTCAGCTGACTCGTTAAGGATATTTACGGCTCGTAATTCTTCAATATTTTGACGTAGTTTGTCACTGATACCAATAGAATCGAGTGAAAATGAACAGCGAATTAAATCATGTAATTGGCTTAAGTCGATGTCTGTACTACATTCGAAGGTATCTTTAACGACAGCTGACTGACACAATGGTTTATTTGCACATGTAATAAAATCAAAACATGAAGTCCCGCTCGCGTCCGCGCTGCCGTTTCTCGGTGACGAGTCGCGGAGCGCGTGCGCGGCAGGCTTACCTGGGTGACTGAGTGTGCACGATGTCGCCGCTCCGTGCGCTTCGGCTGGCTCGCCGCCGGCGCCGCCAATGCTGCCGATGTTGTTGACGTGCTCGGCGCGCTTACCAGTAATATCAGCTTGCCAAGCTCCGTGCACACACCATCCTAATTTAGTTTGCGTGATGTATGGTCCGCCCGGCTTATACCTTTTACAGAACATAGGTGCAATTAAATCATAATTGTCCTGACCAATTAACATTTTAGGTTTAACATTGCTGTCACATATTATGGGGTTATTATTACTAGAACTGTTTTCACAATAGTTTACATTAGAGGTGATTAACTGTAAGGGCAAATTAAGTTCTTTGAGTTTACGAGCACGCAAGTCGAATTTTTTACCGTCACTGTTACTTATTTTACATTTAATTATCTCAGTCTCGCACAATAACTCGGGAGTCCCATACACCTGAAGCACGCATTGTGACCCTTTCCCGTGCAGCCCGACCTTATCGGCAAGGTCGGCCGCGATGAGAGTCACTGTTGCGCCGTCGGCGTCGTCTAGAAGCGCATGCGTGGCCACACTTGACCTGGGTCCATGAATAGTGACCGGCACTATTTTAAGCACTACATTTGTCTTTGGTTTTATCACTGACACTTCGTGACACTGCGCGGCACGGGTGCTGGCGTGTGATACGAGCTCACTAGCGGCGGCGCTAGCGGAGTCGGGCGTCGCGGTATCGTTGGGTGGCGCGGAAGCTTCACGGCGCGCCACTTCTGGCTTCGTCCAGTGCAGCATCTGATGATGAGCTCCACCACAGGCCTCGACGTTGCCGTTTTTCGCAGTACACTCGTTCTTATCCATGTGCCGAGCACAGAGACATTTAAAGCATAGCTTGTTTGCTCGAACAAATCGCCATCTATCCTTTCTCATGGCTCGCTTGAACTGAGTACAGTCTGGCAACGCATGCTTGTTCCTTTTGCAAAACTTGCACTTGCCTGCAGTGTCGGGGTCATTGCCCTCAACAGATGTTAGCACGGAATGATGATCGTTATGCTTTTTCTGGTGTTGTTTATTCTTGTAAAATTCATTCTGGTATTGTATGTGGCTAACTCCCGGCTCTGCAACCTTTTGTGCTTCCCCATATAGGAATTTAGACAGTAGTTCCAATTTAGGAATGTCAGTGTGTACTCGGTTTTCGTGTAGGTATTCTACCCATTTGTTAACGAGTCCTGTAGGCAATTTGGATATGACGATTGTTAACAACTCTGGACTTTTCAAGTAATCTATTTGTTTCAATGTAGTTACGGCGGTGACGTAATTTTTTATTTTTATGGCGAATTTCACAATTTCGGCGTGGTATGAGTGTGGTAGTGGTGATAACTTTTTCAGTTGTGATATAACTTGCCGCATGACGTTTTCTGGTCTGCCGAACCTCAGTTCGAGCGTTTCTACGATATCGTGGGGCGAGCTCGCTCCCATCAGCAATGCAGCGGCTGCATCTTTTGCGTCGCCGCGCAAACACTTCCGTAGACGCCACACATTTTCAGTATCACTGTACTTACATACCCGTGACGATTCATAAAACGCTTCTCGAAATTGTATCCATTCCAACGGATCCCCAAAGTACAAAGGCAGATCCTTTGAGGTGGCCAGCCTAGACAATAGCACCGTATTGCCTGCGTTAGAATTAGATGAGTCGACAGCATTCTTAATCGCGTTGGTCAGCTCTTCAATGGCGCGATGAGTACTTGTCGCGGTAGTAGGTGGCATAGCCATCTCGTTGCCGTCAATGTTGCGGTGGCAATCACCGCCCCCGACAGTCGTTTTGTTGCGATCGTGCGACGTGCCGGGTTCAGCAACAGACTTTTCCAGCCAATTCTCCACTTTGCTTTTATAGGATGCTGATGAAGATTGATTTGAGCATCGCGATTTAGATTCCAACTCGGCTAAGTCCATGGCCAATTTCTTGTCGACCAATTCTTTTTCGATGCGAGCCGTTGTTTGGCTTTCTTCCATTTCTATTTTGGCTTTGACGTGAGCTGCTTCGTACTCCAGTTGCTGCCGCCGTATTGCTGACGACGGCGCGCGTGAGTTGCGAGAACTTTTGCACTCGCTGCCATCTTGGCGCTGCAAGCTCGAGTTAGCATGTGGGCGTACACATATATCTGAGTGCACTTTCCCGACTTCTTTCACTGCATCCGTACTGCTATGCAGCAGATCTGATTTGACTTCGAGTAGTTTTCCTTCTTCGTTAGTCAGTTGCTCCTTTTTCTTTTGTGCACGTGTTTTCACCACACGCGGCGTTTGGAACAACGACATCCCTGCTACACAGGTTTTGCTTCTCACTACCGATAAACAATGCGGCTCGATGGACCAACTTTGTAGTCGCTAGGTAGTTGTTGGTGGTGAGAAAGAAAGGAAAAACGAAACTTTTTGGAAAAAGAGACCACCACGGACGGAATGCGCGGGCGCGTTTTCAAACGCGTTGGGTGTTGGCGAGGTTTTTTGGCACTGATCTCCTCAGCCATTGCAATGGCGGCCGCAGCGGTAGGCGGGGTGAGGGAGTCGCGGATTGACCAATGAGAGCGGCCCGTGTGCAGTCCGTTCTTGATGGTCATCCATTTAATTTTGGAAATAATAATACAAGCGCATATAAAAACATACTTTTAAACACACATTACTTTAACAATAGATAGTTATTACAAATTATTTAAAAAGACGGGCGGACCGCGACACCGTCGTCAACAACTAGATTGATCTAAAGTAAGTTAATTATTATCTTTACACAGTCTCATACTTAATATTTGATGAGCCGACCCCAAATCTGTTATACTAAATTCATTCATAAATTTCTCTTTTATTGCCATTTTTTCATGAGGATCACACAAGAGGAAATTAAAATTATATCATCAACATAGAGTGCAATTCGTGGATTAAGAACTAAATACCATAAGGCAAAAATTAATTTAAAAAAAAATAGCACGTAATAAATCTCTGTTGGTCTGATTCACTTTCGCGTCTAATACTACTGTACGTTAATTTGACACCAACAAGTTTAGGTAGGCCCAGCCGGTTGCGTATGAAAACACGAAGCGAGATACCAAATGTAAAGTATAGACCTTGTGTCTATTCCCCAAACCACTATGGTTATGCATGACACACAATTAAGTAAACGTCAATGACAATCGTAAAATTAATATGGCTACATTAAACACAGCTTACGTACAAATTAATGTATTATTTATCAACCTCAACGTTACATGGTGTCAGAAGTGATAATAAAGTATTAAACAAAAGGAAATAAGTGAGAAAGTTGTAAAATGGCCACGAACGACGCAGTGTCTGGAATAAAGCCGCCAGCTAACCTACAAATTGACTCTGACAAATCAACGAGCTGGAAAAAATGGCTACAACAGTTTGAGTGGTATGCCACTGCCATTCAATTAGATAAAAAGCCAGCCGAGGTCCAAGCAGCAACATTTATGGCCGTGATAGGTCCGGATGCGATCGAAATCTACAACAGTTTCAATCTTAGCGACGCAGACAAAAATAACCTACAAATCATCAAAGATAGGTTTAAAGAGTATTTCGCGCCAAAGACAAATGTATCTTTCGAAAGATTTATATTTTTCAAGATTGAACAAAATGAAGATGAACAATTTAACGAGTTTTTGACCAGAATAAAAACTCAAGCGAGTAAATGTGAATTCGGAAATTTACTCGACGAAATGTTGAAAGACAAGATAGTATTCGGAATCAGATCCAATCAAGTAAGAGAGAAATTATTGACAGAACACAACCTAGACTTGACAAAAGCGATAACCATCTGTAAAACAAGTGAACAAGCTTCCAAACAACTGGATGAGTTTGAAGGTAAAAATAAAATAGATAAAGTCTTAGTGGTAAAAAATAAAAATGCCAAGAAAGAAGAAAACGAGAATTTTGACTGTAGAAGATGTGGTACAAACCACAAACGCAGAGAATGCCCAGCTTTTAACAAACCGTGCACTAAGTGCAATAAAAATGGTCATTTTGCTAAAATGTGCAGAACTATGAAGAAGCGTGATACTAAACAGAAAAATAGAGTGAATGTGGTAGAAGAAAGCTCAAATTCTGAAGATGATGTATACATATCTGCTTTAAGTGCCGGAGAAAAAAAAAACTGGACAGAAAAAGTACAAGTTGGAAACGTGAAATTTACAGTCAAACTAGATACAGGAGCAGAATGCAATGTATTACCAAGACACTTGATGGACAAAACAAAGGCAAATCTAAAATCAAGCCAAACAAGAAATTTAATAAGTTATACAGATGATAAAATGGCAGTTATAGGTGAAGCAGAGTTATTATGTAAACTAAAAAATGAAGAAACAAACATTGTATTCAAAATAGTGCAAGAAAAAGTTACACCGATCCTAGGACTTGATACCTGTGAAAAATTGGGACTTATCGCAAGAGTCAAAACATTGAAGGAAACTCAATGTACAGATGATATATTTGAAGGTTTAGGCTGCTACAAGGATTACGAGTATGATATTGACTTGATCGAGAACCCAAAACTCGAGATTAAACCGTCAAGAAGAATTCCACATGCTATAAGAGATGAAGTAAAGAAAGAACTTGACAGAATGGTGATGTTAAATGTCATAAAACCAGAAACAGACCCTACTCCTGCTGTGAGCCCAATGGTAGTCGTCAGACAAAAAGGTAAAATAAGAATCTGTATAGATCCATCCGATGTAAACAAAAACATTCTGAGACGTCATTTTCCACTTACTACTATAGAAGAGATTTCAGCTGACATCAAAGGCTCCAAATTCTTTGCATTATTAGATTGCACTAAAGGATTCTGGCAAATAAAGCTATCAGAAAGAACACAAAAGATACTAACATTTGCTACCCCATGGGGAAGATATTCCTTCAAGAGGCTCCCTTTTGGTGTATCGTCAGCACCTGAAATATTCCAAGAAATCTTAACAAATTTGCTCAGTAAATTTAAAAATGTGAGAGTATCCATCGATGATATTTTTATACACGCAAAAAGTAGAGAAGAACTACGCAAAACTGTTGGTGAAGTAATCGAAGTACTAAAGAAATCAGGCTTCAAACTTAACAAAAATAAATGCATTTTTGAAGCAATAAGAATAAAATTCCTAGGACACATTGTTTCAGCCAACGGATTAGAAGCAGACCCAGATAAAGTAGAAGCCATACAAGCAATGAAAATACCAACCAATAAAACAGAGCTACAGAGACTACTAGGGATGATCACATACCTAAATAAGTTTATACCCAACATGTCTGACCTAACAAATCCATTAAGAGATTTGTTACATAAAAATACAAGTTTTACATGGGAAATTCATCACGAAGCAGCTTTCAACAAAATAAAACAAGTGCTTCAGAGTCCTCCAGTATTGAGACTATATGATGTAAACAAACCTGTAACTTTAACCGTAGATGCAAGTTCGAAAAATCTTGGAGCTGCACTTCTTCAAGAGTGGCAACCAATAGCCTATGGAGCAAGAGCGTTGACCAAATCTGAACAGAATTATCCACAGATAGAGAAAGAAGCACTTGCTATACTGTTTGGATGTAAGAAGTTCCATGAATATGTTTATGGCAAAGAACTCACAGTGGAATCAGACCACAAACCACTCGAGACAATTTTCAAGAAAAACATACAATCTGCTCCAGTGAGGCTGCAACGCATAATGTTTAATGTTGCACCATACTCACCAAAAGTCATATTTAAAAAGGGCACAGAAATACCCCTAGCAGACTTCCTCAGTCGAGACTGTGATGCATCTAACCTGAAATATGACCAAGAAGAAAATTTGAAAGTTGCAGTCATACTACCCATGTCATTAGATGCAAAAGAAGAATTAATTAACGCTACAAAGGAAGATCCACATTTGCAGTCACTCCTCCAGACAATAATGCAAGGGTTCCCAGAAAAAGTCAATGATCTTCCTACCGAACTACAACATTATTTTAACTTTAAAGAAGAACTAAGTTATCTCAAAGGAATTATCTTCAAAGGTGATAAAATCGTAGTGCCAAAATCACAAATTCCTAAAATGTTAAAGCACATTCACCAAGGACATCTAGGTATACAAAGCAGCTGAAGAAGATCCCGACAATTCCTTTACTGGAAAGGACAATACAATGATGTTATAAAACTAGTCAAAAGTTGCTCTGTCTGTGAACAAGGACAAAGAAACAATATCAAAGATACAGTGCTAGTCAAAAAGATCCCTACACTTCCATGGCAAATAGTTGCATCAGATTTATTTGAATTGAAAGGAAAAACCTACTTAGTAATCTGTGACAGTTACTCTGGATATTTAGATTTTCAACAGCTAAAAGGTCAGTCATCATACGAAGTAATTGAACAACTCAAAAAATGGTTTTCAGTACATGGAGTACCAGAAGAACTACAAAGCGATAATGGAACACAATATATGTCTAGAGAATTCAAGATCTTCCAAAAAGAGTGGGGATTTAACCATGTCACATCCAGTCCACATCACCATCAAGGCAATGGGCTTGCTGAAAGAGCAGTGCAAATAGCAAAGAACATACTAAGAAAATGCAGCATCGACAAGTCAGATGTTCAACTTGCTTTATTAAACTGGAGAAATACACCACGAAACGATAATTTAGGATCACCTAACCAACGTCTTTTCAGCAGAATTACTAGATCACCTATACCTACAAGTGATAAAAATTTAAAACCAAAAATAATGCAAGGAGTCACAGTTGAACTGCGGCGATTAAGAGAGAAACAAGCTAACTACAGTAATAAACATACTGCAAGACCAGTCAATTTTGAAGTCAATGATAAAGTCAGACACAAAGTTGCTCATCGACACTGGGAAGGGGCAAGAGTGGTAGAAAAGCCTGAAGGTCTACCGAGATCAGTAATCATTCAAACAGACCAAGGCCGAATCTTACGAAGAAATTTCAGTCATCTGCACAAGACACAAGCAGACATAACCAGCAACAGAGTAGCAGTACCTGAAACTAAATACACAGATGAACCAGCAGTACAACAGGTACCAGCACAAACTCAATCACCAGCTGTACCTAAGTCACTCCCAGCATCAACACATTCATCACCAAACACTTCTAATCACATGCAGAAGTCAAACCCGGCTCAACCAGCAACAGCACCACAAACATCAAGGTTTGGTAGAATAATTAAACCAATAAATAGACTTGATCTTTAATAATAATAATTCTTTAACAATAATTATAATAATTCTCACAGTGTAATGTATCTTAACCTATAATCAAATACTCATCATAACAATTATAATAATTTAATAAGTAAAACTAAAGAAAATTAATACTATAAATTTCATGGTAACTAGAACCTTATAATGATAATAATTAGAGTTACCTGTATTGAATAACATGATAATCTCAGGCATATAATATAAATTTGTATAGCTAGATCATATTGTAATCTCTATTATAACCTTAATACATTGTAATGCTAATTGTTAAGTTTTATCATAAGTTTAAATGAGTAAACTAATGTTTGCAGTTTACCTACAAAGAAAGGGAGATGTAAAGTATAGACCTTGTGTCTATTCCCAAACCACTATGGTTATGCATGACACACAATTAAGTAAACGTCAATGACAATCGTAAAATTAATATGGCTACATTAAACACAGCTTACGTACAAATTAATGTATTATTTATCAACCTCAACGTTACACCAAAGATATCCAAAAAAGAGTACCTTGACAAAGACCTTAATGTCACGAAGATGTATGAACGATATGTCAATAAGTGCAAGGAAGATAAGGTGACCTGTCAAAATAAAAATGTACCGCGATATTTTAAAGAAATGTTTTAATATTGGCATCCATAAGCCACGGAAAGATATGTACGATGAATGTTTTGCATATGATAATATGAATGATGAAGAGAAAGAAGCCAAAAAAGGTGAACATGAAGCTCATCTACAGAGAAGGGTTCAAGCGAGAAGACATAGATAGGAAGCTAAGAAACTTGCTCTGGAAGATGAAATTTATTTCGCCGAATATGACATGGAAGCTATTTGTCATATTCCTCCCTCATCTTCCAAAAAAAAAAATTTATAAACGAAGGCTATCTGTGTATAACTGTACTTTACTGGATTTTGGCAAAGAAAAGAGTGAAGTAACATGTTATTGCTGGAATGAAGGTGTTGGTAATAAAGGTGCTAACGAGGTTGGATCATCTTTGTTCAAATACATGTCAGAAAAAGCAGATAGCAAACCAATCACTTTTGTGTGCGTCAGGATTGCTCCGCCAAGTTATCAAATCAGAAAATGGTTTCAGCCAAAAATTTGTCGATATTTGTCAAAATCGAAAGAAACAAACCCCGTATTTGTCAAAGCAGAAATAAAGAAGTTATAAGCGTTTTAAGTTGGCCGCGCAATCCTGACGTCAAGGACTGCGCGGCCACGGAGATCTCAGCAACTACTTGGGATAGAGAAATAATTCCTTTTGTCAACTCAAGTCTGTATTTGTCAAGATTTGTCGAAAAATGAATCAAAGCTCTATATCAATATTATAATTAAATATTCGCCTTGAAAGTCATGGCCGCGCAGTCCTTGATTTGCTATTTTGTTTTTAGTATTTTTTTTATTAAAATTGAAGACTTCATATAGTATAGGAGTTAAAAGGAGAAAGGTCTTAATTTGTCGAAACTGACAAAAGCTTTAAAATACGACTAAAGTGTAATTAAACAGACGAAATCAATTTAAAACACAAAACTCGTGGCCGCGCAGTCCTGACGTTACTTTAAACCATGATATCTCAATAACTAGGCTAGTAATAAGCTAGGATTTTGCTGTAGACGTCCATATAATCCTCATATTAACCCCATTAAAATGACATATCCTTTTACCCTCAACACTGTTTGGGACGCGAGTAATCTCAAGAATTATGTTACCCCATACAATGTTCTAGTAGAGTGACCATAATTTCGATTTGTTTTTAATCTTTGTCAAACTGGCTATGACAGCACAGTTCAAGGGCATTCTGTTCTGTTAGTCAAAAACTTAAATAAAATACTAAATAAGACGAAATAAAAAACTTGTTTAATATTTGAATATGTTTATTCATTGCACAAATATAAAGATTTCAAAAATCAACAAAATCATTATTCTTCAACTTTAAATGTTTTTCATCGGCTCTTACACCTCTACTAAAACATAAGTTAAAAAATGGATATATACAGAATCGTTTGTACTCTCTTCTAATTTACTCTTGTTATCGTCGTAACAAAGCATTCCGCTATTTCTTATAATATGACACTTATAATGCCCTATTGTTCCAAGTATTGGAGGAACATATTCTACGGCACCTAATAATTTATAAATGTTTTGTTTAATTATTATACTTTTAGGTACCTCATGTAAAAACACCATTTGCGTGCCATTTAAATCGAATGTAACAATTTTTGACAAGGTATAATGAAATAGAACTACTTCATTGCATTTTCTGCATTGCTTGTTTTCCCAATCATGAATAATAATAGAATCTTCCAAGTTACTGATGGTGAAAATATTAATTATATCTAAATTTAACGGTATAAACACATGTTTTCTTCTTGATGGGGTAGAATTTATGCATGCACTATTTGAACAGTTACTTACAGAAGAAGCACTAAAAATAATATCATTTAAGACGTGCTCATAAATAAATGCAGCGTTACATTCACAATCATAATGATTGTTTTTGAAATGTATCGAAGCAATTCTTATTCTTAATTTGTTTGCTTCTTCACTGTTATTATCAGAGTTACAGAGGATTTGTAAAAACGCTGTTATATCCCTATTTCTGCAATTATTGTCAAATAAATCGCGTATGCATGAATACTCTTTAAATCCGTGGGCCAATAAAAAAAATACGGAATCAAATGCACAAGTGTTTGTTAATTTAATATTTTTTTCAGATATATCTTGTACAGTAAAATTACTATTTTTTAAAAACATTATATTTACAGGTTTATTTGCAGAATCATCTTTAGGAACACCTTCGCCTCTCCAGTTTTCAACATACGTAGGAATTACTGAGAATACCGAATCATTTAAAAACGTTTTGGTTACACTAGGTTTTTCTTTTTTGCAGCATTTGTTTTCAAATGGTAACATTTTTCGCTTCCTAGTCTTACCTCGTTTTCTTTTAATGTTTTTCTCCTTTTTGTCTACAATGTCGGCGAAATTATTTAAACAATTTAAAGCAATTTTTATTTCACCTAATAAATAATCATAATGCATATTTAAATATTCATCAATGTTATATTTCTTCGACCTTGTTGTGAATAACAAATTTTTCATAGTTTTAAAATAGCTCTCTATAGCTGAAGATGTTGGTACTTTGTTTTGTGATTTATATAATGGGCACATAATATTACTCCAGAGGGGTAACTTTAGGAGTAACCGTTTGAGCGTTGTTATTAAATGAGGCATGTAGAAAGAGTTTTGTGATTCTGACGAACTTTTTGTTTTATCTAGGCTTTTTTCCCTCTCAACAATTTCATCAAACCATGAGAGCAAACCGTCATCATCGTCGAGGATTATGTTTTCGTGAATATTTTCCTTCTCATCGGTGTCTTCATTAGGTTCCGTATATGTAGTATTACCTAAGGTGCAACTTATTTTCTGAATATAAACAGAAACAGGGTTTTCTGGGTTATCGTATTCGGTTAGACATAGTCTTACAACATCAGTAATGAGAGTTTTAATTTGCTGAAACGATTCACATTCTTTCATATACAAAATGCAACGAACGTATAACATTTTAACATTTATATCCCTATTTTCAAAGCAACGTAAATTATAAATTGTTTTGATAAAATGACTTGTATCTAGCCTAATAAATACTTCAGGTAATGCATAATTGCGGCCACTTAAGACTAAAACAGATCGTTTAACATAATCTTTTATACTGCTAAACGTAGTAAATGCTGAAACATTAGCTGCAATTAATGCTGATGAGTCATCGGTAATAATTTCATGTGGCGGGCTCCTTACTTGAATTAACCATTTTTTTAACCACGCTGCAATTGAATCTTTATTGTGAGAATCGGTAACCATTTGAAAAATTGGAGTAGATTTAATTGAATCCGAAGCAATCATGCCAATATATACAAATAGTCGTTTTGTTAGTGTAGTTCCATCGGGAAGCTTTATAGCCTGAAAAAAAGATCCAGTTGCATCTACAGTAATGGTCACTTTAGAAAAACTATTACAATAGTTAGTATAGTACTCTATTTGCTGATCAGACCAATAATATAAATGAAAACACGGTATCAATGTCACTTCACGGATAAAGTTCTGTACCTCTTGAGTCATCATGAGTATACTTAAAATTGGGTGAGCATGAAGTCTCTTGCTTTGTCGTTTCTCATACTTGATCTGGCGGAGAGCTGCTAAACTTGGCAGCACTGGTGGGCAAACTTGATTTGGGTCTTTAATTAATTTGGCCGCAAGTTCTTTTTGTACGACTACGGCAGGCTTATACTGTAGAATTTTTGCTAATTTACCTCTTTTGTATGGAGTTAATTTTGATTTTTTTTTAGGATTGTGTGGTACATTCTCTTCCTTACAAGTAAGTATATCGCATGTAAATCTTACAGTTTTTTCAGAAATTGCTTCGGTTTTTATTATTGTTTCTCTTTGACATTGTGAGCACTTTCCAAATAACGAAATGTTATTTTCACCGTCAACTTTCTTATTTTTAAAGTTCCAAGTACATGGTAGCTTAGATAACTCCCAGAGCTTTTCTCTCAAAAAAGTCGCCCACTTAAACTTTGGCAGACTCCTGTATTTTTGGTGTGTCGATGAGGTCCTTATATCTCTTCTAGCATAATGTACCATCACGGGTTGAATTTTTTTCCATTCATGCTCGTCCATTGTAAAACTAAATGTTTTCACCTTGTCTTGATATGTCAGCGATAATGAAGCCACACTATGACGCGACGGTGAA
Source organism: Tiliacea aurago (assembly GCA_948098905.1). Classification (NCBI taxonomy): domain Eukaryota; kingdom Metazoa; phylum Arthropoda; class Insecta; order Lepidoptera; family Noctuidae; genus Tiliacea; species Tiliacea aurago. The sequence continues at coordinate 5,777,580 of OX402589.1, forward strand.
GAAGATGAACTACTCTGAACTCGGGGTGAATAAAGGTTATCATCTTCATCATTTTGAAAATACTCGTCGTAGTGCCTTTTCAATGCTTTGTAGATTGCATAAGGAGCTATCGTATTATCTAACTCATTAGATATTGTTTTAAATACTGGATCATTATATTTAATACTGCGATTTCTGCATACATCTCCGTACTTAAGAAATATTTTTTTTAATTTTTCACTATTGACTTTTCCTTTGCGACCCGCTTTTATCTGAAAATTAAATTAAAAAGTATATTTTTAAATATCTATTTATTTATAACTGCTTTTTAATAATTTGAGATTACCAGGAGTTAAAAGTTGCGTCTGGTTTAGGCAAAACCTTAAACGCTCTATTTAGTTTTTAAATAGAGAGCCTGGGAAAGGTTTACCTTACCCAGGCTTTATTTATTATTATTAATTATATAAAACACAATAAATTCCATCCTTGTTCATTAAGGCCTAATTTGTTAGGACTTTATTCCGATCTACTTTTTAACTAGGTAAAAGTAAAAAAGTAGGTAAAAGTACTGACTACAGCAAAACTGGTAAAAGTTTTAACATGGTATGGTGGTAGATAACACAAAATAAATATCGTTAACAAATTTAATTCAAAAATAAATAACTCACCATATTGATTAATATCACGTAATTATTTATATCACGTTTAAATATACACTAAGTCTCTCACTGAATACACACTTATGTCCTTTTTATCGGAATATCACTGTCGGATCCACAACGTACAGCAGTAACAGTCCGTTGAGATATAATACTGGTATCGTGACGATTCGACGCGAGCGCGGTGGTCCGCTGACCAGCAGTTGTGCGAATGAAAAGCAATATTAGAAAGAGAGCGCAATAGGCAAACTCGCGTCGATGCTCCTGTAGTGCGGCCGAAGAGACCAACTTAGAATAATGTTAAAATAGTAATTTTACTGATTTATCTGTAAAAAATATTAAATTTACTCGTGCATTTGATTTAGTGTTTTTTTTTACTGACCCTGGGAATAAAGAGTATTTATGTATACTCAATTTATTTGACAATAATCACAGAAATAACGATATAACAGCGTTATATTAACAGTGAAGAATCAAACAGATTAAGAATAAGAATTGCTTCGATATATTTTAAAATATATCATTATAATTGTGAATGTAACGCTGCATTTATTCTTGAGCACGTCTTAAATTATATTTTTTTTTAGTGCTTCTACTGTAAGTAATTGTTAAAATAGTGTATATCTATTTATAACGTTATTTTAGATATAATTAACATTTCCACGAGCAGTAACTTGCAAGATTCTATTAATATAATTCTGTACATTTTGTTTATAATGTATAAGAATATCTAAATATTAAAAAAGTTTTTTATCAGTTAACAATAGAAACCAGAACAGAAATGCGCTTAGACTGTATTGTCTTGAACTTATGGTCTTGAAATTATGGTCACTCTACTAGAACATTGTATGGGGTAACATAATTCTTGAGATTACTCGCGTCCCAAACAGTGTTGAGGGTAAAAGGATATGTCATTTTAATGGGGTTAATATGAGGATTATATGGACGTCTACAGCAAAATCCTAGCTACTATAGTTATTGAGATATCATGGTTTAAAGTAACGTCAGGACTGCGCGGCCACGAGTTTTGTGTTTTAAATTGATTTCGTCTGTTTAATTACACTTTAGTCGTATTTTAAAGCTTTTGTCAGTTTCGACAAATTAAGACCTTTCTCCTTTTAACTCCTATACTATATGAAGTCTTCAATTTTAATAAAAAAAATACTAAAAACAAAATAGCAAATCAAGGACTGCGCGGCCATGACTTTCAAGGCGAATATTTAATTATAATATTGATATAGAGCTTTGATTCATTTTTCGACAAATCTTGACAAATACAGACTTGAGTTGACAAAAGGAATTATTTCTCTATCCCAAGTAGTTGCTGAGATCTCCGTGGCCGCGCAGTCCTTGACGTCAGGATTGCGCGGCCAACTTAAAACGCTTATAACTTCTTTATTTCTGCTTTGACAAATACGGGGTTTGTTTCTTTCGATTTTGACAAATATCGACAAATTTTTGGCTGAAACCATTTTCTGATTTGATAACTTGGCGGAGCAATCCTGACGCACACATCACTTTTAAGTCCGATACTTGCGCGAGTCAATGCCGAAATATGTATAATTCTGCCTTGATGTTGTATTGTGTGGCTTTTTTGGATATACCGAAAATAAATCAAAAATATTTTGAGCCTGGTCACAGACAGATGGAAGTTGACAACATACACGCTACTATAGAGCTGGCCAAGAAAAGTGTACCAATTTTTGATCCGTCCAGTTACTACATTATTATTAGAACTGTGTCAAAAAGTCCTTACAAAGTACAAGAAATGGGACAGAAAGATTTTTATGATTTGAAGAAACTGAAAACTGTCATAATTAAGAACTGGAAAACAGATACCGATGAGGAGACTGTGAATTGGTTAAAAATCAAATTGCTTCAATATCGCAAGGACGACCCAGAACATATCTGTTTTAAATATGACTTGGACAGCGAAAACTTCAAAAAAATTAAGGTAGGGAAAACTTCAAAAGAAGGAGCAAAAGAGCAACCTCGTCGAGGGTAATTTTGCAAAAAGCTTACAGTGGTAGAATAGCTATATAAGCTGATAAGTACAACGATTTTTAAGAGCTGTGTCGATCTGGAGTTATTCTTCAACATATTGATTTTTACAGCCATTTGCAGGTCGACCACGAATTATATTAATAATTACATTTTTAAAGTAGCGACGAGGGATTATTATTTTTAGAAGATTTTTGTTATTATTTTGAAGGCCATTTTAACGGAAATTGCATTCCATACATTATTAAATTTATGTAACAGCCAAAATGACGTATGTCACCTGAGGAACAGGGTGTAAAGTTCACTCATCCACCATAGAAAAGGGAGGATCCTCCGACCAGACGGGTGCCGTGTATGGTGGGCAACTGCCCGACGGTTGATGTCGGGACGTTGTATGTATGCTAGTTGCGTGGTAAACTCTGCTTGCGCCAGGGTCTGTCAACTTTGTTCTACGAACAGCATGTAGGTGGGATTGAAAACAAGAAAGAGACAACGAAATCAGAGCAAAAGAGATGGATATAGAATGTTGCCACCAAAAATACAATTTCGTATTCTCCATAATAATGAGCTTAATAATTGATGTTTAAAGTAAATTGCACTTGAAAATTACTTTTGCTGTTATTCTGATTCTAAACAAATATATTTTAAATAAGAAATATAACATATTACATAATAAAAAAATATTGTTATGGGGGATAAAGTGTGGCAACACTGACGTCCGCACGTCATGTTGAATATGACGTTGACGTAATGACTTAATGACGTCGTCGTCACAAGAAAAATGTCTGCCGGCGCTTGCGCACCATTTTATCTTGTACCCATGTTTATTTGTGTTAAATAAACTAGTTCCATTTAATTCTACATACATTGATAACGTTGAGTCGAGCTTGCTCCTCCGTGGCTGTGTTTTGGTGAAATTAAGTGTGTATTTGTGAGATATAGAATCGGTGTTGAGACAGTGACTCTTGTTTGGTTTTGTGTTTAATTTCGCGATGAGTTCGCAGAAAGAAAACACTAGAATCTGTTGCATGTGTGGATCTTCACCTTCTAAAGATCTCAGCATTACTTTGCATCGGTTTCCAAAGCCTGGCCCAAAAAATGCTCTGCGGTATGTACCTACTTATGTACTTTACATGCTATTCGTTTTAGACGACATAGAATACCACAAATATTGTTAATCCAGCTTCTAACTTCCACAAACCAACGTAACATGTAAACATACCTAATGTATTTGGTACCCTTTTGCTAAAGTCCCAACATAAGTTGTCAAAAAATATTAGGTACTTACTATGAAAACTTTTCTTGCCTACACCATTCCCGTTGTTAATATTACATCTCTTTCAATCAAAGCGAATAGAGAAAGTTTAGATTGTTATTTAGCAAAATCTTAATTAAGAATATGATTATTATGGTATGTAATTTTGATATTTTTTCATTTCCAGTTGTGAATTATGGGCAAAGTATTGCTTCCCAAACGCACCCTGGTCTTCACCAAAATTCCAGGTTGGAATATATTCTAAACATAAGATGCTTTGCAGCAAACATTTTATAAGCACATGTTTTAATGAGAAGAAGTTGTTCAGAACAGCTGTACCTGGTGATCAATGCCATAAGGTTAGTACAATTAACACTTGAAAAGTGTATTTATGGAAATGTCTCACAAAAATAATCCATCATTATTTATGTGAAAGTAAGTCCGTTTTTCGTTTTGTACTTCACTGAATCATTTTTTATAAAATTTGGCAGATAGCTTACTTGAGGCTAGACTATAAAAAAAAAAAAAATCTGCAATCCCTAGACATAGTATAACACACAAGAGCTAGTGTAATTGTATTATCATTTTATTTGACATATTCATAAAGCCTTTTGAAGCTTATGATATGATTAACATATCAGTTTTCATAAAGGTGACTTAATTTAAGCTCTGATTTGATTCCAACCTTTCAATTTCAGGATACAATTTCTAATCTGCCAGATCAACCTGCTATAGTTGAACCTGTTGCCGGTCCATCCAGGATTGATCCTTTAAGCGAACATAATGCAAACATTATCACTCCGACCAATTCAGGAATTTTGGTGTGCGGGTCTTCCAAACAAGAAGGTGATCAGAAAAGCATAAAATACTGATAAGGAAACTGAAAAGTAGCATGAACAAGGTATATAGATTACAAAAAACTGTAAAACATTTATAAAATGAAGCATTTTTAAATGTTATTTGCAATGATGAAACAGTCAAAGAAATCCTCGATAAAAAAATGAGTTCAACATTTGCACTGTTACTGCAAGGAGAACTGCAGAATTATAAGAGGAAGAAACCTGGGCGCAGGTGGAACATGGAGGCTAAAATAATAGCATTGAGGCTCTACAAAAGGTCACCAACAAGCTACAAACTGATGGAGAATGAAGGAGAATGAAGTACATTAAAATCCCTCTTAGGTAAATTTAAGATGGATGTGGGGCCACACAAAGCCATATTGATGGTGTTGAAAAACACAACAAAACACTTTGGGCCATCCGAACGAGAGTACATATTATTGTGGGATGAAATGTCTATAAGGAAAAATTTATGGTACAACCCTAAGGCGGATTTTCTTGAAGGTTTCCAAGACCATGCTACACAAGGTAGATCTCCGCAGGCAGCTTCATATGCCCTTGTATTTATGGTAGTTGGAGTTAGGAAGCAAGTTAAGCAGCCAGTGGCTTATTATTTATCGAGTGGTTTTGTCAAAGCTGACAGACTATCTGCTTTGATTAAAGAGGTATGCATTTCTTGTTTAATTTGAATGATGCTCATGCTTATTTAACTTGTTGCTAAACTATGTTAACTAAAAAAAAATAAGTTTATTTGTAACTAATCTCCCTTAAAATACTTTCAGGTTTTAAATTCTTGCTTTGATGCTGGACTAAATATTTGCGCTTCAGTTTGTGACTTGGATGGAGTCAACAAGAGAGCTCTATGTCTATTAGGAGCTTCTGTAGAGAATCCCTACATAGAAGTGAACAATCACAAAATTGTCACGCTATTTGACACACCACACCTGCTGAAGTGCTTCAGAAACCTCTTTATGAAATATGATGTAAAGTTTAGGACCAATATAACATCAGACAACAATCAAGGAATTGGTAAGTCATTAGTCATTTGTTGTTTAGTTTTAGAAAAATAATTATAATAAATAATAATATGTACATACATACAGAGCCAAATTTTTTTAGGGTTCCGTACCTGAAAAGGAATAAACGGAATCCTTATAGGACCACTTCGCTGTCTGACTGTCTGTCTGTCTGTCAGTCAGTTGGAGCTTTAAAAAAATCAAGCTTCTAATTCAACGCAATAAAAAAACACGGTGATTTATGCGACATATACTGATACTCGCAAATAAATCAAAGCCTTTGATACTTCCATTTGCCTAGAATCAAGAAATTTGGCAAGAAGCAAGGTCTCGCAGCATAAGTAAAGGAAAAGCTCGAAAATCGTTAATTTGTAGTTTTATCACATACAAAAAGCTATTACAAACTTACATTTGTAGTTGGAACATTGACTATAGCGTATATAGATGTATGGGGAACATGCTTTGCAACTACAATGTTAAGTTTTTTTTTGGGATAATTTCATCTCAACTACGGAACTCTACATTGTGCGTGGTCCGACACGCACTTGCTCGGTTTTTTTTTTATAAAAAAAATAAAATGTGTACTTATTAATTATAATATTTATTACAGGAATCGCTAAATGGAGCCACATCATGCAGTTTTATGAATTAGACAACAGTAATCCCAATTTTGTATTTGCACCATGCTTGACTAAACAACACCTTGAGCCTAATTCAAAACAAAAAATGAGGGTAAAACTTGCAGCACAAGTTTCAAGCCACTCAGTTGCAGCAGGAATATATACAAAAATAGCTGGAGGTAAGAAACCTTTATAGTCTAAAGTCAAACTCATTTATTCACTCAGATCATAATTATGCATGAAGTTATAAACATTTAACGACAACACCCTTTCTTACACATTCGTTTCAACAGTAAGGTAATGTGGGGTCGTCTCTTTTATAAAGGGTAAAACCATCCAGTAATTATATTATACTTTTGATTATTACTTAATCCTGTATTGAGCAAGTAACGAGAGCCATGGTTTTTATCATTTAAAAATTCAATAATAGTATAGTAACCGTATGGTTCTTGATTAAGGGTGCAGATAAATGTACCCTAAGATTACGAATGATTTGAATGATGATCATTCAATAAGATAACAACACTTTTTAAAATTTAATTAATTAGATACCTATTACTTTTGTGGTCTGATTTACTTTAAACGATTGATTCCTTTTTGGACATATTCCGTTTTCGGCATATTCTTGTTTCGGCACATTTTAGTAAATAAAGTATACTATGAAATACTTGTGACTTTGCTTCCATAATAAAATAAAATAATATTTATTAGTAAAATATTATATTTTAATCAATAAAAATAAAAGACAAAAATTGAACAGTACCTACACTGATTACTTAAAATAATTGGGCAACTTACTAATGATGATAACCAACTAGGTATCTAAATTCATATGCTTATGGACCCGCCTTTTATAAAAGTTGGCAAAGCCTAATATGCTCTTCAATTGATAAGATCCTCATTACAAAAATAACCTTACTATTTCACTGCCGTCTAACTTGTATTAGGTATCTGTTGTGGGTAAGTATATTACAAAACACACATACATACACACATAAACTCACGCCTTCTTCCCATGGGGGTAGGCAGAAACTATAGATCGCCACTTGCTACGCTCCTTACATACTCCTTTTGCTTCGCCTACGTTCATACATCACAAAAACAAAACATACAATATTTATTTATTATTTATTTATTTATTCAACATCACATACATTTGTTTTAACAGGTAATATAATACCCAAGCTAACAAAAGTAGTCTTATTTTCTAATCGTTCGGTCCCTAATGACGGGTCCGGGTAAAGCACAAGTTACACAGTGGACAACACACTAAGTGTCACCCTCTGGAATTCCGCCAAAGAGCAAGAAAATATGTCCAACCGACGAGAGATACTATTAAGTATTTTTATTGCACGAATCACTGGCGCAAACATGAATAAGTTCGTACGGGTTGCCGGAACTTTTAATATAGCCCTAGGCATTTTAAAATTTCAGAATAATGATGCTTTGTTGTATATAATGATTTATGCCGAAAACGGGATGTTCCGAAACAATAATATGCCGAAAACGGAATATGTCCAAAAAGGAATGTGCCGAAAAAGGAATCAATCCTTTAAACTTCATAATTCATAAGAAATAAAGTATATTTTATAATAAATGTATATGTATATGCCAGCAAAGGCGCAGGTGGAAAGCTAGTTAGTCTTTATGCTTACCTATGTTGACTTAATTTGTTTATTGTTAATTTTCAGGAGACATGCCGACTGACGCCTTGGCAACGGCTAATTTAATTTCAAATATGGACGAACTGTTTGATGGTGTAAACGCGTTGACACCAGACCTAAGAAGAGGCAAAAAAATGTCCACAAACTTGAAAAATAATTCTAAACATCTACAGATGTTCAGTAAAATGAAATTATTTTTTCAAACCCTTGAATTTTTGGGATGCAGGGGCAATCCCCCATCAAAAGATGGATGGATTTGGACCCTGAATGGAATAGAAATGGTTTGGAGAATCCTCAGTGCCAAACATGCATCAATAAAAAGTCTGTCCACAAGAAGAATACAGCAGGACCCACTTGAAAATTTATTTGGGTGTATACGCTCCAATTGTGGGTCCAATAGCAATCCGACAGTTGGACAATTCGTTGCGGGATTAAAAACTGCCGTGATAAGTAATATGGCACATGCTAGCTCAGGCAACTGTGAACTTGATAGTAACAGTGCCATCATTTCTAATTTTAAAACGTTTTTGACACCAGCCACAGACATGCGCACTGATACGGATGAGCATTTATTATATTCAATAGACAAAGACACTGAAGAAAATATAACTTCCTCCCTGGAACAAAACTTGGAGGAAGGAAGTAGCGAACTACAAGCATGTGCGTATGTCTGTGGGTTCATTATTAAAAATAATAAAAACAATTGTAATAATTGTAAAATGATTCTTGTCTCCGAAACGCCAGAGGGAGTGCATAATTTTATAGAGTTTAAAAATTATGAATCTGTAAAAAAATCTCTTACATACGCCTCGAAGAACTTAATAGACTGTGTTGAAAAAAGTGCAACCATAATGAATATATTTTTAGAAAAAGAGGCGTATAAAGGGAATATTAAAATGAAAATAACACAATTATTAAAGGACTCTATAAATTATGACTTCCTCGAAAATTGCGTGGAGCACAAAGAATTAAATATAAGTTATATCATAAATAGTGTCTTCCATATTAGCATTAAGAGATACTGCATAATATAAAATAGAATGTATTCTAAAGAGGCGTCGAAATCTGCACTAAAAAGAAAAATGAACATAATTATGCATAAATAAATTTCTGCGGAACTCATGCGGTTTATTCCACAAATCCCAATCAATAGGGATTTGTAAACTTTTGTTAAAAAAAAAATAATATTTCGTGAATGTTAAAAAAAATATGGCGATTCTCACACTGCCCCGCATGATGCAGCGTAGCGCGTGGATGCGTGTTCTACCGTTGCTTGTAAGTATCTCCGTTTGTATGGAAAACACGCACAGTCTAACACACAGAAAATGCATCCACGCGCGTTCATGCGGATCACGCGCATACACGCGGAGAAACATGCACCCCCGCGCGTAGGTGCGGGGCGAGACGCAAGGTATGGCACACCGAATCCCGCAGTGCCGCGCGTGATTTTGAATGGGCGTGACGTGTGTGTTTGAAAATGGATCTCGATATCGATCGATTTATATTCGAAATCGAAAACCACCCAGCTATCTGGAATATGAAATGTGATGAATACAGTGACAGAGCGCAGAAGGTGAAACAATGGGAGGAAGTAATAAATATGTTTACTGATAATAATGCATCGGTTGAAGAAAAAAAAAAGAACGGTAAGTTGTTTTAATTTTTTTATTTACTACAAGTTAATGATAGGTAAATTACAATTATGAACGCTGCAGCTAGTTTAAGCATATTTGTTTTGCCACGGCAAAGGGTCAATATTAACAAAAAAATCAGCTAAATTATTCCTTGCGTCACTTCCGCGTGTACCTGATAGAACTCTAGCCCTCGGAATTTCGCACATACCCTCTGTATCACCATTGAATACTATTTCGTTGAAATTAACACCATGCCTTTCTCTTACGAAATTGTGAAGCAAACAGCACGCTTTGATCATTTTTATTGCTAAATTTACGTTAACATCTAATGGTCGTTGAAATATTCGCCATTTGTGAGTTAAAATTCCAAATGCACATTCTATATACCTACGCGCTCGGCTCAAACGATAGTTAAATATTCTTTTAGTAAAATTCAAGTTGGTCCCCGGATATGGCCTTAATATGTGTTCAGAAATGCTAAAAGCTTCATCGCCTATGAAAAAATATGGCAGATCATTGGGAACTCCCGGAATATTCGATTCTTTTGGTATATTAAGATTATATTCCCTAAGTTTTTTGTAAAATATTGAATTCTGAAAAACAGTACTATCGCTACATTTACCATACGCACCAACATCGATGAAAATGAATTTATAATTAGAATCACAAATGGCTAATAACAATATTGAAAAAAAATGTTTGTAATTGTAATACAATGATCCTGTTAAGGATGGTTTGTAAACTCTGACATGTTTTCCATCAATAGCTCCAGTCACATGAGGAAAATTTGCCCGTTGTTGGAAACCTTCAGCTATGCTTAACCAAGCTTCAGTCGTGAGCTCAGGAAAACATTCTGCTCTCATGACGTCCCAAATGGCTGTGCAAACTTCTTCCACGATTTTTCTGATGGTTGATAATCCTATTCTGTGGCTGAAATGTAGCTCAGTAAACGAGCAACCGCTTGCTAAGTATCTGAAATATAAGATTTTTTTTTTTATTTTGTTTTAGGAACATTACTTCAAAAAAGGTGGAGAACGCTTCGTGATGGTTTTGTTAAACAACGGCGGGAACTAGCTACTACCAAAAGCGGATCAGCTGCTACGCATAAAAAATACAAATATTATAATCAACTCTTGTTTCTCTTACCAGTAGTATCAATAAATAAAACGCACAACAGTATGGCAAATCAAGAAAACAATGACCCAGTTGAAGAGCAACATGGTAGTAACATAATTCCACCGAAACCAAAGAAAACCAAAAACAGTGACCCCACAGATAACATTGGTAGTGAACTTGTGAACGTTTTAAAATCTACGTTGCAACGAAAGACTGATGAAAATGATTCCGATCGACAATTTATGTTGTCATTGGTTGACGATTTTAAAAGGGTGCCTCAAAGATTAAAGCCAAAGATAAAGATAAATATAATAAAATGTATCATGGAAGCACAAAATGAGGAAGGCAATTTCCAACAAGTACAAGGCGCCGATTATTATGAATACGGCACTTATTCAAATGAATATGGTGGTTACTACACTAAACCTCACAGAGAATGTACGGAAAATAGGCGTCCAAGTAATCAGCCCTCCTCATCCAGTTTTAATCTACCAGCTGAAGAATATAACTTTTCCAATAATCAGCAATCACTTGTGGAAAACTCCACATTGGCAATGGAAGATCAAATATCTCCAATGTCCGTAAATACTCAAAATTCCGAGGAATCTGAACTTTTACCATTGTTCGAAAGTTAAAACTACCTAATACGCTACAAAAAAAAACTTAAGATATAAGGTACAAAAAGTTAACAAAATAAATATTACTGGGATCTTAATTATTATAGTAACTGCGATTACTGGCTTACTTAAAGGCTAAGAACTTTTTTTGTGAACTGTATTCGTGATTTCATGAATGAAAGCTGTAATTAGTAGAGTAGATACATTAAAAATAAGTCGAATGGCTATCTCGTGGGTTCATAATTGTGATTAGCAAGAAGGTAGTTATTTGTGATTTTAGAAATTAAAGCTGTGATTAGTAGTCATTAAAAATTAGTAGAATATCTATTTAGTGGTACTATCTAATTGTGATTAGCAAGTAAGTAGTTATTTGTGATTTTAGAAATTAAAGCTGTGATTAGTAGTCATTAAAAATTAGTAGAATATCTATTTAGTGGTACTATCTAATTGTGATTAGCAAGTAAGTAGTTATTTGTGATTTTAGAAATTAAAGCTGTGATTAGTAGAGTCATAAAAAAAATGTAGAATATCTATTTAGTGGTTCTATCTAATTGTGATATGCAAGTAAGTATCTAAACACTTCCAAGAATGAAAGCTGTGATTATAATAGTAGACTGATGTGTATTAGATGAGTACTAATTAATATTCCATAACAGTGACTGCAGTACAAATTTTGATAAATAAACGCACAATAAATCAAAATCACTAGTTTTATTCGTATATAATAGCCTGGGTTTAACTATAATAATATCGATATAGTTAACTTAATATGTATTTAGAAAATTGAAATTATTTACTTACCTCAATGTTACCCAAAGCTTCTCTTCTGGCGTAATACAAAGACGAAAATTTGTATCTCTTCCACTAATACCTGTTCGAATTTTGCTGAGCAAATAATCAAAAGATGTTGTTGACATACGCGTGTAGTTGAAGAATTTCTCTTCATATTTTCTAAGGTCCCAATAATTTTGAACAAATGACCCATTTAAAGATCTTGTTTGTAAATAAGGTTGTACCCAGTATCTTCTATAGGCACGATTTCTTTTAATTCGACCGTACAAAAACCAAACAGTTAGTATAATGGCAGCGTCCTGAATGAGTTCCACACTATTAACCATTTTTATCAAAACTATCGTGATGCTCAGTACTGTACGACCACCACAGAGAACGGCGAATAAATGAGAGCCGCCGTGCGTAAATCTACAAAACGCACCTACGCGCGTGAGTGCGCAAAAAACCCGCACGATGATGCAGATCTGCACTCCCGCAGGAACGCGCGCAGGTGCGTCGACACGCAATATGCAGCATGATGCGGGGCAGTGTGAAGATCGCCTATCTTCCACTTCTTGACGCATCCAGATACACATATTTGTAATAGTTTTTTGTTTGCGTTATTTTTTTTTTATCATTACAGAAAACTATTTTATCTTAAAGCTGCTATCATTTTAAAACCTACATAGGTATTTGGATGTCTCACTGAGTGAATTTAATAGATTTAATTTAATAGGCATCTTTATTCACGAGTTATTAATTTTTAATTACACTGGTGCCACTAGACTTAGGTAAAGTAAAGACTCAAATTAAACAGTCATAAATAAACAAAACTTATAAAATAATCAATCGCAAAGTAACCATAAAGTAATATAAAAGTTGATCTGTAAAAGACTTTTTGTAGTTGTAGTAAAGTTTACACTGTGATTTCATTATTTTTGCTAAAATATTTTACACTAACCGCTAGTTGCATGTCAGTCCATTAAATTTAATTCCTCATTATAAGTATTGCTGTCATTATCTAACGAGACGTATCAGAAAGTGACAGCATTACTTTTAATGGGGAATTAAATTTAATGCACTTACGTGCAACTGGCGGTTTGCCTATTAATTTAGCCATTACTTTAATTTGTTTGAAAAAAATAGGAATACCACACCTGTCTTTATTTGTGTTAAATAATCTTAACTATTCATGTTCAATAGTCTATCTTCAAAAATACCAGATTTCTCATACAAACTTTCTATCTTTATTTCAATCCCTTAGGGATTGAATTAAAAAAAAACACTTTCTTAATGGATGCCTACGTCACAAAAGGAACCTACTGTCCAAATTTAATATTTCCAGTGGTTTAGGCTCTGATGAATCAGTCAGTCAGGACAAGTTATTTATGTATAGATTATTGTTCATTTGTCATTTCTATTTCAACACCTTGTTTTATTAAGGAAGATATTTTGCATGGCGCCTCAGTCAGTGATGAAGATAGTATAGGTATCATTAGTAGACGTTTAATCATCAATATTGTTTAAACATGAAGCATAACTGTCATGTCTGGTCTGCCTTCAACCAAAATAATAAGTACCTATGTGTCTTCATAACCATTTACTTATTTATTTTATGAATCTGAAATAATACATGTTCATTAATATGACATAATAATCAAACCATTTATGTAAACTTGTGTTTGAGCTTGCCTAGGTTTTCATGTCCAAATTGTATGCAATAGCCCGTCCATACTTGTTGTTTTGGTCGAAGATGTCTGCAATACTGATTAACTTTCTGTATTTTCAAATATTCTGTATAATCTCATTTACATCATATTTAGAATATAATGTTTAATTTTTGTGTTTAGATTTGCGGACCAAAGGACATCATCGCGATTTCATACATTTTTGGTCCAATAAAAAAATATGCTGTATTCCGTTAGAACTTGTCCCCCTGAGTATTTATTATTATGACACCAAAGCTGTAGGGTCATTGTCCTTGGTTTTATTGGAGTTCAAAAATTCAACATCTTCATACATTTTCAGTGAATTTAATTAACAAAAACAAATGATTTGTCTACCATACCTTGTTGACATTTGAACATTTTTAGTAAGATGCAGTGGTTCTTGACCTATTTCTGACAAGATAACATATATCTCATTTAAACCACTAATGAGTATCATTAGTGGCATAATCGGCTGGGATGCCGGGACTTTTTCCTAAAAAATGGCAATAACAATGGCCGTGCAGGTAAACACTCACGCGAACAATGGAATACGGTGCAGCGAGCAGATGCCCCTCTCTTTCCCGCGCACCACCGCCATCGCGCTATGCTCATTCGTTTGCTCGCATTCGCGTGTATTGTTTAGTACCGAAAGCAACGCTGCCGTGTATGTCCGTGTGATGCCCACTAGTTCTTGTGCTTTGATTTGTTTTGTTTTTGTTATCTCCGTTGTTAAGTTTGAACATTGCTGCGAGTCATGGCAGAGTTGTGTATCTCGTGCCGTGCATCGACAGAGAATCGGCGAAGATATGATTGGGTTTCCAGAGAAATGCAACATCTTGATATCGCCCAAATAGTGATAGAAGATATAGTAGCTCGACAGTTGGAGCCAACTGCGTTCATTTGTCGACCCTGTTGGCAAAGAACGGAACGAATGCACCAGCGACTTATTCGGGAGGCTGAACAGCAAGCTGATCAAGACCGTGATCGATCGGAAGTTCCAAATCCAAGACCAATTTCGCTGATTTTGCCAGGTCTTCTTCGTGCTCCAAACACCGCAAATAGTTGCATTTTCCAACATTGTACGAATGAATCTCGCCGTCGTGTTCCAGAGAACATAATTTTTCGCATGGTATGCCGCTACAGCTATTTCGTGCCAGAAAGCGCGCGTGTCTGTAATGAACACGTGGAGCAAAATCAGTGGCATTTACTTCCTGTACAAGACAACTCTTCTGAGGAATTCACTGCAGCTCAAATAATGACTATCGTGTCGATGTTACAAAGACATATTACGGAGGAAATACTTGATTTTGAGCAGTATGAAAATATAGCACCGGCCATACTTGGTTTCATACTTGGACAGGACTGACTCAAGATCAGTTTACTGAATTATTAGACAGTTTACCAAGTCTGAGAACTAAAAAGAATAAAAGAACCGTACTGGCGGCAGTATTAGTCAAGTTAAGAACAGGTGACTCGAATGCGCGGCTTGCTAATATTTTTAAATGTAGCGAAACAGCGTTTCATACGTGGTTAAAAATCGGACGCAACGCTCTGTTAGAAGATTTTGTGCCCTTAAATGTTGGGTTTGACCATATTTCCCGTGAGGATGTAGCACACAAGAACCTTTTTCTACCCAACAATCTGTTTGGGAACCCATCGAGCCCAGAAGATGAAAGGAAAGCGATCACGATTTGTGATGGCACGTAGGTACATCTATCTGCAAAAAAGTGGAAATTATTTTTTCCAACGCAAGTCTTACAGCCATCACAAATACAGAAACCTCCTAAAACCGTTCCTCTTGGTTTCTTGTGATGGACACATCATCGAAGTTAACGGACCATATGCTGCCACCACGTCTGACGCAGATATAATGAATGACATGCTTAATAATGCTGACAGTTCCTTCCACTGGTTTTATAGGAGAGGAGATGTTTTTATTCTGGACCGTGGTTTTCGAGACTCAGCAAGAAATCTGGAATCTTGCGGATACGTACAACATATGCCTGAAACAAAGTATCCAAATGAGACACAGCTAACCACGGATCAGGCCAATAAGTCCAGACTGATAACAATCTGTCGTTGGGTGGTTGAAGTGGTCAACGGCAGGTTCAAAAGAGATTTTCGCCTGTTGCGAAATGTATATAATAATAGAGCCCTTCCCAGCATGTTCGACTATTTCAAGATAGCAGCGGCGATCATAAATCGTTTTCATGTTTTGATTGAAGATAATCCAAATGCTGCTGCGATTTTAGAGATTATCCACCAAAGAATTAATATGCCAAATAGATTGGCAGATCTTGTAATACGCCATAACTTCAATCGCAGACGTGCTCAGTTTACTTTAATGACTGCAGATATGCCAGAGTTCGTAGATTTTCCAAGAATGGATAAGAACGAATTATTTTTATTGGCTCTGGGCGTTTATCAACTAAAACAGGCCAAAAGCTATTACGGTGAGCACGTCCTTGACAATGGAGCATTCACAATTGAGCTCAGCAATGAGTTATCAAATGAAGACTTGGCGGAATTGCAGGGCAATGATTTATGGATGATAAGAGGCCGACTGCAATCGCGGCATGTTAGAGCAAGACAGTATTATGTCTACATTATAATCGATAGGTCGTTATCAGGCCGACAAGCAATCGCTCACTATTATTGTTCGTGCATCATAGGAAAGCGAACAATTGGATGCTGCTCCCATATTATGTGCATTATATGGTACATGAGCCATGCACGACATTTGCCAGCAATAACCCCTCCAGCTTATGGATTGGAGAACATTATTGTTGTACCAGACGACGATGATTTTATAGTATTTAATTAAACAAAATAACCCCTGTATACAGGGTGTTTGGAAGGGAGCTGTACATACGCCTAGGGTAGAAACTAGGGATAGTCTGCTACCTACCCCCGCCCATTATATTGACCTTGGCCTCAAGGTTTTTTTTTAATTTATTTTTATTTTTTATTTGACTTTTTTGTGATTTTTTGACTAAAACTACCTGTAGCTCAAAATCTATCCATGGGACCGGTCGGCTAATGGTCTTGTTTTAATCGTTAGAGTCTTAGGGTCCTGCAAAAAATTATTTTACACCAGAAAATTGTGGAGAAGAAAAGTTATGGGGCCTGAAGTACCATAGTAAGGTAAAGAAATAATTTTAAGGGCAACTTTCTATGGGGTTTAAAAAAAACTAACAGGGTTGGAGTTCTTCTGATTTTTTTAAAACATCCTCAGTCCATGCCCTTTCTAACGATATGCTAAAAGTGTATTTATCACTTTTAGTTTTAAAGTTATTAATTAATTTCCGCAACTAGGGCACTTTTACCACCACGAGTCGACATTTGTAAGACAAATGTAATTTCCAGAATTTAAACCAGTTTGGCCTACAGTTGGCAAATTTGTTGTCTCACTCTTACACGAGAGCAACATGTAAGAGACAAAACATGTCATGTCATGTCTCTTTCGCTCTTGGGTCGACGGGGCCGGGCAGGTAACTCGTTGGGGTCTTTGTTAGTCAGTCGAGATTTACCCATCTTAGCTAACTTACGTACTTGCCGTTACGACGCTCCACTGTTTTCGTTAATTTTGTTGAGTTTGTTATTACTTCGTTTTTGTTAAGTTTTGTTATTTGTTACCTTGTTGTTGGCAAAATGGCTGGATTTACCAGTGAAGAGTACACCGACATGCTGGTGGTGTATGGAATGGCTGATTGCAATGGGCGCGAGGCACGGAGGATTTATCAAGAACGGTATCCTAACCGGCGAGTGCCTAACCACCAAACGTTTGGCTCAACTTATCGGCGTCTGCGAGAAACCGGAAATTTAAATTTCCGGGAACCAGCCGTGAACAGATTTCAACCAAATTTGGCTGCGGAAGAACGCATATTGGCTGAATTTGAGGAAGATCCGACCAGAAGCGTAAGAACCGTAGCCCGGACGCTTGGTTTAAGCGTGTGGAAAGTCTGGTCGGTTCTTTGCGAAAATGGACGTCATCCTTTCCACTACACCCCTGTTCAAGGTAATTTTTTACATAAAGTTTTTGTTTTTAGCTCTTATGTAATGAACTAGCATGTGAATTTCATAGGCAATTTTTAAATTAACATAAGCATGTGTGTGAGAGAGAGAGAAATGGAAAGACAGAGATAGCAATCAATGTTACATAGCTACTAATTCATAAGGAAACCGCTAACGTTGATATTTTTATTGTTTTAGGCTTAGAGGATAACGACTATGCAAGAAGGGTGGAGTTTTGCCGCCACTTGCTCCATACGGACGTGGAAGATATTAATTTTTTACGGAGTATTCTCTGGACTGACGAGTCCAAGTTTGACAAGGAAGGAATTGTAAATTACCACAATCTCCATCACTGGGCACCCAGAGATCAAAACCCGAGAGTCAAGAGGCACAGAGGTTTTCAACGAAGGTTCTCCGTGAACGTATGGGCAGGCGTCATCGGTAATCGGTTGATAGGGCCGCACTTTTTGCCAGACAACCTAAACGGGCAAAACTACTTAGATTTCCTCGAAAACGATTTGCCTGATTTAGCGGAAGAAGTGTTTGACGAATATCGGCCCATAGTCTTCCAGCACGACGGCTGTCCTGCTCATTGGAGCCTAGCAGTGAGGGAGCTTCTGGACAACTGCTTTCCTAATTCTTGGATTGGTCGGGGTGGGCCAATTCCCTGGCCCCCAAGGTCGCCTGACCTTACCCCACTCGACTTCTACGTCTGGGGAAGGGCGAAAGAGTTGGTGTACGCAGAAGAAGTACCAACAAGGGAGGTTCTAATTAACAGGATCCACGCCGCATTCGATACAATGCGCGAGGAACTGCTGCTTAGAACGGTGACCGTGGAGATGAGGAAGAGGTGCCGAGCATGTTTACAGGTCAATGGTCATCAATTTGAACAAAATTTGTAATTAATTAAAATTAGTAATTAATTAAAATTTGTAATTTAATGACATTAGTCATTACCAAATTTTTTGTTTCATTTGCCATCCTTTTACGATCGAACACATTTAATTTTCATTAGTTGAAATTTTTGCTTGAAGTGCCCTAGTTGCGGAAATTAATTAATAACTTTAAAACTAAAAGTGATAATTACACTTTTAGCATATCGTTAGAAAGGGCATGGACTGAGGATGTTTTAAAAAAATCAGAAGAACTCCAACCCTGTTAGTTTTTTTTTAAACCCCATAGAAAGTTGCCCTTAAAATTATTTCTTTACCTTACTACGGTACTTCAGGCCCCATAACTTTTCTTCTCCACAATTTTCTGGTGTAAAATAATTTTTTGCAGGACCCTAAGACTCTAACGATTAAAACAAGACCATTAGCCGACCGGTCCCATGGATAGATTTTGAGCTACAGGTAGTTTTAGTCAAAAAATCATAAAAAAGTCAAATAAAAAATAATAATAAATAAAAAAAAAACCTTGAGGCCAAGGTCAATATAATGGGCGGGGGTAGGTAGCAGACTATCCCTAGTTTCTACCCTAGGCGTATGTACAGCTCCCTTCCAAACACCCTGTATATATTTTATTTATAATCCTCAAAAACACAAAACAAGATCAACATGTCCAAAATAGGTCAAGAACCAATATATCTTACTAAACGATGTTCAAAATAAAAATATGGTAGAACAAATCATTTGTTTTTGTTTATTAAATTCACTGAAAATGTATGAAGATGTTGAATTTTTGAACTCCAATAAAACCAAGGACAATGACCCTACAGCTTTGGTGTCATAATAATAAATACTCAGGGGGACAAGTTCTAACGGAATACAGCATATTTTTTTATTGGCTTTCAACTTTCATATTTGGACCAAAAAAGATGATGTCCTTTGTGATTCATTATCAGTATAAATACACATACTTGTGATTTGTAAACACCTTTAACAATTATTATTGTATAAATCATATGCACATGCTTGCGTTATTACCAGTCAGTCAGTTACTGAATTCGGAACTCAAATAATACGTGGAGGACACTGTAGTCATGTAAAATCAGTCTTATTGTATGCTGCATATGAATAACTGATAAATTATAATTATATCATGCTAAATAAAAAAGTCAAGTACTAATCTTTGTTTTAATAGCCTGCTTTGTATAGATTAATTTTAACATTTTATGCAAAAGTACACCGTGTTTCTCGATAGTGATTCTGTTTAGATGTTAATTATTGCAAAGCAATAATTGGCCATCTTTTAAGAAACTATCGAGAAACGCACTGTACTTCTGCATAAAAATATGAGAAATACAAAATATCTATAAAATGCACTGTAGTTTAAAATTCCCGCCCTAGCTTCTACTCTCTAATTTTCGTGGGAGGAACACAGATGGCGCCGGCCGGTAAGGAAACATTTCCTCCTAAAATTTATATCACGGCTGGTAATCTTAGAACAAAAAATATGGGGATTAATAGACGTATTTGTCTATGAGTGATTTCTTCCGAAATGACAACCGCTCCTCGTCCCTTTCCCCTGTGTCGCCTTGCAATCGACGCCATACTTGTTTGTTGTAAGTCTATCGATAGGCTATCGTAGTCTGTGGTTCTGCAACCGCCATTGCAGTGTCATTGTTTACTATTTGATTTACATTTATTTCCTATTGTATCCTCACTGTCTCCTGAAATAGAATAATTGTAATAAAAACTTGAAGTATGTTCCACAAGTGCTATGTTGTGAATTGGCAGTTGACGAAAGGACGTCAATATTTACTGTTTCCCAAGACCGAGTTAAAGTGAAAAATTGCAAGCAAAGTCTTAAACATTTTAAACAAGTTTGTCTTTGTGTTGGCGCCTAACCCACGTTCTTCTAAGACGACAAAATTAGCAGTTGCATTTATCAAACTATGCATTCTGACCACTTGCACAGGTAAGAACGTAAATATCACGATAATACTTTTATCATTGACTAAAGTGCATCATTCAACAACCCCTAAGACGACCCTCTGACCCAATCATGTAATTCATAGGTACCGTAGCTTAGCTACTTTAAAAATACTTAATTAAATACAAAAAAAATATGATCCCATAAGAAAATTAAATAGGTAAATGAAAATTTTATTATTTATAAGAAAAGCACAGCCACAACACATTATTCACTAAACACACTCAGTAATTATTCTTAATATCATCATCCTGCCCAGCCTTTTCCCAACTAAGTTGGGGTTGACTTCCAGTCTAACCGGTTGCAGCTGAATACCAGTATTTTACATGGAGCGACTGCCTATCTGACCTCCACAACCCAATTACTGGGTAACACAATACTTCTTGGTAGAGACTGGTTGTCAGACTTTTGTGCTTCTGACTACCCGTAAGTAATTACTCATAACAATAATTGAATTATTGAACAAATTTTTATTTCCAGGAATTATTGCTACATCTGTTTGTTTTGAAAACTCAAACCTTGTGGTCATACGACAACACCACCACTTCGGGCAGTGGAAATGAAGCCTCAGGAAACCAAATCATGAAAGGTAAAATAATTGAATATTATAGTTATCATTGACTAGTAGTGTTGCAGCAAATATGGATATTTCTTTCCACTATAAACAGATATTTGTTTACACTACTTAAGTTGGCAACGAAGTAAAACACACACATTGTAGCTAGCCATCTGATTAGTAGCCATAGGTACCACACATACAAGAAATACATGGAGGGTATAATTATACAGAGTATAACTCAATCTGATTATAGTGCATTAGCTTTTGTTTAAAAAACAAATGAATATTGATGATAGTGAGAACTGTAATAATTGTGCTGGTATGGAATCCTTAGTGAGCAAGTCCATGTGTCCATGCAAATATTTCTGGTTTTTCAATCTGCTAAGACTTGTGTTCCTAATATTTTCTTTACTTGTTACAGATGCAGTTCTTCCTGAGGTTACAAGTTTCAATAACAGAAGTCTGAAGAAGGAGGAGTAGTCTGAACAAGGCATGTTGTTTTAATCAAAAATCTGTAGGCTAATTATGCCAAGTTCTAAACTGTGTCATGAATTTGTAAAATCGTTGAAGCAAGTTAAATCCAGTTCAAGCTTGAAGAATACTCAAAAATGTATGTATTAGGTACTCTGTTGTCAACTATGTACTTGTTTCAAATGAAATAAAAGTAAAAATTTATGATATCAAATGCATTTTATTCATTACAATTTCCAATTATAATACTTGTAGGTTTAAATACAGAACCCCCTTTTTTCCCAGTCGGTTAAGTCGCTTAAAAGGCTAGTATTCAAACTATTCTAGGCTCGATAAACCTCGGCAAAAAGACTCGGGTTTCGAACCACTACGACCGACAACATTTTTGTGCGATAAAATTAAAAAAATACCAAACGTCACAATCAAAGCAAGCAGATTCTAAAGCGATTTTTCTTGTACGGGAGATTACCATCTGAGTACTACTTAATCTGTGATTTATATGGAGTCGTGGCTTGCGCGATGCAGGATTTGCGTGACGTCAGTGTGACGCGTAGTTCGTATGTGGCGATGTTGATGCCGCTACATTACTAAGCGATGTGGCGTAGATTATATATAAGTAGTACCTAATAATAATAATTGTTTTCCAAATGTTATAAACTTAAAATATATAAATAAATAATTTTGTGTAACAGGACGGACAAACAAACCACGTTTGTTATGAGTGACCAAACCGGTCGGCCGCCTGACCGCTCCATTGTTAGACGCGCGAGGTGGGGGCTTGCATTCCGGAGCCGCGCCCGCGCGCCAGTACATACCGGCGGCCCGCCAGTCTGCTTATCGCTATCTAAGTGACCACTGTGTCACTTTTGTAAAATATGAATAGTTGAGTATCTAACAACTGGTGAGAAAGTTTAAAAAAACCTAGTCTTATGACTCTAATTATATAGTGTAGACCTGGTCTAATCAAGAAATCTATACAATTAAGAAAATAAAACACAGACATGTGAAAATTTATAATGAAATATGTCATAGTCACCAATGTTCTAAGATTTTTTACATTATGAGAATGAATACTATAAAAATACATTATTTGTATGTAAAAACAGTTAAAAGTGCCTAAAGGTTCTGTTTTTCAGCGTTAGTAGTGTTCAAGAGTAATATTATGTATTATCATATAAGTGAACGAATTACGAATTTGGCAGCAGGAGGTAGTTAAAGCAAACCGAAGTTATTTAACCTTTTGACCGCCACAGTCTTGTATAGACGACAAACCAAAATGTGCCCAGTGTTGGGTATTTTAGTATTAAGATTGCAACACCAACATTAAAATGTAATGTATTATTGATCTGTGGCAACACAGACCCTTCCAACTGCGACACTGGTCCAATACAGACGTGAAATTTAACTGTCCGCCTTTTTATTTATTCTTCCACAGCACCAACGCTATCAGCAAAAAAACGGGACCTAATACGAGACTAAAAAATTTCAGTTTTAGGACTTTTAGGTCTATAATCATACCACTAATGTCAGTGATGAAGTGATGACATTGACGTACCGATTATGACCAAGCAAGATGGCGAAGTTGTTTGTCGAATTGTCGTAGCGTCCTGTTGTTGTGTTGATAGAAACATTGAGTTTTTTTGTTTGTTTCGACTCAGTGCGTTCCAAATATTTTGAGATAGTGACTCTGAATGTGTGTTTCGAGATATTGACTCAGTTTATGCGTTTTGAGATAGTGACTCTGTGTTTTGTGATATTGACTCTGTTTTTGTTTTTTGAGAAAGTGACTCTGTTTCTGTACCTATTCCTATTCTTCGATAATAAAGGCGGAAAGCCAACGGCGATGTTCTAAGTGTGGACGTTCACCGGCTGAGGACTCACTGACTTCATTGTTTCGCTTTCCTAAACCCGGAAAAACGAACACACTACGGTATGTATTTAAGATTAATTATCTATTGAATATTGTATGAATTGTACCAGGCCTTCGAACAAGTGATACAAACGTCTAGATGTAAAGAACATCAAAGGTACTGAACTACAGCTATGAAGGCTTCCACATCCTGCTTATTTCGCACCCAATTTCAAACGTACTTGAGAAACATTCTGTTATACGGACATAGAAGAGCCCTTTTTCAGAAGTAATTTATTCTACCATACAAACTTAATGGTTTAGAAAACATTTCTATGGCAAATACATACAGTAGAGCAGTTTTTTATTATTTAGATTGATTCATGTTCACAATCAACTATCCTTCCTAGTCAGTTTGTTATTATGAAAGTTATAATTTTGTTTCAGCTGTGAATTATGGGCAAAGTACTGCTTTCCTGATAAAGAATACTGGTCACCAGAATTCCAGCATAAACTTCACACACAACATAAAATGCTTTGCAATAGTCATTTTCCAAGGACATCATTTAGTGATTACCCTGAAACTTCAAAGAAGCTTCACAGATTTGCAGTTCCAAATGACATCAAAGAGGTAATTAATGTTATTTATTTAGCATAAGTAATGAAATCTTTTGAAACTTCACATATTATTAAGTTTGTACTATTTATGTTATTTTGTGTATTCATAAGTTTGTGGTATTCATGTCAAAATTGTTGCAGTATGGAAAACAAAAGATGTTGTGTCTATTGGTTCAGAGACTTAAGGGATGTGCTACTAATATTATAAGTGCAAAAGTTCATGAAGATGTTTGAAAACTTGTTACTCAATCACACTAAAACGGCACAACAATATTGTTTGAAATATGTGTTTTTTTCTCAGGAAAGCAAAAATTTCCTAAGGGATATGCAATTAGTCTTTCTATGATAAGCCAGCCAAGCCAGAGCCACATGCAAAGTCTATAGAAAAAAACAAAGTGTATAGAATATTTAAGGGCTTTTGAGATTGTATGTTATGAGTGCTACGACGCGACGGTCGATGCTTATCTGCTACGCGATACCTCACACAGTGGTCTGGAGGGGGATCGGCTACGCCGCTTGCGCATTAAAATAATAGAATATTTTTGTAATCGTACGGACTTGTATTGCATCTTTGTTACACGAAATTCCAATTGACAAGATGACCTCGCTGATGAATAAATCTTCTTCAGAGACGGAGATTGACCAAGTGGAAACGGGTGCAAAGCGAACGCCACCTAATTTTGTGACCCAGAGGTCTAAAACGAGCCGCGAGGACTTATTCATTGGGGAACAGTTGGATAACTTTAAACAAGAAGTTAAGGAAATGTTGGCTTCTATGCTGACTCAGCAGACACAAGAAGTCACCTCAACTTTAAAAGAAATACAACAAACTAATCTGAACATAGAAAATACGATCACACACCTTGCGTCACAAAATCAAGAATTGGGAAACAAAATATCTCTGTTGGAACAGCAGTCGAAAGAAGACAAGAAATATATTATGCTCTTGGAGAATAAAATAGAAGAAATGGAAACAGGAAGCCGTAAGGCCAACTTTGTGATAAAAAATGTGCCGAAAATAGCTGGAGAAACTAAAGAAGATCTTATTGGCTTAGTTATGACCCTTTCCAAAGGTATAGACTGTTCCCTAACCAAGTCTGACATAAAGGACATATATAGAGTGCAGGGAAAAAATGACATCCAAAATACTCCCATTGTTGTGGAAACTGGATCCACTCTTATAAAAAATGAGATACTAAAAAAGGGAAAGTCATTCAATAAAAAACATCAGTCCAAGCTATGCTGCAAACATCTTGGCTTCAAGTCCCAAGAAGACACCCCTATCTTTTTGTCTGAGCATTTAACAGCTAAAGGATCTCGACTGTATTTCCTTGCCAGAGATCTAATTAAAACTGGAGAGTATAAATATTGCTGGACTGCATATGGCAAAATATATATAAGAAAGGATGATCAAGCGCAAAAAGTAATTGTAAGAAGTGAAGAACAAATTCATAAACTTTTAGTGAAAACATGACTATTTGCAGTGTATTTTTTTAGTCATGCATCATTTATCATACGTTATCTCTTGCCAGTCTATCATAGCAATAACTGCGTAGCAATGAGGTACTTATCTAATATTTTTTCTATATTTTTGATAACTTTTTGTAATCCTAACCCACACAAATACTCTAAGCTCATTATACACATGCCTACATTCAGTCTATACGAACTAAATGTACATGTACATTTCAATAATACAAACTCACACAAACAAATAAAACAAAAGCTGTCTATATGCACCATAACACAAAAACAGTTTATCAAGCGTGCACCTAATTTTCACTTAACACATATGAATTCGGAAATACACATTAAATTACTAGACCAGTTTCATAAATATATTAATTATAAAAAAGAACATAAAATTAAAAATAAATATTCGAAATCATTCTTTCATAAAAAACATACACAATTGGAAATATTCACACAATTAGCTCGATACTTTCTCTCATAGTTTACCGTTATTATGTACAATGTTGTATTTACGACCGCCTTGTGATGACCTCAATAATATCTGGTATCATTTATGAGTAACACATTGCAAACAATCAATGACATAGACAACATTGAAATTGCAAGGGCAGTTGAATGTGATCCTTCAAATCTTTCTGATCATATATGCGTCAAAAAAAGCGATTTCACTATTTTATCTCAGAACATAAGGAGTATATACTGCAACTTTGATGATTTTGTCGTTATGATGTCTACTTTTGAATTCGAAACAGATGTGATAGTATTGACAGAATGTAGATTGAATAAGAACAAACATATACCTCAACTCAGCAATTATCAGTCTTTTGTATCAACATGGCAGATAAATCAAAATGATGGAGTAGTAATTTTCGTTAAAAAAACGTTAAAATCAAAAATTCAAGAAATTCGGCTAGACCAGGCGACCTGTCTACAATTAGACATTCTAGATAACACTCTTCTGTGTATATACCGGTCTCCATGCAACACCAACTTGGATAGGTTTATAGATTCACTGAGTCAGCACTTAGATACGTTACCTACACAAAGAAACATAATAATAGCGGGGGACATAAATATCAACATTACAGCGAAAGATGTAGAAATGTCTCATGATAAAAAAAACCGAGTGAACTATCTTAACATGTTGTCTGCGTATGGTATTTTACCTGGTCATACATTACCGACCAGAGAACGGAACTGTCTAGACCATTTCATGTTGAGGATTCATAAAAAAAGACATCAGCTTCAATTGCCGTCTTAAAAACTACAATTACCGATCACTATACTACATTTTTATCACTTTCCAAAATAAAAAGTCACGAAACTGCTAATAAAATCACCACGACCATAAACTTTGAAAATGCACTAAAATATTTACAAGAACAAAATCTTGCAGAAATGCTTTTTTGTGACAACCCGGATTTGCTAACAGATAAACTTATTCAAAAACTGATTGATGCTATTAAATACAACACTGGCACAAAAGTTATCGCTAGTAACAAACGTATAATTAAACCGTGGATCACCCCAGGATTATTAAAATGCATTAAAAATCGTAACAAATTACAAAAAAGTTATCGATCAGATCCGTATAATGACATTTTAAAAATAACGTATATTCGTTACAGGAATTACTGTAATAATCTTTTAAAAAAATTGAAAAGAAAATTCGAAAGAGAATTGCTTGCTAAATCGGTTACGAACTCGAAATTATTATGGAAAAATATAAAATCAATTACTTACTCAAATAAACCTAAAAATCAAAGTACTGAATTATTGAATATCCTACCCTCTCCAACTGCATCAGTGAACTCAGTTAATAGTTTTTTTGCTAACATTGGAAAGCAATTAGCCCAGCAAATTCCAATTAATAATACTTCTCGCCAATCTAACATTCCACCAACACAAATTAATTCTTTTGGTCTCTTGGACACTGACCCCATGGAAGTAGAAAGTGTTCTGATGGGTTTGAAATCCGACAGTGCTCCAGGGTGGGATAATATTCCAACAAAATTCCTAAAGTATATTGGCAAGGAAATTGTACCTGTCATTACTCATTTGATAAATCTCTGTTTTAGAAAAGGTATCTTTCCGACACTACTGAAACAATCTATTATTACACCGGTTCACAAGGGAGGGAACAGCGACGATGTCAATAACTACAGACCTATTTCTGTCTTACCAGGTTTATCCAAAGTTTTAGAAAAAAATATTAATATAAGACTCTTACATTATCTAAAAGAATTTAAAATATTATCACCTACACAATTTGGCTTTAGACAGGGAATATCAACTGAGGATGCAGTTTCAGCGCTTAGCTCGCTGGTAACTGAC
This sequence comes from Tiliacea aurago, assembly GCA_948098905.1. Lineage (NCBI taxonomy): Eukaryota > Metazoa > Arthropoda > Insecta > Lepidoptera > Noctuidae > Tiliacea > Tiliacea aurago. The sequence goes on from OX402589.1 coordinate 5,805,652, forward strand.
TATGTCGATTCAGGGAAAAAGTGTCTGGCTGTATTCCTTGATCTAAAAAAAGCCTTTGACACCGTTGCTGTTCCAACCCTTTTGTCCAAGCTAGAAAGAATTGGAATAAGGGGAACCCCTCTTATGCTTTTTAAAGATTATCTCTCAAACAGAAGGCAGAGAGTTAAGATAGGGACATACATCAGTAATGACGTGGAGGTATCATTCGGCGTGCCTCAAGGAAGCGTATTAGGACCAACACTTTTCTTAATGTACATTAACGACCTATGTAACTTAAAAGTAGAAAGCGCAAAAATTTTTTCTTACGCCGATGATACTTCCATTGTCTTTTATGGGGATAACTGGTCCGAAATAAAGCTCAAAACTGAAATAGGTATGGCTCAAATTGCAAATTGGCTTAATGAAAATCTTCTTACGCTAAACGCATCCAAGACCAATTATATATGTTTTACAATTAGAAATCGCTCACAACCAGATCAAGACTTAAATATAAAAATACATTCCTGTAAACGAGCCATGAATTATGCCTGTACATGTCCTGTAATTAATAAAGTATCACAGACAAAATATTTAGGGGTTATAATTGACCAGCACTTAAGTTGGTACTCCCACCTCGAACATGTTGCTGGTAGAATACGAAAGTTGGGATGGATATTTAAATCATTGAGATACGTAATCCCTGCAGGTGTAGCCACAAAGGGGTGCGTCAAAAGAAATCTTTTAAATGAAATCTACACAGCCCTTGCACAATCTGTGATAGTCTACTTACTGTATACCTGTATGGGGTGGGGCAGCAAAATCAAAATTTATTGACGTGGAACGTGCGCAAAGAGGTCTGATAAAAATAATGTATTTTAAGAAACGGATATTCCCCACGGAAAGTCTATATGAGATCAGCGGCCTGTTATCTGTTAGGAAACTATATATCTGTGCCGTGATCTTGAAAAAACATAAGACACTTACATATGATAAAAACATAACATTAAAAAGGAGAAAGGATATTATTGCTCAAGTCACACAAACTAAAACCAATTTTGCTGCTACGCAATATAATAATCAATCATCACGGTTATATAATAAAATAAATAAGGACATATACATTTACACTGAATATCTTCATAAAGTTAAGAAAATGTTAATAGAATGGTTAAAATCGCGCACTTATGCAGATATTGAATTTTTGTTATAATAAGTGGAAATTAGTTAATACTGGTACCGCCACTCCCACACGCACATCATTCCTCATACACACAAACACACCAACCACACAACTCTCACACCTTACATACCTCAAACATATCACACACCACACTCTCTCTACACACCGCATACACCACTCACACACCACACACCCTGCACACCCAACACACCCACATTAATGTATTTTTAGGAAAATAGTAAAAATAATTCTGTAAGTAGTACAAACAGCCAAAGCTAAGGAAGTGCGGAGTCTCCTAACACAGGCGTCATCATGCTTAAAAGGAGGCTCCAATCATAAACTAATGTATACTAGTTGGTACAGAAATAAACATTTTGTATTTTGTATTTTGTATTTTTATGTTAGATCATAGGTTTAGGTAGTTAAATAAAGGTAAACAAATCATAAAAAGGGTTTTTTATGCATGACACTTTCTTGTTTAAAAATACATTGTAACTATAAGTTACAATTTTATTTTATTGTTATAACGATAGTTTCCTCTGTTATTTCTGTCTGTTAAACTTTATCATTTATTCTTATACTACTCTTCGTAGATGTAATTGCTTGAGCACAATTATTTAGTTAGATTTATATATTACTATATTATTTTGGTAATCTATCTATTGTAAAGATCCCAAAAAGACATGTTCTCTAAACGTCAACGAAATAAAACGTTGCTAAATTGAAGAGTACAACTGTGACATAGCATGCCAACTGAAGTGCCAGGTATTACGTTTAGTCGGTTACTCTCGTCACATGGTTTTTTTGTTTACCTTTATTTAACTACCTAAACCAACGGAATATAGTATTAAGTTTATGATTATTATTACTACAACAACTTTTTTATTTAAATTTCAGACTGAACCTCAACCAGGTCCATCATATTGTCAGGTGCAAGTTTTGAAGGATGTAACAAACTGCTATTCCGAACCAAAACCAGTACCAACCTGTAAAAAACCAAGTCTTGAACCTATACCTGGGACTTCCCATGTGTTGCATGCTTCATTTGAAGAAAATAAAGTGCCGAGTGAAATCAACCATCCATCTCAGACACCAACAAATGTAAGGCAACCTAAAACTCTGAAAGAAAAATATCTGTTGGCAAAATGCAGAAAACATTTGAAACATGTTTGCCAATTGCGAAATAGAATAAAAAAATTGAAAAATAAGGATATTCTACAAGAATTAAATAAAAACGAATCAGTTGATAATCTGATGAAAAAATTGACTCCTACATTTGCTTTGTTGCTGCAAGCACAGATAAAGAACTTTAAAAATAAAACTAAAGGAAGGAGATGGACTATTGAAGAAAAAATAACAGCTCTGAGATTATATAAAAGATCACCAACATGCTATAGACTGATGAGAAGATTGTTTTGTCTACCAGCGCAATCTACTTTAAAATTTCTTATGAGTAAATTCTCCCTCAAAGTGGGAGTCAATAAATGTATTTTCTCAGTTTTAAAGAGAACAGCAGAACTTCAAACTGCATCTGACAATGAATACATTATCATGTTTGATGAAATGTCAATAAAAAAATATATAATGTACAACCGAAAGACAGATATAATAGAAGGATTCCAAGACCATGGACTTCAAGGCAGATCGCCACAAATAGCATCACATGCTCTAGTCTTCATGTTAGCTGGCATTAGAAAAAAGATTAAGCAGCCTGTGGCTTATTACTTATCAAGCGAGTATGTCACAGCAGACCGACTAGCAGTTTTGATAAAAGAGGTAATGTTATCAAAGTAATGCAAAATACTATAATTTAACTGCTACATAACTAATAAAACACAGAACTCTATTCTACTGTTATCTTTCTCACGTACTGTGTACACAAATAATGTATTTAGAAAAAGTAATTTGAAACATATAGATATTAAATAATAATATTAGATACTGAATTTAAACAATACATAACCAAGACAGTTTCCACAAATTTAATTTAATAATCATATGTATTAATTGTTATTTTTTTTCAGATCATACGTGAATGTCGTGAGGTGGGTCTTAGCATAGCTGCAACGGTTTGCGATATGGATGGCGTAAATCGACGAGCTTTATCCATCTTGGGTGCCACTGCTGAAAAACCGTCCATTACTATTGATAATATAGAGATTATCAGTATGTATGATCCTCCACATCTTCTAAAGTGTTTCAGAAATTTATTTCTGAAATACAATATCCAGTGCACTACACAAATAACATCAAACAACAAAAGTGGAATAGGTAAGAACTAAGAATAGTATAAGAAGTGTTCTCATTTAGTAGATAACAATGATAAATGCCACATAAACCTTACATTTGTGAAGCATATATTACATGAACTTGTTTATTTTAGGTGTTGCAAAATGGAGCCACATAAAAACTTTTTATGAATTGGACAATCAGAACCCTTATTTTGTTTTTGCTCCTGGCTTAAAATTAGAACACCTCAATCCTAACAGCAAGCAAAAAATGAAGGTTAAATTGGCGGCACAAATCTTGAGCCATACAGTTGCTGCTGGGATGATGGCAAAAATTTCAGAAGGTACATGTTTAATATTATTATTTGAACCTACTAACAGACCCCTGTTTTTGATTATTCGTTAAGCAATACAGACATAACAGATTTTTACTTACATTTTCAGGCATGCTGACTTCAGAAGCAGCTGTAACTGCAGGTGTAATTTCAAATATGGACAAATTATTTGATTCTGTCAACAGTGACTCCTCAGATTTGCGCCGCGGGAAAATGCATGCAACAAATTTAAAGCCAAAAACACCACATCTCCAGTTATTTAAGGAAATGAAATTATTTTTTAAAACTTTAAAATTTGTAGACTGCACACGTACACCACCTTCAAAAGAAGGATGGGTGTGGACCCTGAATGCAGTCGAACTTTTATGGAATAAACTCCGTAGTAAGCATTCAAATATTCAAAGTCTTGCCACCCGCAGACTACAGCAGGACCCACTGGAAAACCTGTTTGGCTGCATTCGGGGTAATTGTGGTGCAAACTACAATCCCACTGCTGGACAATTTGTTGCAGCCTTAAAAACGTCTATCTTGACCAACCTAGCACACCTAAGCACAGGAAATTGTGAAAGCGATTACTGCGAAACAATAATTGATAGTTACAAAGAGGTATTGACCAAATCCACAAACATATGCACAAATGATTCAATTTCAACATTACAGAATTTTTCATATTCCTCAGATTTGTCTGAGGAACTTGAAAATTTATGTAATATTGAACCATCAAGTGGTGAAACTCAGGCATGTGCATATGTTTGTGGATTTTTAATTAAAAGACTTGATAGTTCGTGCACAAACTGTGATAATATTTTGATTGCGAAGGAAAAATGTTTAGTGCAGTATTTGTTCATACAGTTTAAGGAATACAGTTCCGAAAAGCAGAGCTTAAAGTATCCTGATTTAACTGTTATTAATTATGTGGAATCCTGTGCTTCGGTGGCAAACAGAATGCTTCAAGATATAGGTCACGAAACGCATGTGCTTAAAAGAGTAATAGAAAAAATTAAAGAATCTATTGATCATGACTTTTTTAAGGCTTGTCCAGCACATTGGGAAAGAAATCTCAATTATTTCATAGAAAATATTTCTTATATATGTGTAAAGAGGCACTGCACATTAAAAAATCGTAATTTCTCAGAGGAAGCTTTGAAAGCTTCATTAAAAAGAAAAATTGACATTTTAAAACACAAATAAAATATTGGTGTTGATTCTTTTTTTCGAAAAATAAACTTATTTTAAACTATCGCTCTCTTTTACTAATAGAAGATACATTCTTGTATCTAATATTAGTAAAAGAGAGCGTTAAAAGGATAGGGATGGCTACAATTTCAGTGCTGTATTATTAATTAATTAGTGACGTTAGGGCTTGTTTAACTTCCCCCTGATAAGTCCCTGATAACTTACCTAACACATAAAATAATTTGACGGCACTAAAATTAAATGTTGCTTATTTATTTAAAAAAAATTATTTTGTATGGTAAAAAAAATAAACGAAATAACGTGTATGATGATGATGTCGTGTACCGTGTACGTTTATATAAAAAAAAAAAATACTTTACGTCTCTCACAAGAACCAGATGCAATCAAAAGTTGTTTAACGATGCACCTAATTTTACGTTGGATTATGTAACTTTGCTTTTTTACTTAAAACAATAAAGAAAATTATTATAATTCCTGAGTTTTTTTTGCTAATGTTTAGTAAAGCAAAGTAGGAAATGAACGAAAATACATTTTTCTTTCTGGTTGTGCAATAGAAATGAAAAGTTATATCAAATTAGCATAATAAATACATAGGCCATTAATTTTTAAATTTTAATAATGGTTGATAATGCTAATTTGAGATAATTATGCAGTCCTACTGCACAACTAGAAAAAAAAATGTATTTTCGTTCATTTCCTACATCATCAATATTTTTTCTTTAAAATATTTTAAATTTCCCGCCCTGCAAGTCCTTCACATAGTTATTCTGGGGTGCTACTAGATGTCACTCAGCAAAACTGTCTTTCCTTTTTTTATACGAAGTCGTTATTTTTCTCCTAGAGTATATACAGGGTGATTGGAAGATGGGTGCAAAGCTTTAAGGCGAAGATAGTACAGACAATTTAGAACCATTTAAGCCATGGTTGTCTTAGACGAAGTCTTACCAAATATTTTTAACCAAATTTTTTAGTTTTTTTTCGGAAATTCTCAAAATTTAATGTAAACTGCATAATTATGGTCAAATTGAATGATAAATGAATTCATTTTTTATTTATTTAATTAAAGTAATGTGTAAGCAATCAAGCAAAACATGTTTTAGGCTTCTGTGTCATTAGACATTTTTTTTACAGACATTTAAAGCTCAGAAAAAATAAAAAATTTGTACAATACGTCTTTTAAACCTTATTAAAAAAAAAACGGAGGGTGCTTTTTTTGTTCAAACCTTTTTGAAGACAAGCTTGATAATCGCTCTTTCTTTTGAGGTATCATTTATGCGGATATCTTACAAATTATTGAAATTAGGGCCTACAAACCAATTTGAGGTAGAAATTTTTTATTTTAGGCAGACTAATTAAAACAACATTTGAATTAAAATTATTTATTTTTCATGTTCAAAATGACGGCCGTGATTCCTAATACAAGCACGGCCCCGTCTTCTAACTTCTGTAGTCGTTATTTTCAACATCATCCCCTGCTTCATTGTCTCAAACGCTGAATTTATTCTTTGTATCAATTCTTCTCTAGTGTTTATTTCTATGTTGTTATACACCAGTTCCTTGGCCCGGCCCCACACGAAAAAGTCCAACGGGGTCAGATCTGGGGAGCGAGCGGGCCAAGGGATGGGTCCATCCCTGCCGATCCAGCTATCAGGAAAGCAATTGTTGAGGTGTTCCCTTACATTTAAAGTCCAATGCGCTAGACAGCCGTCTTGCTGAAAGATGACTGTTCGGTCTCTTTCGAAGATCGGGACACCTGATTCCTCTACCAGCAGTGGTAAATCAATTTGCAGAAATTGCAAATAATTTTCGCCATTCAATGGATCAGGCAAAAAGTGGGGACCAATCAATGTTCTGCCAATTATTCCAGCCCATACATTCACAGAGAATTACATCTGAAATGACACCTGCTTCTTAAAATGTGGATTGTTGTCTGCGTCAGCCCATTCATGGATGTTGTGAAAGTTTGTAATACCTTCCCTTGAAAATTTACTTTCATCCGTCCACAAGATTGATTTCAGAAACCACGCATCTTCGATGTCTCTGTTGAGGAGGAAACGGCAAAACTGAATTCTTCTTTGAGGATCTTGCTCTACTAGACCTTGCACACTCCTGCCATGGAACGGATACTTATCATTTTGGTGCATTGTATGCCACACCTTCCATTGAGAAATGTTTAAAGGAGGATGGTCAAAGCGTACCTGGCGACAAGTTGGTGGCGTCCCGATATGACATATATATGCAAAAATCCGTTATTCTTTAAGGTTTTAAAAAACGTAACAAATATCTCTATAAGAAGTCATAAAAAAAAGATATTCATATTTTTTGGTTTAAGTAATTTCTTTGAATTTTTTAGATTATCATGTTCAGAACGCACCGATTCGTTTCGCATAGAAAAATAATTTGTACTCAAAGATTATAATTATTCACGTTTTTCTGAAGTTATTTAATGTAATTTAATTCTACAAATACGTAGGTATCAAATCAACTAATGCTGTTTTTATTATTATGTATTGGATTCTTGTCTTAGAAAAATAATGGTTCATAATAAGTATCAGCGTTTTGTTGAATTGCGTACAACGGAGCACATTCACAAATCATCGACGCGCGCCATTGATTGACACCCGGCGATCATTCGCTTCCTTCGCATCAGTTAAAGAGTTAAAGTCCACAGTGTCGAAAATGTTGCAACAAGATCGTCTGTGTACGTTAGTATTTGATGAAATGTCCATATCTCCCCATATCCATTACAATGTATACACAGACGATCTTGTTGGTTTTGAGAACGATGGGAAATGTAAGATGCCAAATTTTGCCAATCATGTTTTGGTGTTCATGGTCAAAGGGGTGAGGAAAAATTACAAACAACCAGTAGCTTACTACTTTACCCAAACATTAAAGACATCAAAACTTAAAGAAATGTTAGTAGACGTTATAGCCAACGTACAAGCTACTGGTCTAAAGATAATCGCAACTGTATGCGACCAAAGCTCGGCAAATGTAAGCACTATAAATAGCTTAATCTCCGAAGCCAAAACTGCATATTTCCAAGCAGGAAAAGAATGGCGAAAGGACGTAATACGTGTTAACAAATATGATATAATCCCGCTGTTTGATGTTCCCCACTTATTAAAAGGAATTAGAAATAATTTATTAAATAAAGAAATGCATTATATGCACGAAAATGTATTAAAAATAGTAAAGTGGGAATACTTTCAGCGGGTTTTTGAAGCCGACAGGTCGCATGGAGAGTTGCGTATGCTACCCAATTTGACCAATGAACACAGAGATCCTGGCAAAATAAAAAAAATGAGGGTGAAAAATGCGGCTCAAGTATTAAGTTATAGTATGGCAGTTGCTACTGATAATGTAATTGCAAGAGGAGATTGTCCCTCAGAATGTCGGGATCTAATACCGTTTATACTGCTAATAGACAAATTGTTTGACACATTTAACGCGTCATCTTTTACGCCGCCAAATGGAAAAATATACAGAGCTGCTGTAAAGCGAAATTCTCCTCAGCATATGTTATGGCAAGATGCGTTGATAATGTTAAAAACTGCCAAATTTATGGTGAAAAAAGGTGATGAGAAAATTGAAAAGTCTGTCCCAACTTTAAATAATTTTATTAGAACAATAGAAGGTTTTAAATCGATTTGGCAATTATTATCAAAAAAATATTCCTTTGACGCGATGCTGACACGCAATTTTAACCAAGACCCACTCGAAAATTTCTTTGGATGTGTTCGAAGTTTGGGTGCGCGAAATGTTACACCCAACTGTGTGGGATTTGAGGGAGCATTTAAAACATTATTATTAAATAATTTCAGCACGAATCATTCAGTAGGCTCCAATTGCGAAGAGGATTCTAATGACTGTCTACAATCTCTCTCCTTTTTCCTTAAAAATAAGGAAAAAGGTAATGCTCCCTTGCAATCCCAAAGTATTGTAATTGATCAGCCCCTAAATGTTATGCAAAATACAAGAAATATTTCTGATTCAGGGGCTGATCAAAGAACTTATGTCTGTGGGTGGGCCTTGACGAAGTGTCTACAAAAAGTCGTCAAAGGTTGTAAAGATTGTAAAAGCAAACTACTGGGCAATTCGAACAATGAAATGTACAAATATATACGTGCCAAAGAATATTGCCAAAATAAGAAATGGCTTTGCTATCCCTCCGACTGCCTAGTAGCTTGTTTTCAAGAAATACTCTTGAAACAACTGTTGCATTTTTGAATAACGATTGCCACGAAAAGAACATCAAAGAAAGAATAAAAAGTTTCATTGAATTATTCACCGATTTTAGTTTTATAGACTGTGAAATACATCATGAAAAAGTAAAACAATGTTTTGTTGACACTTCCATACATATAATTATTTATAGTTGGTGCAGGTCTATAAATAGAATATTAGAAGGAAAAATCACCTACGAAGGTGGAGATGTGACAAAAAACGCAGCTCAGCTGTATTACAACAAATACAAAACGAAAAAATATTAAGTCGTTTGATGTTAATAAAATGACACTAATCTGAACATCTTATGTGTTTTTTTTAATTAGGTGAACCCACCCCCAGCTGATCCTAAACAGACTCGCTCTACAGATTGTCCTAATTTCTCAGTTTCTGGTACTTTTGACTTCGTTCACTATTGAAGACAAAAGTAATTTGTAAATAAGAGAAAAATACTAGGACAACAAGTTGAGTAAGATGTCTGTAAATTGAATAAGAATAATAAATCCTCATTTGTATACACCTACCTATAGGTATACATACTTATTAGTATACATACCTATATGTATATTAGAGCCTTAGTTCACCCACCAAACTCAAGGTGGCACCACTTTCCGTACATGCAAATTTTACCACAGAGTTGTTACTCTTTCCGTATATAGTTACTCTACTCTTTGCTTCGCATTGCCGTTGTTGTTGTGAATTGCGATACGAACTGTGCTATTTTGGATTTCCTTTTGTTGTTTTGACCTTGGCATTACTTTACGGACTGATAACTACCGCTTGTGACGATTCTACTGTGCTTTTGATTTCTGGACACCGATTTTGCCTTTTGGATTTTTGGATATCATAATGCAGACGCCACAAGGAGCCCTGCGAATGCTTTGTGTTAATTGCAATATACGCATTGACACACTTCGCCGCCATCTCGTTTTTGAGCTTGATACGAATTTCTATGATCTGCAAGTGGAAATCTCCAAGAATAGTACGTATTCACATACCTTACCTAATCTTATTTTAGAACACAAACCATCATACACAACCATACATCATCATACAACTCTAATTCTTATTTTAGATCACTGAAGAAGATTATATATGTGATGCTTGTAACCAATTGGCAATGCAGCATATAAACACCGAATTAGCAAATGAAGCTGGTGGCTCATCCTCGCGTGGCCACAGGCATGTTTGCTTACTTTGTGGAAGTTTGCTGCTGAAACGTAGGCGTGAACTTATTGTAAGAGAGAATCCATCTGAGTTGCATCAAGCAATACATATTGAAATTGAAAATAGAATTGCCCCACGGCAGGTAATTATATATTAGGTTTTGTTGTTAAAATTATTTTGATTTCATTGTATAGTATGATATTGTTGTCAATATTACAGCCATCTTCACTATTCTAATTGAATTTATTTATTGCTGAAACTTGATATAGTTTAGTTTTGTAAAAATATTTTTATTTACTTGGACTAAATAATAAATACCAAAAACCTTTATATTAATACAATGTTGTATGGTTGTTTCAGGCAAATTCATCAGACCATGTTTGCCGTCCCTGTTGGTTGAAACTCAAGAGAGCGGCAATAAATAATATGCAGCAAAATATTGAGCAGCAAGACCAGCAGGTAGAGTCAGAGCCAGAGCCAGAGCCTGAGCCAGAGCCAGAGCCTGAGCCAGAGCTTCAGCCTCAAGAACCTCAACGCTCTGCAAATACTGACCAGCAAGCTGAGGAAGTACCCGGGACGATTATTCATTTATCCCAATATAGACGAGCAGCTAACACTGCAACACATTGTGTTTTTTATGGTTGCCAGAACAGAGACTTGCATAGGGTTTCTGACCCTCTAAGAGCAACAACTCTATCCCAACACAAATATTACTTGCCCAAACATGCTCGTATTTGTGAAGAACATACATTTAGTAATGATTGGGATATGTTGTTCAATTCCCAAAATAGTTTTAGAACATTTACGGCTGAACAAGTAGAACATGTATTTTCTTTTGTGAATGCTTTTAATACATTTCTGGATTTCTCGACTATGGAAAGTGTTGAAAGAATCGATGAACATTTATTTCATTATTGGCTAGGAATGCAAAAACAGCAATTTGAACTGTTATTATAATAATATGAAATGCCGCGTGTTATTGAAACACACAGAGGCATTTTAGGTTTAGGTGCACTTCTAATGAAAATGAGAACTGGTGACTCAGATGATCGTATATCTCAGTTATTAATGGTCCCAAGACGCACATTAGAAAGATTGATGCATAAGGTTAGGGAAATATTGGTTCAGGAATTTGTACCTAGAAATCTGGGAATTCAACACATATCCCGAGAACAATTGTTGCAACACAACTTAGTGATCCCAAATGCAATTTATAACGAAAATAATGAAAATTCAATAATTATATGTGATGGGACTTATATTTATTTGAACAAAAGTTCCAATTATATGTTCCAAAAGGACACATATTCCTTACATAAATATAGAAACTTATTAAAACCATTTTTGCTCGTGACACCTGATGGCTACATTGTAGATTGCTTTGGCCCGTACAAGGCTACCACATCTGATGCAGATATAATGCTTTCCCTTTTCAGAGATGAAAACTGTCCTCTCAGACACTACTTTCAAAATAATGATATTTTTATTCTAGACAGGGGATTTAGAGATTCAATTAGTCTGCTAGAGGCTTGCAGCTATAAAACATACATGCCGGAATCCCTGCTTGAGGGTGAACATCAGCTCACCACCGAGCAGGCTAACAGGAGTCGTTGTGTGACTATATGCCGTTGGGTAGTGGAAGTTGTCAACGGGTATTTTAAACGAGACTATAAAATATTCCGGCAAGATTATTTTAATATAAATGTGCCTCATAGAGTCTGTCAAGCGAGTCGAGTCCACAACTATTTTACTGATTTCTTATAATGGCAATACTATTATCTGTCAAACAGATTGTCACAATTTCTGTTCTAACCTCGAAGCATTCCGGTTTTTGTTGAATTTTTTAATGTTATAATGCCAAAACCTATTAAAAGTAGTGTCAGGAGCCTGCTGTTTACAATGATTAATAAATATAATCATGTAAAGATTGAATCTGATGACGTGTTAACAGAAAAACGACGACTTTTGGATGAAATTGTTTCAACAACAGGTAGGTTGGCTACAAAATGTTGATACTTTTAGCACAATTGTCTAATTTTGTTTATTTTACTATGATGTGATCACGATTTCGGTTTTGGTTTAGATTCAGACGTCGTATACATGACATTGAATCTCAATGGGGCACCTATAAGTGAAAAGTATTATAAGAGATTGTTGTCATCTTTTTTCAGCCACCTTGGATGATGAATTAATAAAAAGCACAATTGATAATTTAGTTAAGAAAGTCATAGCCATAGATGAGAATAAAAAAATGAAATCTGAAACAGACTATTTGACAAAAATTGCTGCTATGACAGGTTAGTACAGATTTATTTGTTTACATTGTTTGCATTTTCTACAAATATTATCATAAAATTTGTGCGTTTGATACTGAACTGACATATTGAACTTTCAGATTTAAGTGTGAAAACACTGCGAAGAATTAAAAAAGAAGGTGCTATTAACCAAGGCGAGTGGAACACACCGGGGAAAAAACGTCCACGACAGCCAACTGTAGCCAATCTGGATAATTTTGACTTATCAGCCATACGCAATAAAATTAATGAATTTTACTGTGTGAAAAAGCAAGTTCCAACTCTACGAAGTTTGCTTGCAGATTTAAGAGAGTCAATTGGATTTACTGGATGTCATGAAACATTGAGACAATTATTACTCAAAAATGGATTTAAATTCAAAAAAAATAAAAATGAGAGATCTCTTCTTATTGAAAAGTATGAACTAGCTGCATGGCGACATAGGTATCTCAGAGCTATTGATGAAAAGCGGAAACAAGGAAAATTAATAGTTTATCTTGATGAGACCTATGTCCACCAAAATTATAAAGTTAAAAAATCATGGCAAGGGCCATCAACAAGCGGTGTAATTGACAAAATATCGTCAGGCAAAAGACATATTGTTGTTCATGCTGGATCCGAAAAAGGTTTTGTTCCCAATGCATTATTGGTATTCAGTACTAAATCAAAAATGGCAGATTATCATGATGATATGAACAGAAATAATTTTATGAAATAGTTACGTGAAAAATTAATACCCAATTTAAGTCAGCCCAGTGTCATTGTTATGGACAACGCTAGCTACCATGTAACACAAATAATTAAGCCACCATCTATGAATGATTTAAAGGCTGACATTCAGAAATGGCTAACTGAAAATGGAATTCATTATGAAGAATTCTTTACAAAGGCTGAGCTTATGTGCCTTGTGAATGAACATAAAACAACTCCAATGTATGAAGCTGAAGAATTTTTGAAACAACATGGCCATGAGGTTTTGAAACTTCCGCCATATCATTGTGACCTGAACGCAATTGAACTCATATGGAGTTTGGCTAAAAGAAAAATAGCCAGCAAAAACTTAGGGATTCCAGGTAAAGAAATGGAGAACCTTATAAAAGAATGCTTTAATAGTGTCACAGCCAATGATTGGAAAAAATGCACAGATCACACTATTAGTGTCGAAAATAAGTATAAAGTAAGAGACAGGATATCCGAAACCGAGTTGGAACCCTTCATCATTTCTGTGCGTAATGATTCTACTGACAGTGATTTCTCATTTGAAGGCATTGAATTTCTTGATTCTGATTTTAGTTCTGATGAATAAATACGTACTATCGGCAAAATTTAAGCATGCTCAGTTAAGAAAATATTTCAGCGGCAAGCGCAGCTAGTGACAGACCACACCCCTCCTGGTTTCGCCCAATTAGAGGCAATATGCATTTGTGTGAGTACAGGGCGTGTAACAAGAAATAACAACAAACATAAAAATATTTTGTAAAAATCTCGCTTTGTGCATCCTATTGGTCAAAATGCATGCATCGGGCGGTCGAGTCATGAGACGAGCTATGCGATTATCGCCTTAGAGGTGAGCATGCGGAAGTTTGGCCGATAGTACATTGAAATCCTTTTTTTTTAATTTATCCCAAGTCATTTTTTTATCAAAATTCAAGTATCAACAAGTTTTCAGCGTGCTATATCAGTGTTGACACCTGAAAGATTTTTGAATTTGCCGCCTTTTTCATGGGACTAGACTCGCTTGACAGACTTTATGATGCAAATGTTCTCAATAGCTGCAAGCCTTTTAAATAAATTCGGTGTTAGACTAAAAAATAGGGATGATGCTGTACAAATCATAAATGTGATTAGGGAACGATTTCCATTGAATAATAATTTGTCTGATTTTATAAACGCAGTGAATATGAATAGACGATCATCTAGTTTTACTAATATTACAGCTCATCCCCTTAGTAATATTATATTCCCCCGTCTAGAATATGGTGAGGTAATACTATTTGCCCTAGGAACGTACCAGATCCGACAGGCAAGGTCATATTATGGCGAACATGTCAGGTTTCATGGAGGATATAGAATTGAAATATGCAGAGAAAACATTAATGTAACAGAGTATGGTTTGAGAGGGAGTGGAGATAATTCACTAATAAGAGGCAAAATTAAATCCAGACACATTTCGAGAAAAATATATTATGTTTATATATTAATTGAAAATAATGTGTCTGGAAGGGAAGGTATAGTGGAATACTGCTGTAATTGTTTAGTTGGTAGAAGAACCATTGGGTGCTGTGCACATGTAATGACCCTTGTGTGGTACCTTGGGTGGGCCAGGTATCAGCCGACAATATCAGCGCCAGCAGCATTTCTCGATGCTGTAGTTGTAAGAGAGGATGATGAATAAAAAGTATTTATATCAAAACCCTTTTTTTCTTTCGTTTACCCAGTAGCAACGCAGACTAACGCGACGTCCTGCGTGAGCGATCTAGACGCGAACGCGAAGCGGCGCGGCGCGGCGCGAAAACAACAAACATTCGAAACCTATTGAAGTGGCCTACGTGACCAAACGCACGTGGGGTGCGGTGCGGAGCGGAGCGAAATGAAGCGAACGCGATCAGTTGGCTTGATATTTTCGCGCGAAGTGGACGCGTCGGCCATATTTTTTTCAAGCAAAAATTGTAAATGTCGGAAGTAGAACTTCTTATTAATGCTATCCAAGAACGTCCTACATTATGGGACAAAAGGAATAAAAGTTATCATAACCGGTTATTATCGCACCGCGAATGGGAGGCTGTGGCTAAAATAATTGGGACTACAAGTAAGTACAACATATTTCTTTATTATTATTACATTCTTGGCAAAGGATGTTGCTCAAAATACAATTTAAAGTTTTCTCTTGCCTGTGCGGCTGCTCGTGATGTAGCATTGTATCTTCTTTGAGAATTATGTCTTTGTGTTAGTGACATATTTTGATATGTTTTTCGGAAAGACATTAACTCATTCTCATTTATTGATTCAAGATCCCTTATAATATTGTGTAGTAAACATATGGCTTTGACGATATGAACTGCATTTGTAACATTCGTTTCGATAGATTTATGTAGAATTCTGAATTTAGAAGTTATTGAACCAAAAGAACATTCCACCACCATTCTGGCTCGAGATAAGCGATTATTATAATTATCTTTGGCGTCCCCTTTAACCGTTGACTTTTCTGGAAAAGGTCGCAATAGGTATTTCTTTAGAGGAAACGCCGCATCTCCAAGGAGCACATACGGAGCTATGATATTAGAGCCCGGTAATACTTGTTCTTTAGGTATTTTTAGTCTTCCTTGTTCTATTGCTCTTCGAAAGGGGCATTCCTCAAAAACACCGGCATCGTTGTCTTTTCCATAGGAACCCACATTTATCATTACAAACTTATAATTTGCGTCAGTGACTGCTAACAACCCAATCGAAAAAAAGGATTTGTAATTATAATACATGGAACCACTCTTTTTTGTTTTTTTTATGCGAATGTGCTTTCCGTCAATACATCCAATGCAATTAGGAAACTGCCATCTGTCCCAAAAACATTGCGCTATGTTTTTAAAGCTATCTTCTGAAGGTTCGGGCATGTGTTTCCTAACTAATTGAGTCCATATAGCTTTGCAAACTTGTGGTACGATTGTAGAAATAGCAGATTTTGAAATTCTGAACGAGAAAGCGAGTTGCCGAAATTGTATACCTGTGGCCAAATACCTAAAATAATGCAAAATATTAAGTTATAATTCCTTTTCTTTTTTCAGGTGAAATGACTAAGAAAAAATGGAAAAATTTGAGAGACACGTTTAGTAAAGAATTAAAAAAAAATCCTAAGCCACGTTCTGGGACTGACGCCGATAATGAGCCGAAGTATACAGGCACATGGCCACATTTTGAGGCCATGTCTTTTAGTAAAACGTAGACTACGTACTTTTAGAAAAAAGTAGTTCTGAAACCCCGACAAACAGAAGGGAATATTATATCAAAAGACTCCGAAAGCAATTCTGTAGATCTGTCAGTGTATTCAGACGCGGCTAGTCCGGAAGAGATTTTCAACATGAACGCATCTGACAATGACAACACCCAGCTCCCTGAATCTGCGTCTATTTTAGAAGAAATACCACAGAACATGTCCATAGATAACAACCTTCGACAAGATCGTCCACCTTCGCCCTCGTTGCCAGGTCCTTCGCCTTCATCCTCATTGCCAGCTATCACAAGGCAAACACGCAAAAGAAAAGATATAAGTCTCGAAGCATTTCTCGATATTGAGAGAGAAAAAGTGAAAATTCTTCGCGAAGATCAACCAGATAATACTGACGACGACCTTCTTTGGTTCAAATCAATATTACCTTACATGAAACAGTTGCCATCACTCAAAAAATTACATTTTAGAACGCAGATGCAGGAGCTTCTTCTAATGTAGCTGTCAAAGTTAAACCCACCACAATCCAGTGCTCAACAACATGGCTATTACACATCTTTGTGAAAGTATTGCAATTATGTACATACTTACTAATTAAACTTAATTAATATTATATGTAATCTCTAACATTTATTTCATAGTTTTCTTACCTCAAAGTCACCATAAGTCGTTCTTCTACAGAAATAGGTTCCTGAAAATTTGTTGTAGTAAATTGCAGAACAGGTTTAATGGCTTGTACAATATAGTCAAACGTAGTAGGTAACATTCGACAATATTCCTTGAACAACAGGGGTTGAGTACGTAAATCCTGGTACAAATTATGAAATTCCCCATGAGTATGCCTTTCTAAGTACACAGTATTAGTTCCACTTCTCTGCTTTATACACTTCTTCAATATCTCATATTTAAGATATGAATTTTCCAACAACATTAGCTTCCGTCCGTCCATGACAAATGTTTAATGCTAACTGAACTGAACGGCGGCGGAGGGCGCGGAGGGGACGGTTCGCGCGCAGACAGGACAGAGTAGCCGCGTCGCTCCGCACCGCATTAAATTCGCATCGGATCGTTTCGCAATCGCGTTCGCGTTGAGTCGTCCACGTAGGACACAGCGTAACAGACAGTACCTAGCGACTAACCCTATGTTCAGTCAGAATTGAAATCAGTCATGGTGGGCTAGCTAGAAAATGTCCCACTTGTTTTTTTTTCGTGATCAGTCCTGGATAATTATCTAACAGTCTAGTAAAAACTCTAAGTCGTTTGCCTAGCATTAAATCGCCTTATTTATTTATTCTAACCTCAAAATTATTTTTTGCATTATTAAAATAATCGTGGCTATTTAGATATTATTTTCGAACGGGATGGTGTTTATTACATAAAAACTAACCAATCTCACTATAAGTTATTTCTGGACACTGAAAATTAAAGTCAGGTCCAGCGTCTATAGAAATTTGGCCGATGTTCTTTCGAGCTACTGCTCTAGTACTGGTAGTAGGATCCGCTTGAAATGCTGCTAAAATGTCTTCGTCGACGGCAGTTTCGTGTCTGCCCGGGTTGACTCCAGGTTCCACGCGGTGAAACCCATCTTGGGCAAGTCGACGAAACGTGTTGTAAAACACTCGGACATTCGGTATCCTGCGATTCGGATAGCGCTCTTGATACATCCGTCGCGCCAAAGATCCATTACCGTCTGCTCTACCGTACATAAATACGATATCCGCATATTCTTGATTGGAAAAAGTAGCCATAGTCACTTAACAATTAAGAAAAACGGCGTAGGAGCGCACTAAATGTCAACTCAACACAATTAAGTCAAAAATCAACACGTGCAGGAGCGCGAGGCTACGACTGGACACGGTGAAACAAAAAAGTTCAAAACTAACGCTGTTTGCGTTAGTTTTGAACTTTTTTTTTTCTTTTTGATACCTTGGGTGGCAGATTTCCTCCTACAATGTGCCCGAAGTATGTTGCTCGACATTTTCCTTGTCGACTATGGCGACATACAGAATATCTATACACAAAGACTCATATTCTCGAAAAGCGGAGATGAGTCACAGATCACGTTTGTTGACCAGGTCATCACAACTAATTCTATATAAATCAGAAACTTCCACGAAATTAAGTAATCTTGTAATCGAACCTTTAATATAGCTACGTGAGGCGATTTTACGTTTTAGTTCGTCCTCCATTTCTTACTAGCGCACTTGTATAACAGCACAACTTACTAGAACACTATAAACTATAATATTATAACCACAGAACATACAGGGTGATTGGAAGATGGGTGCAAAGCTTTAAGGTGAAGATAGTATAGACAATTTAGAACCATTTAAGCCATGGTTGTCTTAGACGAAGTCTTACCAAATTTTTTTAACCAAATTTTTAATTTTTTTTCGGAAATTCTCAAAATTTTATGTAAACTGCATAATTATGGCCAATTTGAATGATAAATGAATTAATTTTTTATTTATTTAATTAAAGTAATGTGTAAGCAACCAAGCAAAACATGTTTTAGGCTTCTGTGTCATTAGACATTTTTTTTACAGATATTTAAAGCTCAGAAAAAATAAAAAAATTGTACAATACCTTTTAAACCTTATTTAAAAAAAAAAACGGAGGGTGTTTTTTTTGTTCAAACCTTTTTGAAGACATGCTTGATAATCGCTCTTTCTTTTGAGGTATCATTTATGCGGATATCTTACAAATTATTGAAATTAGGACCTACAAACCAATTCGAGGGAGAAATTTTAAATTTTAGGCAGTCTAACAAAACACAAAATTTTTGCTTAAAAGAATACTTTATGTGCTCGAAATGATAACATTGTTTAATTCTAAGAATTTTTGGCATATGCAGGAACCAATTGAGGGGAACCCATTGAGGGGATTCTCTAAACAATGGCCACCGAGCGCGGTGCGACGGCATTTCCAGGTAGAACGCCCAATGAATAGCAAAAAGCGATAAGAGTTGGTTTTTACAGCAAAATGGTTTTAGTTACTGAGGCAACAAAGTCGTTTTTCTTTAGTCAGGGTCAGTCGGTCTGTGATGAAGCCGTTACATCTTTTACTTATTAGTCAAACTAATGCCCTTGTGAGTGGACGTTGTCGTGTTGATTCACAATTTACCGTGTTCAGTTGTAGCCCTTTGCGTTCCTGCACGTGTTGTTTGCGTTAGTTTTGAACTTTTTTGTTTCACCGTGTCCAGTCGTAGCCTCGCGCTCCTGCACGTGTTGATTTTTGACTTAATTGTGTTGAGTTGACATTTAGTGCGCTCCTACGCCGTTTTTCTTAATTGTTAAGTGACTATGGCTACTTTTTCCAATCAAGAATATGCGGATATCGTATTTATGTACGGTAGAGCAGACGGCAATGGATCTTTGGCGCGACGGATGTATCAAGAGCGCTATCCGAATCGCAGGATACCGAATGTCCGAGTGTTTTACAACACGTTTCGTCGACTTGCCCAAGATGGGTTTCACCGCGTGGAACCTGGAGTCAACCCGGGCAGACACGAAACTGCCGTCGACGAAGACATTTTAGCAGCATTTCAAGCGGATCCTACTACCAGTACTAGAGCAGTAGCTCGAAATTTAAACATTTCTCAATGGAAGGTGTGGCATACAATGCACCAAAATGATAAGTATCCGTTCCATGGCAGGAGTGTGCAAGGTCTAGTAGAGCAAGATCCTCAAAGAAGAATTCAGTTCTGCCGTTTCCTCCTCAACAGAGACATCGAAGATGCGTGGTTTCTGAAATCAATCTTGTGGACGGATGAAAGTAAATTTTCAAGGGAAGGTATTACAAACTTTCACAACATCCATGAATGGAGTGACGCAAACAACAATCCACATTTTAAGAAGCAGGTGTCATTTCAGATGAAATTCTCTGTGAATGTATGGGCTGGAATAATTGGCAGAACATTGATTGGGCCCCACTTTTTGCCTGATCCATTGAATGGCGAAAATTATTTGCAATTTCTGCAAATTGATTTACCACTGCTGGTAGAGGAATCAGGTGTCCCGATCTTCGAAAGAGACCGAACAGTCATCTTTCAGCAAGACGGCTGTCCAGCGCATTGGACTTTAAATGTAAGGGAACACCTCAACAATTGCTTTCCTGATAGCTGGATCGGCAGGGATGGACCCATCCCATGGCCCGCTCGCTCCCCAGATCTGACCCCGTTGGACTTTTTCGTGTGGGGCCGGGCCAAGGAACTGGTGTATAACAACATAGAAATAAACACTAGAGAAGAATTGATACAAAGAATAAATTCAGCGTTTGAGACAATGAAGCAGGAGATGATGTTGAAAATAACGACTACAGAAGTTAGAAGACGGGGCTGTGCTTGTATTAGGAATCACGGCCGTCATTTTGAACATGAAAAATAAATAATTTTAATTCAAATGTTGTTTTAATTAGTCTGCCTAAAATAAAAAATTTCTACCT
This sequence comes from Tiliacea aurago, assembly GCA_948098905.1. Lineage (NCBI taxonomy): Eukaryota > Metazoa > Arthropoda > Insecta > Lepidoptera > Noctuidae > Tiliacea > Tiliacea aurago. The sequence continues at coordinate 5,826,645 of OX402589.1, forward strand.
CAAATTGGTTTGTAGGCCCTAATTTCAATAATTTGTAAGATATCCGCATAAATGATACCTCAAAAGAAAGAGCGATTATCAAGCTTGTCTTCAAAAAGGTTTGAACCATGCTATGGCAACTAGGAGGAACACGAATATTCCGTTTTTTTTATTTAAAACAGCGCCATCTATCAAATCGTTAAGGGAAACAATTGCGGTGTTGCTATTGTTAAATATATTATTCAAAAGCTGGGAGTCAAAAATACATAAATCAAGAAATAAAATAATAATCACATTTTATTCTTGTAGTAAAATAAAAATAGCAGAATTTAAACCATGGAGACAGTTTTTGTAATAAGAACGTAACAGTGATTGATCTACCGTCCTTTTTACAAAACTGAAAACTTAGTTCGGTACTAAGTTGTCAGTTTTGTGTTTAGGAACTTTACCACAGTCGGAATAAAGTTCGAAATTCAATAATGGCTCCATGTTTTAAACCTGGGTCTGAAGATAAACCTTGTTTTGTAATAAGGGGGATAGAGCTCAAAAAGTTTTTACAGTGATAATTACAGGTTATATTACAGGGTATAATTTCAATGTCAAGTTTCTGTTTCCTTTTTAATGTATAATTGTAATGAATAATTTGTTGGTGCTTGCTTGATTCTGAAAAACTTACTAGTTCCATAGATTAATATCCTTTTAGTACCTAAGTACCTATTTAAACTGTGATTCGTTTTTATAATATCGTACTATAAAGAAGACTGATAATTACCAAGAATAAAGACTCATTAGGTAGGAAAGTACAAAAGTTTTGTATTATTATGTTGATTTTTAGAGGAGTTTATTTTGTTAAACATTTCTGTTGTTGCCTTATAAATGCTAAGGTGTAATTAATGCGTAAAAGAGGAAAAAAATCTTTATGATTGTTTAAAAAAAAGTAATTTAATATTACTGTTAGTGAGTAAGCTCCTTTGATTAAGTAGATTTTAAGAAGACATACTTTTTAGTTCAGCAATCTTTTAAACTTCATAATTTCATCGAGAAAATAAGACTTTATAAACCGTTTTGATTGTTTTTTTTAAGTTTAGTACCTAATAAAAACATTACACTGCACTGCATCATGAGTTTCAATTCATTAAAATTGTTAGGCGAGAGTACTTACTTAATACATTAAATTAAGAGAACTCTTAAAATATGGCTTACTGCTGGTATCAGAAACTAAAGTAGGGCCAGGACGATATTGAAGAGTTGATGTAAGTAATGATTTAGCACCAAACTAAAAATTAATTTTTATATTAAGGCTAATGTTCTGCATTTACGTCATTGTTCTTAGAGGATTCTTGAAGTTAATAAACATTTTATTTGGAACAACGACGCAACTGTAGCCACCCCCCGAAAATAATATAAATAGCAACTAAAATATCAGAGTTAGAATAATCAAAAATATTTTACAAATAAGCCTATATCCTTATTTATGTCTTTTTGTAAAAAAATACAATAATAAATATCATTAAAAAAAAATCTGATTAAGTAAAAAAAATAATTCAAAAGCGCTTTTCTCTAAAATTATGTTTTCGCACTTACGTCATTGTCGTTTTAAAGGTGCGATATGTTAAAATCCATTTGTTCCCAACGAGTAACACCCTCAAATGTCACACTGTTACTCGATGGGAACTTTTTATTACTAATTTCCCAACCAGTCACACTGTTACTCGATGGGAACTTTTTATTACTAATTTCCCAACCAGTCACACTGTTACTCGATGGGAACTTCTTATTAGTAATTTCCCAACCAGTCACAATATTACAGTAGTTAATGAAAAGAAGAATTAAATCGGTTTTTACTTTAAAAACATTTATTCGTCATATTGCTGGTGATTCTCCTTTGAACGTTTTATTCTTAAATAATTAAATAAAATTACAATACCTAAATACATACATACATACATAGACTCACGCCTGTATCCCCGAAGGGGTAGGCAGAGGTGTAATATTACACCCACATCTCGCCATCTATATTTAAGTCCCACGTAATAAGGGGGGGGAGGTACCTAAATACAATCAGCTTTATATAATATATCAGAGTAAATCATCACATTTTACAACAATTATCAGTTCTAATTTCTAATGTTAATTTGAACTTTAAACAATTTTCCAAATACATATAATTAGCCATAAGTATGTTGTGACAATTAAAATTATGTATAGCAAAATAAAGTTATGATAAGCCGGCAACATCAGTTATCGCGAGTGTGTAATGGCGGTTATTTTCCATGCACATTTAATGTAAAAATACTTTTGCATCCCTCTTCCCGCGACCCCGGCGGCGGCGGCCACGTGTCGTAAGTGGGGGAGAGGGACGCAAAATGAATTAGTCAGAGCAGTGCAACGAAGCAAAGTGCACGTTGTCGACAATGTCAGAGCCCACCGCATCTAGTTCGTCCGGTCAAGTGCCATTAAATTTAATTAAAAGGAATGGTGGGACAATTTTGCTACGAAGTGGACATCAATTTTATGCTAGACGAAAGCATAGTAGCGGATTAATAGTGTGGGCGTGCACAAAACGAAACATTTGCAAAGGAATCTTGAGAATAAAAGTAAGTACCTATATAATAAAGTTTACTGATAAACCTATGGTTTGTTTGTTAATCAATACGTTTATTTGTGAATGAATGCTTTGCATTATTTTCATAAAACTATAGATTTGTTTTATTTCAAGCTACTTAAAGTCCTAAATACTTATTCGTTTTCATTTCTTCCAAGCATACGCTATTATTAAAAGCGGCTTAAAACATTTTTTCTTAAGGCTTTTAAAATTGCTTAAAACTTGTTTCAAAATGTATTATTAATAAAGCCGAGTTTACACTATAAGACAACATTAGGCGCGCGACAAGTGACGTTCAACATGTATGCTAAGTAGTAGTAGATGCGTCATACACAAACGCGGCATAAACACTTAATCGATTTATTTGGAACTGTTATAAACACGTGTTTTAAAACAACTTGTTTTAATCATACGCAGGGTTAAACAATATGACGAATATTACTAATACGACAGCTTTGACTCCTGTTATTATTGTTGCTATTTTCTATTTATAGGATCAACGAATACTAGACGAGACTGCTCATAGCCATGCTCCAGACTTTGCGAAGAACGAAATTGATGAATCAATCCATAAATTAAAGACTGAATTGTACAAACCGGACTTTCCTAACATTCCACAAAAATACAATTCCATGATAGGCAACCTTAAAGATGTATAAATATTGTATCCAACATACCAAAATTTACTAGCGTTAAAAGTACACTGTATAGACAACGGAACAAAGAAGCTGGAGTTTCAAAGATGTTATTTAAAAACGCTCTTGAAGTCGAAGTGCCACCAAGATATAATAACTTTTTGTTAGCAGACTACTCAAATAAAACTAATAATACACGAATAATAGTATTTTCCTCGGTGGAAGCAAGGCAAATTACATGTGAATCAAAAGAATTTTATGGCGATGGCACATTCAGAAGCTGCCCTTCTCCATTCGTGCAATTGTATACAATTCATGTAGATACTGGTAGTACAATAAACCACACAAATATAACCCCTGTGATATATGCTTTAATGACCAACAAAACAATGCAGAGCTACTTAATTCTGTTTCAAATGATTAAGTCGCAGTTGCCGGATTGGAATCCAACAAAATTTAAACTTGATTATGAAAAGGCTGCAATGAATGCCATTATCAAAGTCTTTCCAACAGTCATAATAAAAGGTTGTTATTATCATTACAACAAAGCCATTTTTAAAAAAGGAAAAAGCCTGAATATGACCTCACGAACGTCACAAGATTTGAAGGAGGTGCGAATAATTGAACTTAGTGCGATTCTTCCATTATTGCCCGAAAACGAGATAATTAATGGATGGGTTTACATAATTGCTAGATACGGAGATAGTGAAGGTACAGGCACAAAAAAATTCATTAACTACATGGAAAAACAGTGGCTCCGTGAGGAATATTTAAAAGTGTGGTGCGTTTTTGGTGACGCCCATCGCACAACAAATGCACTCGAATCTTGGCATAATAAACTAAATAAGACCATTGGAACAAAACACCCGAATATTATGCATTTCTTGCACACAATTGAAGAAGATTCTTCTCAGAATACTGTCAGAAATGTTCTGAAACAACAAGGCAAACCGTCAAAAAGAAAACGGGGTAAGAAATCTATATCAAGAGACGAGTTTATTCAGGAAGTGCAGCTGGAATTAACACAAGGTCTTATTTCAGTTGGCCATGCTTTGGAGATTTTACGACACTAGAATTAAGAACTGATACTTATTGTAAAATGTGGTGATTTACTGTGATACATACATATAGGTACAAACATAAGGTTGATTATATTTAGAAAATTCTTCTTTAAAGTTCAAATTAATATTAGAAATAAGGACTGTTAATTATTGTAAAATGTGATGATTTACTCTGTTATATTATATAAGGCCGATTGTGTTTAGATATTGTTACTATGACTAAAACATTAAAATGAGAATTACTAGCAATATGACGAATGTTAACGTGTAACGTCCGTAATTAAGTAACTGTATTTACCAATGTTGTTATTTTGTTGATTTTAATAAAAATTTAAAAAACCGATTTAATTCTTATTTTCATTAAGTTCTGTAACAGTGTGTTCCCATCGAGTAACAGTGTGACTGGTTGGGATTTTTTTCTGAAGAAATTCCCATCGAGTAACAGTGTGACTGGTAGTGTGACCGGTTAAGATTTTTTTCAGAAAAAAATCCCATCGAGTAACAGTGTGACATTTGAGGGTGTTACTCGTTGGGAACAAATGTTAAAATCCATCAAGCTGTTTACCCTGTACAGCGTGCCAAAGAAATAGACATACATACATACATGCACTCGAAAAACATAACCCTCCTTCTGAAGCAGTCGGGTTAAAAGAGTCTAAACTTTCAAATTATATTTACTCAAATTGTATATATTTGAAAAAAAAATATTGTAAGTTTGGAACTCTTTGTAATTTAGACAATATTTCGATTTTGCAGCCTCAAGGAATCACAGAAATGATGGAGAATCATTTGCAATGTATGAAAAGTAGCTTTATGTGCTACACCTTGCCTCAGAAGCTATCATGCTGCTCCAGAAGCAGTTGAGGAGAGAGAGACAAGCTGCTTTACAGGCAAACTCAAAATAGTTACCAACATACCCACTAATGCAAAAAGGCAATGGTCACATAATTACCACCATGAATTCATTTGTGGTTTTTTTATTTATTTATATTTTTCTCTTCAAGAATATTGTAAAGAGTCCTAATGAATATACAAATAATACAAAACAATCTGAATTTTAAATAGCTATAAAAAAGGGTTTTGATGGAATGTAATTTGTAATGGTCAATATAATAATTTAAGAAAGTTCAATTTAAGTTTTGTGTTTTGTTTTGTTTTAGTGCACAGATTAGTTCAAATGGAGAATTATTTTACTGTAGTGCCCACTGCACCTACTTCTGATTGTGAAATCCATTACCTCTTTTGTTTAACATGCCCAAATAAAAACAAACCTATCACAGAGCTACATACTAATTGGACCGATTTATGCAAAAATGATCCAACCCACAATCTCGACAATTTCGAGTTTTTGTGACTTATGTACTCTAAATAAGGTATATTTTAACATATCAAAGACTCGGAACTCTATGTTAATAATTGACGAAAATCCGTATGGTCCAAACCACAACTGTCATAGCGAACATAATTTTTTCATAATGCATAAATGTTTCAAGCTATTAGAATCATTTTTGCATTTTCTTGGTTGCCCTGATATAGGTTTTTTGTTTTTTGCTATAATGATTCAAACTACTTGGAACAATAATGCTTTTTATACAATATGGAAAATATTATAAAAATCATTCTGCTTAAATGTTCCAATAACCTTGAATCATTTTAACTCAATTCCAAATAACATTCGACTACAGAAGTATACTGATTCAGACCACATGACTATTCTATTTAATTAAAGAAAAACGAAAAATTCAATTCTTAAAAAACGATTCACGGTTAAATATAAAATTATCATTAATATCTCGGCTAAAAAGTAAACAAAATATTATTTTTATACCGAAAACTTTAATGAAATACGTATATAACTATTTAAACCTTCTATCTTTTATTGCATTTTTTTGTACCTGCAATAAAATTGTATGTTTTGCATGAAATTTATTCTATTTTTTTAGAATAATGTGGTCATGTAGACAAACTTATTGAAGATCATTTTTGCATATTTCTAAACCAACCATTTCAAATGCGCTAAAGTTTTGCAAAAAAGATTCAAGTGAGGTGGATCGTTTTTGTAAAACTTTAAGCGCAGTGAAAAATTACTGTTAAAGTTTTACAAAAACGATCCACCTCACTTGAATCTTTTTTGCAAATAATGCTGCTGCGTGTTTTCTTCATTTAAATTTTAACACAAAATGAACTTCAGAGCTTGAAACGTTTTTGCAATTTTGAAATGAAAACTATATTATACTTTAATTGAATAAACAAAAAGGATCCACTTCGCAATTTATGGCAAATTTGTTTATTAAGTAATTGTTGAGTAAATACTATTGTGTCATTAAATATTTTTCAAAACAAAAAACTGCACTCATTGCAAACATTATTACTTTATTAGGTTGTGGGTAGGTACTTTAAATAAACTTACCTACTCGCGCCGCTGCAAACGCGTAATATGTGCGGCTGCAGCGGGCGGAGTGGGGAGCGGGCGTCGTCATTTCGTACTGATCTCGTCTATTGAAACGTTGTGTGAAATTTATTGCTGCGTAGTAAAAATAAAGAAAAGTGCATGAGTAACATCTCATTGTAATTGAATTTGTTAAATTGTGTTTTGTAAAGTTGGTGATTCGAGTTTTTATCAAAAGTTTAGTCTTAAACCTAGAAATGAATAGAAAAGATTCAATATTAAAAAGTGTACGTAAAAGAACAGATGCAGGGCAAAAAGATGATGGTAAGTAATTTTATTATTGTAGATAGCTACTGGTAATAATTATTAATATGTCTCGTAGATATTTTACGATCGCGTTGTGTTTATGTACCTACTCATATTCTTTTAAATTGTTTTCATTGCAGTAACTTCTGTGGTTTATGTATTTTATAATCATATTTTGTTACAATAATTACTATTACGTGCAGGTGACATTATCTACTTAATCTACGGATGAACTTTTAGGTATATTTAGCCGCTAAATAACCTTTATGCCCGGCTTGCTACCTATACATTTTACTCAGAATAAGTTGGTAGGTACCTAGAAACACAGCTATAGGTGAGCTCCAAATTATTTGGAACTAACCTACCTACTATCTAACTACAGCCGACCGTACGTACCTACTTACTTATTATTTACCTATTTGCATTTTTTTTGTTTTGTCGTAGAAGGTGGCGGTTCGCTTCTTAATTATTCACATCTCTCAAAGAAATGTAAGAGGAGTGATAACATTATAAGGATGGTTCAGAAAGACTATTGCAATAAAAACTCTCGTCAAACCGCTCAAAGTAAGCTAGGTAAGAACACATAATACTAGGTATCTACTTATTTCCACATTGTTTTTAAAGTGTTTTTTAGAAAAAAAAACAGCTGTTTTATACAAAATGTTTATACCTACTTAACCAAAATGTGTGAAACAGCTGATTTGCTTTTTCGCGCTTTGTTTGAGACCCTATATTGAACGTGGCCCGACGTAATTTTAAATAGGTGGAACGTAAAGAGTTAAAGTACTTATCAGGGATACAAAAATATACACGACGGCTCCATATTGTTTCAGATGACGAAAATCAACAATCTTGTACGTCATCGCCAATCAGAGAAATGTCTCCAGAAACGGAAAAAATTTTCAACATTTTGACAAATGAGATGCTTGAAGAACCTTGTGAAGACTCTTTTGTTGAACGGTGCTCTGAAAATCCACTTCAGGGGATTGTTAGTATTAAAGATAGTTCACATTTTAATGAAAGGCAAACATATGTAGAAGCAAGCGACAGTAATGATGAGGAAACGGTATGCCCTTTTAAGCCAAAAGATGTCATAAACTCTATGTCGGGGTCAGAATGCACAGTAGTTCAGCGCATTGACAATACTCAAAGTCGACAAGAAACATATATCGAGGCAAGTGATGACGAGGAATTAGCCTCTTGTTTACAGCGAGATTGCACGAATGAAGTACGTAACTTGAAAGATCGGGAAAGATCTTTTATTTTAGAGAATGCTATTGAAGAAACCGAAGTTAACAAATCGCCAATCAATGTTAGCCAAATGGCTTCTGGTGAAGTTTTCCAAAAACGAATATCTGAAGGTAAGGTACTATTTAATACCAGGACAGTAAAATGTTCGTTAGACTAAAGTTCAAAATACAATAATCAACATCTTAATTTTATTGCAATTAATCTTTCAGATAATGATGATGTCAGTAGTCCAACGCTACTATCCAATTTGTCAATTCCTCCGCCGTCATATTCACCTCTGACTCCACATATAACAAAGAGTGTTCCTAATGATGCGCACATTGCATTTGACCAAATAGTTGAAGAACCAACATCACCGAGATTAGAAGGTACTATTATTTACATTAAAATTCCTAAATGATGACTGTTTTATGTATGTATGTATGTATGTAAAATTATTATTATAAAAACAAAAAACCCGACTGCTTAAAAATAATGAACTGAAAAGGGAAAAACAAGTCTCACAATGTATATTCAAATTAGTTAAACTAAATACTTTAAGGCGCTGCAGGCGGGGACAAACAATACTTTGTTACCTACTGGCACAGAAGGATCTAGCAAAACTACGTTTAAAGCAATCCCGATTAATATCATATTATTGTTAAGAAAATTAAATTGGATTGTCAGAACCACTTATTTTTCATGTTTCAGATAATGATGGCGTTACTAGTCCAACGCTACTTTCCAATTTGTCAATTCCTCCGCCGTCATATTCACCTCTGACTCCTTATATAATGAAGAGTGTTCCTAATGATACGCACATTGCATTAGACCAAATAGTTGAAGAACCAACATCACTAAGATTAGAAGATAATGATAACCTAACATATAACAGTGACGATAGCGTAAGAGATCCAGATTTTATAGCACAAGATACCACAGATTCAGAAAGTGACCACAGAATCAAAACCACACAGGCATTAATCCATTCTCCGAGTACGGCAACTGAAAAAAGAAAATCAACGGAGAGACTTAATGTTGAAGATGTTATGGAAGAAATAGAACGTGAAACAGAAAATAACACCGAAGGAAGTGAAGAAGCGGAAAAACAAATTAATTACCGACAAGAAATTGCTAACGATATCGTATGCAGTTTAGAGAATGCACCAGAAAACGAAAATGAAGGTCGTAAAAAAAGAGGAAGGAAACTCAAACAAAAATACAGTCGTCAGGAAATTAAAGAAAGGAAATACAAAAATTTACCTTACCAAACTAAAAAGAAGGAAGTATCATCTAAAAAATTCATAGATTTTAAATGTTCATGCAAAAAAGATTGTGCTAATTTAGTTTCAAAAGAAGATAGGGAACGAGAATTTCATAGATTCGTACATCTTGAATCGTACGCAGCTCAAGTTTTGTACATAACATCTAACATTACAGAAAGCAAAAAGAAACGAAGTTACGTTACATTATGCTCCCCGTCGAAGAGGAAACCTCGCGAATTTATTCGCACGTATACACTTGGCAATATACCTGTTTGTCGAGACATGTTTTGTAGAACTCTGCAAATAACACCTCAAAAAGTTACTGTCAGTCTTCGAAAAAAACGCAATGACAGAGAAATAAAAGATAAAAGAGGAGAAACAGCAGGCGGATGGAATAAAACGCCACAAAGACATATTGAGCTTATTATCGATGTTATCAAAAGGTTGCCAAAATACGAGTCACATTATCGTAGAGAAAAGAACAGCGATGCTTTATATCTGCAGCCAGGAATGACGGTACCAAAAATCTACGAATTGTTCAAAATAGAATTCGAAAAAGAATTTGGAAAAGATGAAAAATGTCCATCCTTCAATGTTGTTAGACATATTTTTGTACAAAAATTCAATTTGAGGTGCAAGAGCCTTAAGAAAGACACGTGTAACAAATGTGATCTTTATGAAATGACATTGAAAAATTCTACTACCTCAGCTGAAAGAGCAAATGCCCAAAGAGAAAAAGAAGAACACCAAAAAATAGCCGAAGATTTAAGGAAGAAGCTGAAGGAAGATTTTGAACAGGCTAAAACTTGTGAAGAAACTGAATGTCTGACTTACGATTTGGAGAAAACCTTGCCTTTACCTAGAATACCGACCAATATAGTTTTCTACAAAAGGCAGTTATGGGTATACAACTGCGGTATACACTCGGCTTCCAACGGTGTTGGGAATTGTTTTGTTTGGGCTGAAGGCGAGGCAGGCAGAGGGGCCCAAGAAGTGGGTTCATGTTTGAGGAAATATATTAAGTGCGTGCTACCTCCTACAGTAAAAAAAATTATTTTGTGGAGTGACTGTTGCGGAGGGCAAAACAGGAATATCAAAATCGTTTTGATTTTAAAGGCTTTATTAAATAGACACCCCACTCTCGAGACAATCAGCTTCCGTTACCTAGAATCAGGACACACTTTCCTACCAAATGACAACGACTTCGCTAAAATTGAGACTCGACTCAAGCAATATGAAAGGATATACTCCGTGGATGATTATATTGCCATTATGAAACAATGCAAAAACAAAAATCCTTTACAGGTCCATAAAATGGAAAGTTGTGATTTTGTTGGATCTCAAATTCTAGAAAAGAAAATAGTTAATAGAAAAATATTTAATGATAAGAGCAAAGTAAACTGGCTCAAAACAAAAGAAATTTTAATCACAAAAAAGACTCAACATTCTTTGTTCATGAGAACTTCCTTTAATGAGGACTACAAAGAACTGAATATTAAAAAGAAATTAAAAGGTGTTGATTTGGGTGTCATAGAAGAAGATTTGCAAGAATTATGGCCTTCAGGAAAACTGATTAACAAAAAGAAGTTAAACGATTTGAAATCGTTATTCCATCTCATACCAAATGATTGCATTGGTTATTATAAAAAACTGAAGGGAGACGATGCAATAATAGACGATATAGATGGTTATTGTGATGAACCCGACTTTGATTTGGATGAGGAGTAGGGTAACATTTGTGTTTTTTTAAATAAAATAAAAATAATAAACATTTTTAAGCTTTTATTTTTGTCATAGTTTGGAACATTTTTGCATTTTTCTTTCCGCAGCCTACACAGCTAATTCCATACAAAATGTATTATGTAATAATGATCCACGCGCAAGTTTTCTTGAATATCTACGAAACTATTAAAATTTATTTACTAAATACATGCATGTAAATTAGTTTAGAACACTTAGAATAACATAAAATTAAAAACATAACATTTAGAACTACAAAGCCAGAGAAATACCGAAATAAACTTTAAACTCTATTATCTCGAAATGAGGTTAGTGTGGACTGAATCATTTTTGCTTAAATCGGTCCAATTGTTATCCACTGTAAATTCTTAAAAATCTTCAAAATCAAAATATTTTTTTAACAAACTCACATGGGCACTTATGAAACGTCAGAAGCTAAGTGCACATGTCATGTTGCATTACACATGTCAAGTCATGTCAATGAATCCACGTGTAACTTTTTGTGTTAATTGATCATGAAATATTCTTGCTCCCTATACTGGGATGACCAAGACTGAAGCCAGTACCTTAGAACCAAAAAGGCAAAACAAATCATAGATAGCCTGCCTCTACGATGACTCTTGACCAATATTTTTACCCAAAACTGGCAAACCAAAACAACAACTCATCCAAAACCAGCGTCAGACACCTTAACATAATACCAGCCTATTATTGATCCACTGCATACTTGTTTATTTCTTATAGTCCAGGTTCTCTCACAATGGTTTTATGTCAGCATCAGAACAAGCATTCATGTTGAATTGACCTTTTAGGCGCAGCCGTGAGACACACACTGTTGTTTTAAAGCATTTAAATTTCTTTGTTGTGTAACTGTTGCTGACTAAATGTTACTTCTTTTTTTCTTTTATAGATGTGTTTTGAACCTGTCATACCTTCAGGTGAAACCTGCAATGTTCTAGAGAACCACAAATCCTCAGATGACAATGATGCAATTGGATAAGCCCTAGAGGCTTATTTCGCTATTTGTGATTTAAATGGCAGGCAGATTAAAAAAAAAAAAAATCGATAAAAACCACCTCGCGCTCCCAGCAACTTTTTCTTCTCCTTGTTATGAAATTATTTCCCAACTAAACTTAATAGAAAGCCGTAAGATAAAAATAAGATCACATTCTCTACGATACGAAAGCCAAACAAAGACGAAGGTCGATAAAATTTTAACTCATTCGAATTCAAAAAACCATCACTCTGAATTTCAAGTACGATTAATTCTATTAAACTAAAATACACACATCTAACGAGGATAGATACATTTTTAATTTTTATGGACTACAAACTATGAACCACAGCAATGAAGTCTTCCTTTATTACTTTTACTTTCCTCTATGTCTTCCATCAAGTTCTACGAACTTTGACAGTTTTGACACTTTTGACACACAGACTGCTTTAACAGTTGCCATTAGCCACAGAGCAAGAGCAATAAATAATATTGCCATTAGCCATCACAGATTATATTTTTATCGATTCAAATCAGGGTTGCCAGCTCTTCAAAAATGTACCCATAAAATACGAATTCATAGTGTTATGGGAAAGACGCCTTATCTGAGCGTTCCCCTCTGCCAAAGTCAATTGCCATGCACGATATAAAACTAGTTTATTCGCTGACAGCCGAAATTGTGAATCGTATTGTGTCACAAGTAAGTCCTCCCGAAAAATGGTAAATTATGCAGTTTTCCATAGCAAAAAGGGATCTGCCACTTCTAATTTACGAAACCATAGTGTTTCCTACCACATGTGGGGTGGGTATACTCGTATATTATACATCAACATGGTTTTATTTAAGCGCAATGTCGAAATAATCATTATGATATTTACGATAGAAAAATACAGTGGTACGTTGGTGCATAGTGCTGGGACCTGGGACACAACGTGATTGAATGATTGATAAAACAAATGATTTTTTCAGTCAGTATGTTCAGTACAGTTCAGTAACTATTATTTTTTTGTGTATGTCTGGACAAGTCAGCACCCTAATTTCGTAACACACAATAATCACAATCAATATGATTTTGAAGGATTTTGCTAAGCCATTGCTTCACATGTTCGAAAAATTGCGGTCTGCTCCACAACGTAAATAATGCAATGAGCGGTTGAGTCTACAAGAACCCGGGCACAGGAGAGAAACGTAGTGCACATCGTTCAAGGGTCTACTATCTATGTCCGTCAACGAAGATACGGGCCCGTCCGAAAGTAGTTATTATGTCAAACCAAGTGACAAATTCATGTCTAAATCGAGCCCTGAACTAATCTTATGTCCGTAAGCGATACGGAGTAGGATACGCCCAAAACTTCGGCCGAAACTACGGATATCTTGATTAGGGACTAGACACCAAGGATCATCGAGCACCACAAAGAATATCACAGAACCCATTGATTGTTTCTCTCTATTTATTACTAATGATATATAATGGTCTGTAAAATCCTGACACTAATGAATAACAACAAGAAACCCATGTCACGAGCACGACGATCGTATATAAAAGAAGTATCGACAAAACTGTATGATGAACTTTGAAGCGATGCCTAAATAGGAAAATGTTTGAAGTACTTGGCGAAACTTCGACAATGCTCAATCACATCCCAGTGGGTTACAGAAAAAAAAATGTGGTTTTTGCGATTTAAAAAAAACGTCGAATGATAATGTTCTGTTGTACCCAGTGAAAAAAAATCATTTGTATGGATCACCGAGGAATACTATGTGTTGATTGCTCTGAATAACTATTTTTCTCCTTTCTATTTCATTTAAGTAATTATTAATAAATAAACAACTTTTAAAAGTTCAATGTATTTTATTGTTTTTTATCTTATCTTATATATAAAATTATCTTGTATAAATATTTAAAAAAAAATGTTTTATTGACTTAATTTAAACAACCAAACGTTATAATATTTTTTTGGTTTTATTTTTGTAACGCGAGAATTCGGAAGTGCGCGAATAAAGTACGTGCGAAATACGTCTACGCGAACTACGGTCCGGACCGGCTACCGCACGTACTTGTAGTTTTATACCTAAACTGCGGAGTGAGCCAGGCCTGGATATACCTCTACTGTGTAAGTAATCTTTTAATTCTTTTGACCTCAGATTATAGAAAGAAGCAGATAGACCGCGCGGAACAATAAAGTGAGGCCCGTTTGTAGACATGTGTGCGTTATAGCCACGTGACAGCACTATAAGAACAGGTGCCTCTATGTGTGTGTACGGTTGCCAGGATAATGAAAAAATTAGCCATAATATTTCATTACATGATAAAAAAAAAGTTTTTTTCTTTCTTAAATCAGTTGTTTTTATTAACAGTATACGTCAAATTAACAATACCCATATAAACGATACATTTGCGATATATTTTTATTTTGAGACACCAACATTTTATTGTTTTTGGTAGCTATATTTACTTTATGGTGACGTCATATAACCCATGATGTAGCAAATCGACTGATGTAATAAGTATTATAAAATCCATTAACTAGTTACACTTACGAAGACACATACATACTTATTTATTTATAAACATACCAACCAGAAAAGGCGATAAATAAAACACTATTATCAAAATAAATATTTTTGTAAATCGATATTCCTGGTATCCTATACTTATTTCCTAACTTAGGCGTAAATGTTTCAAAATAAAGTAGCAACACCGAATGATTTTTGTTAATGTTTTGTGTTTCAAGATGTCAATAACAAAAAACACGTAAAATAAATCCAAATAGACAAATAATTAATATTTTACCTATGAAAGATACTCCATCTTATTTCTTTTGTTTTTGGGAACAGTTTTTACAATGTTTAAAAATACTAGACGGCATTATTCTAAAATTATCTGTTAGAGCCCGTGACGTACTAACGATGCGACGCTTCGTGCTGTACTGAATCGAGGTTGTATTCGCTTTTGAATTTGTATTTGCTTTGTTGGCCGCACTCTCGGTGTTCCGCGCGGTCAATCTGCTTCTTTCTATAATCTGAGCTTTTGACATAAAAGCGGAGTCACGATCGGAATGAATTTAAGCTGGCAATTCAAATGTGCAGAAAAGAGTCGATAAATGTTGCATTACAGTCGCAGCGGAAACGTCTTGGCACGGGAATGCGAATGGAAATCGAGAATATTCGTCTATAATAGTCAGTATTTACTTGTTAGATGAGAATGACGATACTGGCCCTTTATAATCGATATTCAGCCTTTCGAACGGTGAAGTCGCTTTTATCAAAATGCTGATATTTTTAACAAAACGAGGTTTCACGGCTGCACAGACCGAACATGCATTTGTCATCTTTCTGACGTCTTCTACCGAAATTGGTAGATTCTTATTTCGCATAACTAGTATGTGCTTCGTATCCAGTGATACATTCGTTCGCCTGGGTGACATATTTCATAGTTCATTTGCAAGTTCTTCAATTTAGATTCCGTTCTCATTGTATTTAAATATACATCCGCTTATACTCTTACTATCTCTTTTACTATTTGCCCAATCTGCATCCGAAAAAACTTTTAAGCTTATATAATTATAATATCTGTTCACACTATAGCAGTGCATAATCTTTAGTTGAACTAAGGTAGCGTAATATGCGCTTGCCATGTTTCCAACATTCTTCATTTGGTTTGTCCAAAACTCCAAACATTGACTAAGATACACAATAGCATATATCTGGTCTTGAGACTTTACTCACAAACATTAAGCTTCCTTAAGCTCGCTTTATGGAACTTCTATAGTTTTTATCCGTTATGTATATGCATGGTTCTATATAAAACAAAACTGTGCTGCATTGTCAACTGCAGAGGCAGACTGTACAGCAGCATCATTAGCATCATGCGAAGCAATAAATTTAAACGGAATATTAAAAGATTTTGGAATAAATCTAACGCCAATGCTTTATGAAGTTATCAAAGGAGCAATTTTTATTTCAAAGGATTGTGGAAATGGTAAACGATCGAAACATATCGATATTCGTTATCATCACATAAAAGATTTGATATTTACAAAAATAATGTCAATATCGTACATACATACTGAGAATAATATGGCTGATATTTTATCAAAATCACTATCGACTGCAAGACATCAGATGCTCAGAGAACAATGAAAAGTATTGCTAAAATAACAATATTTTAATTTTATAAAGCGATTTTTATGTTCTAAAGATTTTCGCATAAAATCGAGAGGAGTGTCGGAATACAACCTTAGTCACTTGTGAAAAAATATGTCTACTTAACTAAATATGTTTACTAACAAATTTATATAATTAAACAAGTTATTGTATTAATAATTACTCTATTACCTACTCCAACAAAAGAAGTGGTGCGTGCTGCTGAGGACGAGGAGGTGGGACGACCATCAACTTCCAACGGTATTTTCAGCGCAAAAGGTAAGCCAAATAACAGGTTTAATAATAATTACAATAGAGGCGGTTAGAATAATTATTATAGTCAAGGTTCGCGGTACCGTGGAAATTATAGTACGAGTCAAATATATAGTAACAATAGTTAACAGCAAAAGTTTAATGGTGCCCCCGTGGTTGATATAGACGTGGAAGAGGTACTCATTATTCAAACTTTGGAAATAATCATAATCCTTCTAAATATTATCGTGGTTGGGGTACTCGAGATAGACATAATCAACGAAGAATGTTTCCGGCTCAAGTGAGCGAGGACCCAAACAGAGAACGTAAAAACAGAGAACTATAATTTGTTTTTTCGTTCCTAAATCACACAAATTTTTAACGTGTAACAAAATGATAGACAGAAAGACAGACCGTCGCAGGTGCCTAAAATCGCTGCGTGTAAATGTAGCATATGTTGCCTATGGCACAATAGCAACTTTAGTACGACTATTCACCGGGTACATCTATAAATTATTTTGGCTGGTAATAACAAACTGGTAACATACCGTAAACCATGTATTAGTGCAATGTACAGACGCCAGCAGATCAAGCTACCCGAAACTATCAAATTTTCCCAATCAACCCCGAACCTTATGCTATAACGATGAAGTTGAAAATTTTATAAACAAATTTGACATATTGTATTAGCTTGATGTGCTGGCGTCTGTACACATATTTGTGTCAAGAGCTCTCGCTGTTCTTGACGGGAAAGTGAAGCGTCATGTTTAGCAGTTTTGTTTTATTTTCTAAAATTTGTGTTTAGCCGAATATTAATGTGTAATAATGGTGAATTATTAACCATTATGTGTTCGTGAACGTGCATTAGTGTAGGCAAATGAAACAAAACGATGCAACATCACTTCAAGTTCTCTCATGAAGTCCACGTGAGGTCTCAGTAAAGGCCACATCTTTACTGAAACTCAAGGGGAGCGGGCGGGCATATCATTATTATGCACTGAATATAATTAATTTCATCATTTTATAAACAAAGTTTGTAACTAAATAAAGATTTGACTAAAAAGTCTCAGCAACCATGCCATTAAAATACTATTAAAAAATAAAAAAAATCCAGTGACTCCCAGCTCTCCGAGTGTTCTGTGGTCTCTGTGGACTCCAGTCATGTCATAGCATTTCTTTGTCTACAACATCTGTGTTCGACGCTGGCAGAATATCGGCTCAATTGCCCTATGAGAGAAGAAGAAAAAAAAATCATCTGTGTTTGTCTATGAGTTAAGTCCATCCATAAGATTATGATTTGTCCATCCATATGATTGATTTCCTTTTTGGCGGGAAAGTGAAGCGTCATGTTCAGCAGTTTGTTTAAATTATTTTTTTTGTGTTATAATGGTGGATTATTAACCATTAAGTGTTTGTGAACGTGCATTAGTGTAGGCAAATGAAACAAAACAGTGTAATTTCAATTCAAGTTCGCCGCAAGAAGTCCACGTGAGGTCTCAGAAAAGTGCCACATCTTTACTGAAATAACGAAGTTAAAACTAAATAAAGACTTGGCTAAACGATCCCAACAACCAGGCCATTAAAATATGATTTAAAAAAAAAGTCATTGACAGACAACTTGACAAGTGATGAAGTGAATAGTTGGACAAATCCAATATTACTTTCCTTGGACAAATCTGGACAAATCCAAACTCATTTTGTAAAGAGAACTATTGGTAAAAAAAATTGAAAATGTGGGGATTTGTTCATAGCTTGCTTTTTTAGTTTTTGTCGGTCTCTTCAATTTTATTTCTTGATATTTGCATTCGTACAGTGAATTCGCAGTTTTATATACCTACTGAATTCTTGAAAAGTTTTGTTTATTTCATTCTAGGTTAACGTTTTACGGGTTCAGACCAACAAATTTGATGGTCTGAGTTTACGGGCGGTTCTGTAAGAGGATCCTTATCTCATAGCACGAGTAATTGAAAATGTTTTCTTGGCAGAGAATCATCTTGGGGCTTGTTTCTAAAATTGACGTGCACCAGAGCATTCTTTTGCGTCCGTCTTTTTGTTCAGGCCAAGATTAGGTCAGTGGGTCGTCGACATTCCGAGTGTCGTTTTCGTACAATTAATGGACTGATTTTTCCATTATCACATAACTTTACCTCGTCATCTGCATAGCCTTTACCCAATTATGTTGGGGTCAGCTTCCAGTTTAACCGGATGCAGCAAAATACCAGTATTCATATAAATATACCTTTAAAATACCTGAGGAAAGTTATTTTGCCAGTTTCATAGTATAAAAACTGTCAAATGTCAATTTTATTCCACAATTACTGATGGTGGATAAAATTGTTCATATTTTAGAAAATTTGCAAAGTTTGTTGTGTTCCTTCCACAAAAGCCACAATGTAGTTATAGTTGATTAAGATTATTTCATTGGACTTAGGACTATTTTGAAATTGCTTATTTTTCGTGGTTGGCAATATAGAAATGAAAAGTATTTTCGGCAAAAAATGTCATGTATAAAATTTTTAGTCGCTAGCGGCTTGCCTATAAAAGGGTTCATGTATCATCAGCAGTGATCGGATAATCGGATACATATTTACCTTAAGTTAATTTTTGGTTAGGAAATTATGGAAGCGGCGTCTTACAATTTTTTTTTAAATATAAATCCTGGGATTCCAGAAAATTCGGGAATGCGAAACTAGTCTGTAACATGGTGAGGAAACCTCGTCTTTAGCATGTTTATTAAAAAAAAATAGGGGGATTACATAATTATTAATGTGTATTTACTTGAAGTTAATTTTAAGCTCCCCATCAATTTATGACTACGTTGAGTGCAAGAGGAATAGTAGGTAGTAGTAGTTGTTGATTAAAAAAAAAAAATACAATATACTTTATTGCAAATATGTACACAATACAAAAGTACTATAAATATCCTTTATTGAAGTTTACAAAGGTGAGTAAGAGACATCTTCCAACCATCCCTACTGATATCCTGATTGTGTGTAAATATTACCTCGGTTACTACAACTTTAATCACTATATGAGTCGTCTAGTTGCACATCCCGCTAAAACGATTCAATAAAATTTTGCAGAAATGAAAAAAAAGCTAGAAACAGGAACAACTGTACTTTATTAGGCAATTTTTATTTTTTCCATGGCTAAAAAAGATACCTAATATTAACAAAACTAAAAAAGGCTGCAATTACTACCAAAAACTAGGCTAAAAACAGGTTTTAATTTTAAATATGGCGGATTTTGAAACTTACTAAGTATTATAGAGGCATTTGCAACTGAGCTTTGTGAAATAGCGGGATTTGAAACTTAAGCTATTCTGTGGTAATGGTCAATATTATGCAACAACAACTGGCCAGCAAGTAAATAAAAATACAGATGAACAATTTTAATCAAAAATGTAATTTGAAAAGAAACCAGAAGGTAGTTGTTCTACATTGCAAATCAGGTAAACATAAAAAGCTAAATCATACTATTAGGTTGACATCGTCAAAGCCGTCTTCACAAAGGTCGCTCGGTATCTCTGCTGTATCCTCCTCAATATCTCCTTGCTCATAAGACCTTCTGTCTTCCACTGTTTTATAAAATGCTAAATTTTCATTTTCTCTCCATTGCTCTCCATAATGTTTTGATAATAGATTTGAAACATCGGTAATCTTTGCTTTCTTTGGAATTACCTGGTTTGCTGGAATAACAACTGGATTCAACATAGTGATGCTTTTATTTTTCTTTGTTATCGGCTTCTTTACGTTAATGTCAATTTTATATGAAATTTTATAAGAATTAATCCTTGAAGCAATAAATTATTTGTTTTGGAACGTGTCAAGAAAAACCTTTTGCACTTTTGGAACTGTACATGCCAGCTAGTGGTTGGTTTAATAATTGGCGCGTAGGCCGATTTCCAATCTTGTACTGCAATTGTATCTAAAGTAGTCAATTTACAATATTGAGTTATAATTTCTTGATATTGTTCAGGAGACGAAATTACTTCACGCTTTTTCAAATCTTTCTGTATTTGAGCAAACACCCGGTCGGGTGGGATAAAAGAGTGTCCCACCACTGGAAAAATTATTTCAACCTTTTTGATGTGTCTGGGTGCTTCTGTTGTTAACCACTTTCCAAGCATGGCAACCATACCGGAATTTTTATTTTGTCCAGAACAGCCATCTGCTACTATTCTTAAGACTTTAATTTCTTCTTTGATATCTAAATTAGTTAAAAAGTGATGAACTGCTGAAATAATTTCATTACTACCTTTGTTGTGTGTGGTTTCGTTCCAGGTATATGCAAATATGTTTTCCTTGGTTAGTTTTGCCTTAGAGCTACCAACTACTATAGTAAAGTTGTAGAAATTGATTTGGCGGCTATAGTAGGCGGACTGATCTGGCACTTTAGGAAGCCCTAAATTTTTTTGGCAGTCAAAGCTCATTGTTAGAAGATCACTTCTTTGCTCCTGCAAGATCTCATAGAATGCTTTGAACCTCAAACGGTGGACTCTTTTTTCAATTATCAATTTATTTTTCATCTCAGCATTTGTTTCTTTTTTAATTTTCTCATCTAACTGCAGACAAGTCGAACAAACATCAGACCTGGGTGTGCCAAAACCAATGTTATAGCAACAATTGAATATATTTCTAAAAAAATGCTGCTTTACTTCTAAGCAGGGATGTTCTTTGTTATACAAGGTGTCCAGAAAGGGTATCGGGTATTTGTAAGTTCAATGAAACAAAAATTATTTGTATCCAATAAAAAAGTTTATTGTTTATTATTAGCATATGAATTGGAGAATTATTTGGAAAAGATGATGTTATCCAAATGATGACCGTTATGTTGCTGGCACTCTTCTAAACGGAAACGAAGATTGGCGATAACACGTTGACACATAGCTATTGATATTGCTGCCATTTCTGACCTGATGTTTTGCTTTAACTGGGTTAGATTCGTCGGATTGTTTTGATAAACCTTACTTTTAAGGTATCCCCATGCAAAATAATCAAGTGGGCTAAGGTCGGGGCTTCTGGGAGGCCAGTTGATGTTACCCCTTCGCGAAATGACTTTATTAGGGAATAATTCGTTAACAACTTCCATTGAGTCATTTGAGGTATGGCAAGTGGCCCCATCTTGCTGGAACCACGTTCTTGAGTTGAAACCTGCAAACTCCTGCAACTCTGGGACCAAAAAATTTCGCAACATATCGCAATAACGGTCACTATTCACATTAATTGCTCGGCCTCGTTGATCTTCATGAAAATAAGGACCAATTATGCCTTTAGCAGACATAGCGGCCCAAACAACGACCTTTGGGCTATGCAGGGGTCGTTCATGCTTTCGTCTCGGATTCTCCACTGCCCAGTACCGACAATTCTGCTTATTAACATGACCATTCAGGTGAAAATTTGCTTCGTCACTGAACAGTATGTTGTTAAAGTTGTTAAATCGCTGCAGCATTTCGTTCGCAAAATTCAGTCGATTAGCATAGTCCGTATCCTTCAATTCTTGAACCAATTGAATTTTATAGGCTTTTAGATGTAAGTCTTTCTTTAAAATCGAATGTAAAGACGATTTTTTTATGTTCAACGCTTGGCTTCGCTTTCGGATGGATAAAGACGGATTTTGACGAACCGACGCCTCAACTTCTTCAATTGTTTCTTCATCGCGAACTGTACGAGGACGACCAGAGTTTTGAATTTTAACTGTCGCACCTGTATTCTCGAACATCCTGATCCATTTCCTAATGCTATCGTCACTTGGCGCGTGGCGTGTACGATATTCCGCACGATAGAGACGTTGAGCAGTCACTATTGAATCACCATTACGATAATACGCTCGTACGCAAAATGCGCGATGCGTCCCCGAGTACTGTTCCATCGTGACTAAAACTCCACAAAATGGCGGACGCCACGAACCCCTCCCCGCACCCTTTAGACGCCCCGTTTCGAATATGGCGCGAAAACAAATACCCGATACCCTTTCTGGACACCTTGTACATACGCCAAAGTTTTTTTATATTTAGTTCAGGGGGCAAGTACAATCTTTTTATATTTTTTGACCTGCAGTAGTGGCTTTCATTCGCTTTAAATGACTCTATAAAGGCTTGTACCGCTTTTCTTTTCTCTTCAAACTTCTGGCTTTTTCGGTCTCCACCCCGACGCTCTTTTGCCATCTCCTCCTTTTCATAAAATCTACGCATTACTCCTTGTATACGGTCTTTCTTTACACACAATACCTTAGTAAAGGTTTTTTGACAAACAGGGATCAACTTGCCGCTCTTGTTACGAATGAAATATTTTAACGAATGATTTCGCTTGCTACCAACTTTTGCAGTTTTAGATGTAGTGATAGTACAGTGTTTTATTATGAAATTATCTTGGGAAATCTTTGTCAGATGTTTGTAAAATGATTGGTGGAATTTTCTCATTTCTGTGCATGTTAAAGTCGCGCACTGAAATGCCTTACGCCTGTGTCCACATGATGGGAATGTTGGAAGGGTATTTGGCTTGTATCTACAACAAAAATAATCATTATTTAAACTTTCACTATTAATACAGATTTGACTACCAATTGAAAAAAAAATACATACCTACTGTGCCAAATTTCATCAAATTCAGTGCACTAGTAACAAACAAAACAACCAACATTAATTTTTTCACACATAAAATAAGTACACATACATACTTATTTATTAGTATAATAAATAATGTTAGTATTACGGTATTTGAACAGGCTTTTTTAGTCAGACCATAGTAAAAGTAAAAATTAAACCGAGTAACTTAATGTTTAAAAGATTACAAATTTCTCGAAAATAAAACAGTATTTTTATTATAACTTGTAACAATGTTTAATATAATTGCCGTCCATTTCATACAAATAGGTCAATCACACACAACACATTCGTATAAAGTCGGGATAATGCAAAGAACTTTTAGGGAAATTTATATTAGTTACTCAGAATAACAATAAAAAAAAATATTGTATTTTTGCACCAAAGCATGTTCAACCACTTTTATGGTTCTGTTTTGCATAAAAACTTTTGAAATAGCAGTTGACTGTTTAGTAGAAGAAAGTAACTAACCTCTTTTCACGCAATACTTCACGTTTCCACTTTGATTTATTGACTAATCTCTTGCGTGCTTTACCAGGCTCCGACTTTTTTATAAATTGTTGTAAATCCTCCATTTTTTCCGTACAAAAACAATAAAAAACCACAACAATAACACTCGCAGGTAACAGAATCCGCCATACTAAATAACTGTATCACGTGACCTAATATTGGGCTGCCATTGGTTGGATTTGACATGGAGGAATTTGAAACTCACACACTATGTTTTAGAGTACTTTGCACCGAACACTGTTTTTAAAACGTATTTTGGACTCCCATATGGCGGAGTTTGATACGAAACAAATTTACGAATTTGTACTACTCCAAGAATACTTTTAAATGTCATACTAGGTTAAAATTTGATATAAAAGCGTTTTAGCGGAATTTGAAACTAGACGACTCATATCACTGTGCTTTGGTCACTGAAATCTGACGTTAACATTTCTGTCTGTGTTGAACATGATGGTGTTGCATCAGATTCCAGTGACTGTTCTAAATATAAATTGCTAACTTCTGTTTCATTTAGAGAATTGGACGTAGTTATGCAAACTAGAACCAACCTACAAAAAGTAATTTTCGAGATAATTAGGTTTTGTTTTATAAAGGTGTGTAGAAACAAATGGGTAAGTTATTTATGATAAATAACTTAACTACGTTACTTACTATATTGACGAAGTTATAGGAAAACTAGATAATTATATTTTTGTTACTGTTTAGTATTTGTTTATGGTCAAAAACCAGATGGTTCCTTGTTGCAAAACTACTGTTTTGTGGGTATGTTCTTTGTAGCCAAATGTTTAAGTGTTACAGGTAGATAGAAAATTAAATAACTTTGAGATACCTACTTATGTTTTAATAATATTTTTATTGTGACTTGACTAACAATTTGGAGAATACTAAACGAGGGATACTACTTTTACAAAAAGTAGTTGGGGATTCACTGTTTTAGTGATAAACAAGTGTGTAAGTACAAGCAACCCATGGTTCATCATAGAAGTTGTATTACCTAATCACCATCTTCAACTTCTACTTCAAAATCAACTGCACCAGAAAACCCGTCTATGTCATCTTCAACGGTTGAATCTCCCGTAATTTTTTTGTGGAAGTCTTGGGCATCGTCCGGTATGAGATGCGTCAAACTTTTCAAATCATTTAGCTTTGCTTCGGGAATGGGTTTTCCGTTAGGCCAATTTGGGTCCATTCGTTCTTTAGTTAATGGAGTTGTTTCCTCGTAAACTCGTAAAAAAAAAAAAACTTTTCTTTATATTTACTTCTACATAGTCATTCATTCAGGTTTGGTCGCATAAAAATGGAAAACTCATCTTCTTTTTTTTATCATTAACTCTTTTGTAAGAAGCCAAGACACTTTTGACCGATCAGAAGCTTTCTTTCGGTTTGTGATTCTCTTTTCTAGGTTAGCACTTGACACACTTAGTGGTATTTTTTTTTTTTGCATTCCTGCATTATTCGCATAAAGTCTTCTGGCGTGTATAATCTTTGCTGTAATTTTAAAGCACATTCGATTCGGCCAAAATCGGTACCGTAAAACGGGGCTATTTGAAACATCTTTTTGCTAAAACATGTGTTTAATAAAAGAACAGTGTATGAAATAACGCAACAAGGGGCTTTTTGAGTAGTTCCTATAATGCCCTCTTGATCACTTCTACTACTATACGTCTATCGTAGTAAGTTTTGAAGATATACAGGGTGATTGGAAGATGGGTGCAAAGCTTTAAGGCGAAGATAGTACAGACAATTTAGAACCATTTAAGCCATGGTTGTCTTAGACGAAGTCTTACCAAATATTTTTAACCAAATTTTTAAGTTTTTTTTCGGAAATTCTCAAAATTTAATGTAAACTGCATAATTATGGCCAAATTGAATGATAAATGAATTCATTTTTTATTTATTTAATTAAAGTAATGTGTAAGCAATCAAGCAAAACATGTTTTAGGCTTCTGTGTCATTAGACATTTTTTTTACAGACATTTAAAGCTCAGAAAAAATAAAAAAATTGTACAATACGTCTTTTAAACCTTATTAAAAAAAAAACGGAGGGTGCTTTTTTTGTTCAAACCTTTTTGAAGACATGCTTGATAATCGCTCTTTCTTTTGAGGTATCATTTATGCGGATATCTTACAAATTATTGAAATTAGGGCCTACAAACCAATTCGAGGTAGAATTTTTTTATTTTAGGCAGACTAATTAAAACAACATTTGAATTAAAATTATTTATTATTCATGTTCAAAATGACGGCCGTGATTCCTAATACAAGCACGGCCCCGTCTTCTAACTTCTGTAGTCGTTATTTTCAACATCATCTCCTGCTTCATTGTCTCAAACGCTGAATTTATTCTTTGTATCAATTCTTCTCTAGTGTTTATTTCTATGTTGTTATACACCAGTTCCTTGGCCCGGCCCCACACGAAAAAGTCCAACGGGGTCAGATCTGGGGGGCGAGCGGGCCAAGGGATGGGTCCATCCTTGCCGATCCAGCTATCAGGAAAGCAATTGTTGAGGTGTTCCCTTACATTTAAAGTCCAATGCGCTGGACAGCCGTCTTGCTGAAAGATGACTGTTCGGTCTCTTTCGAAGATCGGGACACCTGATTCCTCTACCAGCAGTGGTAAATAAACTTGCAGAAATTGCAAATAATTTTCGCCATTCAATGGATCAGGCAAAAAGTGGGGCCCAATCAATGTTCTGCCAATTATTCCAGCCCATACATTCACAGAGAATTTCATCTGAAATGACACCTGCTTCTTAAAATGTGGATTGTTGTCTGCGTCACCCCATTCATGGATGTTGTGAAAGTTTGTAATACCTTCCCTTGAAAATCAACACGTGCAGGAGCGCGAGGCTACGAGTACGACTGGACACGGTGAAACAAAAAAGTTCAAAACTAACGCAAACAACACGTGCAGGAACGCAAAGGGCTACAACTGAACACGGTAAATTGTGAATCAACACGACAACGTCCACTCACAAGGGCAGTAGTTTGACTAATAAGTAAAAGATGTAACGGCTTCATCACAGACCGACTGACCCTGACTAAAGAAAAACGACTTTGTTGCCACAGTAACTAAGACCATTCTGCTGTAAAAACCAACTCTTATCGCTTTTTGCTATTCATTGGGCGTTCTACCTGGAAATGCCGTCGCACCGCGCTCGGTGGCCATTGTTTAGAGAATCCCCTCAATGGGTTCTCCTCAATTGGTTCCTGCATGTGCCAAAAATTCTTAGAATTGAACAATGTTATCATTTCCAGCACATAAAGTATTCTTTTAAGCAAAAATTTTGTGT
This sequence comes from Tiliacea aurago, assembly GCA_948098905.1. Classification (NCBI taxonomy): domain Eukaryota; kingdom Metazoa; phylum Arthropoda; class Insecta; order Lepidoptera; family Noctuidae; genus Tiliacea; species Tiliacea aurago. The sequence continues at coordinate 5,853,654 of OX402589.1, forward strand.
TTTGTTAGACTGCCTAAAATTTAAAATTTCTCCCTCGAATTGGTTTGTAGGTCCTAATTTCAATAATTTGTAAGATATCCGCATAAATGATACCTCAAAAAAAAGAGCGATTATCAAGCATGTCTTCAAAAAGGTTTGAACAAAAAAAGCACCCTCCGTTTTTTTTTTAAAATAAGGTTTAAAAGACGTATTGTACAAATTTTTTATTTTTTCTGAGCTTTAAATATCTGTAAAAAAAATGTCTAATGACACAAGCCTAAAACATGTTTTGCTTGGTTGCTTACACATTACTTTAATTAAATAAATAAAAAATTAATTCATTTATCATTCAATTTGGCCATAATTATGCAGTTTACATTAAATTTTGAGAATTTCCGAAAAAAAACTTAAAAATTTGGTTAAAAAAATTTGGTAAGACTTCGTCTAAGACAACCATGGCTTAAATGGTTCTAAATTGTCTATACTATCTTCACCTTAAAGCTTTGCACCCATCTTTCAATCACCCTGTATATTTTGAAATACGCTGTTCCAAATATCGCTACTATGGGGTTATTTGGTACCACAATTTATTGGACCTGTTTTTCTTAATTTATCAAACATTGTGCTAAATAAAACCGTCGAAGCGATTTTTGGAAATATTTTAGGGTAACCTGGTTTTGTTTAAATGGCAATTTGACTGTTTTTGGTCAAGAAAATACCGAATTATATGAAGGTAGTTACATATCGAAATTATATTTGTTGCCAAAATGGGGTTATTTGGAATATTACGTAAGTATAACAAAGTTGTACCTATTATAAGTAAAGCGATATTTGGAATTCTTAAGGGTAAGCTATTTTTTACGTGTGTCATGAATGTGGGCTGATTATGATGAATTTATAAATAAATAAAACCCAACTATCTCATTTCAATTGACATATTTATTTAATATTCATGGTGAATAAAGAAAAACGTAAGAAAAATAAAAAGTCAAAACAAAGGTTAAATATTCCCAACATAAAATTCTAGAAAAAAAAGAAATACGAATGAAAAAAAATTATGATGATGTGAATTGAGATGTATTTTTGACGTAGCTCAAAAATACATCTCATCGCTTTTTTCAGCGAGTAGGAATTCTTCGACATTAGGATTTTTATTCGTTAAATTTTTTTTTATAATCCATATGTCGTCAACCTCATCTCGATAAATTTTCTTGGTAATTCGAAATGCAAGCTGTGGCTTTTTTATTGTTTTGAAAAAATTTACTGTGTAGTTATATTTACGTCCATCAATTTTAATATTTTCAATAAATCCAACATAATATTTACATTTTTTACCGTCACAGTAGCGCACCAAAACATGGTCATTCACAGCATATACAGATTCCATTACATGTTCTTCAAGTTCTTGATTGCTCTCTACATGTTCTTGCCTGGTGTTATTATAATTTTGGTCGTTTTCATTACAGTACATATCTAAATCCAGTTCAAAGTCTTTCTGTATTTGCAAGGGATCCACATTTTCTTGGTGAGAATCATTGGACTCATGAGCTTTTGAAATCTCAGGTTCCGGCAAATCGATATTCTCACTTATTAATGCTGAGGTACTCACATTTTTATCAGTCTTATAGATTCCATATTAGCAGTATTCCGTATTAGCAGCTCGAGCCATTTCGGGAACAGGTATCGAAGCTCTAACCCGTACTGGATTAGCAGGCATGGGTGGTTGGTCTTCATTTGAAATGGAGTCAATTCTATGCCAGCATGGATGGCATATGGATCGCGTACCGTCGAATGGCACCTACAAAAAGCAAAAGAGACGATAACGAATGGTTCAGTGGCTTTCTAGTTCTATGATGTATATTGAGTCATTATAATAATATGTTAATATGTTAGTCGTTAAGGTATTTATGTTATGGGTCTTTGTTATCTAAAAAAAGGTAAGGGTTGTAGGTTGGGTTTGTAAGGTTTCATCAATATTAATAATTTAAAAAATACTACAAGCTCCAATAAACTTTTGCATTTACATTTCGCCAGTTACACAGATTTGTACAGATGGTTCACTGCGCAAAATCATTAGGCAAGTAACCAAAAAACGACTCTTGCTACGACACAAAAAAGTTAAATTCAGGTCGCACAGCGCTAATTAACTACAGTTATATTCACTTAGAAGTTGCCTCTCTTTGTATCGCATAACTCTTATATCTTCTGACTACGTTACATTCACTGAATTGGCCCGACAAGGCGAGCCCACCGCATACTTGCAGTTTCATACCTAAAATGCGGGTTGCGCCTTCTGTACAATTCTGTGCCAGTAGTAAGTAAATCGGTAATAGGTTAAAATAGATAATAAGTAAATATCTTGGAGCACATCATAGAACGCTATCTAGACTTAACTAAAACTAACTACGACAACGGATAAAAACATACCTAACGTTTTTTTGTAAACACACATGTAATATTATATTATGATACATAGAAAACACCCATACCAAAACATACACACATAGAAACCTATTCATGGACTTTATATTATTATCCTTTACATGTTAAACAACTGCATATTATTTTAAGAAACTGTAATCATATTAAACATGTACTTGACAGATTTTTACCTCTTGTGGTGGTTCCATGTTACGTACAATATGTTCCACGAAGTTTGCACGATTTTGTAGAAAACGAACATTAAGAACGTGTCTACGTATTCGCCGAAGTGATCGATGACACACAACACAATGATTGAGGTCTTCCATATCAACATCCAATCGTTTAGCACTTTCAGGTCCGTTGAGATATAAGCCAAGTTGTCGTTAAAATAAAATCCAATGAAAATAACAAAAACACAGAGCACAACGAACGCAAGCGAAGTCAAGACTGCGACTGCGAGTGCATGCCATGATTATAAACAAAGTAAGTTGTGCCCGTGTCGTCTCTACTCTTCTCCCTCTAATATAACTAAAAGAGCGAGACGGCAATAGCAGCGATCTGCTACCTGCGAGTCCGTCACGTTTGCACCTGGCAAGCAATAAAACTCATTATTCTTTTAAACAATCAAAATGGTATGCAATCTTGTACGTATTTAAAAATAAGAGCCAAGTATGTCAAAAATATAGTTTTAAGTCCGCCTAGAATTTAAATGTAAGTGATTCTGTAGCCATTATTTTATATTTTACTCGATTTTTGCTAATATCGTGATATAAAATTCACGCCAAAAAAAGGCATTTTTTTCTATGTAAGCCACTGATTGGGGAGATCACATATATTTCTTTTTTATATACATGAAATGTACAAACATCTGATATAGGTTCCTTTCGCGCCGGAGCTAGGGTAATTTTCTATGAAATTTGCGCATTCTCCTTTCTTGGATTGTTGTCAGTCTTATCAGTTTCGTATTCTAACTTAGTCGTTGTCATCAGTCTTTTGTTCAACATAACCAGCAGGTACTTATGATCTAGCAATTATCTTATCATCATCGTCAGGAATTTGACTGTTTTCTGCAGTTGGCTGTTTAATGTAAGTACAGTCACTCATGTCTTTGTTACATTCGTAGCCTTCATCATTGCTCTTGACATCAGAGCTGTTTTCACTAAAATTAACATCTATAATGTCCGAGTCACTATGGACACTCATGAGATCTGACACACTTGTAGTGTCAGAATCTGTTGAATCTCTTTTGGTTTTCTTGTTTTTGGATTTCTCGGCTTTAACACTGGCTATCAATAGTTGAATACTTACTGGATCCAAGTCTAATTTTTTCAAATCACTTATCTTCATCTGTTTTTTTTCTAGTTTTGGCCTACTTTTATTTCCCTTGCCTTTGCGGTTAATAGATAGATTTTCACCAGATGCTGGTTTATTTTTCAAATCACTAATCTTCAGCTGACTTTCTTCTATTTTTACTTTACTTTTCTTCCCCTTGCCCTTGCCTTTAAAAAATACTTATTCTCCAGTTTCTGGTTTGTTACTAGTTTCTATAATCTTTTCATGTTGTGAACTTTGATCATCTGAGCTGACGTATGTGGAGTCAGAGGCATAGGCATTACATAGCCCGGAAGGACCAGCAATTGGCTGCGTATCAAGCAAATTCGATTCTTCATTTTTAAATCCTCCGGTGATATCAGAATCGGTGTTACTCATGTCTTTGTCAGATAAATCGGAATTGGATATAGTCAAAGATTTTTTATTCTTCGTTTTGCCCGACACTCGCTTTTGTGTATTTTTCCTTTTTTGTTCCTGGAGGGGTTTGGTTATGGCTATGTCGTCTGCTGTAATACTCATTCCGGGTGGTACATTGCATTTCCTTTTTCGTTTTGTTTGTCCAGTGGCACTTGTAGGACATCTCATTTCTTGCAAAAGTTCTATTACAGCCGAAGATGCTGCGTTCTCTATCTCTTCTTCTGGAATAATCTGTGTTTGTGGCAAGCGTGACTTGGGTCGGTCCGAATTTATAGGGTATAAGCCACATTTGTTAAATCCGGCTATCAGGTTATTGGATTCCGTGCCACTCTCTACCAACTTATTCTTCAATTTCTTTAACAACTTTGGAAATGAACTTTTAACTAGAGTCTTGTGTTTTAATCCTTCTGTCTTCTTCCACTTTGTTAATACGTCACGCCAATACCTTTTTAAAGGAACGTAAAAAGCCACATCCAGTGGCTGGAGAAGATGTGTAGTTTTTGGAGGTAAGCAAATAAACGTTATGTTCAGTTCACTGCAAGTCTGTAGAACAGATTGTGAGAAATGAGAAGACAAGTTATCTCCTATTACAACTTTTCGTCCTGGTTTTTTTCTTGCGTACGGAACTATTATCGTATGAAACCAGTTTTCGAAGCATACCGAATCAAACCAGCCACTGTTTGACCTATTGTATCTGGTGCCTTCAGGTCCTCCCTCCAGCCATTGATCCCACAGATGATCCGCTTTGTAACCCACATATATCGGCAAGGATTGTCCATCTGCAGTGCCAGAAAACATCAAAGAAATTGATGACTTAGAACTATTTATTACCCTTTCAGGGTATTTACATCCTCTCTTAAAAATGTATTTTTTGTTTCCCGGGTCATCGGTTAGGTTTGTCTCATCATAATTGATGAGACAGTCTGGGGAGACTTCTTTGATAGATTTTTCGTAACGATCAAAAAACTCATCTATTTCCTGTTCTGTAGTTTTGGCGCGATCGCTAGATATGTTTGACGCTGTTCGATTGGAAATCTCATGTTTGTGTCTGTTTAGGAAATTGCGCGCCCAGTCTACACCAGGGATGTTGTCTTTTAGTCCATATATGGTTTTTCCAATTTTATTTAAATATTTTTGTGCAAATACTCGTAGGTCAGTTGAATCAAAAGGAAACCCCCCAGTGGCTCAGTAATTGAATATATTCTACAAACGATTTCTCTTCTTCTTTCGAAAATAGGGTTGGGTGCCCCGCTTTTTCTTGCGTGCAATTTTTATATCTATATTTTCTGCTTAAAGTGTTAATCGGAATATTGTAATGTTGCGCAGCGTCTTTCACTTTCAAATTACCATTCTGAACGGCTTCTATTGCTTTTTGTAAATTTCCTTCAGAATACCGCAGATATGGTGGATGAGTTTTGCCATTGCGTGAGTTGGTATACTTCCTTTGATATGTTCGCACCATGATATCATCCCTAGTTTCATATTATCTGTGGACAAAATAATAGGTAGGTACCTATGTAATTTTAACTTATTCAATTGAAGCGTGATAACTTAGCCTTAAGTGAATTTTGTTGCACTCTTGGGGCTATTTGAAGCGACTACTTTAATCCATACTAATGCATAGAAAACCGTAGAAGGGGCTATTTGAAATATTGTTCCAAATAACCCCAAAATCAACCTCAAAAAGCCCCAATCACAAAAAATAGGTACAGTACATAGCTCGTTAGAGATAGAAAACAGCAACTAAAACAACTGAAATCTGCGAAAAACACACGTATACATAGTTTGATTAGCGTAGTACATACCTTTCTAGATTTTGTGTATCAGATGAAAGTTGTAACCCCACGATAAAAACCAGAAATTCGAAATTTACAAAAACATTTACTGCTCCACGTGAAATGCTAAACTAACCTCCAAAATTTGAATGTGACATAGACAGTTAGTTGTTGTGTTGCCAGGTGGCATTCAAATATTCCTACCCTTGACAGATAAAAAAATACATGTGATCAAAACTTTTATTTTAGAAATTCCAAATAACCTCACTATATCCAAAAAACCCCATTTTACGGTATCATTCGGCTGAAAACTGTGACCGGATTCCAAAAAGCGTAACCTGATTGTTTCAAGTGTTGGATGATCGTGTAAAAAAGATTTCAGCATCAACGTTAGTTTGATTTTCGGTTTTGACCGCCGCACAGTGGTCCGGATTTCGAATATGGTGGACTTAGAACCCAAGGTCAATATTTCGCGCTGAAAAAATTCATGCGGACAGATAAGTGAACCCTCATCATTGTTTGTTCTAGCGGTTTTTAAGAAATTGTTCACGTTCGCGTAAAAAAAATATTGAAAAAAAAATGTATGGAGCAAAACTGAAATATAATATATTTTTTTCTCGAAATGTTGCAAACTCAAACTCAAAAGTGTTAGCAGTGAAACCTTTTGTAAGTTATTGTATTACATTTATTTTTTAATTTCACAAACAAATCTTTTGCATGCACTTGCAGCTTTAGCGTTTATGCGCAGTTTAACTTAAAATATTTATTATTAAAAAAAATACATAAAACCACTACATTTTTGGTCTCTTAAGTGGTTTCGGGAAAGTACAACCGCCGTACCATATTTTTATTTTCCAACTCATGAAAAGAAAGAAACCTGCTTCAGAAAAAATTGTTTTTTTTCATGTTTTTTTAAACGTTTTTTTTTATCTCAGAAAAAACCGTTTTTTTACAACTCTATGCTTACCACTTCTCAATGTAAAATTTCTGACGCAATGAGCTTGTCCCGAGGTACAAGGTGTCCCAAGGTCAAGGATCTCCCCTAAGTTATTTTCAATTACATCTACAAAAAAGTTATTAAACTTTTTGGCGATATCCGTGGGATGTGTGATTGTGGAACCTGTCTTTATGGACGGTATTAGTAGTTTCGGTAGGCGATATTTGGACTTGTTAATTACTTGCCATGTAGCTTTTGATTTATTGTGAGAAGTGTTTTTGAAGTGGTTATTTTGAGTTTTCTGTGTTAGTGGTATATTTTTTTTGTAAATATTAATATAATTCTTAAGATCAAATTATTTTTTACAATCAGGTTTAAATCTTTACGACTAAAGTAATTTTCTTTGCTTCTGACCAGTGTTACCAACTCCTAAAAAAATACCCCTAAAATCAAGATGAAATACCCCTAAATGCAATATTCAAAAGCCCCAAAAAAACCCTTTATTATGTACCTATTCAAGGGTATTGTTTAAAATGAGTCCCATTTTAGATAAATTAGGTTTAATTACTTTTCATACATGTTTACATTATACAACTGTAACATTTACAACACAGTTTACACAAAGTACATTATAACTCAATGCTTTATAGTACTAGAGGTCTAGATAACCTTACTAGAGCACTATGTGGGGCACTATGACAACTTAATTAACTAGTCTGTGACTATGACATTTTGGCAACTCGCATAGTCCATAGACGCTTACCTTCTTTTTTTACTCATTATGGTCAGTCATATTAGTGATGCATGAAATGTTATTGATTAAAAATAGCCCTAAATTTTTGTGGGCCCTAAAAAAATCCCAATAAGCATATTTCCGCCCTAAATTTGGGGCTAAAAGCCCTAAGTTGGGAAGCCTGCTTCTGACTACAGATTTTTATACCGCGAGATATCTATTTGGTTCTAGTATTCGTTTTTATCGTTACATATTTTGTTGCAAAACATAATTTATACTATAGCATCAAAAAAGTCATACGAGTCATTCACATCGTATGACTTCTTTGATGCTATAGTATAAATTAAGTCATTCACATCATTTGTGCTATAAACTTGCGTGAAAAACAAACTGCTCAAATATTTAAAAAACTTTAAAACCCTAGGTTTAAAGAAGTTTTTTAAATATTTGAGCAGTTAACTTCTACCCACCTTCATGAGAAACGGGCGTGAGTGTATGAACACAAGCTTTGTGTTATTGTGGAACATCAAAACGGATTACGAGATCTGGACATCTTACTCATCTAATAATATTATAATAATCTACAAACTTACTTCGTTTGTTGGTAGTTGGGGTGTGTCTGATGGATTGCGTTTGATCCAGCATCGTTTCCAAATCGCAATAATAACTAGCTGGATCAGCATCGTTCCAGATATTGATGAAATTATAGCAATAATGATAATAGTATGTGTTCCCTGAATCTCAAGACACAAGTCTATTATTAGAAGTTTGAACCTGTATCATCATAATTTGATTGCGAGAGAATCGGCATTTTCAATAGAATTCACTCAAATTTCTAGTTTTTGGAAGTGCAAAATGTGTTTGAAATGGTTCCTGTAATTAATATATTGAAGGGTGTGACAGTTTGGTTTAAATATTAAAAACAAAATGTAACAGAAAAAGTTTGTAATCGGGAACCTATAATATAATAAATTCTTTATTTCACCAAAAGAAAGTCATCACAATACAAAGTCCAAAGACTCTAGGTCACAAAAATTTTAATACTCTGAGTCCTAAACTAGGTGTATCTTAGGATCTTGCCTGTGTCTTAGGAGTCAGTGATTCTCCGTAACAAACAAAGCCACAATTATAGTAAAACAGTCACAATTATAATAATAAATTCTACGTCTCTCACTCTGTTACAGCGCTGTGTCTTGATAGGTAGCCAACTGAAATATTCACGAATAACATTTCACTATGGCTTCTATAATAGCAAAATACAAAAAGTCGGCAAGCTTTACCCTTAGATGCATGATTTTTTATACTTTCGTGAAAAAATACACATATTACGAAATGAGGTCCCTAAAAAACAGGAAAAATAATAAAAAAAATCATTTCAATATTTAAAGTTTATTATTTATTAAAAAACATGTGTTATCATTATTGATAAATTATGCAGCAAGGTCATAAAAAAAAACTAAAATTTATTAGTGTGGAAAACCCTGAAACAGTTATTATTTCTATTATCACAGAGTGACACATGACATTTGTCACACATTACTGACGTAAGTTTTTTACATTGGGCATATTTACACTGGTTCCTTTTGGAACCATAGGATTTTTCATGCCCGACACCGTCAAAACGTACGTCATCAGGAGGTAATGTTTGAGCACCTATATTTGGTCTCTTTTGCTTGTTTACAGGGCCTGCAGCAGTATTCAAACTTGGGCGACCTCTTTTATTTTCCGATGTGCTGCCATATTTACACAAAGTTTCCGCTAGTTCGGTCCTGAAGTCAGCAAGTTTTAAAATATTCTTAGGATTCGCACCCTTCTTCAACAAAACTTTTTTATACAGAATCCAACTATTTATCACAGACATGTCTAGTAGGTAATAAAAGAGTCTATTTGTCCATTTTTTGGATTTCATTCTAATTCTGTATCGACCCAAATAGCTATCCATAGTGTCGACACCGCCCATACTCGCGTTATATTCGCGGATAGCATTTGGGCAGGATATCAATGCTTTTCTTCTGCTTTTTGTCATATCTTTTTACCGTGTTTACCATATTCTATGTCGTATCAATAGAGATCTAAAACCATAATAAAACCATGCAACCCAACACCAAAAGACATAAAAATTGCTCCAAAAACATAGCAATGTAAGAATAATTATGTACATCCATAGTAAGAAAAACTTACACCGGTAATGCATAGATTATCATTTTTGATAACAATATTCCAAAGCAAATTTAGTACCATGCCACAGTATTCAGTTGTAAAATAAACATATCAAAACAAAATATAGATTCTTACCTTTCAGAAAGTATTTTTTTTTGTAAATAACCGTTATTTTAGTCTAGATATGAACCGATATAAATATTCAAATTCGTACCCATGTAAGTACACTTGAGAGCAATAAAATCGCACACGTTGACTTTTTGTTGTTAAAGCAGTTTTTTTCATAAATGTGAATACATATTAAAATAAAACTTACACTATTTGAATGTTTACTTCAGTACCTTTCTAATGATATCAAATACAGTGTAAAAAAAGTACCCATAGGGAGTTTTAGGGCACAAAACCCAACATACGGATAAAATTACCCAATTTAGCTTAACAAAGAATAAAAATAAAACTCAAAATGCTTGATCAAATTGTTTTTTAATAAGGTGTATTCCCTCCCCTAGCCTTGATTACAGCTCTTAATCGGTTTTTCATGGACCGTATTAATTTCACCATGAAATCTTGTGGTATGGCGTTCCACTCCTCTTCAATGGCAAGTTGAAGCTCTTGGAGGCGCGTAGGAGCAGGGCTTCTTGCTCGAACTCTTCTTTTTAGCTCATCCCAGACATGCTCAATCGGATTGAGATCAGGACTACGAGCTGGCCACTCCATCGCGGTGATTCCAACATCTTCCATGTAGTCGCAAACTGTTCTAGCGACATGCGGTCTGGCGTTGTCGTGCATTAAGAGAAAATCTTCTCCCATAAGCCACGCAAGCGGCCTCACATGTTCTTCGAGCACTTCTTCGACGTATCGTGCAGCCGTCAAACTTCTCGATCTCGGGCCGGTATTCGCCGTAGTGATGAATACAATGTCAGTTTTAGTGTCCAACATTATGCCACCCCAAAACATACACGATCCACCTCCAAAAGCCACACGTTCGCTTATGCAGCATTGTGAAAATCGCTCTGATGACCTTCTGTAGACCCTAGAGCGTCCATCATGACCATGTAAAGTCATTCTGCACTCATCAGAGAACATAACAGCCCGCCATTGGTCATACGTCCAATTTAAATGTTCCCTAGCAAATTGTAGCCGGGCTTGTCGGTGAGCTGTGGTCAATTTGGGACCATTTGCTGGGCGATGTGAAGTCATTCCTGCTTCACCTAGTCTTCTTCGAACTGTCCACCGACTTATACTGACATTGCGAACTTCTCGAAGCTGTTGTCCCAGTTGAACCGCGTTCAGTTGCCGATTTCTCAAAGACCTTGTCACAAGAAAGCGGTCATCACGCTCTGATGTTGTGCGTCGCCGGCCAGATCCTGGTCGCCGAATGTAGCCACCGGTCTCTTGGAACCTCTGGTATACACGACGAACAGAGTAGCGGCTCAAATTTAGCCGTCGAGCAACTTCACTTTGGTTATGGCCTGCTTCGAGCAAGGCAATAACTTGAGCGGCTTCTGCGGGCGTGGTATCCATATTTTTCCAGTAAATCCGTATGCTTCCAGTAGAGATGTTATCACGTTGACCGTCGGTATGCAACTGAATAAAAATTCCAATAAACTGACCTTTTTATACCTGCGGCTAAGGGTGCAAGTAGTGACAACGCAAACGCGTGAATTTGGGGAATTCGGTGTACGGTCGGTTTTTGTAAGTTACGTGAAGGTCAATGATTTTAATTTTATGTTTTTGTAAAGCTAAGCTTGTATGCTTTAATTTTGTCTAATGATTTTTACTCAATATCTTTCGATTTTAGAAAACAATCAGTAATAAACCAAATTACAAGGGGTGTGCGATTTTATTGCTCTCAAGTGTATTACGACCTTGCAGCTTGTAATGACGAATTCAACCAATCACAGACCAGATCGTATTTTGTCATGTTGACAGATTATAAGAATGACACGTAAACAGTCGTCCAGAAACGTTTCGTTACTTAAATATATTTTATTCGGAAGTTATGCGTATGAAAAAGTCAGTTATCATTTTTGATAAACTATGCACTTAAGGGCTAATAGTTTTGGTAGTACGACCCTTAGTGCGCGAGTCCAACGCGCAACGGACCGGTATATTATTTTGACTCTCTGCCACGAATATATTTATACTAACTAGTAGCATAGCATTTGCAGCAATTTTTCTAGTCGTTGTTTCTATAATGTGGCTTTAATTTTTGAATTTTTGTTGGCTTTAACTCATTTTCGAACACCCAAACTCGTGACTGGTTTTTTGTTTTGGGTTCGTACGCGTATATCCAGGATTCGTCACCTGATACAATGTTGTATACAGCATTTGAGGATCCTGCGTGGAATCTTTCGAGAGTTCTGACGCACCAAGTAACGCGAGCCGCTTTTTGCTCTTCACAGAGCGAATGCGGTATCCATCGGGAAAACAACTTTTTTACACCTAAATTGTTCATGCAAGATTATTTGTATTTGACTCATGCCAATGTCTAAAGTTGCCTGAATTTCGCGGTATGTCACATGTCGATCTTCCTCAATCAGCTTACGCACAGCATCAACGTTTTCTTGGGTGACTGCAGTTTTTGGACGACCTTGACGGGGATCATCACTGAGCTTGACACGTCCACGTTGAAATTCAGCAAACCAGCGATAAATTGTGGGGCTCCGACGCAGAATGTCCACTTCTCAAAATGTCCACTGGTCGCAAAATGTCCTTTTCTCAGAATGTCTCTTTCGCAAAATGTCTCTTTCGCAAAATGTCTCTTTCGCAGAATGTCCACTTCGCAAAATGTCCCTTTGGCATATTGTCCCCTTTTTATTTCTGACATCCTTTAATCATAATTCAATTCATTTTAGCAATTAGCTTTCACACATCATGTTTGACGTGTGTTTATTTGTATCGATATGGGTGTAAGCAAAAAAAAAAAAATATGTAGTACAAATCACATTTATTTCTTTGCATTATCGCTTGATTTAAAGTAATTATTTTACCAACGTAATTTTTACTAACTCGCAATAAAAAAAATAAGAACCTACCTACGAACCGTTAACAGTAAAAATATTACTTTTTTTTATAAATTGTGGCAATGTCAAATTATTTCGTTCTAATTGAACCAATAATGCCTTATATTTTTTATCAAAATAAATGTCATGTTTTCTTCTATTGTGCTGCACATTTTTAAAAAGACTGTTCCTTATTACCCTATCCCAGTATTTACTTTCCTTTTTCAACTTGACGACAAACATGTACAGACTTGGTTTTGGTGTTATATTATAAACCAGGCGCCGAATAGTTCTGAAATGCACCGTTTTAGAAAGTATTTCGAAAAACAGTGTTACCCCAAAATGTCTACCACGTTGTTGAGTTGTGCTTTCCAACGCCATCGAACAACGAATGCTTTGGAAGGCTGGCACCAACGCGTTAATACAGGACGTATACTAAATGTGATTTGTACTATATATTTTTTTTTTGCTTACACCCATATCGATACAAATAAACACACGTCAAACATGATGTGTGAAAGCTAATTGCTAAAATGAATTGAATTATGATTAAAGGATGTCAGAAATAAAAAGGGGACAATATGCGAAAGGGAAATTTTGCGAAGTGGACATTCTGCGAAAGAGACATTTTGCGAAAGAGACATTTTGAGAAGTGGACATTCTGCGTCGGAGCCAATTGTGGTTTTGGATGGGGCTTCATCACCAAATGCAGAAATCATCCGGTCAACACACTGTTTTTGTGTTAAACCACTTCGAAAGTCATAATAAATCATCGCTCTTGAATTTTCTCGAGTCAATTCCATTTTCTCAACGACTAAACAAGTTTGACAAAACCTTGTGACAAGACCGAGAATCTTTTTTTAAATAAATAAATGGTATTCGATTTTTAAAACCAAGGAGTTTTCAATTAAAAAGATTTTAATATGACAGGAACAGTGGAAATATTCCATTCCCGATACTTTTAGTGCAGCCCTCGTAAATACCTTAACAATTAAAATAGAGTACAGTTGCTTATTTGCCTGAACTAGGTTGAACCTGTGGTTCAGGCTAGAAAGTGCAGATAAAGTAAGAACTAAACTAAAACTTACATAAACAAAAGTACCTAAATAATAAAAATAGCTTGTTAGCAGTTCTACTTGCAGACAACAAGTAGATCTTCTGAGTGTGCTTAATCTATAGTTAGTAAATATTTAAGTACAATTTTTTTACAGCTAAAGTAATTTAGTTTATAGATACTAAGTTTTCTATTTAATCTATTGTACAGAAATGGGCCTAAGAATGTAAAAAATCTTTCTACAAAGACATGTTTTGAGGTTGCATTAGGTTTGCATACTATAACATTCCGTCTCTTGTTAGTATTGTCAGCATTGTAGGTAAGCATGGTGTGCTGTTTTAATACTAAGTGCATAATGAAAAGCTGGCGAACCGTTATTTATTTTTTATTTTTTATGAATGGCATCTCGTAGCAGACCTAGAGAGGCCGTGGCTACTTACCGGATATTCCTGTGGCTGCCCTAAGGTTTTTAAGCTTAAAGCCTCCAGCCAGGGCGTAAATTATATATATTTATTAAAACTAAACGACAGCGCACTAAGGGCACCCCCTGTGGGGTACGGACCTCGGCTTAGGGCGTTGTTGGGGGACAACAAAATTAGTTTGGGGACGGGCTGGATCAATATTTAGGTCATGATTATTAACAGGGGTTACTATTTTTATTGCTGCGGCGCTCTCAGCCTCTAACCGGGCGGCTGGCCCATCGACATTCAAGGGACGGGAGGGAGGACTTTTATTAATATTTAGTCGGGAAGTTCGCGTGGTACCTCGGCGGCGAGGATGGAAGGTCGGTTTGTGTAATTTGTGCACTGTACTCGTGGCCCTACTGCTTTCCTGGAGGAGAGTAATGGGGTCATCTGGATCTAAGAGAGTATACCTCGGTCGGCGAGTCTGACTAATGGTAGAAGGCCTATAACTAGCGGCCTGCACAATCAAGGGGTTGCGATGACGTTCCGCGGATTCGAAGAAGCCCTTTGCAATGCGCTTCATAAACTGCTTGATGGTAGGCATCTTAAGATCTACGTGAAGTTGTTCGTTCCGAACGGTTTTGAAGCGTCTGCATCTTATGGATGTGATATGGCTTAACGTAAGGAAGACAACGCAGGCGTAAGTCATGATCGGTCGAATGCACGCGGTGTAAATACGCAGTTTGCACTTAAGGGACAACTTGCTGCGCGGGTTGAGTACGGAATGTAGTCTGCCGAGAGCAAAACCAGCGCGCGCACGCGCCTGTTTTATGTGCTCAGCGAACGATATGTGATGGTCTAGGACCACACCGAGATATTTGGCTCGCTTCTCCCAAGGGATAGGCTTGCCGAATATGGTGATCGGTTGGGGGAGGGCGGTTAATCGCTGGGGCCTCGAGAATAGGACCCCCTGGCTCTTATCAGGGTTGACTTCGATCCTCCACTTCCTGAACCCAGGCCGCGAGTCTGTTGACTTCGGCCTGAAGGTCGCAGGAGATCTTGTCTTGCCTGAGGCCGGTGTAGTAGATGGCCGTGTCGTCTGCGAACAGAGCTAACTGCGCCTTTCTACATTTGGGGATATCACTAGTGAATATAGTGAATATCAGCGGTGCCAGCACAGAGCCCTGAGGGACGCCTGCGCGGAGCGGATGGGGGGAGGATAGCGCACCCTCGATGCGATAGCGGAAGGTGCGGTCCGGCAAATAGTCTCGTAAGATGAGCACGAGACGATCGGGCACACCGATTTTGTAGAGCTTATATAATAAGCCGTTGTGCCAGACTGTCGAACGCTTTCGTAATGTCGAAGAACACAGCACCCGTCATGAGCCCGCGCTGGAAGCCAGCGCTTATATGCTCGACGATACGGTGAACCTGTTGTACGCACGAATGTTGGGTTCTGAACGCGAAAAAAAAATATTATTGTATTGTGAGTTTTTTGCTATTTACGAACTTCCTACTACTTCAGATTGCATAAAACACTTATAAATAATATGTAAAAATATAAATGAATGAAATCTGGCATGAATAAATGTTCAAATTTAGTAGTAGTTTTTCGAAAATCATTTCTACTAATGGGTTTTATAATAATGGCAATACAACAATGTCATTATGACACAATTCTATTACGAGACCATTGACAGACCAATGATCAAACATTATCAATTTAGCAGATTACGAACTTTTAGCAAAATGACAATGGGATCGTGTTGGAATGAAAGAATTTATAAAAATAGCAGACTTGGGGCCCAGGTTCCCTGAAATGTTACAATGAATTGTTTTGTTACACAATGGTGAATTAATTTGTTTTAATACAATGTTACCTCGCGATTCTGCTAACATACGCGCCATTTGTTCGTCTGTTTCCTGTGCCTGTGCGACTTCGTCGAAATCGATATGCGTTGGGCAAACCACGGACTCCACCCGTGATAGCGCGTCAGCAACCTGATTCTCGTTTCCGTTGACGTATCGTATGTCGCTCGTGAATTCGCTGATAAACAATAACTGCCTTGTGCGCATTGGAGTCTCTCGGTCGGTACCTATTTTAGAAAAAGCATACGTTAATGGTTTGTGGTCGGTAAAAATACTAATCTCTCGACCTTCAATCATATTTCTAAAATGCCATTACATGGCTAAATAAACTGCTAGCAGTTCTCGATCGTAGGTGCTGTACTTTTGCTGGGCTTCTGATAGTCTCTTAGAAAAAGAACCTAAGGGCCTCATTTTTCCGGCGATCCCTTGCCACTGCCCCCACGCATGTATTGGATGCGTCACACATTAGAGACAATCTACCTTTGACCTCTGGATGAGCCAGTTTGATGGCGTTTGTAGGCTTACCTTACACTGCTCGAAAGCCGCCGCGGCCTTACCGTCCAATGTTATTTTGGACTTATCCTTTTTCTTGGCTCCATGCAAAAACTAATTCTACCCGGCCTGGTGCTCAGCCGCTTGCTGTATGTGTAGCCTATAAAAATGTACCATTCCCAGAAATCGTCGCAGCTGTTCGACGGTTTCCGGCCTAACATTATAACCTAAGAATTCTATTTCCGGCTTACCAAAACAACATTTTGACTGATTAATAGTTATTCCAAACTGTTCGAATCTGCTAAAAACAAGGCTTAGGTCTTTACGAAGTAGTTCGGCGTCACAATGATTACGTCATCTATGTAACAGAATAGGTACGAACATTCCCCTTTCCGTTCTCCGTTTAGATACTCTAATTCCTGTAACACGGTATTGTTCATGAACCTCTGAAATGTTTGCGCTGCATTACGCAAACCGAATGACATTCTAGGAAATTCGTACAGTCCGAATGGGATAATAATTGCTGTTTTTTCTACATCCTGCGGTTCTACGCGAATATTATGATAGGCCCCTATTAATGTCTAAACGTGCAAAAGTTTTCTTACCTGCTAGTACAGTCTGTTGTCAACATTATCTGACCCACCCTAAAAACAAACGAATTTAGACCTTCTACCTGTAACATTAAGGCTTATTCAATTTATATGAGCTTATCAGACAAGTGCTCGAGGACTCGATGAACAAATACAATAATAATACAGATACGCAAATTTGATCTTTATAACGTTAGCATTAGGTTATATGTTAAAACTACTTGTTATAATATAATTAGTGTAATAGCTTATTTTAATTATTGTGTTCAAGTAATTCTGGTCTCGTGGTCTGTATATAATACCGAGTAAGACGAGTTGCGAGATCAAATCCTGCGACGAAGATAATTATTGTTTTGCTTTCAATTTAGAATTTAGTCCAATACTATTTATTGTATTATTGCAAAGAACTATAGACGGATAATCTTAAAATATAAACTTTCTAAAAGGGTAATATTTTCGCATAACTTGTAATAAGTGGGTAGTCGAAAGATAAATATTCGTATTCATTATAAAGGGTATGCAAGGTAAAATATCATATTTTACCTTGCCTTACTAAATTGCAAAAACAACGTCTCTTTACAATTTTTTATTTTCTATTATAAAGGTAGTTTTTTTATTATCATCTCACAATGGAGTGATTATTTAAAATACAAAATAATCTATTTGCACGAGGAGAAGGTTGGCTGCTTGTGCTGTGCAAGAATAAACTTTATGGAAGTATTCTATATGGTTCAAATTCTTTAGAATTTTGTGTCTAGCATTACAACTAACATCAAATTTCAATGTGTCTCATAAGAGTTAAGTTGGTCTTGTGGTCACTAAGGTAGTGCGGTATTCAACGTTGTCCTCGTTCGAAATCAAGTTAAACCTAAAAAAACTTAAGCATTTTGCTCAGCTGTTTTTTTTCAATTATTTTGTACTTTTTTTTACATTTCTTTAATGGAAAACGTAGGGTCTTGTCTTTTTAAACGGGCAGTTTGTATAGAAATAAAACTAAACAATTGCAAATTTAAAATGTTTATTATTTCATTATAACACTTAGGTAAGATAAAGTAAGTAAATGCTCATATATTTCCAAATGAATACACATTTTATATTAGTATGCCTGATGGCCTGATGCCATAATCAAAGCTAACCATTTATAAACATTAAAAAGGGCATGCTTATGATTAAAAGTTTGTTATAGAGTAAATGAATTCATCTGTGAAATGCTTTACAGATTTATAGCTGCTTATACGTAGTGAATAAACATGTTATTTAAATAGAAAAAATCTATTTATAACAATAACATCACCACATAATCTGCAACATTTTAATTGTTGAACAACCAATCCATTGAGCATTTACTTACATGGTGTGTTTAAAAATACCTACTAGATTAATAAATTAGTAGCGGAGTGGCGCACCGTCCCCTGCTATAACTTGCTGTAAGCGGCTACGCATACCGCGCACCATAGTCCAACACAAATCTTTGCAAAACGGACCCTTTCTTCGCGATGAGCAGATGTCAATGCAATTTTCTGTGCCGGTTTATAATTCCTTATCCCAGCAGCGTGTAAATGCCTTCTCACTGTTTCCACTGAAATATTGTGGTTTACTGCGGTTACACGAATGGGAAAAAATGGATTTTCAACATGGCTTGAAACAATGGCCCGGTGGCATTCAAATTCGGGACTATACTTGATGGCTTTTGCTCCTGGACGAATCCGCTGAATATGTCCATTGTGTCCATAACATCTTAGCCATAGTCTGACCGTATTTCTCTAAAACAAAAAAAATAAACATTTTTGGAACCGTGTATGTAACTTGTAAGGAGTGAATGTAATGGTAAAATAGACAACTACGCGTTCATTAATCACAATCAATAAAATAAAATAGGTATAAAAAAACACTTACTGCTATATTAAGTCGACGACCAATCTCTCTAATTCCAACATTCTGCTCATGTAAAAATATGATTTTATGTTTGGTATAGTCATTAAGTTGCGACATGATGCTTTTTTACACCAACTTGCTTAAAAATACTTAACGAATTATGTGTAACAGTTTACAAATGTGTGTGCGCAGTCACTGCTATTAGGCATAGTGTAACTTTTATCACTTAGATGAATTTTTGATCTACCTCACGAAGCAAATATATGTTTTACTTCGTATCTAACCATTCTTGGTAAATATAAATCCTGTGAATTTAAAGTTTTTAAATTTACCCACCTTTTTTTTTTTTTGGGTGGGAAATTATCAAATAACTTCTCCCGCTCTGGGCTGAGCGGGAGGGCGTGTCAGACTTTTACTGACTAAAACCCACCCGTGTTCCTTCCGTTGCCTGTGTGCCGGGGCCACGATATCCCTTTCGGACAAACTCGCAACCCCGGCAGGCATTGGCCCTTTCGGACCCCGTCAGTTGGTGCTGACATCTCTTTGAGGCGCGCGTGAACCACAACGCGCCGTCGACCAGGGCCTGGTCCTTATCGGACGGCGAGCTACCCATCGCTCACCGTCCGCAGGCCCGCGCCTACGGTGGCCGGAAATCAGCTTGTGACTCCCGACGGCCGGGGCGTCTCCTGCGGCGGCTAAGGGCGTGAGGGCGCGAACCCTGCCATACCCTCACGCGTTCCGCCTCCTCCTTCGCGAGCATTACTGCTTCGCAGAAGGAGGTGACGGCCTCCCATGCACTCTCGCTCCGAACCATGGCCTGAACCAGGGCCGGACGCGAGAGATCGCTGCCGCCGATCGCCTCCTTGAGGACACTGCGGTGCTCCGCCCAAGCCGGGCAGACCTCCACCGTGTCCTCCGGTCGATCCACACAGTGGTGACACCCGGGCGTTTCCTCCCGCTTTATCCTGAACAGGAACCTCCCGAAACAACCGTGTCCGGTGAGAACCTGCGTCAGGCGAAAGGTGAGGACGCCGTGGCGCCTCTCTAGCCACTCCTCAAAGAGGGGACTTATCGCCACAATTGTGGCGTGCCCTGCGCTGGGTTGCGACAATCGCACTCTCCATGCCGCCATGAGATCCCGCCGGAGCTCTGTCCGCTGTGCCGCGATTTCTCGCGGCAGCGGAGTTTCACCCCGGCCTTTCGCCTCCTCGCGCCAGTCCCAGATGTTCGCGAGGACTTTTGCCTCCAGATCCCACGGCGTCAGTCCGGCAAGGAGGCTCGCCGCCTCACGGGAGACTGTGCGGTAACCCGGTACCAGCCTGATGGCCATGACCCTTTGGGACGCGTTCAACCGCTGGGCTGGTCGCAGCCTCAGAGAACGCGCCCACACCGGTGCCTCGTAAAGGGCCATGGACCGCACGATCCCCGCGTAGAGCCTCCGGCAGTAGGCGTTTGGACCCCCTAGATTGGGCAGAAGCCGCTTCAAAGCGGCCCCGGCCCTCTCCAGTCTAGGAGCCAAACGTCGGAAGTGTCCACGAAGTTCCACCGGCTGTCGAGGACGAGTCCCAAGTACTTCATCGTCGACTCGACACCGATGTGAACTCCTCCCGCCGCACAGTGGGCTGAAAATCGGCTTTCATAGACATTCGATTTTTTTTTCGAATTGGTCAAATTTTTTGATTGGAATTGTTTAAAACAATTATGATCTTGAGGTATAATTGGTATGACGTCATAGAACATAGTGGAAGATAGACTTTTGATTTTTTTTCAAAATACTTGTATGGGAATTATCATAAAATCTTCAATATCTCAGCTATCGCATATTTGCGCAAAAGAATTCTTTCACACAAAAAATCTCCTATTTTTTTTGCTAATTTTTGATATATTTCACTTTTATGGCAGAGGTGCGATGAAAAAGAAAAAAATTAAAAATAATTTTATTATTTTTATTTCTTCATTTATAACGATTATAAATGAATTGTATTACGCATTAGAATAATATAACAAAGAATATATAGCAAAATAGTCTAGGCCATCGTGAACCGCTTTTTTAATAATTGATTTTTAAACTACCTAGCAGAAAAACAGCATCTTATACGTAAAAAAACTATTCTTAAATTGTTGACAACAAATACTCGACTTTATCGGAAGCCTGACCCTTTTAGCCTATAACAATTACCGAGAATTATTGCTAATAGGTACCTACCTATTAACTAATAGGTAGGTGATCACTGATCACCTAATTTAAGTTTTATTATGACAATGAAGGGTTTTTAGGCTGATTACTAATCGTTCTCCAGAGGTAGAACTTACAGAATCACTGTGCCTAATGGGTTATTATCATTAGGGTATAATAACAGTTAAACATATAATATACAACTACAAATATGACTTACATTTAAATTTTAAATAGTTTTATATAAAAAAAAATAGAACAAAAATAGTACCTAAATCTAAATACATTCTAAAAATAAAATTTAATTGATTATTTACAGACATGCTCTAAATTAATACTAACAAAAGTAAAACTAATAAAAAGTTAGTAAATAAACAAAAACATCTTAACCTACTGTTAGTCACAATCACTACATTCTGATTCTGATTCAGATTCGGAATCTAATTGATTTATATCGCAAAATTCGACATCGGGTTCTTGCAGGTTATCCAAAAGATCCCGAGTTTCAGCGAAGAGAGCTTTCCTGTTCTTTACATCCATAATTGGTCTAACTGAAGAAATGAGAGGGTCTGAAGTGAGAAGAAGCATGTTTAGAATGTCTTCATTAGAACATTGTCTGCTCTTTTTTCTTGAATGATGACATCTAAATCTTCGAAAGTCCTTATTACGAGCCTCTGATGCTTCTTCTGAAAGACACCCAATTGGTACTACTGCATTACAAGCTATAATATCTGCCCCATGTACAAGTAACTTGTGCACAGTTGACGACATGTAATACCAGTTATAAAGTGCCAAATACCTCTCTGCTGTCTTTAGGCAGTACTCTTTAAATTTTTCAATATATATATTTTATTCTGATGTAATAGCCTGTAAAATAACAGCAAATCTCCGAATCAAATTCTCATCCAGACCCGTAATGGCTGCGGTTTTTTCCGGAAATTCAAAAAATCTCCGTGCTGTATTTCCATCGTTGGTTGTTCCTGAGCCTTGTTTAACCACACCTATGATCAGGTTCAGTTCCCGCTTGAAACCGTCTTGGATTGTTTTTTTCCTTGCCTGCAGAATAGCTTTATCTTCTTCCCCTTTTGCCATCCATTTTTTAAGATCTTGTCTGTAAGAAATATTTAAAAGGCATTCCATGCAATTGATGCGTGCATGTAACGAAGACAGCCCAAATTCGTATAAATCCTCAGAAACAGGCCTTTTTAACACTTCCGTTAAATTGTTCATCTCTGAAGGTTTTGCCAAACATAAATAGCAAACTGAGCTGGCTTTGGCTTCAGAGATGTAAGTGCAGACCTTGCCATCGATCATGGTCATCTTAAGGTCATGGGTGACCTTGTTGCTGCCACTATCTGTCGGTCTCAACGCTTTTATTTCTTCTTTCATACTGTCTAAATGCTCATTGACAACCAGTTTGCTTTCTTTCTTGAAGCTAAATCGCACGGGACGACAAAATGATGAAGAACAGGGTTTCGGGTTTTTCCATATGGTGTCACTGCCATTGATTAGTTTCAATGGAACTAATGATGTCATGAAGACACTAGAATCATCATTTTCACTGTCCATTGTCTGTTTATATCTGCTCTGGCTAGACGCACCGTCAAATCCCCATTTCGATATTAATATTAACTGTTTCTGTTCTACGCACTCAGGTAAACTGTCGAAGATTCTTTTGACTGTTAAATCTAATAATCCTTGAAGAGAAATTTTTGCTGATGAATCCGTCACTGTTATTGTTTGTTTGGAAGGATAACATTGTAATTTCGCCTGTTGAACTTTGTAATAAGATGGATACAAATCTTTTACGCCTTCACGTATGGCTGTTTCTCTCAATGTTATATATTGCCACTTAGATAATTTTAAAGAGAGAAATATGCCAAGTGCCTTCTCGGGTGTGAAAACTTGCTTGGCCGACGATTGATGAATTAAATTATTGAACTTATCAGCAGCTCCTGGATTTGTCAACATGAATTCTAGTGCTGAAGCATTATTCTCCTTTCCTTCTTGTCTCATCTTTATGATAGCAGCATATGCTATCTCACTGGACTCACAATTTTCTTGATCTGTAATTCTCCTTCTTTTTTGTTTCTTTCCTAGATCTTGAAATGGTTTACGAGTTGGTGCCTTTCTTTTTGTCATTGTTCCAACTGATATTGCTGCTGATGTAGATGTGGAAGGTTGAGGAGATATGGCATTTACTTCAGAATCCACAATGCCTGAAGCAGCAGGTACTTTTATGCAACTAGGCCAATCAATATCAGTCTCAAGCCAGTTTTTGTGTTCCTTTAAGAAACACTCCAGTTTTCTGTTGGCTTGCTTCCATTTCCTTGTAATAGCTAGTGTAATCCTTCTGCAATATTCTTTTAATGTTAAATTATCTTCATCGGAGAGATTTAAGTTCAAACGAGAAACTACAGCATTATATAGTGCAAGGCTGTCACTGTACTTCCCCGAATTCTTCAAAATCATGAAGAAATCTAGGTAAGTAGATAAACTCTCCATTTTTTGCAAGCACAATTTCACTGTTAACACAAGGGGAAATCAATGTGAACTGAATAATTGTTCCCAATACTGCACTTTAAATACCTGTGAGATATCTGTACAGAACTAAATTAACCCTAATGATTATAACTCATTAGGCACCTGCACAGTGATTCTGTAAGTTCCTCTGGAGAACGATTAGTAATTAGCCTAAAAACCCTTCATTGTCATAATAAAACTTAAATTAGGTGATCAGTGATCACCTACCTATTAGTTAATAGGTAGGTACCTATTAGCAATAATTCTCGGTAATTGTTATAGGCTAAAAGGGTCAGGCTTCCGATAAAGTCGAGTATTTGTTGTCAACAATTTAAGAATTGTTTTTTTACGTATAAGATGCTGTTTTTCTGCTAGGTAGTATAAAAATCAATGACTAAAAAAGCGGCTCACGATGGCCTAGACTATTGTGCTATATATTCTTTGTTATATTATTCTAATGCGTAATTAAATTCATTTATAATCGTTATAAATGAAGAAATAAAAATAATAAAATTATTTTTATTTTTTTTCTTTTTCATCGCACCTCTGCCATAAAAGTGAAATATATCAAAAATTGGCAAAAAAATAGGAGATTTTTTGTGTGAAAGAATTCTTTTGCGCAAATATGCGATAGCTGAGATATTGAAGATTTTATGATAATTCCCATACAAGTATTTTGAAAAAAAATCAAAAGTCTATCTTCCACTATGTTCTATGACGTCATACCAATTATACCTCAAGGTCATGATTGTTTTAAACAATTCCAATCAAAAAATTTGACCAATTCGAAAAAAAAATCGAATGTCTATGAAAGCCGATTTTCAGCCCACTGTGCGCCGTTATCTGAGAACCCGACAGTGGCGCGTTCCGAGGACCACAAAAACACATGGCCTCGGACTTGTGCAAGGCCACCTCGAGTCCCAATTGCCGGATCCTATCGACGATTGTCGCAACTAATTTACCCACCTGTTTACAAGATAAGTTATTAGGCGTAAATCATATTGGTCGTTCTTTAATAATGCAAGTAATATTGTAGAAATGAATACACATTAAAAAAGAAACTGATAATACGTGGAATGTGTTTTCGAACCCACATGTTGTTCGGCTTCAATCCAGCATCAAACCGCTAAGCCACAAGAACTTGTTGAATATACGCGAAATTAACGATTGAGTTGTAATTATGTTGTGTGACTTAAAAGCTTTTCAACTTTAATGTCAACGAGATAATGATTAAAATAGCTTAACAAAATCATATATAATTCCGGTGGTTCCGACAATGTTGGGTGGGTTTACCTTAACGTTACGTGTTAAAGATCAAATTTGCGTGTCTGTATTGTTATTGTATTTGTTCATCGAGTCCTCGAGCACTTGTCTGATAAGCTTAATGCTAAAGGCAGAGGGTCCAAATTCGTTTGTTTTTAGGGTGGGTCAGATAATGTTGACAACAGACTGTACATAGGTGAAATTCTTTAGCCTTGGGATCGGGTATCTGTCCAGCTTCGTAATCGCGTTGAGTGCACGATAGTCGCCACAGGGTGTTATCTGGCCATCCTCCTTAGGCACGACGTGCAGCGCGCTCGCCCATGGACTCTTTGATGGCCTACATATACCTAAATCCTGCATTAACCTGAATTCCTCTTGCGCCTTTTTATGTCTATGGGGTGACAACGGCCTAGCACGGGAAAATACGGGAGGGCCTGTAGTCTCTATGTGATGGTATGTATTATAACTAGGAGGTTCTTTGTACGAAATGGGCTTGGTTATTTCTGTGAACTTTTCGAGCAAATCTTTGTACGGGTTATCATGTTGAATGCTAGATATGGTAAATTCGGGACATTTCATTATAGTTGCTTCTCTACTTATATTGGTGAGACCGTCAATCAACCTTTTGTTACGTAAGTCTACGACTAAAGGGTGTGCCCTTAAAAAATCTGCCCCTATGATTGGCTGCTTCACATGGCAAACTATAAATTACCATTTGTAACTTCTACTTAATCCTAAGTTTAATTCTATAGTCACTACGCCATAGGTTTTTATTTCTGAATTATTTGTTGCGTAAAGTTTATACGTACACTCTTGTTTTTGTTTTGTTTTCACTTTACTTACTGGTATCACTGATGCCAAATCTGCTTAAACAAAGGATGCTAAGCTCTTAGAAATCACTTGAAACTCGTTATGTCATAGAAAATATTATGTAAGAAAATATTGCATTAAATTAAATTAGGCCTACTACTACTGACAGGCCAAACACTAAAATTATATTAATAATATTCAAAAGAGAAA
Source organism: Tiliacea aurago (assembly GCA_948098905.1). Taxonomy (NCBI): domain Eukaryota; kingdom Metazoa; phylum Arthropoda; class Insecta; order Lepidoptera; family Noctuidae; genus Tiliacea; species Tiliacea aurago. The sequence continues at coordinate 5,879,682 of OX402589.1, forward strand.
GAGAGTAGGAACTAGAGTTATCACACTTATCACATACAAAAAACAATAAAGGTTATTAATGTTTAGAGGGGTACAGAACCGGGGAAATGTTACTGAAATCTTGTTTTACCGCTGAGACCAGCTGGGTAACTGCTTTCCATGTGGGTGTTTTAACATCCACAGCAGTTTTAAAACTAACAAGGGAATGTTGCCACCTGTTGGTTGTAATCGCCTCCAGTTCGCGACAGCTTGAGATGCGTACTTCGATGTAATACTCGCCTTGTCTGATAGGGTCGCTTTGATGAGTATTACCGGAAGCTACGCGACGTGACAGGAATTTTTTTAATGTTGCAGCTCGAAGGAGTGCAGTAAGGGGGGAGTAAGTCTAAAAGCTATCATAAAATTTGCACCAAACAGATATACAGTGAAAAATGTAAGTCCAAGAGAGGAACCTCCTATTACTATTATTATACATCAATTCCGGATTCGAGTTATTGGTGAGAATTTTCTGATAACATCATCATCATCATCAGCACAAACTTATGTCACTAAACTATCAAGACAATCGATTTCTTGAGAAAAAAAAAACATACTAGCTAACACTGCTTATTAAATATTGTTTAATTTAGACTCACCTCAGAATCTGGGAAGATATTTAATTTCCTTTTCTTATTGGTGATTGGCACGATGTCAGTGTCCGATTCCGAGTCACTCCAATAATGAAAAATTTTTCTTCGGCTTCAGAGCTTGTTGAGGCTGTTTTTTGACCTTTTTGTTTTTTGATGTAGAAGGTCCTTCTTCATCGGATTGAAACGTATTGGTTGAAGACCTGTGACAAGAAATTAGTTAGTAAAGAAAAAAAAAAATATTTTACATACATACTTAGTGCCTGAGCAGTATCTGGAAATGACGAATGGTGTCTATAATGTGTTGAAAAAAACCTCGAGCGTCTATATTTACAACCTAAGATTATAAAGCAACGATCAGAGTAATACTTTTTATATTGAATTTAATTTCAAGCTAAGACAATGAAATTTATTTTTTTAAATTCTGCTCTATAGCTGTTTAAAAATCGATCAAAAACTTTGAAAGTATTTTTCATAACCCATACCATCCTGTCTATGAATGGACTAGTCTGTGCCGGAACGCGGATCCGCGCTTGGAAATGCAACAAAAATATGCAATAAAGAAACTTATTTGTTTCTAAAATATTTTACCGGGGTTAACTATTTTATAGTATTATTACAAACACAATATATCGAAGAATATAATAAAACAAGAAAAAGTCAAAATAAAATAACTATCTTTGTATTATCTGCGTTTTACCAAAGTATTAACATTTTTTTCCGTGTCGTAAGAAATAATGATTTATAATAAATACACCACTCATGCTGTTCTACTAAAATATACACCTATAAAACTCGGATCCATTGTCTTTTATAATCAAAAATCAGGTAGAAGATACGTTTTCTAATCTTAATGATATTTGATGTCAAACTTCATGTTGCGCGGCCGCGCGATCTCTCCGTATATTCACGGCATGCAGCGGTACCGTAACTGTGCCAGTTGCGGCATACCAAACAATAAATATATTCCTTCATATAATAACATGACATACATTTTTTTTTGTTAGCTTTTATCATTATGTACTGGTAAAGTAGACTATTAATATTATTTTTTTTCCCTGTATTAAAATACGATGCAGATTAAGTACTTATTTTAGCATAAGCATAGCTTAATCAGCCTATAATGTTCCCACTGCTAGGACACAGGCCTCCTCTCTTCGAGAGGGAGTGGGCTGTAATCCACCACGCGGGCCCAGTGCTGGTTGGTAGATGTCACATATCTTCGAATGTTTGGTTCTAGGACATGCCGGTTTCCTCACGATGTTTTCCTTCACCGTTATGAGAGCAGTGGTGATTAAATAATTTACACAAAGTAAAGCGCCTGCCTGGGTTTGAACCCACGACCTACAACTCGTAAGTCGGGGCCGTTACCACTGGGCCACCACTGCTCTCAACTGGGCCACCACTGCTCTCGTACTTTTTTAATTTAACAAAATAAAGGCAAAGGCAAGGCAAGGAATACTGCAAATTTTTGTTTAAAATAGGAAAAATAATCAATACAATTATTAATACGTATATATGAAAGTCAATTTATAATGGACACTTAATTAAGTTAGTACTAAAAACATTTTTAAATTAAGCTGCTTTAAGCATCTAGCGTTACTTGTGAGTACATATAAAACTTTCGTCTCAAATTGCAGCGACGGAGCGTCGCTGCAATTTGAGACTATGATAAGACTATGTTTACATTTAAGTGTCCGATTTTAACATATGATAATTAAAACTAAGCCGTAGGGCTTAGTTTTAGGATAGTTATTTTATTTTGACTTTTTCTTGTTTTATTATATTCTTCGATATATTGTGTTTGTAATAACACTATAAAATAGTTAACCCCGGTAAAATATTTTAGAAACAAATAAGTTTCTTTATTGCATATTTTTGTTGCATTTCCAAGCGCGGATCCGCGTTCCGGCACAGACTAGTCCATTCATATACAGGATGGTATGGGTTATGAAAAATACTTTCAAAGTTTTTGATCGATTTTTATTATTAATTATCAATTGAGTATCTAACTAATCACTAGGTAGGGTATGGTATTCGCGCCAGCACTGACCTACACAAAGAAAAACGTTGCACCCTGTGCAAATTATGTTGGTCTCTTTTCGGATTTTATTTGCCGTACAATTGACGCAACGTCCCCTTTTGTGCAGGTTCATGCGTTTATTTGGTCGCTCAGTTCTATCAACGTTATCGGAGAAATGTGCAGGGAAATGGTTTCCGCTATAGCGATCGTAACCTGAGCTTGCAGGGGGCCTAATGCGTTGTATATAAATACTTTCTAAAGACAGGGCCTCCGCCAAAGCAAAGCGAAACTGCCTGTGAGTCATTTTTTATTCTATTTCATGGCACCTGTATATTATATAACTGTTTAAAATGCTACAGTTGAGCAAGCGCCTAAAAACTTTGATGTACCACTTGAGACCTCTTTTACGTTCCATTAAATATGTGGAGATTTTCTGGTCCTTTAGATCTACTCCTCCCATGTGTTTATTGTAGTTGTGTACTACAAGCGGTTTCTCACATGCGATGCCTGCTCTGCGGCCTGGAGCTGTGTCATTTTTATGAAAAGTTGAAATCATTGTTACCAACTTTACATCTCTCCAGGCTAAAACAGTAACATTTCCGCAGTGAGCAGCAACAATGTCTCCCTTTTGCATTTGACGATCATTTAAATTATTGATTATGGAAGGAGTTTCCACTCTGCGGCGATTAAGAGTACCGACAACGTCCGTGCGTCTATACTTTAAAAAACGTGTTAAGCCGACCGAGTTATAAAAATTGTCCATGTATAGACAATGACCTTTATCAAGGTAACCCTCTGACAACTTCAAGACAACTTTAGATGTTGCGTTTGTAAAGCCATGCATAGCTTCTCCGGCATCTTGATTTTTTCCCGCATATATTATAAATTTTAATAGGTAGCCCGTTTCCGCCTCACATAACTCATACGTCTTGATGCCAAATCTTGCGGCTTTAGTCCTTATACACTGTATCCAAGATAGATGACCTTTCCATAATAAAAGGGACTCATCTATGCTAAGAGCTTTGTGGGGAATGTATATTTCAGAGAATTTTCTGTTGCAGTGCTCGACGATTGGGGCTATTTTATATATTTTTCGCTCATATCCTTGAATAGCGTCTATGAGATAGTCATTATCGACGAAGTGTAAAAATCGTATTAATAAAATAAATTTATTTTTACTCATAATTTTTCTAAAGCATGGCATACTCCTGTCGTCCAATATTCATCGAGCCTAGCTCTGTTACATAGTGACATGTAAATCAATATACCGAAAAATTGATATAATTCTTCCACCGAAGTCTCATCCCAATCGTGAAGACGCGACCCATTAGTAATGCCTTCTTCGCTTGCTCTTGCACGAGCTATAATTTGCCAAGCATACAAATTAGTCTGTTCTACTATCGTTTCCATTATTTGGCGGTCCCAAACAACTTTGAATATATTTATGGGGGAAGTTTCCTGAATAGTGGGGCCAGACTGCTCTTGATAAGACTCTTCAACACCTGTGAACTGGTCAAAATTTTCGTACCAAGTTAACACATTTTCCGGCACACTTTCATTCCCTTGGAGTAATTCAACATCTTCTGCCGTTTCTTCTTCCCTATTTGCTTCATCCGCCTCTAAAATCCGAAGTAGGTCAATATCATCATAGTCTTCCCATTCATCAATTTCGCTACCAGAATCTACCGCTAAAGCCTCAGCCAACGAAGACGGTAAATATTCATCATCACGCATCTAGAGCAAAAAGAAAAATTGAAATAAACATTTATCGGCTATTATTATGTCTAAAAACAGTTAATTGACAACTGACTAACCGCAAGGGAAGGTGAATCCGCTTCTTCGTTGAAGTCAAATCCCCTGGCCTCTTCATTTATTGTACCTCGCAGAGCCTAAAAGAAGACTGATTCGGAATAGAATTCTACTTCAGAAAAAAAAAATACCCAAAAATTTGATAAAACTGTCGAGTAACGTAAAAGTTTACCCGAATATTTCCAGATCCAGTTACATGTATGAGAACGTGTTCATTCGATGGAACTCGTAGAGTTCCATGTGGAGATAATTGCACCGGCAAGGCCATGCTTATTGGGACAGCACGTGGGGGTGGGGTGGTGTCCACGAGCCACGATCCATTTCACTTGACTCCATCTACAATTAGTGTTAGTGCATCAAATTTTAATCACAAATGTAAATCTTCATTCCCATGCCCAATATAAATCATGCTAGATAATTCAAAAGAGATTTCACAAGTTCAGCGCCATTACCAATATATTATGTGTAAAAATCCTGAATCCAAAACCATCGTTAGTAAATCTGTGTGTTACAGACAAATAAATAAGTGGAATTCAGCATTGAAACAACTTGTTAAAGTTTATAAAAAGAACATATTTAATAACTTTGAAGCATCAAGCGTACACTATACAGCACAGAGTTGGCATTCATCACTCTCGTAATGGTCATAAATAGCGAACATACACCTTTGGCACCAAAAAAGTTTAGTGTTAACTAGTATTTAAAAAGTAATATTAGTGTCAGTGCGGCGAAAAAAATGAGCAAGCAGCTTTGGATTGGTAGGCAAGCCACACACGGCACATACATTCTGTTTCACGAAGTGCGTTTCCTTCCATGGCCATTTCAAATCGTAAATACACAAACGGTAATCTTCTTTGTTTAGATAATTATCAACATCTAAGAGAACAACCATTGTTTATAACCTATAACAAATCGAAAATTATATTAAAGTAAATACGTAGAAGACCAACATATAGCATCAACTCAAAAAAAAAAAAAAACAAATTATTTATTTGCTAGAATGCAGGTATACAAATAAGGTCGTGAAGAATTAAAGTTGAGCCATACATTCTGCCCAAGATTCGACATGCAAAATTTTAATTAATGAAATTTCTCGATCTCAATCTCGATTTGCATTTAACGAAAATCATTGAAAACCGTAATATACACATGTACATGATTTCAGTTCCTTCCTAATTCAATAAATCGCGGATCTGCGTTCCGGCATACCAGACTTCAAACAATTTTAACACATCCTGTATTTGAATATTCTAAAAGCCGGAACGCGGATCCGCGCTCAAATCGGTTTGCACAAGTCTCAACGATAATTTTGACGAAATGTTGCGTGTTCGCTGTTGATGTAATATTTCTTCGAAATCTTCATAAAATTACCTTCAAAAGTACAAATAAACTCACTTCTTTGTAAAATAATAAAACCAACATACGAGTGGTTCAAATCAACACGTGTTGGGGCTAACGGTCAGAGCTAAAGTTTACGTCGATTTATCAGGTGTTTTTAAGTACTTTTTCGTAATATTTTTATTAAACAGTACTATAATATAGAACCACATAAAGAAAAAAAGATATTTTACTTACTTTTTCACTATGTATTTTCACAAAAACGTTTTCGTTTTCTCAGTCACGTACGCCGGGAACACAGTAAGAATTGAATGATTTGATTGAACACTTCACGCGAATTACGAATGAAAATGAATGGTTTGACCGCATTAGAAGCTAACTTCATTCAATAGGAACTCCTTTATACGATTTTAAACGTTACCTGTATGTAAATACTACAGAAAAATGCAAAAAATCGCGTGCAGTGGTTTCAGCGTGGATCCGCGTTCCGGCAGTATATCGGGATTGCGCGGTTCCACGTTCTATACCAAAGGTTAATAGATATTTAGTTACCAAACAAAATACCGACTTATTCATACTTGTACAGTTGAATCACACTAAAACACCCTCACAAAAATTGTAATAGTAAATTAATGCTAATTGAATACATTCAAATAAAAGCTTGTAATGAGTAAGTATTTATATCATGTTTTTTTTTAAATTATTATTATTAAGTGCTATCAGCCATAGCTGTTTTAATTAAACTAGTGGTAAGCACACAGTTTTAATTAATTTTCTTAAATTACTAAAATGCTGGATAAAAATAATGTTTCGTTAATTCCATATAATACATGCATACGCTAGCAAAGCTCATCAAGTGGTCCAATTTTATCACAGCTTAGGCGACACGTTAGTCCATTAGGTAATCTAAAACCACTAACAAACTTATTAGTGTCAAAATACAATAATTTGTCACTATGACAACATGTTAGTCTATGAATAGTATTATTCAACCTAAAAATATAATTATTATCATCATGTGATAAAGTATCAGAATAAGGAAAAGCACACAATATCAGTTTTCCTACATTTAACTTTAATAAGGTGTTCACACCATCCACTATGTCCTTTCTGGTGGGTTACCTAAAATAGCAAAACCATTGTAGAATAATTATTTAGGTTTGTGTTTGCAATTCTTTTAATCATTTGTTTAAAACTTATGTTATGGTTACTATGATTGGTAAAACTATGGCTAAGGTAATTGAGTAAAATTTTTCCAAAGCCTGAACCTAATACATCACAAAAAAATATTGTTTTCTTTTGCTATGAGCTAACACAGGTTTCTACTGGAAGAGCCAACGCCGGAGCGGGCAAGTTTGGCTGAGGCTGAGGAGGCAGTGGTTGGTTGGCACAGCTACATGAGAGGTTATTAGTCAGAGACTCATACCTCTCAGCATTGCACTTCACCAAATCCAGTAGTTCCCCAGCCTTCAACAAGCGGTCACCTAGTTGCCGTTGTGAATATTTTACAAAAATATCCTTCAATAAGTGCTCCTTGTGTACTATATCATTATAGAGGAGCTGGATTTATGTCATATTTTTCCCTACATTTATCTAATTCAATATTACATGTATTTAAAGTTTTTGATAGGACAACACGTTCCTTTCGAAGTGAAATATTCAATTTTAAAAGATTTTGTTTTTTTATTGCTCTCTGTGACCGTTTCATAATTTTTTTGATTCGAATGTATTTCTTTAATTTATTGTGACTCATAACAATAGGACATAATGGTATGGTGTCATCACCAGTCAAATCTATTGTTACAGCTGGCTCACACACTGATTTTGACTTACTACCTACCAACTCATTAAATAGATTATTGGTACTAGCAACCTGTTTGCTGACCATGATACACTTTGAGACAGATTTCGGTAATTCGATTCAAAGCCAGTTCGTGTGTGTCACTGCACTCTTGAAACGTTGAGACTAGATGTTGTAGTTCACTGTGCTGATCAGTTAAGTCCATGTGTTGCGAATGTAACTAAGACAGTTCGTTCTTGAGGGAGGTGTTCTTTAAATTAATAATTTCCACTTCCACGTCGCTGTCGCCCCTTTCTTGGAGCAGCTGTTTGCACATAGCTTTAGAAGCCTCGAGCTCCTTCAAAGTAGCTCTAAGTTTTCCTTCCAGCGTAGCCATACATTTTTACTGATATGTAGAATTTGTGAAGTTAGGGTCGATAGAGTTAGGCCGTGTAGATTCAGAAGCTTGGCTCTACATGAGATCTGATATCTTTTTCACAGGGCAAACCTTATGTGGTAGTCTTGGCAACATTTTACATGAAATGTTTTTGGTGGGATACTAATTTAACTTAATTAAAACACTTTTTATTAATTTTCTAAATTAATTAACCTACAGATCTTTTTTGACGACCGGCTACCAGTGTTGCCAGCCTAAAAAAAATGTCCTCCTTGTCGAGGTTGCGAAAAACGTCTCGATTCCGATTCCTCAACGCTTTGAGAATGTCCTCGTCTGAGTTTACAGAGAGGACGCTCCTTAGGATCAGCAACGGGTCTTTGTTTTTCACCTCCTCGACATGTAGGTCCTGATTTTCTCTTGCCAACTTTCCTTTCAGCTTATCCCTTTCTTCTGTATTTTGGAAGCCCATAATTATCTTTCTGTCCTTCACCTTCCTCACCTTCTCCACTTTCACCCATCCTTCCGTTGCGTCTACCGTCTTTCGCACTTTGTCCAGTACTTCATCTCCAGTCTCTGTCTTGTCGTTGGAGGTAATAACGATAGAGTGAAGCGTGCTCCGCCTTGGCAGTGATTTCTCGGAACGAGTTGCGGCCACACTTGCATAGGTACCCCTACCCAAGAATTAATGTTGGTGGTCAATTTTCTCCTCTATTTTCTTATTTTTTAATGCTAGGAGCTTTGTGTGTTCTTGCATTGTAAGTAGGATCCTACTTGTGTCAGATTCTTCGAGAGAAGCAGAAGTTGAATCTGTGGCTGGAGGCTTTGGCTCTGTTGCCCCCCCTACCCCTGGCCCTTTGCTGGTCGTTTTTGCTTTAACGCTTTTAGCTCCGATTCGACTAACTTAACTAAACAGTACAGTCGTTCCGTGGCTACAACAACTCCGTTCTTTATCTCCGTCTTAGTATTTCTGGAGCTGTCGAGGTGGTTTTTAGCCTTCATTAGGGTGTCCGCACAAGAACGTTAATCGCTGAGCGATTTTTTTGTCGCCGAAAATAGAACATATGGAGTTCAATGCAGTAACGCCCACGTGCTACAAAAAGTCGCTCATGAACAAAATCGCTGAATCCCGGGCGTAGCGATTGTCGCTGCAGAATGGAACGTATGGAAATATACTAGCTAACGCACACGGCTCACCGACAATCGCCCGCGTACTCTTTGCTAAGGAGGGACGTTGCGTCATTGCTAACCGATGGATATCGATATCGAACTTTTTATCGAAAAATTCGAAAAGAGGCCTACTATGTACGACACAAGATCGCCAGAGTATCATATTAGCAATATAAAGAGAATGATAAGGGAAGAAATTAGCTTAAAATTAAATAGTAGATGGGAACTACTTATTGATTTCGGTTTACCATGACCTATTCTACAAAGAAGGAAATAGACTTTTGGGTAAAACATCGTCGTAAAAAAGTACGTAGATATCCCTACCTACTCACCTAATTACTTATTTACATTTTTATTCCGTTAGGTAGGTACAGACGGCTACACATCAAGCTATACATTTCCAGTTTACGCTGATCTCGCACTGTACGGAAATCATATACAATGCGAGACCAGCTTGTACTGGAAATTTATAGCTTGATGTGTAGCCGTGTGTACATCGTAAAGCAAAAACATTTTTACGGTACTTCGTAAAAACGTTACAGAGATTTTGTGCCGATGGCTGTCTTTCTGGGTAGAATCATCAAAAAGTCGCTGGCGATAATCGCCGAAAAGATTGCCAGCGATTTTGTGAGCGTCAAAAATTCGCACGTGTACGGAGACCCTTAGGCAGGCTTTGGCCTCCGCTGCCCGGTCGTATTTAGTCGGTGAGTTCCTGTCGGCGGACATTCTTATTTTAACTTTGCTGTCCTGCGTCAAAACTGGCTTGATTTTATGTTTTGCAGGGCCAGCCTGCGACGTCATTTCAGTAGTTCTCTTAGCAGTGGAGGGGGTGGGGCTGCGATTTGCGGCTTCCCACTCCCCCCCTATGCTGCGTCTAACGTCTAGAGGGGCAACTACCCCAGGTTTAGACGGCGACTTTACACCGTCGGCCTTTGACGGTGTTCTAAGAACGGACATGTTGGGAGGTATGCGTCAATGTAAAATAAAATAATATAAATAAAACGTCAATAGGGACGATAAAGTAGAAAACAACAAAAAATAGTGTAAACTTATAAATAAACAGAGTTGTCGGTCAAACTTACGTTCAAAAGAACGGGTCAAACATGAAACCACTCGAGAATTGTAATTGCACTCAATACTATTCTAACCCTTCAGGGATTACAGGCATGATGTTTTATATAATTACTCTAAAAATATTTTAAACGAAAATTATAATCATTTCAATTTACTCATTTATCTTAATTTTAAAATGTGGTTCTGTAAAACCCTGCATAATCCAAACAGTCATAAACCTATGTATCAATTCAATCTGTCAAAATCACCAAAGTAATTGTACAAACACTTTTACACGTCAATCATATTTTAAAAACTAGATGAGGTCGGCATTTCCTATCTGACTTCTCTGAAAAGAAAGGCCGAAACAAACTCGAAAGTCGAGACATAATCTTGGTCATTAGTCTTACTCCCGAAAATGATTCGAGTTTGATTTTGTTTTCGATTCGAAACAAATCGAATCGTAAACCAAGATCGACATAGGTTCGAGTATTATCAGCGTCGTTATGCGTATCCGGCGGATTACGTCTTCGTCAAGTGTTTTATGTCTTTGGTTAGAAACTTTTATCACTTTCCCACGTAAAAAACGATACCCTAGTGCTTTATTACATAAACTTAACAAATAAAACCTTATGTAAAAACATCAATCAATCTGCCCAGCCTTCCACAACCCAGTAACTGGGTAAGACTGGTTGTCAGACTTTCAGGCTACTGACGACCCGTAACGACTGTCAAAGATCCACGAATGAGAGGCGGGAGAAAAAAACTAAATGTATTAAGTTTACAATACCTTATGTTAGACAAGTAAAAACTAGTGTGCTCATAAAGGGTGAAGAGTTGAAACCCGAAGATACCACAGTGTTTTTAGTCATAACTTTGGATGCCAAGCTTCAATGGGGCCCTCATATAGATAAATTGTCAAAAAAGCTTAGCTCCGCAGCATACGCCGTTAGAAAAATTCATGATTTAACTGATAGAGACAGCCCGCTTAGTATACTTTAGTTATTTTCATAGTGTAATGTCGTACGGTATTCTGTTGTGGGGAAATGCCGCCGATATTCAATAAATTTTTGTTTTACAAAAAAGGGCAATTCGTTCAATTTATAAATTAAGTCCCAGACACTCCCTCAGAGACAAATTTAAAGATATCAATATAATGACTGTAGCTTCTCAGTACATTTATGAAAATCTTTTGTATGCACATAAAAATATTAATATGTTTCAAAAATACAGTGATATCCATAATGTAAACACTAGGAACAAGCACAATTTTTTTGTTCCTACAACCAGGCTTAAAAAAATAGGTGGCTCATTTAGATGCCAGTGTATACGTTTCTATAATAAACTTCCTAGCCATATTCAAGAATTAAGCATTAATAAATTCAAATGTTTTATAAAGCGGAAACTGTGCCAGAAAGCCTTTTATACTATTAAAGACTATATTGAGGACAAAAAGGCTTGGGATTGAGCTGCTCCAATAAATTTACAGTGAATCTTGATTTGATTTATATACATTTTTTTTTGCCACTACCTATTTACTTATATTTTTCTTTTTGTTTTTTATATATAATTTTACATTAACAATGACATGAATATTTACTTTGTAAAGTATTATATTATTTTAATTATTATGAATGTGAGGACTATGTGGGTAGTGTTTTATTTTTCTCTTAGTTTTAATGATGGTCTGGCAGTTTGAGTAATTTATACGGCCTACCCAAATGTCATTTCTTTGGTATTGTTCGTTGAATCGTTGAGCTCCTCAAGTTCTGAGTTGAGCTGCACGACTACTGACAAATGCGTGCACTGACTGGACAGGTCCCCTCAATCTGTTTGATTATTTCATCAAAAGATAATTTCAGGCACCAATCTACATGGTCTTCACATGATTTGACCAAGATTATGTCTGGACTTTAAAAGAGACTGTGACCTCTGAGTTTGTTTCGGCCTTTCTTCTCAGAGTAGTCAGTTACGAAACGCCGACCTCATCTAGTTTTTTTTAAATATGTTTGACGTGTAAAAGTGTTTGTACAAACCTACTTACAGAAAATAAATCATTTATCATTTAACGGGTTAAACGTAAGTACCTAAATAGGTACATAGCTATATTTACTCACACAAATGTGAAAATATACCAAATATATAATTTACTTTTTATTAACACACACATAACATAACATCACGCCTGTAGTCCTGGAAGGATTAGGCAGCGGTGTACCTATAGAGTGTACGACTAAACGCCGACAGACACTACGCCGACAGACTGAACACCGACAAGACTTTACTTCGACGGGACTCTTCGCCGACAGGACACTTCGCCGACAGGACTCTTCGCCGACAGGGCTCATCAGCGACGCAATTTATCTCCGATAATCAGATACTTACTTTGGAAATCGATTACTTATGCTTTTCTTGTAAGTATCAATTCAAAAAAAAAAAATATTTTGCATTGGTTATTAGTGTAGGTACATCTCTTCTTATACATATATATATGTTACCGGCCAAACCCAATTTCAGAACAAACTAGTTTAGCCTAGGCCAAACCAGTTCTCCCTACACGCGATAGGATTAACTAGTATAGCCTAGGCTAAACTAGTTTGTCCTAAGCCCGATAGGATAAACCAGTTTAGCCTAGGTCGAATCGGTTTATCCTAGTTAGAATTTACATGCTTTAGGATAAAATGGTACGTCCTAATCTGAAATCTGATTAAGCGTGCTGCGGGAGCGGCGTGACAGAAACGAATCGCAGCAAAACCGACTCCACGTAGTCTTGTCTGCCCTACCCCTAGAGTGTTATTTAAATTCGCGTAGGCGCGTAGGGGCGAGGCGGCCCGCGAGCTGAGGAGCAGGTGGTTTCAACGCTAGCCGCCGCGGCTGAGGCTGGCCGGCCGAGCCGGCCAGCAAGCCGAAGCCTCGGTGGTGAGCGTGAAACACATCTGTGACGATAAGCTCGCATGGGACCGCTGGAGCCCTGCAGCACCGGAGCCGTGACAGAAAACATGCCTGCTGCTAAGATACAAACTAAGTGAAATTCGACCTAGGCTAAACTGGTTTATCCTATCGGGCTTAGGACAAACTAGTTTAGCCTAGGCTATACTAGTTAATCCTATCGCGTATAGGAAGAACTACTTTAGCCTAGGCTAAACTAGTTTGTCCTGAAATCGGGTTTGGCCGGTAACATATACAATTCTCGTGTCACAATGTTAGTTACCATACTCCTCCGAAACGGCCGATTTTTATGAAATTTTATATGCATATTCAGTAGGTCTGCGAATCGGCTTCTATCTATTTTTCATACCCCTAAGTGATAAGGGGGTAGGTAGGTAGGGTAGGGTAAAAAAAAGGTGCATTGCAACGCATGCCGGGCACAACTAGTATATGTATAATATCATTATGTAAAGATACCCATAAAAATGCATAGAAAAAAAACAAACAAAAATATATTTTTTTAAACAAACCTCTTAGTAACAATAAACCTATCACAAAAATCACAAATCATTCTAATAACAACTCCTTTTTAATTAAATATTACTTTATGTTTTAAAATGAATAATATAGGATAAACCTTTTAAAAATTCGATCACATCTAAATTGTTTTTATTATTCAAATGTACCTTCAACCTTTCGTTGATTTTATTAATTTTATTCTTCCGTGGTTTTATTATGCCCGCTGATAGTCTCTCAATTTCAAATTTTGTATTTTTTTGTTCCTTTTTAATTTCATCTATAGTTTTAAATATACTCCATTTTTTTTCTATTTAGCAATGTGTTCCACCTATTGTGCCAACTTTCGACAGCATTTTGTGTTGTTAGTGTGCCTGCTTCAATAGAATCCGATATTGACCATGTCTCTGGAGGGAACGTGGGTGGCACTTTTGTAATCAATAATTTTAATGTGCTCGTATTGATTAGAGTATTTTTGGTTTTGTAAACATTGCTGTCAATATAATAGTTTTTAAACCATTCTATTACTTGGTGCGCTTCTGGTGGTAAAACTTTTTCAACTATTTCTTTAAAAGCTGATGGAATTTCTACTGCAGGCAAAAATGCTATTGCAGCCAAATGTCTCATTTTGAACGCAAAATCACAGTTTTCACCATACAACTTTGCCAATCCTGCTTGTTGTATGTGCCTGCAGTAGAAGTGCCATATACTTTGTCTTAAATGAAAATAGCAACATTTATTCCTGCTTTCTGGGAATGCGCGTTTACAAGCATTAATTGCTGCTTTTTCAAAGTCAGTTATAATCGTTTTTGGATTTAGACGCAAACTAAATTTATTCAAAGGGTGCATTTTTATTAATTCTAACATAATGTAGTAGCAGTTCTCCGATTTATGAGGAAGGAATGCGTAAACTAAAGGAAAAATCGCTGCTAACATTTCCATGAATAGTGTACATCTGGCATAACGGCAGCGGACAGCATTTGAAAGTTCCATCTTGAATCCAGAAATCAGCTTTAAATAATAATCGTAGATTTTGTTCAGTTGCAAATATAATAACAGTTTCACCATTGTAATCGTAATGACCCACTAAAAACGTTTCCTTTTCAAAGTTTTGGTAATTATCTGGTATACTTATATCACTTAGTTTTTTATGAATACAAGGTTTATTTTTATTTCTCGTCTGATTTATCATTTTAGTCATTGCTTGCTTATTAGGCATACTTGGAGAACATTACAACTTACATTTGGAACATCCTTCATACAACTTTGTATTATTTGTTTATGTGAATCCATACTGGAATGAGCTTTGTCTTTTATTTTAGCCTGGAATTTACGAACAACCAGTGATTCGGGATTCGGCATGTGACCATGCTGCCTGATAGTTTTACTTACCAATTCATGTTTCCGGTCAGTAATTTTGGTTTTCACAAAAACGTAACAATTTTTTATTTTATTTTCGACACAACTCCAATAAAACACATCCCCACGAACTTTATTTCGGCAATACAAATATCCTTCAATCACTAATTGTAAGTTACCGGTTTTTATTTTATAAATTCACATGAACTCATTATAAAAAAAACAATAAAGTGGTTAATATAAGCGTGCTGTGTTCGTGCTGAACTGTACTGCAAAAGTGTCCGTAAGAATAACATTTCAACTAGTGAACTAAATATTTTATAAATACCTTCAAACCGGCATCTTAAAATAGTTAATGTTTTAGGATTAGGTAGGTACCAATATATATACGTTACAATGTTGTAACGTCGTTTATTTTGTATGAATTGTATAATTACAAGAAACGCATAAGTAATCGATTTCCAAAGTAAGTATCTGATTATCGGAGATAAATTGCGTCGCTGATGAGCCCTGTCGGCGAAGAGTCCTGTCGGCGAAGTGTCCTGTCGGCGAAGAGTCCCGTCGAAGTAAAGTCTTGTCGGTGTTCAGTCTGTCGGCGTAGTGTCTGTCGGCGTTTAGTCGTACACTCAGGCATGATACACCATTATGGAGGTTTCTCTCGACGTTACATTTTTGACCTTTTTTAGCGCAAATACAAATTGGTTGATTTTCTTGCAGAGTATCTCGATATGATTCTTCCATGTTAAGTGCTCATCAAGTGTTACCCCTAGAAACCTTGTGTTATGCACCTGCTTTTCGCTAATATTATTATACGCGATATGAAGATGGACAGGTTTACTTTTCCATGTTTTAAAGTGGAGTACGTTCGTTTTTGCAATATTTAATTTTAGTTTGTTAATATCTAACCATTTTATAATATCATTCAATGTTTGATTAATTTCATTGTCATAGTTTTGTTCATCTTTACATTTAATAATAATTGTGGTGTCATCAGCAAACAGAACACACTGATGTTTTATTGATTTCGGTAAGTCGTTTATATAGATAAGGAACAATAACGGCCCGAGAATGCTTCCCTGAGGGACACCGCAATGGTTAATTCTTGGTTCGGATTCGAAATTATCCATACTATTTGCCATATGGTTCAACTTTGCTATTCGTGTTATCTGCTTCCTATCGCGTAAATATGACTCAAACCATTTTATAGCGGGACCCCTTATTCCGTATCTTTCCATTTTATCCAATAGCCTAGCATGGTCAACGAGGTCAAACGCCTTGCTTAAATCTAAAAATAATGCACAGGAAGGTATTCTTTTATTGATATTGTTCATGATTTGTTTTATTAACGTATAAATTGCTACGGCAGTGGATTTATTTTGTCTAAATCCATATTGCTGACTAACTAGAATGTTATATTTATCTAGGAACCTTAACAACCGCCTGTACATCACTTTTTCAAATATTTTTGAAAGTATGGGAGTTAGTGCTATAGGTCTATAGTTGTCAACGTTAGATTGGGAGCCCTTTTTATGTAGTGGCTTAATTAAGGAAAGTTTCAATTTGTCAGGAAAACAGCCCTGTTCCAAGGATAGGTTAATAATGTATGCTAAAGGCGATGATATATATTTTGAAATACTTTTAAGAAGTTCAGTTGTGATTTTATCATAGCCTGCTGATTTAGTATTTCTTAAGCACTTTATTATACTTTCGATTTCGGAAGCATTTGTAGGTTCTAGAAATATACTGTCATCATGAATTTCTATGTTGTGTCTGTCATTAGTATCATTATTAAAATTAGAGGAATTATTAATGGCAATGTCAACGAAGTGATTATTGAATTTATTAGCGATGTCAGATCCGGAGGTTAATGTTATACAATTGTCTTCGATTTTACTAATGCAATCCCTAGACGGCTTAGTACCCGTATTGCACTTTACAATATCCCATGTAGCTTTGATTTTGTTTCGCGAATAAGTAATGTGCTTTTGGTTACATAGGGATTGCAGGTTATTCATACAACTTCTTAATAATTTGGAATATGTTTTAAATTTGTTCTTATTTTCATTATTTCTATTCAAATAATATTGATGTCTTAATGACCTCTTAGTACTGCTGCTTTTTTTAATACCTTTTGTTATCCATTTTTGTTTATACATGTTATATTTTCTTTTAATTTTTATACATGGAAAGCAAAGATTATAGATCAAAGATAAAAGATCATGAAATCCATCAAAGGCTGCATTAGCATCTGAGATATCATAAATTTCACTAAAACTTAAGCAACTTATGTATTCAATGAACCTAACAACATTACCTTTATTTAAATCATTAATAGTTACAAAAAAGAAATCAGTTATGCTGTTAATTTGTTGATCAATGGTAACGATTTGAGCTGTATTATGATCAGACAGGAAACAATTATATGTTTCGCCTATTGCATTTGTTACATTACCAATTATATTGTCTATACATTTCTTAAGCCTAGTAGGCTCATTTATATAGTATTGCATTCCATAATTAAGTAATAATTCTTTAAATTTAGAACTGTTTTTATCAGTTATTAGTAAGTCTATATTAAAATCCCCACATATTATTATCTTGTATTTTTTATGTTGAAGTTTCAGTAATGTTTTAATGAAATTTTGAAAAAATATATTTATATCAGAATTGGGTGTTCTGTATATACAAACCACAATCAATTTGATTTGTTCAATTTCAACACCGCATATTTCAAAATGTTTCTCCACTGCAAGATCCTTTGTAAAACCTAGTTCAGTACTTACATAACCCTTTTGACACAATATACATGTGCCTCCGCGTTTTTGTTCTTGGCGGGAGTAAATGGCACCAAGATTGAAATTATTTATATTTAAGTATTTTTCATCACCTTTTTTAATGAAATGTTCACTGAGACATACTACTGTAACATTTTTCTTTAATTCTTGCAACTCATTTAACACTACTTCAAAATCTTGAATTTTATTTAAGGCACCGGCAATGTTTTGGTGAACAATTGCAAAAGAATGTTTAGGAACGAAAAAATATATTATTGGATCTCATGTCTATTGGATTCACTTGTGATGTTTTTTTGAGAATTGGAAAATAAAAGGGTATTGTACCCTGCAATGGTTCTTGGTTATTTAGACATGATGAGTTGTGAACCTTTTTTGATTGATTTCTTAGTTGATTCTCAAAACAATAGGGTATCGTACCCCTTTTTAGTTCTACCTTTTTATTCGAAGTATAAACTTTTTCTCTATCATGTGTACCCTTATTAACGGCGGTGTCCTTATTTTTATGGTTGTTATAGGAAAGGAATTTATTGTTATAATGTTTAACATTGATTTGATACATTATTTGTTGCAAAACATCCTCTGTTCCTGCTTCTATAAATGTACAATTTTTATAATTTCGGGTAAGAAGCTTTAACTGGTCATTCAATTTACGTTCATTAAGAATCCGATTATAAAGTACATTGGCTATAAATACATTGGAGTTTTTTAGGAAATGTAATGCTATCGATATTTCAGACATAAATTTAGTTGGATTAGAGTCATTACTACCTGTCATTATAATAACACTATCGCTTTTAGATAAGGATTTTGCCATGTTGCAACAATCAGATAACACATTCTTAGTTGTTGCATTTGGTTTTGTAACAGATTGTATATTATAATCCTTACATAATAGTTTATTTTTATTTTCGATTAACATTTGAACTATGCCATTACCTTGATTGTCCGATAGTATTAATATTTTGCCAGCTTTACAATGAGTTTTTTCTATGTGTTGATACTGTTCGAGATTTTTTTGAATGTTGCGTTCGACCTTGCAGCTATCAGCATTATATGAATTTTCCACCATATTTTGTGAACTCGTTTTATTGCTGCTAATATTGTGCACCAAATTAAAGCTGTCCACGTTTTCCCTTTCATTTTGAGAATGGTCAACATCGGTTTTTGATTTTTTATCATATTTTCGGGATTCAATAGAAAACTTTACTTGAGCAGAAGATTTAGGAGTGTGATATTCCAAGCTTAGATTTAGTTTTCTTGTCGAATGATTATTACTTTTTGCGTTGCTACATGACTTATCAATATTCCTCACGCTTTGGCTAATTTCCTTAAGTCGCTCATTTTTCTGTCTTTCTTTCTGTAATTGTTCTTTCAGTGTGGTATTTTCTGAATTTAAACTTTCAATCTCCGTATGTGCACTTAATAATTGCTCCCTTAGGGTTTTAATTAAATTTTGCAAATCCAGCACTTCGTCACTCTTGACATGAGTAGATAGGTCCATCATACTCTTAACACTTAAATTCGAAGATGAGGAGGTATCCAGTAGCTCAATAGATACTTCGGAGTGAGATCGCATTATACGACGGTTTCTCATAGTGATGTTGCTTTCTTTATGTTCCATTTTATGTTGGTTTACACAATTATCCGACAGCATAAAAGTTAGTTAATTTGTATTTAGTACTTTGGTATGTTATTATCTTAATATAAAACACTTTCTTGAACAAAAATAAAAATGTCCGACGATTTACTTGCGGCTTAATAACAATTTGGAAAAAGAAGTATTTTCTTGAAACAAAAAATACAAACAAAATAAAAAATGCAAAAAGTACGACGTGCCGCTGAGTTCGAACCCACGCACTCACGGTACAGTCGCTACGCCGCGACGCCAACTGAACACTGTTATCAGCAGTCAAAAATGGTGTGTGCCTGCTAAAAGTCCAGTAAGTTGAAATGCGAATGACCGTTAATGACTCAGTACTTTGTTTATGAAGGTCACTCACTTTGCACAAATACACTGTTACGGAAAGTTTTAAAATGTTTTTAGTTAATAACTTGGGTAATAGTTTGAGTACTGGTATAGTTTATGCACTGTTTTGTAGGTATTGATGTTGATCACTTAACTATATGATTTTGATAATAATATCTGTACTTTTTACTATAATTTCGAATAAAATAACCGGACTACTTAATAACATGACCGCTCGCGACTAAGAATCGAGCGGGATTTTTTGTATATGTCACAAGTCTTCGAATTTTTGGTTCTAGGGCATGCCGGTTTCCTCACGATGTTTTCCTTCATCGTTTTGAGAGCAGTGGTGACAAAATAATTTACACACAGTAAATCGCCCGTCTGGGTTCGAACCTACGACCTATATATAAGACGCGGCCGTTACCACTGGGCCCCATACAACATGCCGCTACAATGGCAACATTAATTTAACACACTGGTGGGGCTAGTGGTCAGTAATAATTAAAAATATAATGAATGAATGAAATGCACTGACCCCAGCGTGGTTGTACCAGACTCGATTGCTCGAAAGAACCCAAAGATTCACCCTAGCCCCTGAAGCCTCATGTTTCATGAGACTACAGAGACCATTGTATATCAGAGAGTAGATCGGGGGGCGCGGTAATGGTAGGGAAGACGTGCCCATGGGATATGGAAGGATTGTTAGAGCCTACCTGATATGCATCCTTGAGCAAGCGTTGGAATAGTGCAGAGACGGGTGATATTTATCCATGGGAGGCGCATCTTTTAGTAGCTTCGCCGCCAGGTTGGCTCAGGTTCTCTCGGTTCTTGTCTGTGTCACTGATATGCTGTATTACACGTTGCTGATTCTAAGGTCTTCGTCTGGGTCTCACTATCCGTTTCAGAGTTCTTGTAAATCAAGCTGGCAGCTTTCTTTATCTTATTTCGGTCTTCAGCCGTGTCCAACCAAAAACTTACGTCCTTGTTGAAGTATGTTATGTCCTGTTTTAAGTTATCATGCCATGTATAAATAGGGCAGCCGGCTTTTTTGGATTTAGCCTTGTACTGCATTGCTGCATGTAACAGGTGAGGTTCGCGGCGCTTGTGAACGTGTGCAAGATAGCACATCCTGTGAGTCTTGATGCTTTTGGTAACGGTTCCGTCCAAGATTGAAATCTTGGACGGAACCGTAACCATGCATTTTCTTTTGACTGGGTTTATTCCTAGCGTGATTAATCAGGTCTCTCATGATAATTCACCAGTAATAATTAAAAATATAATAATATAAAATTCATAAATTGAAAAATATTTTTTTTTAACACGTTCAACGCCACGGAATAAAATGATAAATTTCCATTCAGGCCATGTCGGACAATGTTGGGCGACACCAGTATGTTCCGTTCAGGCCGTGGGGGACAATGTTGCCCGACAGTCAGAGCTATGTTTAAAGGTCTCTTCTGAGCTGTCGGTCAACAATACAAGGCAATATTGTACGTATCATGACCCGCGCGGCCTCCTAGAATAGTGTAATCATATCAGCACTCAAAAAATATTTATTTGTTAAAAAGTTATGTTTGTTTTTCTGATAATAGTCTTGCATTAACTTACAATTTTTTTTGTGTAATGCATTATTGATTTATTTTTACGATTTTATGGAAAAAATTTGTGTACGATTTAAAGATGAAATAAAAGATCATGATAGTATTAATCAAACTCGGTTTTATTGTGTTAAACTTATGAAATTGGTACATTATAATCACAATGAAACTTAAAAAATAATTTGAGATCACTGATCAGATTGAAAGTGTTACATTTTTATCATTATTTACTACGTAAATTAATATAAATTAAACGGTATTTTAGTTTTAGAAATAACTAAAAGTAACAAAATAACAATCATATTAAAGAAATATTTTAAAAAGAACGATGTACTTTATTAAAGCAATCTAAACAAAGAAACGGTTTATTTGGGCAGTCGTCACAGAATGTGTTTACTTTTTTTACTTTATTTTTCGCTTGGTTTCTACCTAGTATCTTTACTTTTTCCCTGTAACATTCAGAGCACCCTCTTCTAATAGTACTACTTTTTCCTTCTTTCTTTACTAGTTTGTGCTTCCCTCTTTTTGATCTTTTTTCACGAATCTCATCCGTCTCAGTCATAGGATTCGAGCGAAACTCTTGTAATATTTCTTTCCTGAAGTCTACTACAGAAATGTGTTTATTTGTAACTTTTTTATATAGAATCATAGCATTTACTAACGTAGTATTAAGCAATAAATTAATAGCGAGTTTTTTATACCACTTTATTGTTTTTCGCAGTGGTGTAGAGTAAGCAGCTAATTGATCAGCCAAATCAACGGCTCCTTTGACTCTATTGTAGTCTACAACAATCTTTGGCTTTGATACCACATTTCCTCGTTTATTTACATGATGAAACCGTACCGAATGCTTCGTGGACAGAACGTACACATCGCGCTTGTCCTTCCATTTCATCATGGTTATTCCGTCGGTGCTTTCGGCTGCAGCAAACTGGCCTTTTTTGAGCTTAGCAGTAACAACATGTTTGGGAAGCTGTCTTCTATTTTTTCGAATGGTGCCTACTAAATGAGTTTCTTTGTCTAATAGTTGCCGTGCCAAATCTACACTTGTGTACCAATTATCGGTATACAAAGTGTGTCCTTTGTTGAGCAAATCTTGGCATAAAGACATGACTACGTTTGTAGGCGTTGTATTTGTATCGTCGTTTTTTCCTGCGTAAATGCTAATCTTATAAGTATACCCAGGAATCGTGCATAATTTGAACTCTTTGATTCCATACTTGTGTCTTTTTTGTTTATTATACTGCCTAAATATTATTCTGCCACGGAATGGAACCATGCTCTCGTCAATACAAATATCTTCACCAGGGGTATAGTTGTTTTTGAAGTTCTCATTTAAATTATCCACCAGTTGACGTACTCGATGTAGTCGGTCTTCTTTGTTTTCATCATCTTTATCAGAAAAATGTAGCATTTTCAAAAGTAATTCAAATCGGTTTCGGGACATCACTGTTCTCGGAAAGGGATGCCCGATAATTTTATCTTTAGACCAATAGTGTGCCAATCTGGGTAATTTCACTAAACCCATGAATAGAATTAGGCCAAACATTTTTTTTATTTCTTCTATATTAGTCGGACTCCACTGATTAATACGTGCACCTCTTGTAGCTTCAGGCATATTGGTAATGTTATGAATAGCATATCGATTTGTGTTATGCACTATTTGTTGAAACACGTCATCAGTCACAAAGAGTGAATAAAAATCGACGGGTGATTTGTTATTCATAGATAATCTGACATGCAGCGGAGCACCAGAAACCTCGGTAAAAGGAATTATTTGGCGTTGATTACCTGTTGGTTCACTCCAAGAACTCGTGGTAGGTGTAACGCTTGAAGTTTCTTGCGTACTGACCCCATATCCTGAATTGCTGTCTTCACTATCCGATCTGATGATACGTACTCGTCGTGTATGCCTTGTAGGCGCTATTTGCTCTTCTTCTTCGTCTGAACTAATACGAAAACTACTGTTCAGCAGTGATATTTCAATGTTTTGAAGCTGTGTCAGATCTTCCTCCGTTATTTCAAAGGCATCATCAAAGTCACACATTTGTAATAAAAATATATAAATCTATTGGATGAAATCACAAGCAGAAGCTAGTCTAGTTTTTTAGTAGTCGTAGCGTGTTTATAATTTGGCGGGAAAAAAAATGCGCAGTTAGCGTTCTCCCTAGCGTCCTGCGGGGCACTGAGAATTGCGCGCGCACAAAGATAGCTAGCGGCGCGCGGCGTTAGAGTGGGGGCGCGCGGACGGGATGCTCGGCGGGAGTGGGCGACACTGTGACCCGCGCGGCTTCAATGGAAGAAAGTTCAAATAATCATACGCAGCAGGCCATGGGGGACAATGTTGGGCGACATGAGTTATCTTCACATTTATAAAGATTTTCGCGGTTATGTCAATGTTTTGCAAGTTAAAAATGCATATTTATTAATATAATTAAATAAAACGAAAAGTCGTTTTTTTGTCAATTTCAAATTTTTGTGTGGCTTATAGAGAAAGTTAAGTGTCGCCCAGCATTGTCCGACATGGCGTTGAACGTGTTAAACAAACTAAATAGGCTAAACTAATAAGCTCTCTCTTTCCTTTAATTTGCCTACTCTTTACCTTATTCTGAATCTGTTTATGTTTTTCTTTTGTTCGGAACCACATTTTTTCTAGTAAAATAAATAAATTAGAATAAAATAGCCTTTTATTTCTTGCTGTTTAAACATTACAAGAAAATAATATAATACTACATGCAATCCAAAAACATTTCAAATTCATAATTAATTACAATTCAATTTTTATAAGCAATCTCAATTCAAAATCATTGTTATTTTAAGAAAAAATACACAATACCAATTACTTTTTTATATTATTAGATTACTATACTTATGATTTATAATTTATACATTTTATTATTATAATTATTTTAACAATTCAGTTTTTCTAACAAGAACCCCTCTTAGTAGAAGGTGAAGGCCTCCTCCAGAGATGACCAACGGTCCCTATCTTCTGCTGTACGCATCCAGCGAGTGCCAGCGACTTTCACAATGTCATCGGCCCAGCGAGCTATGGGCCTTCCTCTTTTCCTATGGTCTGATGGGCCTGGTCAATCTGTTACACTTGAAGTCCTAGCGTTCGTCTTTGAGTCTTGCAATATGTCCAGCCCAACGCCATTTTAGCTTTTTAGAATAATTGAGAGCATCTATTACTTTTGTTTTAAGTCTTATTCGATGATGGGGTATCTTTTGAATTTTTCGTAATTTCATGACGCTCCTTTCCATGCACCTTTGACATGATGTTATTTTTGTTTTTAATCGATTTTTTCTAGTATCACCCTTTAAATGCTGTTCATCATAGTTCGACTATCCTTTAATTTATTCAGTGCGAGAGAGATGGAGCTATTCGTCCTATCTACCTCCATCTTTGTTTCGCACTGGGACAATAATTACTTTGACACTTCCTACGGTCCCAGCTGCTTTCGAAAACAAATGATATAATATTGTTTTTTTTTCTTTCTTCTTTTTCTTTCTTTTTTTTCTTTCTTTCTTCTGATATAGCGTCCAATATATTCGATTTTGCGACATTTTTCATTCAACTATTTTCGGAAAGCAACAGTTCATACATCGACTGTGTGTACAACACTACTAAGCCTGCTGACACATACGTATACAGGGTGACCTTCGTTACCAAGAAACGATTGTTATATTTAAATGAGAGTAAGTATTAAGAGGAGGCTCACAATTTTATGTTAATTTGCATGAATATTCTGAAACAATCAAAATTAAACTTTAGTATATGATTTACTGGATCTTTTTCTTTCCATGTTGAAGACAGAACTACGAAATTGTAATATTTTCGCTCCATACATTTTTTATTCCAAAATCATGTTTTTTTAAGGATAAATAATTATAAAAACAAACAAGATTGTTCGGTTTTTATGTCTAAAATAAATATTCACAGCAAGAAAATATAGTTTATTATCCAGCCACAAGATATTTTTTCTCTAGATCAATTATTACTTTAGATATAAATTAAGCATTTGTTCTGTTTTTAACCGACTTCACAAAAAGGAGGAGGTTCTCAAGTCGTCTGTATTTTTTTTTTAATGTTTGTTACCTCAGAACTCCGTCGTTTATGAACCGATTTGGAAAATTCTTCCAGATTGGTCCCATTTTTTTCAAAATCCAGTTCTGATGTTGGGATCCATGTGTAATTGAGGGAACTCCTCAAATATTATAGGCATACCTATAGCAATTTTTATATTTTCATCAACAAGTCAATCATTTGCATTCAGAAAGTATAATTTGGTGAAGTGGAACAGATGAAGAAGGCCACAGATGGCCACCGGAACTTCTCAGTGATACGTAATTCACGGGTGGCGATGAGTTATCTGGATTAAGATAGTTAAGCGAAGCAAATTTAAATAAATAGTTCTGATCAAAATGGTACCATCAAACTGATCTGATGATGAAGCCGGATGGTAGGCATTGGAACTCCGTTAAAAAACAATGTATCCTACCCGTGTTTGGTCTTATTGGAATTGTCATGAGATGCACTCTGGCTATAAATGATTTTTAACCGACTACAAAAAAGGAGGAGGTTCTCAATATATATATATATCTAGCCATATGTACATATAAAAGGAAACCGTGACTGGTTGGTCTATCAACACAGCTCAAACCACTGAACAGATTGGCCTGAAATTTGGCACGTACACATCCGCTAAGAAGGGGTTTTTGGAAATTTGACCTTTAAGGGTGGAAAACGGGGGGTTTTGTTTGCATGAAAAATCTTATTCCTAGGGTTAATAAACTTGAAACTTGGACGAATACTTACGTAAGTAAATTATAAAGTTTATATTTTTTTGTTAACTTAACTTCAACGGATGGGATGTCAAAGCTTGTATACAAGAATTTTAACGTGCGGTCCGATCAACTCGAAACTCAGTATTTATACTTAAGACCAAAAATGAAGAATAACTTGTATCAGGGTTTTCGAAAATCTACCCATAACGGCGTCAAAAGGGGTAGTCAATTTTACAAGAGAGGATTTTACTACGTGGCTTGATTAACTCGAAAATTGGTATAACCTCTATGTCAAATAATGGAAAAGTCGCAAACCACTTTAAAAATTAACCTCTTTGGGGGTGTAAAGGGTGGATACAGTTTGTATGAAAAAAATCTTCTTTCGTTAATCTATTAACTTGAAACTTAGCCTGAATACTTCATCATCAGTCTCCTGCCCTAATCCCAATTAATTTGGGGTCGTCGTAACATGTCGAATTACCCTATAGATTTAATACATACAAAAGGAAACAGTGACTGACTGATCTATCAACACAAAGCTCAAATCACTGAATTGATTGGGCTATTTGGCACACAGATAGTTATTATGTTGTAGGTAACCGCTAAAAACAGGTTTTTGAAGATTTAACCCCTTAAGGGGTGTAAAATAAAACTTACTGCCTCTGTTGTTTTCATAGCAAGTAGTAGTATACGAATTGGTGTGGGGTAGGTACCACTAAAAAGTGAAAAATAAAAAACTTTTTTACAAAAAAAACAACCGACTTCAGACAAAAACACAAAAAAGTGAAAAATAACTTTAATTTCGGAAGCATAACATAACATCACGCCTTGTTTCCTCGAAGGGTAGGGTAGAGGTGTACCTGTAGTACACCCACATTTAATATTATATTTAATTTAATTTCGGAAGTCGGTGTCTTGGTTTTGTATTTTCGTTTATGGCCTTCGGTGCTTCCGAAATTAAAGTTATTTTTCACTTTTTAGTGTTTTTGTTGGAAGTCGGTTGTTTTTTTTGTAAAAAAGTTTTTTATTTGTTTTTTGGGTGAATATTGTGTGCCTTCCTGTGTCAAATTAATTTATTTTCTTTTCTTTCTTTCTTTCTCTAAAAAGTTTAAAATCGAAAATAAATAGCGGTTTTCGTCAGGACTCTATGTAGAGTCGATTTGCTATCATCAATGGGTAGGTCTCCTCAAGCCCTTTCTAAAGACCCCAAACTTGGTGCAACTCCCCCAAGGGTTTTGGTTTTTTGCCAAGATGGCGGCCGAAAAGTGGTTACAAGAGGTTATCTCCGGAACCGCTGGTTCAAAAACCCCCGTGCTTGGGCTTTCCGCACTTGGCTCGGTGAGACCCACCGACTGAAACAGCATACAGGCAAGGAAAATTTTGACACCTGAAAACGACTGAAAAGTATCCCACCCGATAGACAACAGTCAGTTATTGTAAACAGTAAAACTCCCGTCACTCTACGACAGTCCGTTACGGAGATATGGGTGTTTATAGAGGATATCTCCGCTTTGGAGGGTGGCAGAATACCCGAGTTTGAGCTCTCCCAACTGAGCCTGAGCCCTGCTATATTAGTGTTGCCCAAATGCAAGAACAAGACGAGACTTAGCCAGTCTTGGTCTTGGTCTTGCGCCAATACACCTGGTCTTGGTCTTGGTCTTGCGCTCCCAGTCTTGGTCTTGGTCTTGGTCTTGCAGCAAGAGTCTTGCAAGTCTTGCAATTACCTATTAGTAGTTACCTGTTATTTATTAAAGTTTACTTTAAATCTTAGAAAAACGTATTAGAATTGGAACATTGTGAGCTTGAATTAACATAGCCATAGTAAAGATCAAGCAGATTAATAAATAACTGAAGATTTGATAAGAAATTCGAAAAATCAACTGACCTATATGTCGTTTTCCATGGAAGTAACTGTTTCTTAATAAACATTTATGATTTATAAGCTTACATTTGCTAAAACATGTAAAAAAACAAATTAATTACAATAACTTGACTGTATTTTAAAGAACAATACTTATCTGTCTAGAAAGAGATTGAACCCTCAACTTATAAGAAATTTAATAAAAGAGTTTTACGATTTATCATTTATTTGAATAAAAAATAAAATACAACACAAATCAACAGCTTTATCATTAGGTTATGATACTTTATATACATTTTTTTGACCAAGAATTAATACAAAGTAACCATCTGGCTGACTCATCACTTAACCTATTTCTATGTTTTCTAATTACTAATGATGCTTTAGAAAATAACCTCTCAGCAGGTACTGAAGTTGCAGGTATTGAGAGAAAATCACGGGCCATTTTCGATAAAATCGGATACTCTGTCTCATGCGTCCTCCACCAATCTAAAATGTCTTCCGAGCTGGCAGTTCTTGGTTTTCTCAGGTACTCCTCCAACTCGTCTATCACTAAGCCTTGAAGACAAGATCCAGATGACGTCGAGGGACATTCATAGAGTTTATCAAAGTCTATTACGTCTTCATCTTCATCACATACTTTATTTTCTTTTTCTGGTAATTCCAGAGATTTGTTCAGTGAGTGTAGACTTTTATATTCTTCATAAAGTTCATTGAACTTGCGCAGACTTTCTGTTTTAAGTTGCTTCCCCCACATTGTCAGGTCAAAAGTCTGAGCCTTATGCCTTGGGTCTAAAATTAAAGAAGTACAATAAATCCAGTTGCTCTTCTTGTAATGTTTAAGCATTTTGTCTCGAGCTGCTTGGAAAGCTAGAATGAGCCTTTCATCCACTTCAGATCGATTAGGTTTCTTATCTAACTGTTTCCATGGATTCAATTTTATCTAGCAAGAGATTGAATGATACAATGACTAGCGGTAATGTAACATATTTGTCTCCACCAAGTTTTGTACTTAAAAGTTTAAAGTTTATTAGAAATTTATGTAATTTTTCGAGTACCTGCCATTCATTAGCTGTGATTTGAAAATCATTTAATTCGGTGACAGAACTGCACAATATGTCAATGCCCGCTCTCACTTTTAAACCAAATCCAATCATATCATGTGTGGAATTCCATCTCGTTGGACAGTCAAGAATGGCATTTAGATTTGATGGCACGCCAGCTGCTTCACAAGCAGACTGAAACTTCTTCTTCACTATCTCACTTCTTTTTATTTTACTGGAAATACTGCGTAACTTTGTTACAGATGTACGCGAGTCAGCAATATTTGGTGCAGATTCTTCATCTTCCTCATCCTCAGTTTCGTCTGCATAGTCTTCGTACTGCTGATCTTGCGCGTTAGTGTCAGACTCACAGTGTAATGCTAAGGTCTTTAATAAATCTTGTACACCAAGGTTTAAAATGTGAGCAAAGCACCGGAAATGTTGATTGTCTGAATCAAAGTGTGGCGGCAGCTGTTTGCCCAGTTCATACATAAATTTGGTATTTGCAGTTGCGTTGTCGACCGTGATACCTTGTATTTTATCAATTATGCCATATTCCAATAAACATTCATGGAAAATCGTTGCAATATCTTCCCCAGTATGTCGACCGCGTGATGGTATAAAATCAAGAACTACAGATTGATACTTCCATTCGTTGTCTATATAATGAATAGTAACCCCGTAGTAACTCCTACCAGCAATTGACGTCCACCCATCAATGGTAAAAGACATTTTAGATGATAATTGTTGAAGTCGTTCCTTGAGATTCAATTGGAGCTCTTCAAATCGCTCTTTGACTTTCCTTCTAAGTGTAGACCTTTTAGGAAACACCATATTAGGGCAAATACGTCGAAAATATACTTGTGTAGCTTCGTCATAGAAAAATGAGAAGGGAAGATATTTTTTCACCACCCAATCAACTGTAGCTGTCGTGATGTTGTCACTGCTGTTTTCCGACTGAAACAAAACAATAAATCTTGTGTTATTATTTAAAACATACTAGGTTTGAGCGTATAAGAGGAGGAGGTTTGTTGTTGTTAAATCGAGAAAATCGTTAAATTGATATTTGTTATATTAAGGTTGCACTGTACTGTAATTTACCAAAATAAAGTACTTAGTTGTTACTGGCCGATTAAATGAAAATATGGGTGTTTATAAAAAATATTTAAGACGATAATTACATACTTAATATGTCGCACCCCTAGATGAAAACACCACTAACTCAAAAATACTTACGTAAGTTAATGGCGTTTTTGAAAGTATCGCATGAATAGCTACGCGGAGTTAAAATTCTTTTAACTGTTAAAAAAATATTCTTACCTGTCCACTTCTTCCAGCGGTTACTAAAAAGCTTGTGATATCTCCACTTAATTTTGGTTTAACAGGAAGAAATATTTCTGATTCCTTTTTGTGGAAAGATATTAGATGTTTCCTTAAGCCTGAAGTGTTTCTGTTTTTCATTTTTATTTCAATCTTTTTATGTTGGCACAATTTACAGAAGGCAGTTTGGGATGCATGAATTATTTCGAAAAACTCCTCAAATTTGCTTTTGGGTCTTTTAGATCTGTGACTCAAACTCTCGTTACTCGGACTAGAATAATTTGAATCTTCGTCACTCATATTAAATTGTACACGTGATACGTTTTTAGAAAACAACGAGAATTAGTAAAAACAATTATTAAGTTAGACTCGAAGCACAGCTCAATTGGAAATGACTGGAATTAAAATAATTCCTTTATTTATAGTACGTTTCCTTGCTTTCTACCGCGCCGCCTCGCCACGTCCCGGCTCTATGAAAAGGATGCCGCCGCAAATCAAACAATGCCGCGTGCGGCGTACAAACACACACTAAATATTACCTACTTGTACAGACGCGACGCGTGAATAAAATAGAATTAGTGCCAATCACTATTCTTTACATATAAGTGAATGTTTTGGCGTACATCTATACTAATATTATAAAGCTGAAGAGTTCGTTTGTATGTTTGATGACAGAAGTTTTAAAATAAATAAATAAGTCCTGAACGTCACTATACCTCCAAAGTTACTATTCCTCGTGGACGAAGTCGCGGGCACAGCTAGTAAATACTTACTCTCATCATCTCTCTCAGAGATATTCGGGCTGGTAAGTAATACAAAACTCTTATCGCAGGCTTTTTATTTTATTAGTAGGTAAGTACCTACGCTTTTTATATTATTTTATTAGTTTTGTAGAATTTTTTTACACGTTTCAAGTATATTTAAAAGTGGCTACAATATTTATTAAACGGGTGATATTTGAACACTTTTTTGCTATTTTTTCTTGTAAAAACTTAAGAAATATAATGACTAAATGTACAATAATAGTACCTAAGTAATTAGTTTAAAACCATATAAGTAATCAATATTATAATATATACTTACTAGAATGAATTAATATGACATCTACTACCTATCCTTACCATTTTATCCTAATCATAATACTACTTGCGTGATCAGTATAATGTATTCATTTTCATTCTAAGCACTCTGAAACTTATTTATTCTTTGGAACACCTGTAGGTACTCTTAAAAAAATTCGAAATTATTTTGCATGAGTATACCTACGCCCTATGGCGGCAATCAAATAGTGTCACAAATGTTATGATTTCGGCGTGGCGGCAACGATTGTTTTAAATTTCAAAAGAAGCCGCCGGCGCGTGTATCATAACCATGTACTTCCGAAAAGCGGCAAATTTCTTTGAGAAGTAAGTACAAAACCTTTGATGCCGCATTATCAAAGTGCCGATGGTTAAAACATAACTATGCATGCACTCAGTTTGATTTTAATAGATATTTTTTTATTCGCTATGTTTATGGTATTAGTCGTAATGCGCATAGGTCCAGTTTTTCATATTCTTTGATACAGTTTTTTGCGTCTCATAGAATTCCTAAGCGTACCTACCTGTACACCGAACTGTTACACCTAACTACTCAGTGAAATAGCGCTAAGTCCTAGCTGCAAGACGCAAGAGTCTTGCAGGCTATGTCTTGTTCTTGCTCAAGTCTTGCACGGTCAGTCTTGGTCTTGGTCTTGCTAAAAATACGCGGTCTTGTTCTTGGTCTTGGTCTTGCAAAAACGCAAGAACAAGACCAAGACTGCAAGACCAAGACTGAATTTGGGCAACACTATGCTATATGCCAAAACTGTTTTCAGGACCCCAAAAATTTCTTGCTCCAAACCGCCTAAAAACGCGGAGTAGAGAAGGCAAAGAGAGAGAAAAAACCGCGACCTCCTACGACTCGCGGTTCAGGAGTTATTGCGGCTTTAAATTAAACAAAATGGCCGCCGAACTCTCCAACGTCAATTTAAAAAGCCCGTATCTTCGGAACCCGTCGTCGGAGAAAGTCCGGGTTTCGAATGTACAGGTCGGCGTCACTTCAGGTATCTCCCGAAAACAACACGTTTACAACGGTTTACAAATTGAAGAATTAACTATAATAGCAATATAATCATTGTCGATAGTCTACGTTAGTGGATCTGCACAAGGACATCCGTAACTCGTCGCAATATACAGCAGCGTACTACGCGATGCAATCTGCACACTGTTTGTACATTGTTTGTCCAGTGAGTAAGCGATATATTTAGGTAGTGGTTAAGAAGCAATGTGATGTAGTAAAAGCAAGAAATATTTTACGATTTGATATTGTAGTAAAAGCAAGAAATATTTTACGATTTGATATTTTTCATGATTTTAAAGACAAATATAGTAAAATACTTTCACCTAAATATGATAAGTGATTCCATGATTTATAAAGTGTTTAGTTTGACTTCGGATTTTACCAGAAACCACTGAACAACACGGCATTCATATATGTTGTCACGACCGCGGTCGAAAGCGCACTATTTCGCTGATACGACCATTTGCCTGGTACATGAGCGTCGTCAGATCGCGCGGACAGAGACAGGCCCCCTTGCCACTTCTCCTGTTTTTTATATTTCTATGGTTACAGCCGACAAAAGCTCGAGGTCCGTCATGCTTGCTTCTTCCAACGCCACTAGCACACTCTCAGGCGTGTGGATATCGCTGTTTGGATCACCTTATTTATCCAAGCGTTTGTATAGGTTTGTAGGTTGTGGCGAAGTGGCAACCGTGTGGATCCGGCATGATAGTATCACCTCACGCTTCTCCCTTCCCCTCGAGCAGTCGCTCGGCAGCGTACGTGTCACAGTCTGAGTAGTACTCAGACGGTAATTTCCCTTAGAAGAAAAATCGCATTAGGATTTACCTCCTTTGATTGGGTTTTTTTTTTTATTTACCCATTTCGTCGCTAATGTTGTTATGAGACCGGGTCTTTTTACTAAGGTTTGTCGAGCCCAGAAAATTTAGGAAACTAGCCTTTTAAGCCTTTAACCGAATTCCAAAAAAGTAGTTCTGCTTTAATTTAACCTGTACCTCTACCATGAGTTTGCACAGCCAAAACTCGCTAGCGTCTCCGTAAATAATATGTATGAAATATTGTACAGCGCCCCTAGCGGTCACAGCAATAATTAAAATTCGTACCATGGGCACTATAGATTTCGATAGGTAAGAAACCGTCGTTGCGCGTGCAAAAGTCACTATGTGTTTTTTACACACTTTACAGGAGACGCAAAAAACTGATTTTCTCGAAAAATACTCAGTGTATTCAAATAATTTATTTTTACTTTAATACATATAGCAAATTTACGTAGTTTTAGATAACTTTTGGATAGATAAAATTATTAATAATGTCAAAA
Source organism: Tiliacea aurago (assembly GCA_948098905.1). Classification (NCBI taxonomy): domain Eukaryota; kingdom Metazoa; phylum Arthropoda; class Insecta; order Lepidoptera; family Noctuidae; genus Tiliacea; species Tiliacea aurago. Next base: position 5,913,449 of record OX402589.1, read on the forward strand.
TTAAACATAATAGGCAAATTTGACACATAGAGTTATTTATTTGAGTCGTAAATACAAGCTATGTGAATTTAGCGCACATAACTACTTTATAATTATATGGAATCTTAAAGAAACTGGCTGTGCGATGACACATAGCTATTTTTTTAGAAATAAATAATTAATAAGAAAGGAAATAAAAAACCAATACATTTCATAATCAAATGACATTATCACTTTATTGAATCAAACAAAATCAATAATAAGGAGATCAAAATATGGAACATTATAAATGGTTCAAATTTTCGTAGAATAGGTGGTAATCGCGGTGCATGTATTGCTTTAGACTTTGTAAGTGACTAAATTTGGTAGAATCAATTTTTAGTGGGCCATAATAAAGGCTTACAGGTTCCCTTATGGGTGCCGTGTTTGTCCTCCTCTGCGGCAAATTGCTCCACTCATCTGTGTGGCGTAGTTTGTACTTCACATCACCGTTGAAATAAAGAAGTCCTCTAATGTCTGTTACCGTTGCATCGCCGGTTTTTCTTCCAGGTCTTATGCTTGAAAAACCACCGGGTACATCCTCATAATATTTAAAAAATGTGTACTCTAAGTGATGTACAATGTAAGGTTGTGATGGTCTGGCATCTCTCATCCGCGATATATAGTCAGATGGAGAGTAGATGGGGCCTTTAAACTTTTTTTCTAAAGTTGAATGTACGCTGTCTACCTCCATCATCGTGTGCCCTTTTTCTAGGATAATTTGCTCTATCATAATGCCCTTTGCAGTGCTGAGGTTAGATAATGAATTGCAAAGTGTTTTATTTTTATTCTGGTAGGCACATCCGTCGGATATCAAAATTACTTTTTTGTATTGACAACAATATTTTTCTATGAAATCAATTATACAACTAGTGACATTGTTTGCGGTTACTCCTCCATCGCCTTCATGCCACACATATAAATATACGTTTTTGTCGTTTTTAACATGAAAAGTATAATTATGTAGCGCTAGTTTCATTTTATAGTACTGCTCTGAAACAAGTAGCTTAGGACATAGTAAAACACTTTGCATATCCATTGATACTACAATCACATCGTCTGAAATTTGGTTAATTGCTTCTGTTTTAGCTGCTCGAGCTTCATCTTTTTTTATAATATGAAGCTGATAAACGTCGTCAGGAATATTCCCTTGTTTGTGGCCAACACAAATGTCACACTGATCTTTGCGTGGCTTAAAAATAGAAATTTTCTTCTCTTTTAAAATCTCCTGAAACTTCTTTCTCCTCACAGCATCCACATTATTAGTCTGGCACCATGAAGTATACACAGAATGCATGTGGCTGAAAGATTCGAAAGACTCTTCAACATATATCTTGGAACTATTTGCTCGGCAGTAGTGGCTTGGAACTTTCGGTACACATTCAAGCCACTTATGAACAGAATCAGATTTGAGTGCCCTAGTCGTAGTTCCTGGTGTGTTAGGGACCTTATCTATTCTTCGAACAGGGGTTCCTTCACTACTTTCTGATATATTTATATTAGATCTAATCCAAAGCTGAAACATATATTTTTTCAAATCAAACGTCGCACATAGGAGTAATTCACATAAAAAACCGGACAAAATTATTTTATATTTTATTTTACTATTTTATGAAATAAAAGTCAATAATTCATCATAATTAGGCATTTATTTAAAAAGAAAACAATTAAAAAAAAATTAGAAATATAAGAGAGTATTTACTCTTAAAACAGGATTGGTTTTCAAGAGGATAATCATGAGGAGACCGAATCAATCAGAATCACTGTCTCCGAGTTCACATGTGATTTGGTCCTCAACATCTTCGTCGTCGGAACTGTCACAATTCAGTGTTTTCGTGAGCAGCATACTAATAGCTTCCTGGGAAAAAGACTTGCTTTTCTTCTTCCGTTTTATTCGGTTGCAGCTGATGAAGGGATCAGATGTCAGCAACAGCCTATTTAAAATATCTCTATTGCAGTCCACTCTTGAAAATTTTCTTGCAAAGTCTACGCGATATTTACGGAAATGTTTGTTCCGGGCTTCAGCAGCTTCCTCTGATAGCTGTCCGATAGGTACAATGTGACTTGATATTACTTGAGCGCCATGCATCAGAATCTTGTGAACTGTAGGTGACATAGGATGCCAACCATACAATTCCACGTACAGTTTGGCAGTTGTGTGAGCAAAGTCATCGAATTTCGCCGGATCAATATCATATCCGCTTGATATCACTTCAAGAATGATTTGGAACCTTTTTATCAAATCTATATTTATTCCAGTAATCCGAGATGAGCATTCAGGATTGTCAAAAAATCTTCTCGACGTATTTCCGTCGTTACTATTGCCGTAACCGACTTTGGGTATGTCAACAAGAAGGCCCATCTCTTCTTTGAAGCTTTTTTGTATTTTCTGTTTTGTTTCTTTCAAAACATTTTTGTCTTCTGCCGTTCGGGCTTGCCACTTCTGTAAGGGCGCTTTGTACGCCAGGTGCAACAATAGTTCGAAGAAACGAATTCTCGCGTGCAGAATGGAGAGTCCGAATTTCAGAGACTCTTCACAAACATTACTTCTTTCAAGTTTGTTGAAGTCCTTAGATGTCTGTCCACATATGTAGCATCTCATTGTTGAAGCCGTATCAGTCGCGGCATTGCACACCTTTCCATCGACCATTGTGAGCAAAATGGTGTGATTTATTTTAACGGAATCTTCCATACCAGTTGTTTCTTTGAGATTCCTTGCTTGTTCTTCAATATAGGTGATTTCTTCCTTTGTGATATCCTTTGTTTCGTGAATGAACCGAGCCCGGATAGGACGACAGAATCTCGCTGAAGAAGGCACTGGATTTTGCCATACAAGTTTTCTTGTCTCTCCACTAATAGAAACAACCATTCTCACAGGTACAAGAGAACTTAAAAATATGTTGGCATCATCGTCGCCAGTGTTGGCAAATGTCTGCTTAAACTGTGTCTGGCTAGATCCATCACAGCCCCATTTTGATATTAAGGTAAGATGTTGTTTCTCAAACTCTGATAATGTTTCAATCACTTCTTTTAAATACTGAAGTAGTCGCAAAGCTGTATGGTATGTAAGTTCCACTTCAAAGCTAGTTTCAGTAACTTTTATGCTATCTTCGGCGGGATAACAGTCCTTTTTCGCTTTTTGTAAAAGCGAATAGCAAGGATAAATTTCTTTTCGGCCACCGTGTATTAATTCCCACTGCCCTCTTGTAAAATTACCTTCTACAAATAACGCTAATGCTTCTTGTGGTGTGTATTTTCTCGCGATTGGTACTTTTTTAGCTGACCGTATTGCTTTTCGGAACTTTTTAGCTCTGGTAGGCGTTGACGTTATTTCTTTCATAATCTTAGACGCATCAACATTTCCCGAAGTACCTTGACTCACGCTTGCAGCGTACGTCAATTCCTCAACAGGTACCCGGTCCCGTAAATCTTTTGTTCTTCGACGCTTGCTTCGAGCACACAATTCTCCGAATTCTTTTGTTCGTCGGCCTGCTTTGTGGGTCCAAGAAGGTAGTTCCAGTGATACATTAAGCCATTCCATATTGTTTTCTACGAATCTCTTATCAGTATTACGGGCTGCTGACCATCTTTCTTTGAAACTGGTCTTGAAATATTTCAAAGAACGGGTAAGAACACTTGTTTCTTCGGGTGGACATGAAGTTAGTTGCGCAAGTCTTTCTTCCAACAACGAAAATTTTTCTTCAATCTTCTTTCCTTTGAACTCTTTGATAATAGTATAGAGCTCCATTCTGGTGATTTTTTTGACTCTTTCCGAAGGATCTATGACAAAAGAAAACAAAAAAATAAGCTTTGTCAGTATAATTATAATCTTCCCCATATTGTTTGAACCACTATAAAAAATTATGGGGTACGTTGGGGGATCATTTTATTCATGTTTCTACTTCCTTAGAGTCTACATTTTATGCCCACATAAAAATTTCGAGGCGACAAGGCGCGACACATAAACAAAAACACTAATATATTTCAAATTTCTTTAAAAAAAAGTCAAAAAAGTGCCGCTGTTTATTGATGGCTATACAAGTAATAAATTTGGAAGAAACGTAGTAAAATAAACTTCAATCTATAGTACTAACCTTCTATATCCATGTCCGAATAGTTCGTCTCCTGTCGTTTGCTACACGAAGCCATTTTAGCACAGAAAACTGATAAACACAAACGAGAGCGCCGAGAACAAAGACACGCGTACAGTGCGATGACTGGGTTCCGACTGACGTTGTGTGGCACTTGCGCGGGAGTTGAGGGTTGGGGGTCTGCCTTTTGATCAACCGGTTATCGTAGGTAAAGAAACATGTATTTTGGGTGCGGTTGGATTAACATCACTATTTTCAATTTTGTCCGGTTTTTTATGTGTAATACGTGTGTGTGCGTCGCCAGAAACAATTCCTTACAAACACGAACCTTGTCACCGTTAAAGCCTGGTAAATAGCAATCAAACCCAAAAGATTTTCTCTGTACATCTATAGAAATTTTTCGTCGTCGTAATATCTTTCTTGCCTGAATCAGTCCGTTTATGTATGATTTTTTAGCGTCCCATGTTGGTAGTTGCCAAAAGTATCTGAAACAATCTTTCCTGATTTCATCATTTATTGCAGCACACAAATAACTCCTGTCCGACTTCTTTTCTGCCCCGTGAGTACATGGCTTTTCTCTTAGTTGCCTGTCGCTTTTTGAAATTTCTTCTAATTTTGTAACGTTATCAACTTTGTTGACCTTATGTCCCGTATAATGTTTTCCCAAAAGCCTCATCTTCTGATTTTTCTTCCTCTTTCTTGTCTCACTTGTAAATCCCTCTTTTTCAGGTAAATTACTAGAAATATTCTCTTTTTCGAGAACTATAGGCTCTAAGCAACCAGTTTGATCATTTAACTGATAAGATACTTCATTCGAATCTCCTGAACTTAGGATTCCATTGCTGGGTATTTCAGAATCGTTTTGGGTTATCAAGCAGGGGTTAACAATCTCACTAATATCAACTGCTGTTGTAGTTATTATAGATTGGGTAGTACCTGTGTAAACTGCAGTAGTTTCCACTCCAGCCGTTGAAATATTATTTGGATGTTCAATATGCACACTAGTAATGTCCATTGTATCTTGGTCCTCACTGTTGGATGGCAATATTTCAGATGGTTGAAACAGTAAACCTGATTCTCTTTCGAGCTCTCTGGCCAACCGATTAATTGATTCCTGTCGTTCATCTTCTCTACATAAAGATATTAGTTTTTTGCTTCTATAAAATCTTGACATATTTAAAAATATATCTGAAAGAGGTAGCAAAATAAAAAGCGTTAGTACACACCACGTAAATACCCAGAAAAATAAAAGCAACTAAAGCAAAATCTTATCTAAATCAAAAATTAATTTACTTACATTATTTCGGTCGGTTTCGGTACTGCTATAAATACGTAAGCACGTTACACACTTACAAACAACCTTTTTATTTTTTTACGACTATTTAGTATAGCGCAAATAATTTTGAATGCGTTCTCCTTCACTGCTAGAATTGCAATGAGCAATTACATCGACAAAACTGTCTATGTGACACACGACCTGTGCGTTTCGTGATCGAGCGAGTCTGAACTTGACCAAAATACTCGCTATGTGCAGTGAAGCACATATCGGGCGCAATTTTTACTTCCACTTTAGTAAACTTATTTTAGCTATGTAAATTATAACACTTAGCGTGTTTATATGGAAATTTCTATGTATGAATGTCACATAGCTACATTCCGTAACTCTTTAAATATTGCATTTATCACATAGCTGTTTTTACAGTATGTGTGTATTGAAATAACGATTAAAACTGCATAAGAAACGGAATTTAACTAAATAACACATAGCGACTTTTGCACGCGCAACGACGAAACGTAACGTAATCTATTCGATAGTCACTAACGTTTTTCAGCAGTCATACAAAACGTCACCATGAGTCACTAATTTGACAGAAGCTATCGAAAAATACGATGGCGATAGTAGTTACGTAGCTCACTAGCATTTTGAGGTGTGAATCGTATGTTTACATTAAAATTTTATACGTTTTTTGTCCAATAAAGTCAAAATAATGTCTGGAAGAGCTTATTTAGCATGGAATATGTTAGTGGCCGCTGAATTTGAAGACCAACGACGTGAACAACGTGAATTTTAAGCCAAAATGAGAATTCATGTTGGATACCAATTGGAAAACATAAGTGAAAGTTTATTAAACTTTACAGACTCTCTAAAGAAGCTTTTGAAGATTTGTGCATATTATTGAATAATGTTACGGATTTGAAGTCAACACAAAGAGTTTCATTAGAACTAAAGGTAAGTTGATATGGTTTAGGCAGCTATCTCAAAACAATAAGTTTAATTTCTCTATAAACTATTGTTTTAATTTTCTCACTTACAGGCTTTGTTATTTTTTGCCAACGGTGACTCAAATCAAAGAGTTGTTGGAGAAGCAAATCATTTATCTCAACAAGCAATTAGTGTATACATAGAAGAAGTCACTATAGCACTGAATCATCCAACAGTTTTGAAACAATATATAAAGTTTCCAACAACAAGACAAGAAAGGAATAATATAAAGCAAAGGTAATATTTAAAGATATTACTGGGAATAATTATTGTATTAATAGAAGTTACTACAACTAACATTTTTTTCAGATTTTACAGTAAATACAAAATCCCTGGGATAATAGGATGTGTAGATGGTAGCCACTTTAAAGTATTTACTCCAATAAAAGAGGAAGAACACCTATATTACTGCAGAAAACATTACCACTCATTAAATGTTCAAGTGGTAAAAATAATAGAATGACTATTTGTATTGATATCAATTGTAAATAAGTGTAACTATTAATTTTTATTTTTTTATTTTAGATATGTGACTCTGATTGTGGAATTTTGTCCTTAAATCCAAAATTTGGAGGTGCAGCCCATGATGCATTTATTTGGCAAAACAGTAATGTTAATAACTTCATGCAGTATTTACATAGAAATAATGAGATTGTGTGGCTTTTGGGTAATTTGATAATTATAATACCTACATAAGTAATAGAACATAATTATTTTGTATGATAATGGGTGATAATTTTATTTTCCTATTTTAAGGTGATTCCGGTTACCCTCAGAGGCCCTGGTTGATGACACCATACTCAGATCCAGTGCCCAATTCTCCAGAGGATAATTTCAATAAGGCCCATATATCATCCCGGGTTGTTATTGAGAATACTTTTGGCAGGCTAAAAAATCGTTGGCGTTGTTTAAGTAAAGACAGGACATTGCATTACAGGCCAGAAAAATGTGCACAAATTATTACAGCATGTTGTGTCTTGCATAACATTGCTTTAAAATATAATATTCCTGACCCAGATGGGGTTTCCCTACAAACTGGTGGAGGTAATTTCTAAAATATATCTAAATATCCAAGTTTTCAAATAATGATTTCATTGTTCATAATAATGTTGTTTATATATTGTACAATGAAGCTTAGTCCACTAACTAATTCGGAATGATTTTCTTTACAGGATATGAACAAATGAAAGTATTACAGGAAAATGAAACTTCTAGCGATTTACTAATCGCTGCGTGACGACACGGTTGGCGCAGTGGTTAAGCGATTGACTGCTACGCTGCGTGTCACGGGTTCGAACGGAACAAATATTTGTATGACCTACAAGTAGTTGTTCCGGGTCTGGCTGTTTGTGTATGTGAGTTTATATGTTTGTAAACGCACCCACAATACAGGAGAAATTCCTAGTGTGGGGCAACGTTAAAAAAAAAAAAAAAAAAAAAACTAATGGGCAGAGCATTACGTGATCAGCTAGCTAGGAGGCTTTCTGTGATGAATATTAGCTTAGATTATAATTAAAGATGTTTTACTTAGACAACCTTTTTATTTATTACAGACAGTATTTAAAAGTTTTAACTAAATATACAAATTATAACGAATCAGTCAGCATTTTAAATGTACGATCTAATAACTAAAAGTATAATAAAATAAGAAACAAAAACTATACATAATTGAGATAAAACCACAAATTACCCTATCAAAAACCCTTTCAATGGGTAACCAAAATGGTCCCTGATTTTAATAGCCTACTTGAAATAAATTATTTGACTTCTACGTTAACACTAACTACACTAACTTAACTTATCTACTATTCTATTTCCTAAAACCATAAATTGAGCAAATAGATCCAACCACCGCTCTTGTTGGTGTACGAGTAGTTCTCGCTCCCTTAATCTTAGGCGTTCCTCCTCACATTTCTGTTGAAAAGCCCGCCACTCATTGTCAGAATTAACAAACGCCTGTCTTGCCAATTGTGACTGGGTCTGAGTACGAGTTCGCCTATGGCTTGGCGAGGGTATGGTTTGAAGCAAACGGCGTCTGCGCCGCCGTGGAGTTGCAGGCAGAGGCGTCGGTATTTGAGGCGCTTCTGGGATGGGCGGCGTATATTCGATAGTGGGCACCTCAAGATCAATCATTTCCACTTGTAAGGGCTCCCTACTTCCGGTAGTACCGGCCATAGGTGATAGTGGGTCTGTCTCATCCTGAGGCAGCTGGGCCGGTTGAGCACTAGCACTAATCCCTGGTTGACTCCACATAGCAAAGGCTGAAATGAAACAGAATACCATTGTAACTGTGTTTCAAATAACAACAAATGAAGATACATGACTGCCTTGGTGGTCGAAAATCCGGCTGTTCGAAATCGCAGGTTCAATTCTCAAGTTGGGCATGATGTGAGGATTTTTGAAATTCTCATGTGCAGCTCAGATTTTGAAACTTTCCCTGTAGATAGCAATATGCTTGCCCCCATGGCACCTAATAACATGTCGTTAAGTAGGTGGAACACACCTTTGCTTAATCCTTTATGGAAATATAGCCGTTATGAAGTGATATGTGAGATTCATTATTGAAACTTACTATTTTCTGTAGCTTCTGAAACTTCAGAGTGCACCTGAACTGATGCTGAAATTGGCTGAATGTCCTCCTGTATTTTTTTATTATTAAATAAAGTTAGTGGTTTAAAACACCTATTAGATATTAATAATGATTTTATCAATGTGAGTAGCTGGATTTAAAAATGATGATGAAGATGTAAATACACATGCATGTTATTATAATATTCAGGTTTCAATAATACTAACACAGTATCAAATAAGAAGTTAAGTATAACAAAATATAATAACTTTATAATGATCAAGAATAAATTAATATAAAAATTGAAATATAAAGCTGCTTGAGGGCCTAAAATATTTAATACCCTCTGCTCCAAATCAGTTAATGTCATTTTGCTAGCAGGACCACCACCAGTTCCAGTAGCATCTCTGTGTATGCGAGCGGCTTTCTTTTTCTTATTATTTTTCATATCACTTCACACCTTTACATCAGGCATAGACCATCACCAAAGTTGCATACGCCAATTGAATTGCATGAAATAAAATAAAGAAATACATAGAATCTAAACACTACAATACAAAAATAAAATTATGGTAAGAAAGAATATCAATCGATACACACCTTCCTCCATTTTTCAGCTGATTTTGTATCGCCAGTTGAATCAGCATTCAACATATCGGTTAGTTGAGCCCAACGATGAATAGTCGTAATTCTTCCTTGCGGACCTTCGGTGGGTTTGCTAAGATCACCGTTCCTGAAAAATATGCATTTTATTACCTAGACATTTTACCAATACCATATTATAATAAATACATCAAATATGATACCTATTTTAACTATTAGCCTAAGTGCTTACATAGCAAGCGCTGTGCTTTTAAATTAAAAATACTGTACCATACTCAAATCTTATCCGGTTCTTTGTTTGCATTCCTCTCGTTTGCCCACAAACAATAAGCAACTTTAGTATTTTTAGACACTTGAGCTTAGCTAACTGATTACAATATCTAAGTTTCAAGTGGCTTACCTTATCTACCTGTGTTGAGGGCGACTATTTGGGAATTCCGTAACTTAAAGATTTAAAATAAATTAAGTAATTGAAAGTAGAAACATACCTTTCCATGAACTCCACCAACAATTGAAATTGTGACCCACTGGTTCTCATTGTAATATTATTTATTTTGTTAACTTGTTTCACTTTTAAAAATCATAAACGCCGCGATCCACACAACGTCAACAAAATTACAAATTGAATATACGACAGTGACATATTATAAGGAATAAAAATTCAACAACCACTAAATACCATACGGAGTCCACTAGTCGCCAACCTTTCTATTTAGTCGGATTATTTCGTGATATTGACTGTCATAATTTTTTTAGCATAACGATACCACTACATTTTGAGCATAAGAGCCGTTCTCTCTTCTTACTACTAATAAATAAAGAAACAAAAAATATAAGGAGTGAAGTTAGCTATACGACACGATCTATCGAGCTTACTGTATCGCCTGCGTTAGACTCCGTAAAACTCATGGTGCAAGCGATTTCGAAATCTATTTCACCCACGTTAATACCCTAGCGAGTTTGACGCTAGCGAGTGATTTTTCGATAGCAACTCATGGTAGACGTGCTGAGGTTGTGATTGTGTGTGGACAGGTGTACTTTAGCACACCTGAAGTGTATGTGTATAAGAAAAGGAATATTAGTCATGTATTGAAAATAAAAAAAACATTCAATATTATTTATTACTCCGTGTGGTGCCGGACGTAAAGAATAGCAGCAGCCCATTTTCTTTCTGTGGGCGTCGTAAAAGGCGACTAAGGGACTTATTAGAGAATGGCAGCAGCGTTCTCTATGCATTTTAACACTGCGATCGCCAACCCGCCTGCCAAGCGTGGCGATTATGGCAACCCCCCCCCCACCCCTTCGGGGGAGGCCTATGTCCAGCTATGGACGTCTTTCGGCTGGAATGATGTTTATTCAATTTATTTATTTTTTTATTTTGTTTTATATTTTATAAATGCTTTCTTTTGCATTGGTGGCAAACTTTTGTTTTCCAACTCAAACACATCTGAGCCCTTTATTATTTTATTTATTACATTGCACCTATTAAATACTGCTAATCGAAGACTTCATTCTAGAAAGCCTTCCGCAACAGCATCCCTGTGTATTACACAATCCAGAAAATCAAACGAATAGGTACTTGGATTTTATTTTATTTTATAATACCCGGTTGCTGCGGTGTAATTTTCAAGTATTCGTTTGCTTCCTGAATTATATAGCCAAAAGTCCTCACGGCATTTTTGGATGAGTAGGTCAATTTTCTAAGGTTATTTGTATTTCTGTATTCTCTTCCAGATATCTAATTACTGATAGAACTTGTTTCACGAGAAGTATGATTTGTTTCACACTGCTTACAATAATTGTTTTTGTTTAAAAAAATATTTATAACCCACCCTGTGCTATAAGCTCGTGAGTGAACTTTTAGCTTTTCTTGGATTGCAATTGTGGGGATATTCTCTAGTACTGCACTCCGAAGGTTAGATAAATCCAGCATATAGAAGGATCCAGCTGAGCAGACACTGTCAGCATTTTTTTCATCATATTTTCGTGGTTTCAAAAAAGGCCTTGATTTTTACTAGTTGCTCACCTGAATCCTATTCACAATTGTAACCATCGGAGTGAAAGTTAATAAATCTTGTGATTAGAAGTGACTTAAAGGTGGCAATTTGGATCATTGTTTCTAAAATTATAGACTCGAACTTGTCCAAAAAAGTTTTCTCTCGGATCGGAGTTGAAATATCTTGGCTCTAGATCTTTATATTTTTATTCTTGAAAAATTGCCACAACATTTGATAGTTTTTCAACGTAACTATCCAGTTTTTTAGTGAGGACACTGATGTCTCTCTATTATTATTATTTTCAAAAAAAAATATACCTTGTAGTTTTTTTTTTTTACAGCCTTGCACCAAAATCTGTGGTGCTGGGACGATGCTGTTACAGCACTCCGCAAATGTTTACCTTTATTATTTTTACTTGAAAGACAGGCTCCGTTGACAGAGTCAAATAAATCATAGAAAAATGATACTATTTCTGCCGTGTTCCTTAAAGTTGGGCCGACTTGTTTGCCATCGGCATAATGAGCTGCAAAAAAATATTAAATGCTTTATTATAAAAAAAAATTGTGACACAACTTGCAGTCTGTGAGAAAACTATGTACGTTTGCCCAGCACGGCCCCTCAGAATTTGCATTTATGGTGTACACCATTGCAATGTACTCGCCTCTAGCAGTATATGTACCGATTTCTTTTTCAATGTACCTCTATACTTTTGAAGAAATATGCAAAAAAAGGTGGCCGTGCCAGCCAAACGCTTTCAGCACGGCCCCCCATGTAACTTGAATAATACATACCGTATTAACAAATGTCTATAACTCAAGAAATGTACTCTATTAATACGTTATATGTGCCGCAACAGTTATTGTGAATTCATAATAACAAATAATATATAGATGTGGATAAGGGGCCGTGCTGGAAAAAATCATTTTAAGAAATATCTAAAAAAGACAAAACATACTTAGCCAAAAACTATTAAAAAATAATTGAAGTTTAGCAAGTAACATATGTACCGCATTGATTTCTCATACAACTTGTTATATTGTGAAAAATAAATCTATTTTAGTTCATTCAGCACGGCCCTCTATAGTTGCCTATATCTTTTTAAATAAGCCGTGTATGTTTACAAAATTCGACTTCCTGAATAATATATAGGAGTACATTCCTTTCAACTAAATTGCAATTCTGCTGTATCAATACTTTAGAAGATAAATTCAATCTAAAATATACATACATTAAAACTGATGGGGTGACCATGATTCTACATGAAAATAGGATAAAAAATACTGCTTAAATTGAGTAAATCTTTATTAAAATAAACAAATCAACAATATGGTAAACTATATAAACGATAACTAGGTACTTATACATAATAGGTCGATAATCGTACAAGTGTCAAGTTAGTGTCGCTAAGACTACATAGCTCAAAGTCTTAAAAATCATACATTACAATAAAATCACAGATTCATTACATTTCACAAATTAGTTCGTTTACATGGAATAACAACCTATGTCTCAATAACACTACAGAGCTTAAAAATCTTAAAAAATCACAGATACGCGTTCAATAAATCATATTGATTGAACCTTACATTACACTAATATTAATTTGCATGAATCGCTTTAATTATTTGGTATAATCACAGGCAATTAATTAAATCCACGTAATCACAGATGTTTTTCAACGACTATAACAATTAGAATATTGTTCGTTTATGTTACTAATATTATGTTACCTATGGAATAATCATAGAAAAACTAGTATCTACATAAATTAACTTATTAAAAGTAATCACAGATGACATTACAACAGTATTGACTTCTTATTAAACAGTTCACAGTTTCATATGCATATTTTTAGCAACTAGTCTTTACCAGATTCTTAAATAGTGTAAAATTAACTTTAAATTATTACAAAATACATGTATTTAAAAACCATGGCTCAAAAACATATTCTGGTTTCACTGTAATTACCAGAGCCGTCACTCATAGGATCATATTCAGCAAACCCTGAGCTCCGCTCCGACGTGAAAGCGGAATATTCGTAAAAGTTATTATTTTTAGTTGTATTAAATATCACATATCACTCACTAAAACGTAAGTAAGAGTGTGTAAAAATATCGACTCCACTGTACTGTTGTTAATTTTCAAGGCCAAATCATCATAACATAGCCACAGATCATGGCTAAGCGTATGGCACTTATAATGGCCCAGAGTTCCCTATGAATTCCCTACATATTCAATGGCACCAACGACACCATAAATTTGATTTTGAATATTAATAGTGACCGGGATATTACACAAAACTATTGCATCTGTTCCATTTAAATCAAAGGTTATAATCCTTTGTAATTTATAACTTGAAATGACAGTTCCACCGCAATTATTTTTACAAATTTGAGAAGTAGTTTCGATAGCAAGTGATTCTTCTAATGCCAAAATACCAAACGTGTTAATTATGTTAATATTCAAAGCTATAAAAGGTCTTATGATTTCTACATAATATTGACATTCTTCTTTTGTGCAAACTTTTATAAACTGAGCACTGTAAAATAAATTGGTAAACATTTGCTCATACAAATTAGCGACATTGCATTCACAATCTGTTATTATCTTTACATGCGCTGGCCGGTCAAAATATTCATGACAAACGTAATTTCTCATTTCATACACAGTACCTTTGTCAACATTTTCATTTAAGATGAGATTTATATAGTCTCGAAGTTTATTATCTTTTGACTCAATTTCCATTTTGAAATTAGAAAACGACTGAAAGCCAAATGCAATCAAAAACATTATTGCATCAAAACCGCATGTGTTAACGACTGTTGAATTTTTAATCATGTTACCATTTTTTATAAATTTTATACCGGTATGTGGCTTTACATTAACGGCCTTGTCTGCTTGACCTCCCCAATTTTCTACAAATGTTGGTTGATCGCTAAATATTGAGTCTTGAACAAATTGTCGTTTCGGTTTTTGTTGTTTTTTACTTATGGGTTTTGTCGTCCTGCGATTTGTTTTTTTTACAGTGTTAGGTTCTATATGAAATTTACTCGCTGCAATATTTAACTCTCCTTTTAAATAATTAATATGTCTTTGCAGGAAAACGTCAATTCTATGTTTTGTTATTTTAGATTTCAGCAGCAAGTGTTTTAAAGTTTTAAAATGATCCTCTGATGCACTCGACGAAGGATTTTTATTATCTGATTTATATAATGGCATCATGACATTCGACCACAGGGGCAATTTTCGCAGTAGTCGTTTTATTGTCGTTAATAAGGGCGGATAATAAAAATCATTTAGAGGGCCAGTTACACAAACTTCTTCTTTATGATGTGTAACAGTTTCCTCAAACCACTTCGCGAAATTCAGCTCATTAAACGTTGTATCAACATGAACGTCATCATGTAAACAGTAACGGTCATCACTTGATAAAGAGTCATCTTCAGTTATATTATCATGTATTTCCTTAATATTTACATTTTGAAGTACACTTCTCAGGTAATATTGGGCTTCAGTACAATGCTTGGAATGATATTTAGACAGGATTATAGCTAGCAGTTTATCGATGATGTTTTTGATGACATTAATATTTTCTGCTTTTTTAATGTAAAGAATACACTGAACAAATAAGTAATTCACTTTTTTTGGTGCGTTTTCTAAAGAAATTTTACGAATAGATTTAATAAAATGGCTCGTATCAATTCTCATATATAAATTAGGTACAATGAAGTTGCCTTCTAATGCTTTAAAAGAAGCCTCTAAATAATCCTTGGTTGAGTTAAATTTTGTAAAACAATTAATTACAGCCGCAATCAAAGCCGATGAGTCGTCAGTTATAACTTCTGCGGGCGAAGTGATATTCTTTGCCCATTTAGATAACCAATCCGCAATAGTTTCTTTGGTATGGGAATTGCTAACCATTTGGGCGACGGGTACAGATTTCAAGCTATTATTAGCAGTTAACATTACTACGTATAAAAATAATTTCTTGGTTAGGTTGTTAGTTTTATAAATAGAACCAGTAGCATCTAGGGAAATAGTTATTCTGTCAACTACTTTAGAATAGTGTCTATAATAATTGAGTTGTTCTTCTAACCAATAGTGTACATGAAATGTTGGTTTTATAAGTATTTCTTGAATTATATTAGAGAACTCGACGCTCTCAGCTAAAATTATCAAAGACATTAATTCATTTTTGTGATACCAATGTTGACTATTAGATTCATAACGGATTATCCTGAGTGCTCCAAGAGATGGCAATGTAGGTGGTTCTGTATCTCCGAATGTCATTGTGCGACGTGCCAGATCTTTATGAACAACGGCTGCTGGCTTTTCTTTTAAATTATCTGATAATTTTCGTCTCAAGTACGGAGTACAACGAACTTTCTTTCGTGGGTCATGCTTAAAGTTATTATCTAAGTTGATAATTTCACAAAGAAATTCGACGACCTTGTCTGTCTTCTCGGTGTCATGAATACGCACTTTTGCGTTGCACTGAGTACATTTTCCGTGGAAGGTAATTCCATTGCTATTAATGTTATAATTTTTAAAAGATATTGTACATGGCAATTTAAAATGTTTCCAAAGCTTTTGCCTCAAAAGGCAGGACCATTTATACTTAGGAATGGTTTTGTATGTTTCATATCTCAGGTATGGCTTCTTTTTATCGTTTCGTCGAAAAGTGCTGCGTATTGGCTGTATTTTTTTCCACTCGTGAATATCCACAGGAAATTTAAAAATAACTCTATTTCTATCTTCGTTTTTACTATGTTCGGATGATTCAGGCAAAGGTGTCGATTTCTTAGACGAATTCAAAGGTGTCGTTCCAACACTAATGTTTCCTAGTTTGTCATCAATTTTTGTTGGCTCCGGTGTGAGGTCATTAGTGCCCAGAAAATTTCTTTTATAACTTAGGTACAATGCTTTCGGAGACATAGCATAATTAAGCTCTTCAGCTAGTTTCTGGTACACATTTCTATCATATTTCGGTCCTTTGAGCTGATGTCGATTTTTCATAAATAGTTGTTTCTGTACATCTAATGCTACATCACTTTTCTTGCCCATCCTCACCATTAATTGTATCAATCTGAAGAAAAAAAAATCTGTACAAATATTTATAGTGAATTACGTAACTTCTTTTTAGATTTATATATAATTTTGCTACCTATTTATTTACTAAATATATTAATAAATAACGGTTAATATAAAGTGATAATTATTTTTGATACCCTAATTATTCAACATTTTTTATAATTACTGCTCAGTATGATTACACCAATTCTTAAGTGAAAAATGCTGAATGAATGAACGATGCTGCCAACGGGCCGCTTTAAGTTTAAAATAGCGTCCGAAAATTGTATATCTCAACTTTTGCGTGTCACATTTACCTACTCTATATATGTATAGTGGGTAAAGTAGGTATATTTCCACTCTATTGAAGAGTTCCTTAAAATTTTAAAAGATGGTAGGTAAATTTCTATGGACTCTGGGCGTAAAATCAACAGAAATGTAACTCCTAATAATTGTAAAGGCTTAATACTACTAGATACACAAGTATTTTCTTTTATATAACTACGAAGCACTCTTGGGTTTTGCTTGTAAATGAACAGAACACAATTAAACAAAAACTATGATTAATTATGTAAGGTAACATAATAATCGTAGGCTCATTACACAGTTTGCTATCATATATTATGGTTAGCAAAATAAATTATAATAATAGAACTACTCATTAGACATGGATATGCACTGCGGTTGATATCACAAAGTACATATTCACTGAGCAGTGTATACATTCACTCGCATTGCCCGAGATATTGAGATATGTACTATACACCGCATTGACTATGGCATCGCATTCATTCGTATCACACGGGCAATGAGTGAGAGAAAGAGTGCATGTAATATGTATGGCTCGCCAACTCTGACGTGAAACGCATTACCCGCGACAGCTAATACAAATTATAATGAGAGTGAATGAGACCGAAGCATAGCTTAGCCACAACAAGTTAAAATGAACCCTATTCCATTGCGTTACAGTTTATATCTCAAGAAGTGATGTTCTGCATAGTGTATACACATGTCTGTAAGTGACATGGGTATGCCCTATGTACTATTAATCGCAGTATATATTATATACTGCGGTTGCTATTATCAACCGCAGTGCATAGTGTATAAATCGTATTTATCGACCGCCCTCATGGCCGGTTGATATGTACTAAAGTGCATATCAAAAGTTGATGTACTTTGGAACCGGTGCATATCATATGGCATTGACTTTCGATGCACTGTTATGCGCATGTCTACTACTCATGCAAAGATTTGTAAAAAAAGAAAATTTGCAAAGATTTGTGTCGTAAGCAGGTGCTTCATACATTTTGGTATTTTTAAATAACATTAAATAAATCTAGCATACTGATTTAATGTGCTTTGCATTATCTTATGTGCATACAACGTGTAACTTTAATATTTACGCAATCTTCTTTAGGGTCAAGTTCAATTCCTACATGCACTTACCTAGATATACCTACATCAAATCTATTTTTTAAATACAAATAAATTATATTATAACTTAAAACTTACTTACCCGTTTATTTTAACAATCCATTTTCGTCCTTGAAATAGAATTCACTGCACAAACACACGACCCATGAATATTCATATTATTTGAGCAGTATTTATATTTACTACTGTCTGTTATGCGCGTAGAGATGTGACTGTCAATAAACACTCAAGCGCAACATGAAGTAACCGCGACACCAGCGCCACATTAAAAATTACGGTAGCGTCAGTGAACTAATAGCGATCGCACACGACAAAATTAACTGATAATATATTATTATACTTAATGATTATTTTTTAAGATGTAATGAATAAACACATAATTATTTAAATAAATTACCCAATAGCGGACAAATTTTAAACTTTGAGAAACATTGAATATTTTGTTTTTTTTAGCATTTCTCATTCTGAATAACATTTATTTAAACATATTATAAGTTGTGTTTTTTCTAGGGGAAGGTTATAAGCACGCTTTATATATTTTTTATTTCTACCACGCGAGCCGAACCGTAAGTTAAAGCTAGTCCACTTAGAAATTCGTTTATTTAATATATTATCCCACTAGATAGGCTTTGAGGAAAAGAAAACGATTAATTACTTGACGCCAAGAATCAGTTATTTTTATTTTTAATGTTTTTGATGGGTACCTATACCTACCCTGTGTCATTCTTCACAATTAAGACGAATATAACGACATCTCTCAAGTTGAAATTAATAAAGCCGTTTAGACTACAAAGCGTGCCAAAGAAATGAAGGTTGCTACATATCTACATTCATTCACTCGAAAAACCTTACCGTCCTTCTGGTACAGTCGGGTAAAAAGAATGTTTATTTCAATGTAGTCACATAATTTAATTAATATAAGTACATAAATATAGAACATTTATGTACCTACCTACCAAATATATGAAATCATGGTCACCCCATCAGTTTTAATGTATGTATATTTTAGATTGAATTTATCTTCTAAAGTATTGATACAGCAGAATTGCAATTTAGTTGAAAGGAATGTACTCCTATATATTATTCAGGAAGTCGAATTTTGTAAACATACACGGCTTATTTAAAAAGATATAGGCAACTATAGAGGGCCGTGCTGAATGAACTAAAATAGATTTATTTTTCACAATATAACAAGTTGTATGAGAAATCAATGCGGTACATATGTTACTTGCTAAACTTCAATTATTTTTTAATAGTTTTTGGCTAAGTATGTTTTGTCTTTTTTAGATATTTCTTAAAATGATTTTTTCCAGCACGGCCCCACATCTATATATTATTTGTTATTATGAATTCACAATAACTGTTGCGGCACATATAACGTATTAATAGAGTACATTTCTTGAGTTATAGACATTTGTTAATACGGTATGTATTATTCAAGTTACATGGGGGGCCGTGCTGAAAGCGTTTGGCTGGCACGGCCACCTTTTTTTGCATATTTCTTCAAAAGTATAGAGGTACATTGAAAAAGAAATCGGTACATATACTGCTAGAGGCGAGTACATTGCAATGGTGTACACCATAAATGCAAATTCTGAGGGGCCGTGCTGGGCAAACGTACATAGAAAACTACATTGCAGGCATAATACTAACAAAACTGATCAGTGTACGAGTATGACAGAGTAGCTGCCACTGTTTTGCTGAACACTCACACAGTTCTTAACCTGCAATAAAATTGACTCTTATAAATACCTATTCAGTTTTGAACACCTTGAAATATTGTTAAACAAGACTATTCCCATGACAGCATGATTTTTGTGCTTAAGCCGAACATACTAGTTATCCATCTACAGCCATATTCACAAACGTTCTCAATTGAAAAACAATAATTACCTTCAACTTTTTAATTTTTTCTGTAATTACGTGTTCATCGTTCAATTTGTGGAACAATCGCATTTGTGCATGATTGAAGTCCGTTTTATAAACATCCACAATGTCTTTCCATTTGGATATTTTATTGTCATATTTTATGTAATTAAATTATTTCATAACCCCTTTATTAGGTGGGGTAGATCATGTACCACACTTAGTGAGTGGGCATTGATGGTTATTATATCTGAAAATAATAACAGGTATATAGCAATAACCTTTAACATAGACCTTCAATATTCAATGGTATTGGAATAACACGGCAACATATCATCACGCATGTATTCACCGAAGAGTAAGGCAGAGGTGAACCTATAGTACACACCCACAATTCGCAAGTTAGGTTTCAGTCAGGTTGTGTTTGATTGTTATTACGTCTAGGGGCGTTTAGTGTCCCGCAAACTGTTAGTGTTAATTTTGAATTAGGAAAATTAACCATTATACTCACCAATTCTGCTGCAACCTAAGCTTAGTTGCTCCCTCCGTGTGTCCTCTTGAAGGCTTCTTAGAGCCGAATGAAAGGCTGTACCTTGACGGCAGGCTAGTGCTATAGGTAGCAAGCCTGTGTTTCCCACAGCAGTTACTACATCTTTTATTATCGTTTTTAGTTGAATCCCAGATGTTGCCCCCTTACAAAACTAGAAGGCTATAGGTTGTTGCCAGTTGTAAAGGGCTCCTCTCAACATGAAGAAAAGTGCATGGTCAGCAAAGTCAGTAATTTTTTCCGGAAGTTCAACAAATTGACGTACCTTGACCTACGACAAAGACTCCATGTCTTTGTCGTAGGTCAAGGCTGCTTCTAATGCAACCTCATCAAACAGGACTGAACAATATTTTTTTTCTCTTCCCACGTGTTTACCTGAAATCATTATTTAAATATGATTACAATTGCAATATTAACACCATTATTAGATGATTAATGTAACATTAATTTTCTCATCTGTGAAGCCAGTTTTCCTTGAGAATCAGGTTTAAAGTTAATCATAGCCATCTAATACCAGCTTCAATATTCAGTTCAGAAACCATTTTATTTAGTGTGTTTTGTTGGGAGGATAAATATTTTATACAGGAATCTGTAACACTTTGGACTTTGCTTTAATATCTATAAATAAATAAGTTTCTCTTCAATAGTAAACCGTGCTCCCAATTGATTTTTTGTGCATTGCTTAATTTGCATCCACATATTTTTTTTGGGTTAATTTTTTAGTCAGTTTTTGCAAGGAATTTTTCTTTGAAAACTTTAGTGCTTTTCGTGATCTTTGACTGAAATCCAACTGTTTTCGGGATTTTGAATATTCACAGTAGAGCCTGGCACTTTTCGGTGAAAGAGACTTTTTGTTTAAAATAATACTCCTTCTTCGGACGCAAAAGCTCGGAGTAGAAGGAATAACTGGGTCTGTAAATAAAAATGTATGATAAGTTAACAAAATATGAGTGTCTTGCAAATTGTAAAAAAAAGTCATGTGCAAGTTGGATACGCACAGTATCGTAGTACCACCAAAACGATTTTATTTACATTATTTTTATTAATTGCCATGTTAAATTACTCAATTACTTCACCTTTTTACAACTATTACAACGGTTACAGTCCAGCGCACTAACTGTTCCTGATCGCGACGATAGGTCTTAGCGAAGCAAAATGAAAGATGAGTGGACTGTATAATATGTAATATAATGAATTTGGGAAATATGAAATTACAACTGTGTCGGTTGATAAGTCAACAAGAATATATACGCAGCCGTGCGTGAAGGCGTGCAACAGCTGACTGGTGTGGTGCAGGGCAGGGGCCCGCGTCCGGCCGTGCGGCCGTCTTGATCGCCGCTGCCTCCGCACCCCTCGTTCACTGCTGCCAGCGCGCGGCGATGTTGAGGAAGGCTGGTCTCAACAAACTCCCCCCGTTGAAGAGTATTCAACAGTGGTGACTGGCAGCGGGCAGATGGTGTTGAAGGCGCGCCGGTTGAAGACGCGCCGGATGACACGACGAGCGGCACCATTTTGTTCCCTCCTGTAGCCATATAACATATTCATGGGAGAGCCCAGAAGTGCTGCTTCAAATACTCAATACGGCTAAGCCGTTGTAAGGTGTTGACGTTGGCGTTCTGGATATGTGGATGAGGCAGCATGATTAGAGAACGACTAATAAGGAAATGTGCCGGGGTTAAAGGAGCGAGGTCGGAAAGGTCGTTGGACAGTGGAGTTAAGGGCCTTGAAATCAAAATAGCCTCAACTTGAATTAAACAAGTAGCCATATCCTCAAAAGTTAGGTTTGTTAAACCCAAAGTGCGTCGTAGATGATGCTTAGTGGATTTAACTGCAGACTCCCATCAGGCCTCCGAAGTGTGGAGTATATGCACGTATCAAAGAAAAGTTTGTGTCAGGGTCAATGTTATTTAAGTTTAAGTCTTGCGAAAGCAGCCTGGGCAACTCATTGAAAGTGCCGACAAAGGTTGTTCCGTTGTCGGAAAAGATGTTACGGTTATCTGGCTCGAAGGACCAATGATCGCGACGATAGGTCTTAGTGGAGCAAAATGAAAGATGAGTGGACTGTTAATATGTAATATAATGAATTTGGGAAATATGAAATTACAACTGTGTCGGTTGATGAGCAAACAAAAATATAGAACGGACGTTAAAATCGCGTAAACGCAGCCGTGCGTGAAGGCGTGCAACAGCTGACTGGTCTGGCGCAGGGCAGGGGCCCGCGTCCGGTCGTCTTGATCGCCGCTGCCTCCGCACCCCTCGTTCACTGCCGCCAGCGCGCGGCGATGTTGAGGAAGGCTGATATCAACAGTTCCATACCATCCACAACAATATAGTTTACATCATTTCAATTATTTGCCATGATAGAGGAAATTATTCGATGAATACATTTCGCCTCTTTACAAGAACAACGTGATATTTTTTAAAACACATTTTTACAGGAGAGCAATTTTAAACATTTAAACGTTCATAAATTCTAAAATATTGATAATTTTACAGTCAGAAAACAACTAAATTATTGCGGTAATTAATGTGCTCTCTGCAAATAAGCATAAAAAAACTCAGTTCAATATGAAATAAGTAAAAAACATGTCACGTTTTTAATGAAAATATGTCACAATATGCTTGTAACATATTGATATATCACATTGAACATGTTAAATTTGGGTGTAAGGCTGTGTGACAAGTTAAATAAAACACACTATCAAAATAAAGATCTTGTATTTCAAAAACACAAATTTACGAAAACAATGGCTTACTTACACCATTAAATTAGTTTAAGGCACAATAATCAACAAGAGATCAATCAATCACTTAGTGCTTAGTACTTGCTTTAGTTAAAATTATAAGGTAACTAAAAACTTACTTTCATACAAATAAAAAAATCAAAAAGTTAACTGTACTTAAAGTTATCTAATAGTAATTAACGTCTTCTAACACAATTATGGCACCCAGTTTTATAGTACTTTAATCAAAATAGGAACATTGCTATCACCCTTCATAAACATAGAATCATTATACGAATCGTTGTAATAAGACTGATTATGTATGTACAAAGATTTTTTTAATTGTATTTTTTTGAAATATTTAATTGCTACATTTAAAATGATAGTGTTTTTATTAGTATTAAGAGAATTTGTGACTCTATGTTTATGAAGGGCGATACGAAGGGCTAGGAATGAGGTTTTTATTAACCAAATCCATGAGATCAGCTTTTTTTCTCTGCTAGTCCAGGTTTTTGAAGATAGGCCTTTTTTGCCTACATTTATTAATGTGATAATATTTTATATAAAAACAAACATATAATTAACAGTACATACTCACATGCCACTGAATAAATGAGCTTCCATTTCATAAGACAATCATATATACATAGATACATAAAGGCAACTGAGAACTTATAACTACTTCATTCTTACTCACTGACTCACCAATTGTTCCAGAAACATTTGACAGTCAGATACTAGAATTGGAGAAGGAGCGACTAGAACTTCAAAAGAAGCAAATAATAATAGATGAGGAGAAACCAATATTAACCCTTAATACGAGGGTGGCACTGAAAATTTCGGGAATCAAGGAAGTGACACAACATTACTATTTAAAAATGTATTTATTGCTTTTCGAAGTATTAGAACCGCGAAATTTGACACATTTTTCCCTACGATAGAACCAATCATTGAAGCAACCATTCCATTCGGAAGTTGGGGTCTCCAAAATGGCCGTTTTGTAGGCGTCCACAGCTTCTTCAGGTGATGAAAATCTCTGTCCACGCAATTTATTCTTTATTTTAGGGAAAGTATAGAAATCATTAGGGCTTAGGTCGGGGCTGTACGGCGGATGGTCTAATAATTCTATGTTTTCTTGCTCTAAAAACTCTTTTGTTCTGTGCGCGGTGTGAGAACTCGCATTGTCGTGATGGAGGATGATGCGGCGGTTGCAGTTCTCTTTACGGAGTTCAGAAACGACCTGTGGCAAACAAATGCTAGCATACCATTTTTGTTGGCTTTAACTCATTTTCGAACACCCAAACTCGTGACTGGTTTTTTGTTTCGGGTTCCAGGTGACGAATCCTGGATTTTAATATGACAGGAACAGTGGAAATATTCCATTCCCGATACTTTTAGTGCAGCCCTCGTAGGGCATGGGTAAACTGTTGGTGTTTGATACAAAAACGCAGCAAATTTGCATGGATTGTAAATCAGTATATCCCTAAGTGTTTTCAGTTTTTCAGGAAAACATGTGGGAAAATAATTCCTCGTGTCCATTTCGATCATCACATTATGTGATACATGGGAAATTATTTCCCAACATAATGGGAAATATATTTCCTACACATCCAGTAGTAGGGGCAAGAAAGTAGCATGTGATTATTTTATTATACAGGATAATATTTATGTCATAAAACAAATAAATGTAAACATTTATTTATTGGTGAACATTTCAAAACAAGGAGCAGCACACAAAGACACCTTACAAATATACTTGCTGCGTTGTTCCTTTGCACGTGTACTGCACATCCTACACCACCGAAATTTGGACAATTCTGGCATGTGCGATCCAACATCCACTTTTCTTACTTCCTCGGGTACTGCAGTGGCACCTCCTTTTTTGGTTTTGAATGCTGGAGCAAGATTTTTTCGTGAAGTGAAATTGTGTATCAGACCCCTGCCTAATCGCAGTCTAAATTCCTTGTGGGTGTTTCGCCGGTCTAAATGGGATGTCATATAAACAATGTACGCATTGATCACAGCTGCCTCAAGTAAAAACCAAAAAAGTCGGTGCCTATTCTTACGAGATTTGCGCCCAAGAGGGTATGATGCTCTATAATGATCAAAGTGATCAACTCCTCCCATAAACTCGTGTACTTTTTTATTGAAAGGGCCAAAACACTTATTTTTTGGTGCCATCTTTTTGTTTTCTCTCAATCAATTCAACGGCTCGAGGATTAAATGCAGTACTTGCAACAAAGACATCCTTGGTGTCTTTCCATTTTATAACGGTTATTGGTCCATATATTGGTATATAAATTCTCCCGGTTTCAGGACTGTTTCCTTCTTTTCATCACGGTTTAGATTTTTTCCTGTCATCAAATCCGGTAAACCCTTGCGGTTTATTCTTATTGTTCCAACACTATAAATACGTTTCTCAAATAAGATCTCTAACAATGGAAGGCTAGTGATAAAATTGTCAAATGCTACCAATGTATGGTTTGGGAAAGATTCACATTTAACTTCGGAACATTTAAGGTCGAGAAGCGACAACTACGACATTCATTCATGACTGAAACAATCGTCATTCATCATCATTTGAGCCGAAAGACGTCCACTGCTAGACATAGGCCTCCCCCAAAAGGGGGGGGGATTAGCCATAATCGCCACGCTTGGCAGGCGGGTTGGCGAAACATCTTAAACAATGATTCATTGATAAATAGTCGCCCTGGTGACGAGCAGCGTAAGCAATTACCCAATATTTCATTCATAAATTCTGAAGCCATCTAGCATCGTATGGTACGAAACAGAAGGACACGCCTACATTGCTTACACCACCCAACAACAGAGGGTGCTATTATGTATATCAGTCACAGTTATTTCAAAATAAGTTCGTCTGGTTACATGTCGCGACTTAATTCTACCATTTATTATTACCACTGTCTCTAAGATCATATTGCTGTGTATTGGGAACGTACATGCTCACCATAATACGAGCGAGCTTGACGTATTTGGTACCAGGGCGAGTAAAATGAGTCTGTATTCCAGGGTAGGTAAGTATAATACATTCTCTACATCTACAGTTATATTTGTGTAGAAGTATGTTCTCCTGTTCATATTAATTGCTTCTACCATGTCTACCAGTTTGTTGTGAAGAACCATTCTTTGTCTTATTATTTCTAAAATCTCACTCGCTTAAATATTATCATGAAAGCGAACACCAAACTTATTTAACAAAGCTGCCGCTATTTGAAAGTTTTCAAACATATGTGGTAGAGCCCGATGAAAGTATTATTGTCTGAATATTTTATAATCTCTCTTATGTCCATTTACGGCCTCTGCCACCCATCTACAAATTGTTACACAGCGGCTTCGGTTAGCTTGGGCTGTTGTGAGTAGGTGCTCGCCTTCTAAGAGACTTTCAGGCATACATGTTTTATAACCACATCGTTCTAACAAACTTATACTATCCCTAAAACCTCTGTCCAGAATGAATACATCATTACTTTAAAAATATGATCTTAGAGCAGACCCTTCTTCGAATAGGCTATTCATAATGTTGGCATCTCTGCCCCCGATAGAAGAAAAGACGTATCTAACAAAAAGTAAAAACGGAGAAAAAAATGTTTTAATGAATGAAACGGGAAATTGTTTGCTGTCTTCGAGTAAATTAAAATGTTTACATAATAAAAGTTGAAAATAATTCCCACTAGGCTAGGCTTTAATTTGTTTTAATAAATAATATGAATTTATTAATTATTATATTAAAAATAATGAAAAAACCGTTACAACTTAGCATAAAAAATGAAGAAAAATATTACTTACTTAATTGAATAGACGTAAATGGCTAGATGCGTCTTTTAAATTTCAAACGCTTGTGGGTGTACTTTTCTTCTAAGTATTTAGTTTAGCTATCTAGTATATGGGTTTAACAGCAATGGGCGCATAGGTATTTCCGCCTTTTTTCTTAAGAATTAGAAAGTATGTAGATAACCCTTGGCTTAGATAAAATGTTTATAAAATTATTTAATAATCCTTTTATTTACGGTAATATATCTAGTATAGTAGGTTTGTGGTTATCTTATAAGTTATAAGCCATAGCCTAATTTATTATTTGTAAATAAAACACAATTGATTATATTCAAGTATTTATTTAAATTCTTTTGACATAAACAAAAATGCTATCCATGGCACAGTAAATTATAATGGAAATCAGAACTATGTATTAAACTTGAGCAAAGTTTGCTTAATCAGTCTTATATGATACAGATCTATAATTGTAATTATCTCTTATATCTTTATCATAGCAAATACGTCTTAAAAAAATAACATTGTTAGGCTATAATCCCATTACTACAAGTAGTTTTCAAAAGTAGTTTACTAACAATATTATGATAATTATTTGACTAAATTATCAAAGTAAAAACGTTATAAAATCAATATCAAAAAATTAAAAAAAAAATCAGTCTCAACTGCCTCTAGATTCTCTTAAAATCTAACTTTAACGTAAGATCACAGACAATTATCAATCCTTTGGACAAATCTTAAAAATAAGTACAAAAATTAGTTTTTTTGAAAAATATTGTCTAACCTAAAAATCTAAACAGATAACATTAACGAGATGTAAATGCAGTTCCACTGCTACCAAACACAAAGAGCTGCTGTTGCTTTGTATGCCTATTTGTCACCATCTTCCTCATATTCGTTAATCAAATCGACAGAGTTATCATTAACTGGCAAATTTAGCCAAAACGCCCTTCGGTTCTCTGGCATTAGAGAAAGTAACTGATTGATTATGTCAGATTTTCGCTTTTCATTAACTCCTCTGAATTGAGTTTTTATTACTGGTCTTGGAATGCCAATTTTGATATTTTTCACTCTCAGGCAGTCCAGTTCACTTTCTATGCCATCATAATCAGTTCTGTATGCTATTGTATTTATTCCCCTTCGAAAAGTGACTTCGCACATGCTACTCAGATAAACTCTTGGAATCGTATTTTGAAGTTTGTAAGAAGAAGAGCAATCTTCAAATCTACAAAAGTCGCTGACGACCATTTTCTTCACAGTGATTTTACGATGAGTATCAGAAACCGCGTGATGGAAGTCTTCGAAGTCATATATTCTTTTCTTCTTTTTGAGTGACAACTCGACCTGGTGATGAAATTCATCCGCTGACATGTAAGTGTGTCCTACTTCCAAATATTTCAGAGTGATAGTTTCCAAATTTACATCGCTTGAGTTTATCAGATACAATAAATAGGAAAAAAGACTCCAGTTCTTGTTTTGAGCGGCACAGTTGTCAAGCCACAGTATTATGTGCTTGACATCACGATAATTCAAAAAAAAGGCTCGGAAGCAGCTTATGATGTCGTCTTTTTTCCTGCCAGCAATAGCTTCGTGCCAGATACAAGCAAATGTGTCCTTCGCGCCTCGAAATTTCTTGTCTCCAAGAGGTACGAAACTCTCGTTAAATAATATGAGTCTTGGGCAAAATATAGCAACCTTGAATTCATCAAGACGAGGGCACATTATAACCTTTTCTAGGTCTACAGAGTAATACATAGCGTCACTGGTTTGGTCTTGCATACTCATTTGACGAGATTTATCTTCATCGTATTTCTGTCGTGCTGAAATGTATCTTCTGTGATGTAATTCATATTCCTTACATAAGGTGCAATTTCGATGACGGATCTCCATAATATTAGGGTTATGTAATTTATATTTTTCGCATATTTCGCACTCCTCATTACCTAGTTTTGCGAAAGAGATATTAAGTTCTTTAATAACTCGTCGATAGTGATCGTAAGATACACAATCTTCGGGAGCGGACTGCTCAGTTATACCCATTTTTTCACAAAGTCTTTGTACATATCACGGATATTTAATTCTGACGGTAAATATTTTCGTTTGGGTGCATGTACCCTTCTGTAATGTGATACAGCAGGATGAAAAGAATTAATGTGATCAATGATGGGCTTGTTATCGATCTTTTTAGGGTTAGGATTATTGCCTCGCATATCCGTTATTTCTTGTACTTGCACTTGTTTTAAAGCGTTTCGCAGAACCTTGTCGTTTTTTTTCCCAAATCCAAGGGTTGTCAAAAAAAAAATCTTGCAAACTGTTACTTTCTCATTATTTTCATTCAACATAAAATATGTAATAGTTTTTCCTCGGTTAATTTCTTTTGAGTTAGGATTTTTTTTTGTTCGCCTGGCCGGTATAGTTTGAGATGTGTTGTTAATTATGTATATGTACTGTTCTCTCCACGTAAAATTACGAAACTGCTTATTTATAATACCTCGCTGGTTCTCAGATATATTTGAAGAACAGTTTTTTTTACATTCTTCGGCACAACCTGGTTTAACGCAATACTTGGTATTAGCCTTTAACTCTTAGCTTTAATACGCTCTCGCAATGAAGTATCGTAATGTTTGCGTTTACGTACACTTCCTTTCTTGGTAAGTTGGATTACATTTTCAGAAGCCTGGTCAGTCTGATTTTCGGACTCAAAATCTTCTCGTTCAGGTGACTCTGATACGCGAATGTGGTTTTGTTGTGAGTTCTCTATGAAATCAATATCTGAATCAGAGTCGATATCACTATTATTGTTGGTTTTTTTTTGTGGTGGAATGTAATCTTTATCAATAACTGAATCATCAGAGTCAAAATCTTTTACTGAACTTGTTGAACTGCTGCTGCTGCTGATAGTAGCTGCAGTGGTGGTATCGCAGATTTTATCCGGAAGAACACTATCAGTTGTAGAGACGTGGTTAATTTCTTCACCATTAGTAGCTGCAGTGGTGGTATTATCGCAGACTTTATCCGGAAGAACACTGTCAGATGTAGAGACGTGGTTATATTCTTCACCATGGCTTATTTGGTAAGGGTGTTGGTCGTGAAATAAGGGATACAGCGAAATTCGCTCTGTATTTTCCACTGCAGTACTATTTGTACTTTCCGTACTTGTGGAAGCTAAAGCTTTAGTAAGTAACTCAAAGCATCGACCCTTTTTCATGTTAGTTTTACCTGTAACAACAGTTAATAGTGTTAGAATGTACAAAAAAAGCACGTTAAGAGTTTGCAAGCGATATAACGCACAACAAACTTAACTTTTATTAAACGAAAATTAAATATGATCACAAAAAACACACAATTTAATAAGAATTACTCAATAAAAGCTCACTTCTGTTAAGTATCACTAATGTATTATATATCTTATTCAAAGAAATGATAAAATGTAAGTACCTAATAAAAATGTTTATGAATGAAATAATTTTCGTACACCTAAATCCGAATGAAGTAAGTAAAACAAGTCTTTAACAATTCGTATTATTATTTGGCACACTACGGTTGAATAAAATTGCACACACAAACAACATACAAACTTTTCAAATAAAAAATACTTACTTTGTTACGACGAATCACGCTGCGAAAAATTGCGCGACCGCGACACGTCGTGCTCCTCCAACCTACTCGGGCGTAACTGACATAGAAATTGGTCAGGCGCCGTACTAAACATACCCCGCTCCACCCCCGCGCAGTCTCCGCTCGATTCACAATTTCTAGGAAAAAAGGACGTTTCTGCACACATGCGCCTTTTTTATTAAGCATCGTATTGTATTTTTTTATTCAACGTAACGTATTAAGACGCTTATGGCAAATGCGCCTATGCTAAAACAATTTTACGAAGTAAATAGGGCGCAAGTGGTTAGATGTGGTCTTTTTTTCTTAATATGAAAGCAGTTTTTTAGTAACGCGTTAGACGCAAATGCTTATTTGCGTCTTATTAACTTCCTCTCAGAAATAGGGACAAATATGCGCCTTTTATATTACTGAACTAAAAAAAGAACTGTAAAGTATAAGGACATTATCTACATAAATGCGACTTTTTAATTAAGTTTCATATAAATTCGTCTTTTCATCTTCAATCGGGTGTAAAAAAATGAACAGAAGCGCCCTATTTTGTTGTGCTAAAACCGCATTGGATTGAGTTAGAAAAATATTAAAAATACAGGCAGATGCGCCTTTTTTTTCTGATTCCGGCAATGTATATAACTCAAATCCGGAAAAACTGTTAGATGCGTCTTTTTTTCTATCGGGGGCAGATCTGAGGTAGTGGCTTTGTATAGACTAAAAAATACCAAAACATAGCCATCGCAGACAACAATTAAAAAATGTTTTAATAAGTTTCTGTATGTATGCAAGGAATAGCTTTGTTTTTGAAATAAATCATTGGCACTCTTATGTATTTTTGTATTGTTATTTATTTAGTTATTAAAAACTCCGGAACAGCTGGACTTGGAACTAAGTAAATTTACAACTAGTATACAGCAAGCTGCCTGGAACGACACACCGGAAAAAACACACCGGGTTAAAGCAACCGCCTACCCTGCAGAAATTAGATGTCTTATAACCGAAAAGCGGAAACAGAGAAACAGATGGATCAGACCAGATGTCCACAAGATAAAAGACTGCTGAACAACCTTACTAAGCGTCTTACAAAAGAAATTCAGCACTACACTGACACCTTAACAAACAACTACCTTAGCCAATTGACGAGTGATACCAAAACAGACTACTCGCTATGGAAGGCTACAAAGTATATGAAACGACCGATCATACAAATACCTCCTATTAAGGAAGAAAATGGAAAATGGGCAGTGACGGACCAACAAAAGGCCTTAAGGTTCGCTGAGCATTTGGAACAAATATTCCAACCAAACGAAGCCCAGAGTCACAGTGCGAGGGTAATACTCGTACAGAGTGTACAAATGAATTCAGATATTAAGTTGGTTACCCCAAAAGAAGTATCTAGAGAAATTAAATGTAATTTTAATCGGAAAAAATCACCTGGTTACGACTTAATTACAGGGGAAGTTTTACAAAATCTCCCACGTAAAGCCATAGTCAAGCTTACCACGCTCATTAATGCTACATTTCGATTAATGCACGTTCCTGACATATGGAAAGTAGCTGAAGTCATAATGATAGCCAAGCCTGGCAAGCCACCTCATGAAACAACATCTTACCGACCAATCTCACTATTGCCTGTGTTATCAAAGCTATTTGAGAAATTATTACTAAAGAGATTGAAGCCTCTAATCGAAAGTGAAAATCTAATTCCCGATTACCAGTTCGGATTTAGAGAACAACACTCCACGCTCGACCAAGTCCACAGAATTACCAATATTATTGAAAGAACACTAGAGGAGAAGAAGGTGTGCTCCACGGTTTTCCTTGATGTAGCCCAGGCTTTTGATAAAGTATGGCATGAAGGTCTCCTATATAAACTAAGAACGATACTGCCTCAGCAATTTTCAGACATCCTAGAATCGTATTTATCAGACAGATTGTTTAGGATAAGACAAAAAAACGCCTATTCAGACCTTAGGCAAATAAAAGCTGGAGTACCACAAGGGAGTGTACTTGGTCCGGTCCTGTACCTACTATACACCTGCGATATTCCTGAGCTAGAAAATAATTTTATTGCAACCTTTGCTGACGACACAGCTATCATGGCTGTTGGAAATAGCCACGAGGAAGCTGTGGAAAAAGTTCAAGAGTCCTTAAATCGTATATATGAGTGGACTACAACATGGCGTATCAAACTGAATGAAAGCAAGTCTATCCACATTGACTTCACCAACAAAAAGCCAAAATACTTCCCGGTATTCGTCAATAATCAACAAATACCATACGCGAATACTGCTAAGTATCTCGGCATGAACCTGGATGCAAAACTGCGCTGGAAAGAGCATGTCAAAATGAAAAGAGCAGAATTGGATATTCGGTACAAAAAAATGTATTGGCTACTTGGTAGACAGTCGCCATTGTCAATACCTAACAAATTGTTGTTATATAAACAAATTTTAAAGCCTTTATGGACCTACGGTATTCAGCTGTGGGGCTGCACCAGTCAAAGCAATCGTCAAATCATACAACGTTTTCAAAACAAAGTACTAAGGGATATAGTCAACGCGCCCTGGTACATTAGAAACAGCGACCTCCACCGGGACCGCAAGATGGATGTCATAAACATAGTTATACAAAAATATGCAGAAGCTCATGAACACAGACTTCATCATCACGTGAATGTCGAGGCGATCCAACTCCTTGACAACACTGATTTAGTTCGAAGACTAAATAGGGTAAAACCTTTTCTGCCTTATTACAAAACAAGGTCTATATTTTGACATGGCTTAAACCATGGAGCCAGTTTTTGTAATAAGAACGTAACAGTGATTGAAATACCGTTTTTTATACAAAACTGAAAACTTAGTTCGGTACCAAGTTGACAGTTTTGTGTTTAGGAACTTTACCATAATCGGAATAAAGTTCGAAATTCAATAATGGCTCCATGTTTTAAACCTGGGTCTGAAGCTAAACCTTGTTTTGTAATAAGGGGGAAAGAGTTAGTTTAGTGCAGTGTAAGTGAACTTAAACTGTAGTGCCAGTGCTGACTTTTATAAAGAACACGTGAATCAAGTGTCTTTCCCTTAACTTATAGTGAATAAGAAAGACGTTATTGGACGATTTCTTAACTTTATAGTTACTTAGCAGTTTAAGTTATATTTAAATTACTTATTAGCTAATAGGCCAGATTGTAATGTGAATAAATTATCACCAGTTGTGATACTTTATAAGGAAAAAAAAAAACTCTTATGTATTTAAATGTATGTGCCATCACTTCTAACAATTACATTATTTTTGGTATAGCCCTAAAAGGACTCAATAAATTATCGTCTCTTGATAAATGGTTGATTCCCAGAAATCTTGGTACAAATAAAATAGAATAGAATACTCTACAAAATGATTTATTAGTACATATTGCCCTTATTTTGCCCATTAAGGTTCCCAAGGTTTTTCGTGGTACTTGGACTAATGATGAAATTCTTTCGTCAGAATCGCCTGTCCTCAATTTAAATAGCAATGCTGCTAGGCCTAGCTTCCCTCTTTTTATTTAGGCAATTTGTGGTTTGCCTTCAACTAAATATTGAACGAACTTTACTTAATCCCATTCAGTAGGTGGAAAATCAATTCATCCATTTCATCTATATTTTCAAAATCTAATGATAGATTGAAGGCATTTACAAATGTTAATTTGTAAATGCTGTATTGTACGCATACACGTACATGTTGTATTTGTACGCATTTAGTGCGGCCAACGCGCATGTGCGTTTTTCAGACGTTTACCATGTGCTCGCGGCGCGTATGCGCTTCCATACAATTTACGTAACTGTCTTCAAGTGCGGCGCGCCGCATCTGTGCGTTCATTGTGCATCTCTATTGTTTCGAATACATCGTAAAATAAGGCTCGGTAAGGGTGTCTATACACTACACACAAGTTATTTCGATTGTTACATACGTTATTCGGTTGTTACATATGTAGGTAATATGTTACGAGTGTCAGGGTGGAATAATATTCGTTCGTGGTTTACCCACTACAACTGGCTTTCCGAGGTAGCTAATTAAAAAAAAAAAATATTGAAGTTGATTTGTGAGCGATCAATAAAAATTTGTTTTTGTAAATAATTTTTTTACTTTATTTTTTTGTTTTTTTACCCACGCCTTTCCCTTTAGGCGTGGGTAACTCCGGCCGGGGGCACGGCCGTTTGGCGGGCCGGTCGTCAATTGTGACGGCTCTTTTCGCCGCCTGCAGCAGAGCCGTCATGGACCTGCGTCCCGCACCGCCGCTGTCCTCGGCACCGCAACTGTTCCC
Organism: Tiliacea aurago; assembly: GCA_948098905.1. Lineage (NCBI taxonomy): Eukaryota > Metazoa > Arthropoda > Insecta > Lepidoptera > Noctuidae > Tiliacea > Tiliacea aurago. Next base: position 5,948,331 of record OX402589.1, read on the forward strand.
GGTGCCGCTAACCCCGGGCACGCCAATGCCATCAGCGTCGCTGCCCCCAGGCTCGCCGTAGGTAGCGGCAGTCGGAGGCAGCGACGCCGACGGGACCCAGTCACTGGGATTTGTATCCTCGTCTTGCCTAACAAAAAGTTATAAATATGTATTAGGACCTATTGGTTCGACATTATCTTTGGTAATAATAACTTCAAAGAAAACTACTTAAATACACATAATAAACATATTACAGCTAAGCCTTTGTATTTGTAGTTATAAAAATTATGAACTTACAGAAATCCTTCCATTTCCAGTTCTTTTGAAGTTCTGGAATCCTTCCAGTTATGGTTTGCAATTTGCAAATCATAACTAACTACCTATCGTTTTAGTTTACGGCCATTTAATATCAGGCTATAGTCATCGGACCATACTGCCTAGGTTTACGTGAATTGATTAATTTGAAAATAATATTAATATCCTATAAAACGTTGCGATCCATTCAACAGAATGATTAGTTCGACGTTTTACCGTTTTTTACGTCTCTATCTACAACAGTAAAACGACGAACTAACAATTTTGTGGTATGGATCGAATCTAATCTGTGTAGGTACGAAAAAAGTTGGCACAGGTTTCTGTAGCCATGCCAAAAATATATAAAAAAAACAATCCTAACTCCTAGGTAAGGTTACACACCTCAACCAACAAATAGGATCCTTCTTTGTTGTAGTACAATAAAGTCTGATACCTACCTGCCTAGTTCATACTCACCTATAAATCTGCCTTACCTGTTGAAAGTCTTCACTTTATGTTTGTGTGTGTGATGGAAGTTAGATACAAAGAAAGAAAGAAAGAAAAATATTTTATTCGGGACACGCACAAGAAATACAAATATAGCATTTAAAACTAACTTACAATAAAAACAACCAAAACTTGTGCGATGCCAAAAAGGTCCCTATCTCAGCATAATGCCGCGATATTTAAAAAATAAACACCGCAGCGCTGGTATTGTGATAGGGCCCGCTGTGATGCCACGGACTCACCTACGGATACGCATAAATGCCACTAGGGTAATAAAAATAAATAAAACAACACCTACAATAAATAAAAATAAAACAAAATTTATTAAATATAAAACGTAACTATGTACTAAATAGACTGGTCTGTGCTCACGCCCGACCTAAGCGCCCGACACTCGAAACATCACTTGTCTATGCCATAGACAGATGAGACTATTGTATATAGTGAACGACAAGCGAAGGGACGCGGGCGCAATAGGTTGCATTCGTTCGGCTGTCAAATCAATGTTTACAGAAAATAGGGTCATCATCATCTGCCCGCCTTTTCCCAAACATGTTGGGGTCGGCTTCCAGTCTAACCAAATGCAGCTGAATACCAGTATTTTGCATGGAGCGACTGCCTATCTGACCTCCACAACCCAGTTACTGGGTAACACGATATCCCTTGGTAAGACCAGTTGTCAGACTTTTGGGCTTCTGACGACCCGTACCAATTTAGATACAAAGGGTAATGAATAAAATAAAAAACTTGAGGAAAAGTTCATAGTATATTGGGGAAGCCCTGATGAGTCGTCTGGACAAGAACGATCACCAGGGCTCCCCATAATCAACACGCTCTTGGAGCCAGGTCAGCCAGACGCTGCGAGCCGGTGCACAAACAGGTATTTGGCCCTAAAAGTCGGACAAAAATATTTTTTGCGTTTTATAGTATTATTAAAGTATTTCGTTCTATTTTGAGGCATAATAGAGTAAAAAAAAGGCATATATTATTACATTATACAAATTTTATTTCTAATTTTCATCATCTTCAGAGTTATTTTCAATACTAATATTGCAAATATCATTTTCCTCCAAAAGATTCATGGTATCTGCTGAAAGAGGACTCTTTCTTTTATGTTTAGCGTTCCTCATTCCCGTCAGCAACGGGTCTGATGTCAAGAGCAACCTATTTAAAACGTCTGTGTTGCAGGCTACTCTCGAAATTTTCGGGCGTAGTTTAGTCGAAACGATAGGATGTGCTTATTGCGGGCTTCTGCAGCTTCTTCAGACAGTTGCCCGATTGGCAGAATCGCCTCCTTTATCACGGCTGCCCCATGACTCAACACCTTATGTAATGTCGGCGACATTGGATGAAACTTGTACAAAGAAACGTACAATTCAGCAGTTTCTTTACAGTAAATTTCGAATTTTTGGATGTTAATTTTTATCCCGCAGCACATGGTGTCTAGGATGACTTTTAATCGGTAGATTAAATTCTGGTCAATCCCAGTTATTTCTGCAGCTTTCTCGTATTCATCGAAAAATCGCCTACTGGTATTCCCATCATTAGTGTTTCCAAAGTTAGCCTTTGGAATATCTACTAGTAATCCTAGTTGTTCACGAAACTTGGTTTGGGTTTCTTTTTTTCGTGTCTCCACTAGTTTCTTCTCGTCGGCAGTCAGGCGAGCCCTCCACTTCATGACTGGTAATTTATAAGCTACATGCAGTATGCTCTCGAAAAATCTTATTCGAGCGTGCAGCAAAGATAGACCAAATCGCATGTTTTCCGTATTGCAGGGCCTTTCTTTTGTAAGGTCGTTGAAATCGGAGGATGTGGCGCCACATATGTAACATCTCATCGTTGACTTGGTATGGGTTGCTGCGTTACATACCTTGCCGTCCACCATGGTAAAAACTATTTTATGTTTGACGGATATGTCGTCGATCTTGGTCTTGCTCAGTTCTTTTATTTGATTTTCTACGTACTCGATTTCCTCATTAGTCACGTCAGTGTTTTCTTTCATAAATCGTTTGCGTATTGGTCTGCAATATCGTGGTGATGACGGAGTTGGGTTTTGCCAAATAATTTTTCTTTCCGTTCCATAGACTAGTTGGAGTGGAACGACAGAACTTTGAAAAATGTTGGCGTCGGAATCAGTCTCATTTGCAAATTTCATTTTATATTGAATCTGCTGAGATCCGTCACAGCCCCATTTGCTGATGAGCAGAAAGGACTGCTTTTCAGATTCAGTCAGTTGCTCCAAGACCTCCTCACCAAGATGCAATAATAATCGCTTGATGGTGTAATCCATTAAGCTTTGTACCCTTACTTCGGCACAGGTCTCAGTTATGCTGTGGATTTCGGGGTAACATTCTTTCTTCAACTTCTTTAGAATCGAATAGCATGGGTAAAAGCCTGGATTCGTGTCTCGAACCACTTCGTATTGGGACTGGGTAAGCCCAGCTTCAACAAACATAAACAGGGAACGAAGGTGTGCCAATTTCGTTGAAACTTCTTTTTCTTGTTCAGCTGCTTGTTCTTTTATCGCTGCTGCATATTTTTCTGCTTTCCGGGGGCTTCTGGTAAAGACCTTTACGATTTTTGATGCTTCAACTTCGCCAGTTTCTCGAAATTTCATTTGTGTTGCGTATGCCAGCACATCTAAGTCAGATGTTCGAAGATTTTCAGTTTTTCGCCTTTTATTCCTTTCACATAACTCTGAAAACGACTTTTGAGGTCTACCTGGCCTTAATCCTATAACAAAAGATAAACCTTTAGTCACTGATAAAATTCTATGAAATATAATAATGTTCAAAACAAAAGAATTGTTAACCTAAATAGGTACCTGTTTTTGGTAGCGATATGGTGCCCTTGAGCCATTCTTTGTTCGCTTCTAGGAATCTGGCTTTGGTGTTGCGGGCAGCTGACCATTTCTGCTTGAATTGGTGACGTATAATTGACAACTTGTGCTTTGCATCGGCAATGTTTGGGTCATCTTCAGAGTATTGACGGAGAAGTTCCAACTCCATAAATTCCAACTTTTCATTGAAAGTTGAAGCATTGGAGCGTTCCATGATAGTTAGTAAATCGTTTCTAGTACCCACGTCCCAGAAGAGCCTGGAAACAAAATAAACTAATTTTCATAAAAAAAAACAACACGTGGTTTTCTGAGTCCATTGAAAAAAAAATTGCCAAAAATGGAGGGGTGCGTTAGGGTGGCTGTTTTACGTATTTTAGAATACTATAGAGTCTATTCTAAAACAAACCATATACATTTTTACTTAGAAATGCTCAGAAATAATTTAAAACGCTTAAAGATTTTTTGAAATGCGTATTTTATAGGACTTTTTAAGAATTAGTTACTAATGGAGCTAAAGGTATGAAAACTCCCTCTTTTCCTAACAAAACTAAATTAAATAAAAAGTACATACCTGGTTGTGTAAGATACATAGTAGAAATTCAAAAGAAATTGACTTTTTCACCATAAATTGAATATTTGAAAACAATGAAATTTGAGCGCATCGAATAATTACACGACCACGGCAAGCGAAGGGTAATTTCCGACTGAGCTCATGGAGCGGGGGAAAGTCTCTAGCGCGTCGGATTCACGCTATTGGTAGGGGGAGATACCATTGTATTTCGAGGAATAATAAAAAACGGCGTCTAACTAAAACAAAAAAAGGGCCAAATACCTGTCTGTGCGGGTGGTTCTGGTGGTGCAGGCCGGGGTCCGTTTCTGCAAAAAAGAAAATTATGATTTGTAGATAAAAAAAAAAAAACTTCCGAATATGAACTACATTTGGTATTGGTTTTAGTGAGGTAAGAATCCCACGCTCCCCGGTCTTATTCCCAAAGAACAGGCGCCTTTTGAAGGTTTCCTCTCGAAAAGAAATAATAGAGCTGTCACGGGACGACTGGCAGATGTGAAACATCGCACCACACAAACATTTACACACTACTACATATAGAGTGTATAAGTGTAAAGTGGCCGATCGCCACGCGGCATGTGTCGCCCCGCCAGCAATCAATGTTTCACATCAAAAAGAAAGGCTGGTAGGCCATGTATGTGCAGTTGAGCAAGTAAGTACTCACCTCATTTCCATGTACACGCCGTCTTCTGGCCTGTACACCAGCAGCGGGTGCACGTGCAGCTCCAATCGCCGCATGCGCTCGTGCACGTCAGCGATTGGAGCCAGCAGCCGCCGAATCTGTCGAAGAAAAACATTAAATCATATTTCTTCTGTAAAGGTACGTACGCGTAGCGTTACGAGTGACCATAAAAATGTGGCGTGTATTATTATTCCGTAACTTTAACCTAATACTATTAAATTATAAACAAAAGTGGCACTAAACAATCAATAACTGTTAATACCTCGTCCACCGACTCTATTAGATAGTTCGCCGCGTCGCCGTCGTTGGCCTGGTGCACCTCCACCACGTTCTGATAAATATGTCTGAAATGAAAAAAACATTTAAAATAATAATAAATACCTAATCATAACAATATTGCTTACATGAAATATTCGTTACAAATGTCGGTACTTACTCGTGGGTGGTGGCAAGCGAATGGCCTGGCCCCAAGAGCTCATAGTTAAGTAGATTAAGTTAATATTTTTTTCGACGTAATCCTCCTATTGAGTTGAGTTACCTAGTGTCAATCAAATTTAAATCGTAGTTCAACATTTTGACCGAGTGAATGAATGACAAAACAAAACAATGTTACCAGTTCAATTCAATGTTCAATTTCAGCCAGTTATCTGTAATCTTAGTGTGTTTAGAAATATAATAAAAGTATTACTCGTCACACTATTGTTTATGTAATTCGCCCGGTACTTGAGCTATATGACGTCATCGCGTCGCTGGGCCAATTAGTATTCATTTGTTTAAAATATGTAAGCTTATCTGGTGATATGACTACATAATATTTTAAACAAATGACTTGGAGGATGCGCTAAGGTAGCCCGCGAAATTCAAATTTTATTACGTTTTTTGCAATTTACAGGTCAGTATGAGGTTGTATGTTCATCTAAATATGATTCACGGCCGTAACAAATATGGCTTTACAGAATTATAATCATTAGAATCGGTACAACTAACTCTCTTCGAAAAATCCAATTGAATGTCTATTTCTGAAATAATCTTTCAGTAGGATTTTATGAACTTAGAGTTGTAATGCTGATTTTAATAATTATAATTCTGTAAAGCCATATTTGTTATGGCCGCGAATCATATTTAGATCAATATACAACCTGTTACTGACCTGCAAACAGCAAAAAACGCATCTCGCGGGCTACCTTAGCTCATCCCCCTTAAGTTACTAATTTATTTATATAGGTTCCTAAGGGTACGCGTCCATTGGCCCGCGCCGGACGCACCGCACGCATTTATGAGCAAAAGAATGTTATTACTTGGTCATTTTATTACAACTTTCATTCATTCATTCAGTCCACATCATTTCCGTCGCCAGCAGTCGTTCACTTCACTTACCTTCTTTTCAAATCAAAAGCCTGATAGGTAGGTACCTACTTACTTCAGAATTATGAAAGTATTATTTTTAGTTTTCTATCACAATATCATAATACTGATAAAATGTGTTGACTGTTGGGAGAAATTGATGAAAGTAGGCAGGATTAGGAACACATACAATTTTTTGGAGTACTCAAATAAAACAACATTTTGTGTAGTTATAGTTCATTTATTTTATTTTGGCGGGGTTGTGACTAAAAATATGGCTTTTTTAGTCATAACCCCGCCTATCCTTACGGCAGCGGTGATGCTGCCATGTTGACCAGGGCACCGGAATGTCCTTGGGGGCAAAGGACGCAGTGGCCGGGATCGCGAGTGCTGCACTGGAGGTATCGGCAGTCTTGTGTATCTCCACTGCACCTCCCAAAGGCGACGCTCGATCCTCGCCCTCCGCCACAGCACCACCCGGTGCTCTTGATGCTTGTATCGTATTTTTCTAAAATTAGAAAATTAAAACTTTATTACTATGGAAAAAAGTAGTAGGTATATTTTTTCGATGACACTGCTTCTAATAATAATATCTTCTAGAAGTAGATAACTTATAATACCAAACTGTAAAATTACTTTTATTTTTATTTTACGTTTCATGATAACGTATAAATATACAAAAGAAACACAACCGTCGCGCGGCGGCCGTATAAAATTTATTTCTATTGAATACGATGCCACACTTTATATGTAAGAATGTTTATCGGAGATATAACAAACAAAGAATACTTACCGTGAAATGATGTCCATGACACACCACACAATAAAAAAGACATTTTACTTGTTTATTCAGAATAGTTTTTATGAAAGAAGTTTTTGACTAGCAACGAGTTGACACTTGTTGCTTGTCAAAACTTTTGTAAAAACGTCAAACCTTCATACAGCCAATGATGCAATTTTTTTTTATAAAGTTGTATGAAGAGAGTTACCAAAACCAAATTAGCACAGTAAAACGAACCGATGCCTTTGTTTTATTTTTTTATACCTAAAGGTATAAAAAATAAAGCTTAAGCAAGGAATTAGAAAACTCTAAGCTAAATAAAAACGAACCGACGCGCGACGCCTTTGTTTATAGTCATTCAATAAGATTCTACGAAGAGAGTTAGCAGAACAACATTAGCTCAATAAAACGAACCGGTGCCTTTGTTTTAATTTTTAAACCATTAGGGGATTAGAAACCTTTATGCTAAATAAAAAGGAACCGACGGCTTTGTTTTCAACAGCCCTTTGTGTTTATTGTACTACATACTAATCTATGCCGACTGTTTTATAATATTATTTTGTAACCAAAATGAGGTGTTTTAAGTCACTTCTGTTTTGCTTTCGTGGTGAACAGACGTACTCTCCGTGCTCTCCCTTTCGATAGTCTCTCGTGCCTTTTATATTTTGACCGTTTCTTTCTTTCTGGACCTCTGATTTGCCCCGTGATAAAACTTTGGCTTGTGATACTGGACTCTGAAAATACCTCGTGATTACGTTGGCTTGTGATTTTGGACTCTGGAAATACCTTTGAATCTTCGTGATCTTTCGGGCAGTACATGGTAAGTATCAAAAGTTATTATTTTATTTTATTTTAGCTATTTTTTATTAATTTACTTGAGCTATCATTCAAAAATATGGTATCTGTATCCAATAAGGAGCGCTAGCGTGCGGCTCCCCAGTCGTATACATACCACCGCCTTGCCACGTCATATTGCCTGTCTCTATTCTTTACCATCTTTATTCAAACCCAGTAAACACATAACACGCACAACTACAGCATCGAGAACTATAAGTATCCACATTTCGATGTACCTATTGAATTTTTTCATTCACCCTCGAAAAGTTGGGAGCAATCTTTATCTATCTTCTTCAACTTCTTCTACATAAGCATCTTCTTCTTGATCAGCTCATATTTCATTGTTTGTGGCTCAGCCAACTCTCCGGCTGTTATTTTATTTGACTACTTCTCGTATTGGTTATGCGGTAATAAAATGTACGATAACACATTGTTTTAGATGGCACGTGCACAACTGCGCAACTATGAAGATGTGAGACGTGATATGAACGAAATCTTCGGAAAGTAACGATGAAGTTGAGTCCGACAATTCTGACAGCGAAAACGTCTCCACCAGCGGGTCAGCCAGGTAGGGAACCATAAAATTAATATCTAATAATGTAACCGTATTCGTCTTGCAGTGTTTGTTTCCAGCATTGAACGGTTTTTTATCATATTTTTTTTTTCTCCTTTAGCGTTTCCTCTGTTAACTTTTCTCCGGATGGAGATTGGACTGAGGAGACACCTATTGAAAATAATTTTCCATTTACTGGGATCCCTGAAATCAAGATCGTGGAAGCAGGGAGTAAAGGGCCTGTCGAATATTTTAAAGCCATCTTCCAAGACTCATTTATGACCAGCCTAGCGGAAATGACAAATATGCATGCCGAAATTTTGAATTCCAGGCCACTTAACCCGAATAGCCGCCTAACAAGATGGAAAAGCACAAATCCAACAGAATTGTGGACGTTTTTAGGCATCTTCTTTTTCATGGGCACCGCTAGGCTGATTAAAATAGCAGATTACTGGAAGAAAAATTGCTATTTGAAAATGCATGTAAATAAATATATGTCAAGGGACAGATTTTTATTAATATTAAGATGCTTATTTTTTAACACAACATATCAATCAGAAATTAAGTACTCAAAAATTGATTATTTGATAAATTATTTTAATGACATTATAAAAAATTTATATACCCAGAAAGGGAGTTGAGCTTAGACGAATCGATGGTAGGATTTAGAGAGCGTTTGGCATTTCGTCAATACATTAAAAATAAAAGGCACAAATATGGGATAAAATTTGTGCCTTTGGATCCGCCAATATGTATTGGCGGATCCTAAGGGACTAGTGCTTAGGATACTTATGTACAAAGATGCCGCAGACACTGAAGTTGGTGGTAAAGGTCATACCGAAAAAGTAGTGATGACACTTTTAAAGGATTATTTGAACTGCGGCCATTCCATTTATATGGACAATTTTTATAATAGTGTCCACTTAGCTGAACTTTGATTAATTAAAAAAACATATTGTACTGGAACTTTGGCCGCCAAAAGAAAAAATAATCCGAAAAGTGTTAACTAAAAAACTTATGAAAGGTGGAAATATTTTTAGATACAATGGTAAAGGTGTTTGTGTCAGTAAATGGAAAGACAAGAGAGATGTGCTCACTATTTCCACTGAGCATTCCCCCCACTTGATGCCAGTGGAAAATAGGCGTGGTCGTGTGGTCAACAAACTTAATATAGTAATACAATATAACAAATTTATGAAAGGTGTTGATCGACCCGACCAAATGTTGGCATATTATCCAAGTGAGCACAAATGCGCTGGTTCAAGAAAATTGGGATTCACATTACGCAAATGATGCTTCTAAATTCCTTTTTTTTGTTTAATAAAGGTACAAGCAGTACTATTTCCTTAGAGTCATATAGGGAAAGAGTACTGCATGAACTTCTTCCCCCTGTAGCTGACATATTTGTGCCTCAAAAGCCAAAACACATGCCCGAAGAATTAGCCAGAAATGCCAATGGGTGTCTTAAAAGGCGCAAATGTGTCAGGTGCTGAGTAAAAGAAAAAAAAAGGAAAGACACAAAGATCATTTGCCCAGATTGCAATGTCGGACTTTGTCTTTCCTGTTACGGCCCACACCATGACGAAAATCAGTAGGTAAATAATTTAATTCCGTACTAACATAGGATAAGAATTTTGTTACTAACCCAATGAATCGTTATCTGATAAAAAATATAATATTATTATTATTATCATAAATGTTTTGACTGTAAATATAAATTGGTTTTATTCTACTACTTACCGATATAATACCGAAAAACTAGCACCGCGCACGCTCATTGTTATTTGATTTACCAATGAGTGCGCGTGCTACTTCCGTCCCTTTTCACGATATCACTCACACCCACGGATTGCAGGAAAGCGAGAGAAAATGTGTTACACATTAAAAAATCATAAAATAAGTATGGGTCTGTTATTATTGCTCTACTAGATAATTGTAAAATCTTATACCACTAGATGACAACACTAAGTTTTTTTTTTATGAATGGCATGTCGTAGTAGACCTTGAGAGGCCGTTACTACTTAACCGGATATTCCTGTGATTGCCTTAAGGTTTTTAAGCTTAAAGCCTCCAGCCAGGGCGTAAAATATATTTATTAAAACTAAACGACAGCGCACTAAGGGCACCCCCTGTGGGGTACGGACCTCGGCTTAGGGCGTCGTTGGGGGATCACAAAATTAGTTTGGGGACGGGCTGGATCAAAGTTTAGATCATGATTATTAACAGGGGTTACTATTAATGCTGCGGCGCTCTCAGCCTCTACCCGGGCGGCTGGCGCATCGACGTGCAAGGGACGGGGGGGAGGACTTTTATTTAGTCGGGAAGTTCGCGTGGTACCACGGCGGCGAAGACGGAATGACGGTTTGTGTAATTTGTGCACTTTACTCGTGGCCCTACTGCTTTCCTGGAGGAGAGTAATGGGGTCATCTGGATCTGAGAGAGTATGCCTCGGTCGGCGAATCTGACTAATAGTAGAAGGCCTATAACTAGCGGCCTGCACAACCAGGGGGTTGCGATGACTTTCCGCGGATTCGGAGAAACGCTTTGCAATGCGCTTCATAAACTGCTTGATGGTAGGCATCTTAAGATCTAAGTGAAGTTGTTCGTTCCGAACGAACCAAAGAGCCTTCGTAATTCTACGGAGAAATCGGTTTTGAAGTGTCTGCATCTTGTGAATATGATTTGGCTTAGCGTGTGCGAAAACTACACAGGCGTAAGTCATGGATCGGTCTAATGCACGCTGTGTAAATACGCAATTTGCACTTAAGGGACAACTTGCTGCGTGGGTAGAGTACGGAATGAAGCCTACCGAGAGCGAAAAAGGCACGCGAACGTGCCTGTTTTATGTGCTCTGCGAACGATATGTGATGGTTCCAGGACCATACCGAGATATTTGGCTCGCTTCTCCCAAGGGATAGGCTTGCCGAACATGGTGATCGATTGGGGGAGGGCGGGTGATCGCCGGGGCCTAGAAAATAGGACCTGGCTCTTATCAGGGTTGACTTCGATCCTCCACTTCCTGAACCAGGCAGCGAGTCTGTTGACTTCGGCCTGGAGGTTGCGGGAGATCAGATCTTGCCTGCGGCTGGTGTAGTAGATGGCCGTGTCGTCTGCGAACAGAGCTAACTGCGCTTTTCTACATTTGGGGATATCACTAGTGAATATAGTGAATATCAGCGGTGCCAGCACAGACCCCTGAGGGACGCCTGCGCGGATCGGATGGGGGGAGGATAGCGCACCCTCGATGCGATAGCGGAAGGTGCGGTCCGACAAATAGTCTCGTAAGATGAGCACGAGACGATCCAGCACACCGAGTTTGTAGAGCTTATATAATAAGCCGTTGTGCCAGACTTTGTCGAACGCTTTCGCAATATCGAAGAACAAAGCACCCGTCATGAGCCCACGCTGGAAGCCAGCGCTTAATGCTCGACGATACGGTGGACCTGTTGTACGCACGAATGTTGGGTTCTGAACCAGAACTGTTCGTTTTTTTTTTCCGCCTACATAATTGGCGCCTATTTTTTATCTATTCCTCTTCCATACTAGTTCTCGCTTTTCATTCCTCTCGCACTTCCATGCTACATACTTTATCTTTCTCACTTCCTTCTCCGTTTATCCTGGTAGGTGGGACTCCCACTTAAGAGCTACTTCCTATTCTATCTAATTTTATCTATTTTTATTTAACTACATATATATTTTCAGGTAAATGAATAGGACAGGGTATCTTTTTTATTTACACACATATTTTAACTTAACTTATTAACATAGATCTACTTAAACTTCTAAACATGTTTCTTAACCTACTGCTTATTTTAATTACAATTTGGTACTTATGTCCTATGCTTAATGCAATGTTTACCATTATATTGAATATATAATTCAATATAATCGCGAGCCGAGCGAGCGAAGCGAGCGGTGCCGCGGCAGCGGCCGGCGAGCGCTACCTCGAAATTGGTCGCGAAATTTTTATAAGTATTTTTTTATAGTGCCCCCAAGACGACATTCTGACCTGAATTTCATTCATTTAAGACAAAAATCTGTGAAACGACCTTAAATCATTCTAAACAGTTGGTTTTTTAGACATCATTATCTCATGTATAGTTATAGTTTTAGGGATAAAAGCGTTATGATAAAAAACAGTAGGAGTTTAAATATATTTACATTAATGATATTATTAATTACAATTTTCGGAAACATGAGTGTTATGAACATCGCCGGTAGCACTACGAATAGTATGAATGAAAACTTTAGGATGAAAAATTTTAGGAAGAGTGATCATTCGGATTACAAATCGTTAGGAAGAACAATTTCGGGTAAAGAACTTTAGTTGAGCCAATATGGACCCCGTCCGTTGCCTTGCAAATGGCCAGTAGTTCCGCCTGGTAGACAGTGCAGCGACGCGGCGAAGCTGAGCTTGAGGTTCTGGACTTCACCTTCATTATTCCACAAGGATAATGCGGCTCCGACCTTCCCCTCAATCTTGCTGCCGTCAGTGAATATTCGCACTGTCTGCACGTTTTGACTGTCCACAAGCTGTTGGTCTGCCAGGCACATGAACTCGAAGGCCATTTGTTTGGCAGGGTGAGATGTCTCTGCAAATCTTACCATACTCTCTATCTCCCTGTCTCCTGGCACAAATTGGGATGACCCTCTCCTTGCCTCGTACATAGCGGCTGCTTCCTGTACGCGGAGGTCTAGAGGCAGTATCAAAATAACAAGTACAGTCCTACCAACTTATCTGTGAACTGAAAGAGGACGCCACCGTCTATTCAGTGTTGCTAATTTTCGTAGATAAAAATAAATTAAGCTAGCTAAATTTCGTAGTTCCAATTTTCGCCATTTCACAGATAAGTTGGTAGGAGTGTAACGCTAGACCCGTGAGGTTACATTACGGCCTAGTAACCTGACAAAAAAATATTACTAAAACAACTGTCGTGTGTAACAACCTTTACTCAATACTCAAATCTTTATTGCATTCCACAAAGTATGTAATGTACTTGCGTTTATTGTCTTATGACTGTCATAAAACTCGAAAATTTTCAAAATCACATAAGCGTCGTGCCGCATTTGGACAAAGTAGTAAACGCCGCACTAATGCGGCCAGCCGCACTGGGTAGACTTCCTTCAACCGCGCGTGCGCGTTCATAGCACCACATGAAATATTTTTTGAACGCGCAAGAGTGTTTGCCGCACAGGGCTAGTGAGCTAATTAACCAGCATTTTCATAAAATTCGCTAATAATTCAGCAGTTAATGCAGTTCAGCAGTAAACAAATTAATGCTGTTTTGTTCATTTAGAGATTCCCAGGAATTGCTCATTAAATGCTCATCACACATTCGAGCTAAACTTGGCCAGTAATATTTGTGATTTTTCAGGCCAACAGCACGCAATTTGTTGATTTTGTACGAAGAGTGGTAGGTACTACTGCAGTTTAAACACAATGCTTGCTTGTATTTGCTGCTCTTCGGTAGTCAGGCAATATTATTTGATTTGTGTTTGTACTGCGAGTACTTTCAACCTTGGAGCTTGTGCAGTAGATGGTTGATGTGTTTCTTCTATGGCTTCTATTTGTTCTAATGTTTCAGATGATCTGGCACCATCGCGAGTATTCATTCGGCTGACTTCTCTTTGCACACTTATCCAACATGATTGGCACGCACAATCACATGGTGTTATCTGAAAATAATAATATACAAACTTAAGATATGAATTATAATATTTATAATAAAATTATCCAATATTTAGATGCAAAGTTTTGGTAAAGAGTACCGTAAAACAGGGCTACTCGGGACACATTTTGACATACTTTGGCAAATATTTTTTTTATATCGCGTAAAATGCTATGCTCAAAAATTTATATGGGCCTCGGAGAACCTCTTCTGCGGATATACGTTTGAAGTCACTACTTACAAAGGGAGCTGTAAAAAAATGAGGCTGTCCCAAATATTGTTTATTTTTGGGCTGTTATAGAATAATCAAGCTTAAAGCTTATCTACATATGTATACTTACATAATAGAGATATTGATTACATCCAAACAAAATAAAACTTCTAAATATTAACCATAAATTCTTACAAAATTAAACTGTCTGCAAAACAAAACAAATCTTATTAATCATAAATAGTAATAAAAAAAAGTCTTAAAATTTTACAATGTTCACTTATGAATCAGATTAATATCAGTCTAAACATCATTGATCCACATTTAATTAAATATCTACTGAGGTACCTACCTACGGTATTTAAATCAGTCTCAATAATGTTTACCTTGCTAAATCTAGATATCACATTATTCAAAGGGAATATTAAAAAAAAAACCGGCCAAGTGCGAGTCGGACTCACGCACGAAGGGTTCCATACAAAATGGCAAAAAATCACGTTTGTTGTATGGGAGCCCCCCTTAAATATTTGTTTTATTTTAATTTAATTATTTATTTTTAAAGTGTATATAACTAAATATTCTGTGAATATTTCAAGCGTCTATGGGAGCCCCGTTAAATATTTATTTGATTCTGTTTTTTAGTATTTGTTGTTATAGCGGCAACAGAAATACATCATCTGTGAAAATTTCAACTGTCTAACTATCACGGTTCATAAGATACAGCCTGGTGACAGACGGACATACAGACAGACGGCGGAGCCTTAGTAATAGGGTAAACCCTTTGGGTACGGAACCCTAAAAAAGATGTCTTCATCATTCAAAAATGTGAATTCTGTTTCTTTCTCATTTATAGTCAATCTCTTTAACAATCATGTCAACATTTTCTGTGTATATCTATCTACCTTCTTAGTTTTAATGAATTTAATGCTGTCACTCCTCTTGTTTTTTTTATTTATTTGCATAAATAAGGTACAGGCGGTTGGTAAAACGTACAAAATTGTTCTCTTATTCTGCCTTTAATTTCGGCGTGCAAATACAAAATAAAGCAACATATTATGTTGCTTTATTTATAGACTAAAAAAATATCAGTTGCCGTAGTGCATTCAGCAAAATATTCGTCAACTACCCCCGTGTTTGCAGAATATTCTGGTAAATACGTTTCTACATCACGTTTCTTCCATTTACGATTAGGCTCAATAGTTTTTTTTTTGGATTGTGCATGTGTTGAGGTAACAGTTTCCTCAGTCTGTAAATCATCTGGAACAGTGTTGGGAACAGAATATACAATTACCTCTTGGTCTATTTCCGCACTAGGATCTTCTGCTTCATGTCTTGTATAAGGTTCAGCTTGGCTCAACATTAATTCTTCTAATGCTGCTTCAAAATGTTCATCAAAATTGATAGTTGAGGGTAGTTAGTTGTTCTTGAGGAATGTTTTCTTCGTCAGACAATTCCACATCTGAAGTTTCAGAACAATCTAGAAGATCTTCCGTAAGTAAGGCTTCTATCAAAGCCGTATTCTTTGAAATGTTCATTATAAATATCTGTAATATAAGAGAAACAAATATAATAATATATTCGATCTAATTAACAAAAAATCAACCAAAGTCACTGACGATACTCATAAGTCCTTGTACATTTTTATCGTTATTTTAGTACTAAAATTTAAAATTATAATCTAAAACCATATTAATTGTATAGTTAAAACTACAATCTTATAGAATAATATAAATCAATAACACTTACCCCGTTTATTCTATTTTTAAATGTTTTCTAAAACAAAAGCAATCCGCAGTTCTCGAATCCGAAACAGTACCCCTAGCACGAATATTTGTAGGTTTCGTATCGCAAACGTATCGAGTTGTCGATACGATAACGGAATACAACGAAAGTCAGAAGCACGAAGCACTTTCGAAATAGTATCGAGAGCTCGATACGATAACGTTGGTGACGTCATTCTAACGTAAGTAAGGACGGGAAAAATAGAACGAATGATCTTACAATTGAATGAATGTTTCGTTCAGAAACTGGATGTGTATTTAGTTAATTTAAAAAAAAATGTTTTCAGGGCATTTAAAACTTTAATACTGTTCAATTTATAATGCAATACGAAGAAACTGCAGAAAAAGTTAATATTCAGTTAGAAAAATGGCATATTAATTTAACTGATTACTAAAACGTTGTGGTTGGTTTGACTGTATTCCTAAACGAACGACGGACGCTCGAAGCTCATTCAAGGCCAACTTTGTTTTGAAGCAGAGTAAAGTATTTTAGAGGGAATTTTGAAGTGAACTTGTGTTGTGATTTAATTTGTGAAAAGTTTGGAACTATTTTATTGTTCTACAATGAGAACCAGCCACCCGCAGTACACCATTATGATAGAATTTATGGAAAAGTAAGTGTATTACATTTAAGATTTTATTATCTTAAGCATACTTAGACAGTAGATTTTAATAGTGTTTCAATGGGATATTTGGAATACATTTTTGTGAGTTTAAAAGAGCTAAAGTTTCTTTGTATACTCGAGTCAAATTAAGTATTACGCTAGTCATGGTAAATTTGTATAAAAAGTTGAATAAAAACTAAAATTAAGGTACTTACTTATGTGCTTAATTTTTGTCAATTATGTCCGTATAAAATAGAAAGGTAACATATATATTATTATAAAAATAAATATTGCAGCATACAGTCCTTTATCTCACGTTAAATTTATTTTAGGCATGGAGACTTATCCAAACCCAGCGGGGGTCCTCGTGGTAGACATTATGTGCAGCAAAAATGGAAGGAGTTAACAGTTATGCTCAATAGTGACGGCACTGGGGATTCTCGAACAGAGGAAAAGTGGCGGAAGGTAAGCCTATTAAATCCTAATTACGCACATTTAAGGAAATAAACTTACTTCACACAATTAGAAATACATGCATTCAATTGTTCATGTTTGTTAAGGTTTGGAGTGACTTCAAAAATAATGTCAAGAAAAAGTGGTCAAAAATAAATAGGTCTGCTCAGGGTACAGGCGGTGGGCCAGCGATTCAGATGACCTTAACAGACCTTGAAAACAGGGTTTTAAATTTAATTGGAGTGCAGGCTGCTACTGGAATGCCTATACAAGAAGCTGGATTTGTACAGGTGTGATATTTTTTGCTTGGTAATGTAGTATAATATATTTCCATTTTTTTTATTTTCATAGCAATCAATGTAATCTCATTTAATTCCATATTGGGATAGAATATGGTCAAATGTTTAACTTGTCTGCAACTTACCTACCTAATCCTGTAAGTAATAAAAAAGGGACCACTTGAGTTTTTTTGTTAGTATTGTGACACTTAAAATTCTTGTGTGGCTGACTGGCTGGGGTTTGAGTGCCACATAATGCGTTTCAATTATGATTTTTGTTAATATACAATGTCTAAATTTGATGTTTCTATGAGCATTCATGATTTCTGTAGTTAAACTTACTCTAGAGTAGTATTTTGTTTAATAAAAAAAAATTTGTAGGTATACTAAACAGTAAAGTTGGCCTTTACTCACAAATTATAAGTAAGCACTAATACTCAATTATTATTTTTATTAAAATAGGTTGTTGGTGGGGAGGAAGATAGCTTGCCAGTTCAGGTACTACCTGCCACAGAAAATGTAGACGAATTGACTGTGGATGATGTTCCTTATGAATATACACCAATTCCTGAAGGTTGGCATATTTTAAATTTATCTATCATTAACTTGGTAACTAACTCATAACTCTTTTGTTTGATATAACTACTAGTAATAACAAAATATTTAAAAATAAGATCTTATACACGAACTAGTCAAGAAGCTATCCAGAAAAGCACATGCTTAAAGTAAAAAAAAAATTATCCTGATAACTAAAGCTAGCAGAATAGTATTTACGTTGATTGTTGAATCACATTTTTTTCAGATGAATGGAATACTCCAGGAACAAGCAGCCAACACACAGTCGCTCCACCTCTTGCTCCTCCTACTCCGCAGCCACCAGCACTTACACCAACACCAGCTCCAGTGCAAACCCAGTGGCAACCGCCGAAAAAAAAGAAGAAGACAGATGACTCAGTTTTAAAAATATTTAAGGAGTGTGAGGGGAATGCTAGGGAGTATGAAAAGGAGCGTGACCGAATTGCGATAGAATTAGAGCGAGAGAGGATTCGTCAGCGTGATGTAGAGCTTCAGTTGCAAGCTCAGTGGCTAGATTTTATGAAAGAGGCGTTAGCGTTATTAAAATCATATTTAGAGAAAAGAAGTGAATAGTGTCTGATTTTTTATTTTATTTGTATTATGGTTCGGTAAGAGACTTCACATACACTATTCACTTCTATTTCTTAAAAAGAAAACATTTTGTATATGTTAGAATTTAATTTATTTGGCTTAAACTATAATCATACTTGGAGAAGGCTTATGTCCAGCAGTGGGCGTCGTACGGCTGAGATGGTGAAACTATATTCATGAAAGTAATATCTTAAAGGTACTTAATTCTGTTTTGTAAAGAACTAACATCATATTTGTTTCAAACATATTATAGTATATTTTTTATTCTCTAATGCTACCTTTACTTGCTTACACAAAAACCGAAATTAATTATTTACATTATGAAGCCGATTAATCCTATCTACTAACATGTTTCTTATGGCTCTACCGCGAGTCAATTCATCACTAGAACCACTTTCGCGAAAAACTTCTTCTGGAGAAGAAAATGTTGAAACACCTAATTCTGAAGAATATATTATATCATCTTCAGGATCAGGCATCATAAAATCTAATGCTAGGTTGTGTAGAACGCTACATGCCATTATGATAGAAGCACACCTCTCAGGCGTGTAGTGTAATGTGCGGTCCTTACAAAGGCATCTCCACCTATTTTTAAGTCTTCCAAAAGTATTTTCGATCACAACTCTGGCCTTCCCATGGATGGTAGTATATTTTGCCTCTGGAGTGCCTTCAGCAGCATCTGTGATTGGTGTCATCAACCAAGGCCTCTGTGGATATCCAGAATCCCCTGAAAATTTATTTTGATTGTATATTGAATTAAATAATCTTACAACAGACAGTAACATTAAGTAGACAGTAAGTAATCTTAAAATAGTGAACTTTATCACTTTATTTTAAAATTAGAACAAATTACATGTAAAAAAAAAATACCTAATAACCACACTTGTTCATTATTCTGGTGTAAGTCTTGGATATACCTATTGGCTTGACTATTTTCCCAAATAAAAGCGTCATGGGTGGCACCTCCATACTTGACATTAACATTTAAAATTCTGCATTCACTGTCACATATCTATAACATAATAATTAATTGTTATCTTAAGTAATTGTAAGGTTATAAGTAGGTATAAATTAGTAGAGTAATATATCACCATTTGCACATTCAGTGAGTAGAAATGCTTTCTGCAGTAAAATAAGTGTTCTATGTCTCTTTTTGGAGTGAAGATATGAAAATGAGATCCATCAATGCATCCTATTACTCCAGGGAAGCCAAATTTTGTATAAAATCTGTAAATAAAGTATTGTAAGTAAAATTTTCTGGTATTAGGTAGCTATCATTATATATTTGTGGTTATTCAATTGATCCTCCTTTCGCTGTTTAACATTCATTTCATTATTATAATTATTACTTACTTGTTTTTTACAATATTTCGCTGCTCTCGTGATGTTGGAAATTTCAAAAAAATATTTAATATTAAAGGGTTAACAAGAGCATCAGTAACCTGCCTCACATATTTGCTCACTGTAGTTTGCCCTAAATATTTAGCCATTCCTACTATTCTTTGGTAGGAGCCTGTAGCATAAAATGACAAAGCACACAGCACCTAGAAATAAAAATATGAAATAGTTAATAGTGTAGCTGTATATTATACTCACATAGTACGTATTAGTTAATGTACACATTATAGGTATCACACTATCACATCACACTAATATTATAAAGGCGAAAATTTGTGAGTGTGTGTGGGTGTGTGTGTTTATATGTTTGTTACTTCTTCACGCTCAAACGGCTGGACCAATTTTGGTAAAATTTGGTATGGAGGTAGCTGACACCCTGGATTAACATAAGGCTACCCTTTTTATCCCAATATTCCTACGGGATCGAAACTTACGCGGGTGAAGCCGCGGGGCACAGCTAGTAAAATATAAAAACATTTTAGTTAGAAAGGTACTTATGTAGCTTATAAATTACACTTACTTTGTGTTCCAGGCTGATCCTTTTACTTGATTTTAGACTGGATTTTTCTTTTAATTCCCGACACAAGAATAAAAAGGCTTCCTTACTTAGACGAAATCTATTTTTAAATTCTGTGTCGCTAAGGTTTTGAAGGTTAATATTTGCCAAATTTTTTCGGAGTAGAGCTCTCCTTGAGATTTCTCTGTAAATGTAATAGTAAATTTAAAAGATAACTTGTTTTTTATTTATAACAATATATAGTGTTCTAAAATAAATCACTCACCCTGTTTCTCTTTGTACATTTCTACTTTCAACAATCAATCGCGCTGCAAGATAATAGTACAATGTACTACGTCGTGGGGTGCTTCTCGTTAATCTAAACATTTTCTGACCAAATAAATCAAAACAATCACTTAAATTATAATTTTATACTTAAAATAAACTCCGACGAAAGTTTTTTCACTGTCAAATTTAAAGTGAATAAACATTCGTGAAACTCGTAAGCCAGCAGTCGACAATTACGATACGATCCGTCATTTTATGCCTTCGTGCTAGCTATCTTCATACAAACGGCTCGAGTTACGTTTCGTATTCGATACGATGACGATACGAAACTTACATGTATTTGTTCGTGCTCTGAAAATTAGTTCAATTTACGCACACCAGAGGCGCTGTTCGAGTTCCCATACAAAATGCTTTCGTTGTCGATTCGAATGTTTTTTCGATAGTGATTCGTGCTAGGGGTACTGGTCGCTACTTGAAAGTGTCACTTGCGGACGGTATAAAGGCAACATTTTAATAAATCACTGTGATTGGCTAACGTAGTGGTACTAGAAAGGAACGTCAGTGTCCAATACGTAATGCGCGATCGCATTGTCGACATAATGAACGGGGAATCACCCGGTACAAATTGGTACCGTCAGTTAGGAAAGGGTTATAAAAATATAGCCAATTTTGAGGCGTTATTATCAAATAGTTTTATTAAATATGTAAGGCACAAGATCAGTCTCATTATTGTGACTTGAGATCATTCATTTAACCTACTATTAAGAACCAACATCAAAATAATCAATAATCTCAAAAAAATGTGTTAAATATTACTTCTTAATGTACGTGTTTAAAAAAAAGAGAACGATACAGAAAACTTCCAAAATTAACAATTCTTATTTATTTAAATATGAGCAGAAAAAAAAAATACTTCTAAAACAACTGTTCAATTAAAGAAGGTAAAGTCATATAATATTAAAAACACAAATAAACTTCAAGCAAAGCATCTTGGGATAACAAACAACGCCGAGGTACCTGTGTTTATATCTGAGCAACTCACTCCTAAGGGCGCCCGACTATTTTTCTTAGCCCGAGATTTGGCTAAAACTAAACAATATAAATTTTGCTGGACAGCATTTGGTCGTATTTTAGTAAAAAAAGTCATTCTTCATAAATAAATCCTATTTATGAAGAATGATTTTCATCTTGCGATTGAGCGCAGCTGCTGATGCTTCTTGGGAAAAAGATGTGTTTTTAAGGACGCAAAATCGTTTGGTAAATATGATAAAAACACTGTTTATAATGTGTTCAATATTTGATTCTTTGTGTTCTACACATTCATTATGGAATTCAAAGTTAATTTTTGTTACTATAGTTTCTTTAATATATTTTATTAAAGCGATTGTGTGGCCATTTGGTTTTAAAATGTTATTTATAAGTGTTAGCTATCATTGGCTTTGTTACATAATTTAAACTTTTTTATCATTTCATTATACTCCCGGCACTCTACAAATAAATGTTGTGGTTCCATTGTCTATGTCAAAAAGTCTTCTCACAGGCTTTGCATAAGTCCTTTTTTATTTCATAATAAACCCACAGACATAAGCACAGGACTGAATTTCCGGATTATCTTCTTCAATATCTTCTTCTCTTACTTCAGGCTTGTCCTCAATAATAATTTCAGTTTCTGTGCTTGTGTTTGTGGACTGCAATTGCAAGCCTGATAAAAAAGTATTGAAGTTCTTAATAATTGTATTATTATCGCTCTCGCAATTTCTTGATGTGCCAATGTGGGACAAGTTGCTGAGAATAGCAGTTTTTAGTCCTGCCACAAATTGGCCACGTGGGGTTTGTATTGGACCCACAGTTGCCCCGAATGCATCCAAGCAGATTTTCGATTGGGTCTTGCTGCAGCCTTCTGGTAGCCAGGGTGTTAATATTAGCCGCCTCCAATTTTTTTCGTAATCGCAAAAACGCATTTAACGTTGTTAGCCATCCATCTTGTGATGGCGGCCTTCGTGGACTCCGAGTGAACTTCATTGTTTGAAAAAAAACTTTCATTTTTTCCAAGAATGCTGTACGTTTCTATTATGGGCTCGTCAAGGACCAATTTGTGGAATAAGGGTTTCCTCGCTCTAAGTCTGGGCTATCAGCGTTCATTAAATCGAATAACTTATCTGTCAGTCACCACGCCGGCTGTCGTAACAGCTTTAGTACAAATTTAATCTGAAATTGAAACATTTTGCTGTGGTTATAAAATACTAATGAGGTGTGAGGTTAGAAAACAGGTATTTACTAGCTTTCTACCAATTATACAACGACATAAAATTATTAACCCTGTGTGGTGTTTGGGTCAACAAGATACAGGCTTTGCCTAGTTTGGGACCTGCTGTTAAATCTCAGTTTTCTGTTGGTTAAAATTTCATGCCTGATAATTGTATGTTTGAGGACTATGCGTAAGTTTAAGGACGCTATCACATTTTGAACTCGCTCAAGTTTAGGTATCTGAATCGCAACACAACAACATTACGGTACTGGTATTGATTGAGTAAAGTTAGTTGTAAGCTTGCAATCGAATTTTGGTAACTGTGACTAAGTACTATCTGCGTGATATTCATGTTTTTAGTATTTTTGAAATTCATCACCCATTACGTAGGTACCTAAAAAATTCAAGTGCTGGATTAAATAGCATATTCTTACGAAAACTAACTATTACAAGGAACACCCTACGTTTATCCCCCAGGTTTCTTTTCGTTAGAAAAGATGCAAGTACCTACTTGTTATAAATATTATTTTTGCTGACAATTTTTGGAGCATTACGTAATCAAATACTAGCCTGTGAGATTATCGTTGACTTTCTTTGTGATATTAAAAATAATTATTCCCTTATGAAAATAGTAGTAAATTTATTTACTTAGACTGAGGGCATAAACTGCGTTACGCGTGTGCACGCACGTGAGCACGTCGCGGGCCACGCTTCTGGTGCACGCACGTGAGCACGTCGCGGGCCACGCTTCTGGTGCACGCACGTGAGCACGTTCGCGTGCTTATGCGCGGGCATCGGCGCGTCAGTTTTCTCAGTACAATTTTGACGTTGGAGGTGTACAGTCGAGTAATTATGGATAAATTAATGTTGTATTATTTATCAAGACGACGGCGACGACGAATTGCCAAAAAAAGACGCCAGCCAGTAAGCCCGTACGTTGAATCTAGGTTACTGTGCGGGGAATTCGTGGTGAAGTTTGGTATATTAAGAGAAAATGAAAGGTTTTTTTTCAAATATTTTAAAGTTTCATTACAAGTCTATGATGAATTATATTCAAAACTGGAGCCCTATTTGAAGACTAACAATCTACGATTGAAATCTACGTCAATCGTATCACCAATGGAACGATTTGCAATGACATTGCGGTAAGTAAAGACATTTCGATATTAATAATCATCTTTATTCATGTAAAAAAAACAGTCATTATTTAACAAAAGTTTAGAACACTCATATTTTTTTGCCAATTTATGTAAGTCACACTACTGTTTAGCCACATCAAGCCAGAAAGAAGAAGAAGTTCTTATTGTTTCGGCAGTGACACCTGGGGGCCTACCACCAGCTCATAAGCAGTATTATTTTAATATTACTTCAGTGGGAGAAAGAGATGGAGCTATACGTACTGTAGAGCTTCATCTCTTTCTCCCATGGAAGTAATATTAAAATAATACTGATTATGAGCTGGTGGTAGGCCCCCTGAATATGGCTTAAAATGTTTTTCTTGATGTGGTGCACTCTGTTCTTAGGGCCGAAACACATAACCGCACACTTATTAATCATCATATTAATCACAGTTTCTTACATTTATTAATTATATTTTGTTATTTCTAAATTACACAGTTTTATCGTTTTCGTTTTTTTTATCTATACCTACTTATTTACTTATTTTTTTATATAATCACAACAGTCATCACAGTGTCTTGCATAAACGTTACGTTACAATTAGTTTTTGATTATTCATTTGAAATACACTAATAAAATCACAGGTTCAAGTTTAAAATAAAAAAACACAATAACAGTTAAAACAGTACAATAAGTCTAAATGTCTTAATTATAATAATATACCTACCTTACAAAGTATTAATTATAATGACGCATATTGATTGCAAGTTTTTACATACGAATATTTCCCTTATTAATTATTCCCTTCTATTACTAGATCGGGTACTAATATTATTTTAAATTCTTATTTATCATCACAATCATAATCACAGTTTACTACATAAAAGATTAAATTTAAGAAGAGGATATATGAAGGAGCAATGTTATGAGTAGGTTCAAAAAAAAGGTCCATTAAGTAAAAAAAGGGGTCTATTGATACACTTTTTTATTTGACCCTAAATAGGGTTTAAGATAAAAGTGTCCGAATCGACCCCGTTTCTTTCCTTATGAACATTACACTCAAGGCTTGTAAACTTTTGGCGAATGCCCTTGTATATCATAATAATTGCACATGAGACCAGAAAAATATAAATATAAAATTGCGCTTTTTACTAACTTAAATAGTTCTTCATGTTCTTCTCTTTCTTTTGTTCTTAATAATTAAACAGTCTTAATCAAATCTTCAGTCTTTCTTGTTACCTATTTATTCATTGTTCGTGTCTGATCTTATATTTAAGGATTCTAAATCATTCGTTACCGTATTTTGCGTTAATGAAAGGTCAATGGTAATAATAATTTCTTTTTCTATATCAATTAAAGCTTCTAATACTTTTGTACGAAATAATAATTTTTTAAAGCAACTCAATTTTTTCACAGTTGGTAATAATGACTTAAAAAAATTCAAGTCTTCGTCCATATTATCTGCAGTGTTATTCTTCACGCAATTTAACAACTCTAATTCGAAATTAGTTGGCGATTCGCACTTACGTTTCTTGGAAGATCGTGTTTCTTTGGTAACGCTGGAGCTGGTGCTAGGTACATTAATCAAATCTTCTTCAATAATCGTATTATTTTGTGAAGTTCTCGGTGACGCGTTTTGCTCTACTGACTGATTAAAATCGTCTGCCGATTCTTCTCCTTGAGTATTCGAGTTTGAATCTAAAAATGACAGCATGTCATAGTAAATGTATGTTTTATTTGCCCTGGAACCGGAACCTGATTTAAGTTTTTTTTTAGTAGACCTCACTCTTATATAAGTGTCTCTTGCAGTTTTCCATCTTTGCTGCAGCATTTTCACTGAAACAATAACACAGGTATTTTATTTTATTACAGATATTTAGTTAGTGGACATACCTTCGTCGATATTCATCTGGCGTATCAGACAGGACTAACCACGGTCAGAAAAATAGTAACAGAAGTTTGTCAAATTATAATTGAAAGGTTAAAGGAAGAATGTATACCAAAATTTTCCCGTGCGCTATAGGTAGAGACTGAAAAAGGTTTTTTAACGCAAGCCCAGTTTCCTAACTGCATAGGTGCAATAGACGGAAAACATATACGCATTATAAGACCTCCACATAGTGGTTCCCTCTATTACAACTATAAGCATTACTATTCTATTGTACTGCTTGCAATGTGTAACGCCAACTATGAGATTACCTATATAAATGTGGGAGTGCAGGGTAAAGAATCTGACTCCGCAATTTTCACACAAAGCCGATTGTACGAACAAATCAACAATGACTTAATAGATATTCCTCCTGCCAAAGCATTGCCCGTAATACACAATGATAAACCAACCAACACTGCTGCAACCGCAGCTTTGCCCTATATTATTGTAGGAGATGAAGCATTCGGGTTATCTAGCCATGTCATGCGGCCATATGCTCGAGCTCTCGATTTAAACTACAAAAAAAAAATATTCAATTATAGGTTAACGAGGGCGCGACGTTATATTGAGTGTACATTTGGTATCATGGCTAATAAATTTCGCATACTCCATCGTCCATTGAACGTTGGAAAAGACAAAGCAATTTGTTTTCTTAAAACAATTTGTATTTTGCATAATTTTATAAGATCAAGAAGTCAAATTAATGACTTTCATGATATTGTCATTATACCAGGCCATATACGTTCAGTTCGGGGGTTAATTGGAAATACCCACAGAGATTCGTATACATTACGCGATAACTTCGCAGATTATTTCGTTGCAGACGGACAGCTGTCATGGCAAGATCGCAGTATTTATTGAAGATAGTTGGCTTTTTTATAATTTATGTACATTCAATAATTGATTTTTCACGGTTTGTTACCACACATTTTTTATTAACATAGCAGGCATATTTTAATAATATACCTAATGATTTTATTTGTTAAATTCATCGGATGTAACCAAATAACTTAGATTGTTGTAAACTAAAGTTGAGAGATGTCAAAGAAAAACCTACAAAACTACAAAACGCACGCTTATTTTACAAAGTTACTAGCCCAATTCTAAAACCAATATAATAAATATTTTAGTTGATAATTGTTTTATTTATTTACCTACCGATCCACTGTTTCTGCCCTAAAATGATTTTGAACCCTAAATACACCGATAGTGTGAAGTAGTGTGAAGCTCGCAGTCGTGAACATAGGTACTGGTTGTCTCGTGACGCGCAAAATGGCGGCGACCGCGTGGCCGAAAGAAAGAACTTTGGAATTTATCGAGCAATATAAAACCATACCAATATTATGGGACATTGTTCACACGAATTTCACAATGTTCAGAAATACGCAGTATCTCTGCACTAGTTTTGAATATAAGCATGATTTTATATTTACATAGGTAAATTATTGTAAATATTCCGAGTTTTAATTTTATAGTTGGATTAATTGTTGAAAACATTTAATTGACACAAATACAATTGAAATAACTAATTATATATAACTAATTGCATAGATTATTAAAAATAAAAATTTGGCGCAAAGAATAGTTTACCTAACCTACGTTATTATAAAATAAATAAAGAGTGTAGGTACTTACCTTGTATGTTTTTTTCTGCTGCACTCCAGTCATCAAAATTTTGAAACAGTACTGTACAAATGTCTAGCCATGCTTTTGATTTAGCGTCCCGGTCTTTAAATATTTCGCTAGATTGGTCCCATATGGCAGGACGACACTGAACTTCAACAATTACCCTTTCTGTATCAAAATTTGTCATTTTTTGTTATGGGCCGGGCACGCGCGTGCGGTCGGTTCGAGATAGCGCTGTCAACTGAACAAGCACGCGCGTGCACCCGCTAGCGGGCTTCGCGCGTGGACCCGTCCAACGTGATGCGTGATCACGTCGCGTGCATGCGTGCCCCGTTGCACGGAAGTATCACGCGACGGGCGCCCGACGGGCTCACGAGCGTGTGCACGCGCATGGGCACGCGCGGGTCGGTTTTGTGTGGACACGCGAGAGGCACGCTTAACGCAGTTTATGCCCTGAGGCGCGAGTTTAGTTAGTATTTTTGATAAAAATTAAAACAAAAGTAGTAAAAAGTATAATAATTATATTGTATAAAGGCAGATTTTAATCGTAAAATGTACACAGCACCCTAACTGCGTAAAACACTATCAGTAGCAATGGGTTTTATTTTGACAGTTCAACAACATTCATTACATTATTTACGTTGTTGAGCAGTATTTGAACATTTATGAAGCAATGGATTGACAAAATACTTTAAAATAATTCGGATTGTTAAAAAAAAATGTCGATGATTATAAGTAAACCTTTTACGCATTATTTGTTTCCGTAAGTATGTTTGTGCGTATGTGTGAGCTATGATCTTTAAGATTCATAGACCTCGCATATCGAGGGTCAACTAGTTCTGGTAGTATACTGTTATTGTAAAATTTTACTAAATGTCCTTCCATGTTTTCCTTCCAGAACATATCGTCTCTTTTCACGTATTCACATTTCATTTTGCGATCGCCTGTCCACACTGCAAATAGACACATATTTTTACCAGTTACTCATAATTGGCCCTGGATTTGGTAGTACCACTTGCTTTTTTTTATTGACTATGAAAGCGTCTGATTTATATAACCAAAAGTCAATTTTCTTTTGCTTTATTGCTTCGTCGGGTTCCATATTAAAAGCACTTGATGGACACTTCACTTTTAGAACGACAATGACTTACCATTCTATATAAAGGGTATCTGTGACGTTGTACTGTTTGCAGATGATACCTCTCTTATTTTTAAAGTAGAAAGGAATAGACAAGATTTTGACGACGTAAACATTGCACTCTCAATGGTTACGGATTGGTTTACGACCAATAACTTAGTACTCAATGCCAAGAAAACGAAATGCATAAAGTTCGCCTTACCGAATGTTAGAAATTTAGGTCCCAACATCGTCTTAGATAAAGAGGTGCTTGAAACTATAGACTCGGTAGTGTTTCTGGGTTTAACAGTAGATGCCAAACTTCAGTGGGGTCCACATATATCAAGCCTAGCAGGAAGGCTCAGTTCGGCCGCGTATGCCGTCAGAAAAGTAAGACAATACACTGACGTGGATACAGCCCGCTTAGTCTATTTTAGTTATTTTCATAGCGTTATGTCCTACTGTATTCTGCTGTGGGGTAAAGCCGCTGACATTCAAAATATATTTGTACTTCAAAAACGAGCTGTTCGAGCAATTTACCAGCTGGGTGCCAGAGTTTCTCTTAGAGATTTTTTTAAAGATATTGGTATTCTCACGGTGGCATCACAATTCATCTTCGCCAACATCTTATATGTTAGGCAACATTTACACTTATACACTAAAAACAGTGATCTCCACAATATTAATACCAGAAATAAGGACAAATTACGTGCCCCATTTCACCGGCTTCATAAGGTTCATAACTCATTTGTTGGACTTGGTATAACTTTTTATAACAAGCTACCCTCTTCCTTGCTAGATTTGCCTTTTAATGCGTTTAAAGTTAAAGTTAAATCCAATCTTTGTTCAAAGGCATACTATTCTATCAACGACTACTTAAACGATAAGAACAGTTGGTCACTGTGATTAACTCAAGACAATGTTCATGTTCTCTCTCCAGATAGATTCCCTACTGACAGGTTATATGAGTTCCTATATTTGTTTATTTTATTTGACTGTCTAAGTCAATTTATTTTAATTTATTAGTGACAAAATCTACTCATTACAATGTTCTTTTATGAGTTGTATTGCAATAAGTGGTTAGCTAGCGACCTTAACAAATTGATCACTTTATTCTTGCCTGAGCAACCGGCAGCAAGTTCGTCATGCTCCCTTAGATGTCACTTCTTGCGGTAGCATCGGGGGTCGGGTTGCCTCCTTCCCTCAAATATGGCGAGGGGGTGATGGCTGATCTTTGCGTTATGCTCGTGAACGGGTGCTGCTTGTGGTGACTGGTCGTCTTGCTGACCATGGTTTTGTTATTGTTATTAATAATTAACTGTTTTTATTTTACTTCGATGGTGCTAGTTAATCATTTGTGACTTCGAGTTATAGCTGTAGCTTTATTTAAGCGGGCACGCCCATTATGCCTGGAGGCTTTTATTTAGATACGTTTTGTTTACGTTATTTCTGCTTGAGTATAGTTTTCGACGATTATTATATATACCGGCTGACATTTTTTACCGTCTCGAGAATAATATAGTGGGTTGTGTAAGTCGAAACGAAACCATGCCCGAGAATATTTATCATAAAAACTGTCCATCCTACGGCCCGTGCGTAAAACGCCAAAATAGGAGATAGTAAACGGCGCCGCCAGTGGCGGCGCGCATGAATGGAAGTTGTACGTGCGAGCGAGACGCAGGAACATTTCTTTCGCTAGGTAAGTAGGTATTATTCGGTCGCTTGCATGGGACGTACCAGTCGTGTTTAAAACGTTTTCAAAACCAAATTCAAAATCATCGTAATAACATTAATATCCCACTTAGGTACTAATAAACTATGACCCTGATCTACCTACAAATAAAATGAACACAATACACACACTGACAAACTTACAATACAAATAAGTACCCAATTGACTAAAGAAGAAGAACTAGAACGAAAAGAATAAGTAGATAATGACCTAACACAATAATAAGAAAACCTAACACATTAATACAAAAACCTAACCTACAATAATAAAATACACCAATTTACGAGATATACCAATTCACCGTCTATTTTATCGTTCTGCGCTGTGTGCGCAGAACGATAAAATAGACGGTGAATTGGTCGTACAGAGAAATTCGATGTGTGCGTAGAGTTCACCTACGGGTTCACGTACGAGAGCCGACCAGCTGAGCGGTAACTACTCGCGGGCCGGGGTACTCACGCGACCGACCGACGCGACGACGCCGATGCCGATGCCGACGACGATAGAGTAGGTGTATTCTCGCGCAGCCGCGCATCCTGAATGGTAGGTACCTTTCAGAGACAATTGTTATCCGTGGCGAGTAGGTACCTACTTTAAGGTCTGTTTTGTAAAAAAATTAAGCAAACCTGTTCACAATAACATTATTAAATCATTGAGAAACCTAACGTAAAGCAAGGTTATGAAAAATAAGGAGAAGGCGATTTTAAATTAGTTAGATAGTTACCTACTTAATTGGTGTTTATTTTGCAAGTAATCAAATCAAATCATTCAATAATTAATGCATTTGTAAATGCCAGTGCAATTACCCATCACTGTGTGATGCACTAACTAAACTGTCCAAGGTCGAGGTGACCCGTTTGTTTTTAAATTATTATTTTGTGATTTCGATCATTCCTTCATACTTTTGCGGGCTTAGGACCGTCTAAAATGCTGTAGCAAATTAACATGTAACTGTACTCAAGTAAAGTTACACGTTAAATTTTACTTTTTGTCATAGTAAATTGATAAAATGTTACTAGGTAACAAGTGTACCCTACACATTCCGAATTATGCCATATTCGTTCACAGCGGTCACATCAATAATTTGCGTTCCGATTTAGTTATTACGATTATAACAGCTCTGAGCACGAGTGTTGCATTGTCGACTGTTGAGTGAATGCTCGTGAACGTGCTCCCAGTGCTCGTGCTCACTCAATGTCAAAACTTATAAGATAACAATTTATTTGTGTAAACACCACTTTATTCTTCTTATTTGGTTAGATGGCGACTGTAGGCAGAAGCACAATTTTTAAAATGCCACGTAAGTTTAAATTTATGATGCGACTCAAAACAAAATAGCACAGCTGTCATTTTTGATAGCACTCACGGTGATATTAACCCTTTATAACTCAATAAAATATTATTTAATAAAAATTAACTTTTAGGGTAGCATTTGAAAAATAATAAAACACGTATTTTTTAATTTTCAGTTTTTTTTATTAGGTACCTCACAAAATCCAAAAAAAGGGAGTGTGCCATGACGGGTACATTGCAGCAATGTGTTCCACTACGAAGTATGGAATGTTTTGAAACAATTATTTTGTTTGTTGTTGCATAATGCAACTCCACACTTTTCACAGATGGTTTGTGATTTGCCAGAGCATTTAGGGAGCTTGCAACGGATCCGTTTTTCAACCCATACTGGCCAGTGACCTACTTGGTCTAGACGCACAGCTGCTGGAGGTACGAATTGAGCTGGACCCTTGCGTTTTTTGGCCTGGATGTCTGGTTCAATGCTTCGGCGTTGTACGTGTGCTTTTATCCCCATCTTACAGAGCACCGTACCAATCTCTTCACGAAAGTCAGCAGATGCCAGCAGTGGTCTATTCGTATTCTTGGCCTTATGAACCCTTTTGTACAGCAACCAGGCATTGGACATGGCAAGGTCCAGGAAATGGTAAAACATCCGAACCTGCCATCTCTTGCTTCGTAGTTTTATTTTATATCTACCCATTATACTGTCAATGAGATCCACACCGCCCATATGGCGGTTGTATTCTCCCACCACGTTTGGTCTATCAATGGTAACATACCTCTTGTTGTGCTTGTCGTATCTAGACACTTGTGACTTGGGTAGTTCACCCACAAAACTGGAGGCAAGTGTGACTATTTTATTGTCCTTCCAGGCCACTGTAGATATATCTGTTCCTTCAACACAGGCAACATACTCGACTGAATATCCACGGTCTTTTTTGGAGATTTCTTTTTCTATGGGTAGTTTGCAATCAGGTATTCGGTTGCGTCGAATGGTTCCCAAGCTCAATATTCCTTGTTTAGCGAAATATTCTAGTAGGAGCAGGGATGTGAAGTAATTGTCAAAATACAGGCGGTAATTTTGATTGCGTGGTATTTCACGAGCTAGCCTGACGACGACATTTGATGCAGCACCCAGGTTCGGCTCATTAGGCGCAACTACATTCTCAGCTCCAGTTTCTGGTTCAAACTTGTATGCAAACCCGCTCACGCCGCTCAAGACATAGATTTTGTAGCCCCATTTATGGGGCTTCTTAGGATTGTATCTCTTGAGGTTATGTCTAGCTTTCGTGGAACAAATCTGTTCATCGACGCAGAGATACTTCTCGAATGGGACATTGAGGCAAGTTTCGTTTAGTTTTGTCACAACTGGCCTGATTTTGTAGAGGCGGTCATGGTCTACGTGATCGCGAGGAACCATTTTCGAATTGTCGTTGAAGTGAATAAATCGTCTGATTTTTTCGAATTTGTTTACCGGCATTGTGTCTTTTACTAGAGGTGTTCCTAAACTACCACTCCAATGTTTCGTCACTCTTGGCAGGTGTACTAATGACATGATGAAAACCAGACCAATAAATTGCTGGATATCGGTCTCTATGACCCGGAATGGCATATTAGTATCTTTCTGCACGATGTAAAGATTAGTTTGGTTCACTATTTCTCCAAAAAGTTCCTTGGGAAATATTTTGAAGAAGAACTGTACTGGACTATCAAGTTCTAGAAACTCTGCTGGCAAGTCTTCGTCACCTGTAAAGCAGAGTTGCTGCTCATTTAGCTGGAGGTTCTTTTTTTTCCAACGTAAATTCAATTTCTGCTTGGCTTTACTGTGTCCTGATGATCCAGCACTAGATGATGGTCCTGGTTGAAGTAAGATTTCAGAAGGAGCTGGCAGTTGGAAAGTACTACTTGAATTTTCAATATTATCAATGATGGTGTCAATATCCACTCCATCAACCTCTTCAAAATCATTGACTTCCATTGGCACCTCCAAATCCGGAACAAAATCAGGATCTGCGATGCTGTCGTCATCGCCGTCGAATCCATCTTCACTCTCTGCATAATCAAAGAGGAACTGCTCTATTTTCTCGTCTCCTAGACCTCTGGAAGACATCCTGTAGCAAGAATAAAAGTGCTCAATGTATATGACAATATATGTACTTAGTAATACAATGTACCAGAACTGGTACAAACACAAAACGGCAATTATTTCAAACAATTACTGAAAATTATTCAATTACTACAATAAATAGCAAAGATCATACACTTACCTAGTAAATTAATACCACAAACACACAGTTTTGACACTTGAAATGTTTTTTGTTTATTTTCAAAACATTCTAAACAACCGTTTTTTACGAAACCGCAAAAAGTTTGATTCAAATTCATTTATGTTGAAAAAGCGCCACCTGTGGGGTATGAAGTATACTAAATATTGAAGCGCGGTATGTTCCCGAGCGGGATCTCTGTTTTATAAACGAAAAAATCATTTGTTTTAAATTTTATTTGGAAAAATTTGGTATGTTCCAGTACTGTCCCACGGTGATATAAAGGGTTAATTAAGGGCATGGCCGGCATTATCGCAAGATGGCGTATGTCATAACGATTAGCTAGCTAGATTAGATAGCTATGAAGATTCACGGGACATCGTTAACGCGCATACGCTAATTCGGAACGGGTGTAAGCACGCTCAAATCGATTACAGCGCAATTCGGAATGTACCCGTATACTACACTACAACATTGTAGGCGTATTTAAAAGATCGAAATCAACTTATTTACAAATTACACTGATTGATTACAAAATCACACTTAATTATTATTATTTACAAAAATGTTAGTCTTTACCTTTTTAGCGATATCGCAGCAATTGTTCAAAATGTCCACCGTTTCTTTCTAAACATAAACTAGCACGTCTTTGCAAATTGTTCGATAAACTTCGAAGCGTGTCTCTATCACTTTTTAAAACATTAAAAGCGTCTATTATTCGCTGTTTTAAATCACTAACACTTTGAGCTTCTTCGGTATACACTAAACGTTTTAGTTCTGCCCACAAATAAAAGTTAGGTCTGGTGATCTCGGCGGCCAGTTCACAGGTCCACCGCGACCTATCCACTTATGAACCCGAACTGGCTATTGAGATACGCGCGCACAGATCGTTCGTAATGAGCTGGACATCCGTCGTGCTGGAAATACATGTCTTGCCGGTAGGAAAGCGGAACGTCTTGCAACATGGTTTCGATGACGGAACGTATCATTTGTAGATACGTTATTCCCGTCAATCGACCTTCGATTCAAACTGGACCAATTATGCGATCGTGTATTATCGCTGCCCAAACGTTTACACTGAAACGAACTTGATGTGCATGTTCTTTAATTTTGTGTGGATTTTGGAAGCTCCACCATTGCTCGTTGTGCACGTTGTAAATACCATCGCGGGTGAATATGGACTCGTCGCTCCACAAGATGTTGGCCTCCGCATGGTTCTGCAGCCAGTGACAAAATTCCATGCGCGGTCCGGGGTCCGGTGCATGCAAAGCTTGCACGGGTGAGAAGTGGTATGGATGCACGTCCATTGAATGAAGTAGCTTCCACACCACATACTGGCTTACGCCAAATCGACGAGCGGCTTGCCGAGTGCTCCCGGGTGTCTTTCAAAATAATCCAGTATGGAGTCTTCAACTTCTCTGGACAAAGGTGGCCGGCCCCTGCCTCTGGCATGACTAGGTAGCTAGAATTGCCCATGATCAAGTAACCGCTGATACGACCGTAATATTAGTGAAGTGCTGGGAATTTGAGGAGCAGGGATACCGTTCCTTCGCAGCAACTGAAGATGTTCTTCTTCTGCGTACATTCGCCTTGCACCGTTTAAGTTTTCACCAGACAGGATATAAAATCGCACCATTGCAAGGTACTCTCTATTGGAATATTCGTACATGTCGATAACTATCACCGGGCGATCGATGCACACGCGGAAACAAAGAACGCGACGTAACACCGCCGTGACTAATCGTGGGTGACTGAAGCGCGGAACGCGGGCGAGCGGGGTTGCGCGAGCGGCTCGCGCGCCTGCGAAAGGATATCAAAGAGGCCGACGCGCGACGGCGAGTACCTATCGGCCGCTAAGGAAAGCTACGAATTCATTGATAAATTCCGCGCATTTAGTAGGGTGCGTATGATTTGAACTTCGATATTTTTGATCGCTTTTTTTTTATTTTTTTTTATTTCCGTTTTTAATGTTCTGGTATGAAAAGTTCACTTCATATGCTTGGATAGATCAATTTCATTCCAGGTTATGGAAAAAAATAAAAAACTTACAATTTCTGTGCCATAGGCTTC
This sequence comes from Tiliacea aurago, assembly GCA_948098905.1. Lineage (NCBI taxonomy): Eukaryota > Metazoa > Arthropoda > Insecta > Lepidoptera > Noctuidae > Tiliacea > Tiliacea aurago. Next base: position 5,984,460 of record OX402589.1, read on the forward strand.
TACTCCGTTCACCTATTACACCCTATTTTTTTCAAGACGGTAAAAAAAATCACCCGGTATATATATATATATATTTGTATAATGGTGTGTGCTAGCTAACATAAGGCAAATAATTTAATTTAACGTTTTGTGTTGCGTAATGCAAATTATTTTATATTGTATTGTATAACTTCAAGTTTTTTTATGCGAACAGAACAGCTGTGCTGCTGGGAAGTTTGTTGCGCCACTTCTTCTTCCCAGCTAAAGCACTTGGAAGTGGTGAAGGGTGGGCGTTTTTGGGGGACTGTCTCATGTAATTTTTGACGTTCGAAAAGTGCTGATTCTCAGCCTAGTTTGAATAAATGACTTTTGATTTTGATTTTAATGCCATGTTCGTATTTGCCGTCTGGAATAGCACCCAGAAATGAAAATTCTTTGTCTATGAACAATCCACATTCTTGGATGTCCAAATTTAAAGCGCTTTTTAATTCTTGAAGCGCTGTGTGCTCGTTGTTCTTGCCATGTTTAATAGACGGGACATTGCTGAGATCGTTGCCATAAAGGATTTGCTTAACAAGAGGAGCACAGTTGGTATTTGCACGGCGCTTGCAAACTCTGGCAAACCAGGACGCAGTCAAAAGTTTCCGTCTAGTCTCTAGCCAGTGCGGGCTTGCACTCTGTGAAACTGTACTTCTTTCAATAATTTGCTTCGCTACTGTAGACATGAATAATGATTGTAAAAAATCTTCTTTGGCTTTAGTGTATTCATGTACATCCATGTCAGGTTTCTGACAAATTTCGCCATAATGCGCGTCTTTGGCCGTAACTTGTTTATTGGGCTTTTTCTTTTTAACATTTCTTCTTTTAAAATTGTTTTCCTTGCGTCTATTTTCTAACTGCATTATTCGTGAATTTGCATTAGTCTCTAAAATAAATTTGTGCACATATTTCTGTAGTGTGCCGCCGGTATTGAATGTTATGACTGCGGCTGCACATCGTCCGCTGTATGATCCTTTTAATGCATAATTAACTCTTTTTCCGCCTACATATTTTGCGACTCTGGCATTAAAGCTTTCGACTAAGTTATTTGTTACATTATAAGCAAAACTGTACGCATGAAGAGATAATCTATGCGCCAAATCTGTAATTTTTTGAAACAATCCAAAGCTATCATTTCGGGGACAAAGTTTTCGGAGTTGGGATTTTTGCAAAAATATGGTGGACAATGGCTGTCGTCACCAAATATATGGAAGGCCCCATTTTGGATATCCTTTTTTATATTACCGACTTTTTCTGAGAATGGTATATCTTGACTAGACCAGTATTTTATGGACGAATCAACTCCCCAACGCAACCTTAAATACTTTTCTTTTAAAATGCAGGTGGTCGCAGAAACGTCGTCCTATCGAGGATATATTTGATGAATAATAATACTATTAGTAAGCCTTGTGTCAAATGTGAGACAGGTCGGGATGACTAAGAATAAAAAATGACTTACTTCTTTTATAAGCACTGCAAGCCTGTCTGCAGTTGAAAATCCACATGAGAAATAGTGGGAAATCGGTTGCTTAAATCTTTTTCTTATGCCTGAGATCATATGTCATCCTTGGGTTGTACTGGAAATGTTTTTTTATGGACATTTCATCGAACATTAAAGTGTAATGATTATCACCTGGTGCTTGTGTCACTGCAAATCTTTTCATCACCGTAAACATTGGTTTATTTATTCCAACTCCAAATGTCAATTCCCGCAAGAGAGTTTTCAATGTGCCGGGCTGATGGCAACGGGAACAACCGTCGTAAAAGTCGATAAAACGTTGGAGAGCGTTTATTAATTCCCAAAGCTGTAATTTTTTTTTCTTGACCATTTCCCGCCAGTAACTTTATTTTTAAAGTTTTTTATTTGCCCCTGTAAAAGCAGGGCAAATTCAGGTCTAAAGACGATGGAAAATTTCCCAATTTTTCTTGATCCAACAGACATCATTTTTGTCTCATATTTTTCGTTACAAGCTACAAAATAACAAATCGTTTGTTTCCAGTCTTAAATATATGGGGTTTCCTGAAAAAATCTTCTTTCGTCACAATAAAAGAGATAAAACATAATAATTGCCGACTTATATAATATGAAACATAAAACAACAAAACATCACGCCCATATTCCACAAAAGAATAGGCAGAAATGTGTGGAACATCCACGTTTTGCTTTATGTTATATTTCGCGATGTAATCTATTATACTCATTTTACTTACATGATATCACAATATCCTGTAGCCATGTAAGCAGAGGTCCATCCCTATTATAGGTAGCTACTACTACATTGTATTTTCCGTCAAAATGAACGAGATCAAACACTAATAATAATAGCAACTAATATAACAATAGTCAATTAATATAAAATTAAACATATAACATATCTGTATCTCTTAAGGATAGGCACATATATTAAGACATCCAGACTACACAAGTTAGGCATTTAATGATTCCCCACATAGACGGGGAATCATTAAATTATTAGACCCAATACATCAATTATGTTACCGTTGCAGTTTACAAACAGAAACGGTTTTAAAATATTTCTGAACTTGTGGTGACTGTATGAATTTCTCTGAAATGAAAAGTTGGAACTTTTTTGAATATAAATGTATGTTCCGTCGCAAATAAATATGGCTTTGGTGTTTTCATCATTTCCAAAAATGCCTCGTGGTAATAAAAGGTTCCTTTGAATAATACTCTCCCTTGCCAAATGGTCTAATCCTAGATGCATTGGAACAAAGCTTTGCGTTAGACATTCTCTGGCAACTTATTTTACTTTCTAACCCTCGACGAGACATGTCAAATAGAATTGAGTGTTTAATTTGTTTACCCAGTTCTAAGTTTTGTTAAGTAAATACCTAGTACTGTGCGTGGGCGACGGTGTCTTTCTGTTAGTGATGGTGTCTGTTCTATAATATTATCAAATTGCTGAAGAGTGAAACCAATCTAAAAAAACAGTTCCGTTCCTCCATCATTTAGGGCTGTAGCGGTATCAAAATCAAATCTCTTTTTGTTCTGAAGGGCTTCTATCAGCATATCTGCCATGACCGAAACTAAACGTGTCGTTGTCGTTCTCATTATCAAGTAAGTTGTCCCAGTGTTGGTTAGCCGAAGACAGGTGTTCTTCGCATAAACGTGCGCTGGGTGGCATATATAAGCGGTACCTACACACCAAGTACACTCTTACTGATTCTGGGATTCTTCTGAGATGCTCGTTTCTGCAGTCCCTAAATAAGCAACTCCTGGAAGAATTAGGCGCTCTTACATAATCGGGCACAAATATTTCATTTGGTCAATTGCCAATAAAGTCAAAGTCAAATTGTTTATTTCAAATGGGCACATAAAAGGCACTTTTGAACGTCAATATTTACAAAAAAATATAATTGATTCTAGTCGCCCCTTCCAAAAGGTAGTTTCGTATGGAGAAGAATGGGCATGAAACTCCACCGGTACTCTTTTAAAATCTAGTACAATATTTTTATAGGTACGTTAATTATATAATTATATGTGAAGACGATGCACCTAGAATAAAATTACTATACCACAATAGGTAATAAAAAGAGTTAAGAATGAAGCAATGACAGATAAATTAATTATGTGATAGATACATGGTGCTCACATATTTACAAAAATTGTAAAAAATATATAGGTACGATTCCTAAAAAATTACAATATCAGTGTGAGTTAAGGTAATCACAGAATTTAAAATAAATGTCATAAAAATAATAAATTATACAATTAAAATAGCAACCTGTTTGATTTTGTCTAGACTAGATTGTCCTATGGAGCAGGACCAGCATGTTTCCAAGCATTCTTATCTTGTATATAATCCTCTAATTTGTAATATGCTTGTTTACAAAGTGTTCTTTTAATATGAGTTTTAAATTTTCTTTCATTTAGTTACAATATATCACAAGGTATTTTGTTGTAACATTTAACACAGTACCCCATAAAAGATGTATGTACTGTAGATATATCTTCAATATCTACCGGTCTGCAATTTGTGGGTCATAAAGATGTTGTTGCTGGTGTTCAGGTTCCACAGCCATATCATCAGGGATGGTTTGGTCAAGTGGTTCTGGTACATGGCGTCGTATTTCAACGGCATTATTGACTCTTTGCACCCCTCAAAACACATTTTCACCCCCCCACCCCCTTCCGGTCATCTGCTGCGGTCCAATTCGGTCAGCAGTAAACTTATACTTTATCAATACATTTTCAAGGTTTTTAAAGAAATCGTTTACGGCAGTCTTGTTAAATCCAAAAGATCTAGCTGCACTGGTGATTTCAGGTTACCTAAGACTTAAGTTTGCGTTACGCCTGCGGAAACTGTCCAGCCATTCCTTTCCTGCCATATTATTATGATTCCAACTAGGAGGATAATGTAGTTTATTTGCTTTTGCAAACTCGTACGCTAGTTTCCTTACTTGGACAATCGTCAACCCATAGTGCATTCTGGAGCAGTCCGCTATCTACTAATTTAAAAGAGTCTCTTCTTCGATAGTAAACACTTAATTTGACGTGAACGTTGAGTTCAAAGTTCACGTCAAATCAAGTGTTTACTGTAAAACACGTACCGGTATACTCGTATAATCTCCGGTTTCGGCTGCTGTTTGCTTATGGAACTTTTTCAAGCGAGTTTCAAGTATCGTTGGTTTGACGCCATACTTTTGTGCGGATTTCCTAATAGATAAAGTTTTGATCCAAGACTTCTTTCATCGCAGACTTCATTGATCGCCAAATGTTAGTTCTGCATTTACAATTCGCTTTTCATGTTGAGACCAAGGACATAATCTCAAGGGTATAATGTCATTGAAATGGTATACTGGACTAAATATGGTCTCTATCTGATTCTTCAAAATGTTGTGTCTGGGACAAATTGAGTCATGTTCTAGCAAAAACTTCACTTCATCATCAGTGATCGGAGAGTTTAAGTGACCTACAATATAACATATCCTTGCTGTTCCATATTTCAGTATTCAAAAAAAAAAAAATGTTTTTACACAATTGTTGTATAAAGAGTCAATGTGATGGATGAGCTTGCATGTTTTTGACCAGTTTTCCAATTCTGGGTTCAATAGAAGAAAGTGCACATCGTAGATTACTAGAAATGTTTGCTTCGGTACTTTGTTTTTATTGCTACAACTGCTGAACAAGTGCTTCAAAATGGCGAAAACGACTTCAGTACTTGCTCTGGTATGCTGGGATAAACTTTGAAATAATAAATAAAAATAAAAAAGCCTTTTATTTGATGCAATAACTAAGTAAGTAAACCAATCTTAGCTTAACACTATTCCTCCAAAGAATTCTAGCCCTCTCTATGTTGGGCTATTTGCATCCAGCTTGGGCCAGCCGTTTTACTGATGTCGTCCGCCCATCTCGTTCATGAGGTTCTAGTCGACTTGGTAGGTGGGCTCTGATGCACTATTTGTATCTGCTTAATTCTTCTTCATTCTTCAATGTGGAGTTTTATATACTTTTGAATCCAGTTCGGTTCTTTTTTATTTTTGACACTATTACTGTTGCTTTAACTGGTCTATCACCTGATGAAACATTGAGATTCAATACATCAATGTTTTGTACCATCCCAGGTCTGTAGTAGGCGTCCATAAGATAACAAGGTTCTGACACAAGAAACAGATATTTTACCCAAAATAGTGCCTTATCCATCTTCTCAAAATCATATTTGACAGCAGAATCATGATTGATTTCCAAAGCTGGCTCTAGTAATGTATCTGGCAGCATGTCAATGTCAACGTGAATAGGATCGGTTGCCAATCGATAAATATTATTATCGCACATGTTAGGAAAGTAGCGCTTGAATTCGTCAGCGAGGTGCTGCAAATGGTTTGATATACTATTCTTGGTATCAGTTTCATTCAAAACCTCCATAAAGCACGTTACGTCTGTGATAGCTAATAATTTAGGAAAGCAGGAAAATTTGTATGCCTAAATTTGGCGTTTCCAAAGTTGCAACTTCTCAGTGTATACCCTGATGGCACCTCGATGGTAAATTATGTTCCGAGTCTCCGCCTTGTAATTTTAAGTTCAATGAATTCAATAAATCGAAAATATCTTATAGATAAGCAAATACAACTTGGTCCCATGGTTTTCTGAATTTCACAAATAATTCACGTTGTTTTTAATTTGTAAGAAACGGAATTACTTCATTTTGAAGTTCGAATAATCTTGCCAATATATTTCCTTTGGAGATCCAACGCACTTTTATATGAAATAACAAAGTCTATGTTCTGTGCCCAAATCTTCACAAAGAGCCGTATAAAACCGCATATTTAATGCAGTCTTTTTAACATAATTTACAATCTTGATGCATAGTTTTAATACACCGTAGAGTTCGTTTGAAAGTGTATTAGCCGCGAGGGAGGAGGAGGAGGTGTATAAAAAAAAACAGTGAATAGAAATTACGTTGGGATTTCTTTCTCTGATCAACTGTACGAACTCTGAACGAGACGACGGCGCTGGCAATGCTTGGAGCATTGCCAGAACGCCGTCTGTGCTTACGCCTATTTTGGGCTCTTTCAGATCTTGGAGACCGAAGTCATCTAATCGCTTTACTGTTTTATCATATTCTCGTTATATTGAGTTAAAATTACAGCTACCAGTCCGTTTGACATTATCAAATTCTTTTAGTACCATGCAAATGCACAAGATACTATAAAAAATAGAAAGAAAGAAAGAAAATACGTTTATTTGCGGTAAACATGTCGCAAAAAAGAACATAAACACAAAAATAAGAAAAGGTTTTCTCTGAAATTCTGTAAAATTTCGTCTGTAGTTTTAATACTGTGTTTAATTTTGCTAGTGAAGGTTAATGCTTCGCCTTCAATGTAAAAGACGTCGGCATACTTTGAACATAATGCCTATAAGTTTGCCTTTTCCTCCTCGTTTAAGTGATCGGTGCGTATCCGGGATGTAACGTCTTTAGCGCGCGGTGATATCTGTCCAGTGCTTTCAACATTGAATATCATTGCCTGAGTAGCCTGATCCAGTGAAAATATTATATCGCTGTTGGTTGGTTTAGTCACTACCGCGGCTATTAGAAACAGTGGTCAGGCATTCGGATATAATGCAATTGCAAATAATCTGTTGCTCTACAAAAACCTCACCATCCGGTGCATTGACAGGTAACCTTATTAACTTAGAACTTTCCGCTGGTACGATTTCCTCGTAGAGATTTAAATTTCGGGAGTTATAAATTGGAACTCAATGGTATCTGGTCTCATACACCTAATACGCGCACCTAAAGGATCTTTCAAACTGCGGAGATAGACCTGCAAAGTCAGTTTACGATAAAAATCGCGTTTGGCCGCAATGGTTGATTCTAGGGTATCATGCAATTTAACATATGTCATGACGGTGCTGAAAAGATTCTGTGTAACCCTGTGTAAGTAAAGCCATGTCGTTGTAGAGAGCTGTCTCATCTCGCTGGTCGGCAAAGTTATTAATAAGAGCGTTACGGATGCCTACCCAATCATTAGATATACCGTTAGCATTAACAGGACGGGCGGCGGGCCCCGTAACCTTGTTCAATATGCCGCTTAAAAGCGCTAATTGATTTCTATCCGGTTGCCCCTCTCGAATGAACTGAAGTGCTAACTGGTCACACAATTTGATGAATCTGCTAAGTACATTCGGGTTCCCATCAAAATCGGGAACCAAGCGGAGGGCTTTAAATATATTGTCTAAATCGGCCATCTCGGGTTCAATTTTGGGATTAATATTGCGTCTAGAATCTACACTACTATTCCTATTACTAGCGAACCTAGGTGTACTCAATCTGACGCGGTGGTATCCTTCTGCGAAACAGTCGTGTCGTAGAAGGAGGCTGCGGAAAGGGAGCGGTAGATGTCGTCCGCTCACCCGGCCCGCAGCAGACGCACTGGGCGTCGGCGGAGGGCTGATAACGCCCTCTTCCAGCCTAATTGGGTACAGGGACGGCGGACTTGGGGACGTCCCCCCCAGACTTGAGGAGGCCCGCGGAGGCGGGCCGGCACTAGCCGGGGATCACGGAAGTAATAACAGATCCCCGGTGCAAGTGTGGGAAGGGAACACTGGGGTGGTTTAAAAACCAGTAAGAGTCTGACAGACCCCTCCCTCCAGACGCCCACACCAGGGCGGAGGACATCCATGAGGATTTCTAAAATCCAAATCTAACAAACAAAAAAAAAGGTGTACTCAATCTACGCGGATAAAAAATGTTGGACAGGGTATATAGAACCTACACACAAAAAAAAATCAGCGGACTTACATGAACATTCTGGTCTTCGTTGAGCGGTATCGATATCTAGATCTCCGGCGTAGTCTCGTTGTTCAGGATCTCCCGGTGCGACATTGAAAGTCTATCGAAGCGAACGCGGTGCGATATACCGGTAATCGCAAGAAGGACCCGGGAATCCTACCGACTGTGCCAATTACGTAGGCTACTGCCGGAGGACTAAAAAAACCTAATTATGAACTAATTTATTTTAATAATTAAATTACAATTATAAGAAAATCTGGTTGATTTGATCGATGGTGGATACGAAGTGGGCGGGCTCGGTCACGTAGACGGTGTCTTCGGGCCTCGTGTTCCGTGTCAGCAGTTTCCCTTCGTAGCAACTGGGTCGACGATGATGACGCACGTGGCGTGCCTCGTGCCTCTGTGTCAGCGCTTTCCTTAATAGTGATGCGAGCGCGTAACATGCACATAAACAGGACAAGGTCTACTCACCAATATTTTCGCCAGAAATGATTTGCGGTCGCCTTGTGTCTTCTTGGAGACTCTTCAAGGCAGCTCGAAATGCTGAACCTTGGTCACACACCAAAGCCAACGGTTTCAGTCCTGTGTTTCCAACAGCATTAATCAAGTCTTTCAGAATTTGTTTTAATTCAACCCCAGAAGTTGCTCCAGCTCCTTTACGGCCAGAGGTTGCTGCCATTTCTGAACCACTCCCCGTAACATAAACACAAGGGCATGGTCAGCAAAATCATTGTTTTTTTTTAGTAAGTTCCACAGATCCATTAATAATGTCAATGATCAAATTTTTTTTTTTCATCCCAAGTATTGACCTGAAAGCATTATAATAAAACTTTATTTACATTTATTTATACAAATTTTTGGCAACAAAATTAAAAGTTTAGATTACAGGCAAGTTGTTTTAATTAAAAAAAAAGAGAGAACTACCTCTCTTTTCACAGCTTCAAATATTTGAGGATTGATCCTGATTCTATATTTAATTTAGAAATCATTTTGTTAAGTGTGTATTTGGATGGCAAAATAAATATCCTGTGAAGAAATCTATAGCACTTTGGGCTCTGTTTCATTATAGCCATTGCTGCTATCAATGTTTCTTCATCTGAGAATTGCCGACCCCTGGCTTTTTTAGTGCACTGTTTAATCGATAAAAAAGCTTTGGCCATAGGATTTAGTTTTTCTGTGAGCTTTTCAAAAGACTTTCATTTTGAAAATTGCAACGCTTTCGCCTTTTTTGCACGTAAATTGAAATTAAACTGCCTTCTTGACTTAGTGTATTCCTTGTAAAGCCTAGAACAATGCGGCAACAGCTTATTTTTAGTAAGTATGTTACGCCGTCTTCTCTTTGTAGATGGAGTACAATGCACAACATATGATTTTTTTTTTTCCATATTTATTGGATCTCCAACATTTGAAGGTATACACTCTTTTCTTGCTAACACTTTATTCCGCACAACTAAACGAGAACTGACTCTGTACTCTATTTTACAATTTAAAATGAGTTTTTCCCCACTCAGAAATAACGATAACATCATAACCGTTATTTCTGTGTTGCCAAAGTAAAATAATACATTCAGTTGCCATAATGAAAATACATTTAAAAGTTTGTTACAACATTAATAATTTGTACTTTGACAGTGTTGCAACAGTGAATATTATAATTCGGTATTAAAATTATACATTTCTTTAAATTAAATCAAAGAAATCACGACAAACAGATGCTACACAATTACATGTGTAGCGGCATCAACATCGCCACACACGTACTACGCGTCACACAGACGTCACGCAAAAATCCTGCATCGCGCAAGCAAAGTTTACCGAGCGACTAGCATATATAATATATATACAACGTTCCGACATCAACCGTCGGGCAGTTGCCCACCAGACACAACACACGTCTGGTCGGAGGATCCTCCCTTTTCTATGGAGTATGCGTGAACTTTACGACCTGTTCCTCATCCCTCTAAACATGCAAGTATACATAGAACAGAGATACATGGTTTCCTATATACTGTGAAGTAATTTACTATACTATTACCTATTTAGGTTAACTTAGGGCATATACCTATTTGCTGGGGTTGTCAGGCTCTTCTAGTGAGGAGAGCCTACCGGCCGCTTAAGTCCCTTCACTCACTAGTGGGCGAGGTCGTGCGGTGGCGAGTGGAGCTCCCGCTCGCATACCGGAGCGCGACGTGCGGGGTCGGTTCAGGTCGGTTTCCCGACCCTATATGCGAGGACGGTGGAGGACGTCGAGGGCATGGGGAGTGATCCCGGGCCCACGATCACAGACCCCAGCGAGGGCATCTTGCTGGGGTCCAATAAGTCGGAGGCGAATGCCGTTAAGCGGGCGCAGCGCAAAGTGGTAGCGGCTGACGAGATCGGTGAGCTGGCTCGTCAGGCGCGGGAACGGCGCTCGGCCCGGATGACTGCCGAAGAGAGCCCGTCGGCGGTGGCGCTCAGTCGCCAGGTTTTGGACGGCGTGGATGTCGTCCTGAAGGTTGCCACCAAATCGGGCGTGCTCTGAAGGAGGCGGCTGACGGCATCAAGGAGGCAGTGGAGGTCCTCCTTAGTCGCACGAGCACGGAGGAGATGGCGAAGTTGTGGGAGGAGAACAGCCGTCTCCGGTCCGAGCTGGAGGACCTCAAGCGGGAGTTTGTCGCTCAGAGGAATGAACGGCAGCAGCAAGCAGCTCCCGCAGCCACTGGCCCCGCTCCTGCGGCGCCTTTGTCGACCCCTGCACCTGTTCCACCACCTGCCTGGTCGGACCATGATATCGACAGTATGGCCAGAATTTGCATGCTGCAGTGTGGGGGCATGGTGAATGCCCGATTGGATGCTCGGTTGGGGAGCATAGAGTCGCGACTCCCCCCGGCCGAAATCCTCCGGCCGCCGCTTGCGGCAGATAAGCGGAGGAAGGATGAGTCCGCCAGGACGAAGCCCGTGCAGGTGGCCAAGAAACCCGTCGAGGGGGCCCAAAAGCCCACGGAGAGGCCCAAGAAGCCGACGGAGGGTGCGCCCGCGCCCTCTTCCCAGTCAACCGTGCCCCCGGCTACCGCGCCACCCACTGTAACAAGTCCAAGACAACAACAAGTGGAAAACGCGTTAGAGGTTGAGGGCTTTGACGTTAAATTAGAAGGTTTATAATTAAATTCGACAGTTAAAGGATTATTTGTAGTTTGAGGTTCGCTGAAACGTTTCTCTTTGTCTAGGAATTCTTCATATTTTTGACAACATGAAATAAGCGCAAGAATAGAGTTAATATTATTATTCGCGATATAAGGTGAGTAACAAGGACGGATGTTACGAATAATGATTTGGAGTTTTTTAGTTTCCGATAGTTTTACTGAAAGTCTGGAAAACATGCCAGTCAGTATGGAAATAAAAATATCAGGTCATAGTCAAAACCGCCAAAGTCAGTAATCAAAGCTTCGCAAAGATCGTCCCATGATAACAAAGAGTCACGTTTAAAACGGTACCAGTGTAAAGCGTTATCGATAAGTAATTCGAACGCATGATCCAATAATTTGTTTGAAGAAATACTCCTAGAAATACTAAATTCCTGAATTTTCTGGATAAATGAACGAGGACAAGAGTTTCCGTCGTATTTTATTCGTTTTAATTCGTTAAGGGAATTATTGGGAATAGAGTTTAGAGGTTGAGACTGAATGTCGGGGAGTATAGTATGAAACATCGTCTCATTGGGGCTATTAGGAGTAGAAGAGGGACGTGCTATAGGTTGAGGGTTGATGTCGTTAGAAACAGTTATTAAAGAATTACATTTTGATTCTAAGTTAAAAAATCTCTCTTTAGTTTGAGTTAAACGATTTACCTCTGAGGGATCTGAATCAGTATCGATCCTCTCTAGTCGATGAAATAGATGATTAATAAAAGTTATAATTTTTTTGTTGAGTCTATGGTTACCCTGTTATAACAATAGTATTTTTGATTCGATATAATTTAGTGAAGTGGTAAGTTCGTCCAAATCAGTTTTAACATCCAATAACGAGTCTAAAATATCTTCAGAGGGAGTTTGAGGTGCGAGTTGAAGAATTTGTTTTTTAAGCTGTAATACTGTATCTTTTGGTTTCATATTCTAGCTCAGCTTTGTTTAAAAGTTCAAAGAAAATAATTCTATCCATGACTAAAAATTAATTTGAAGAGGATAAAAATGTGTGAAAGGAGGTAAATGAGGGATAATGAGGTAAATGAGGGTTAATGAAAACTCAAGAGAGTGAGTGTTAAAAGGACGAGTGTTAAAGAGGACTCAAGAGTGTTTAAGTCAAGAGTGTTTAAGAGGACTCGAGAGTGCTTAAGAGGACTAGATATGATCAGACTAAATGATACAACTATAAAAAACAAAAAAGGCAGAGGTGGCACATCGTATGTTGCATGTGTGTATATGTGCAAGGTAGTAAAGTATTTGGAATAGGTGTTATGTAGAAGTTTAGGTTTGTATAAACGACTATAGGATATTGTCCTGTAGTTGTCTTGAAGTGTCCCAGCCCCCAACTTGTAAATGATCACGAGTGGTTTTAAGAACACTTACAAGCAAAGACTGGGTACGATTACCAGTGGGGGTGCAGAGTAGTGAGGTATAAGTAGAGGGTTATGTGTAGGTGGTAACGATTATAGGATATTCTCCTATAATACGTCGTAGAGTAATCCAAACCCCAACTTGTAAGTGACCACGAATGGTTTTAAAAACACTCACAAGCGAAGAATGGATACGATTACCAGTGGATAACCGTAGTAGTGTGCACGTGTGTGGGGTGCAGATAAGTTTGTTAAGTATGTAGGTGTGTTGAGTAAAGAAGTCTTCCAAGAGGAGGGCTGAAGAGGAAAAGTAAGTTAGTAATCTGAAACCTAATACATGTTATAAAAAAGAGACAACCAAATAAGAGTCCAAAAGGAAATAGTACTAGTGATAGTTTGTTTTAGAATTTTGAAAAAGATTAAGTTTGATTTTAAGGTGGGCGCCAAACTGTAACAAGTCTACTGCAAACTATTAAAAATAAAAGGGAAAGTAGACTAGTTAACTATATAATTGAAGAATTTTAAAAAATACAGAAAAAATAATTAAAAAAGTTAAGGGAGGTTATAAAAGGATGGTACGAAACGGTGTCCAGGTTCGATACGTCAGGCCTCGTCAGCTCTGAAGCATCCAGATCCGCTTCCAGTTATTTTAGTAGGTTCATCAGGCAGTGTAGAAGTCATCAGGCCTCGTTAGCTTAGAGGCCTGTAGATCCGCTTCGCAGTATCACTGCCAGTCCAGTCCAGGTCTCTGCAGTAGTGGATGGTCCTCTTGGCAAGTATGTAGTTCCAAGAAGACTGAGTATGTTGCAAGACTTTTGTAGAGATGATTCCTTCAGCGCTACCAGATCAGATCTGTCGGGAATGTGTCAGAAATCCCTTTTATATTCGAGTCTCGGTTGATTTTTCCACATCATCTGTTTTTTCTGTTCTTTACAGAATTTAATTTCAAATTCAGTGTTCGAAAAGGCCAGACATTCGTACCACATATTCGTAACAAAAACCTCTTTGATGAATTTTGAGAGCGTTTCAATTATTATTATAAATGTAAGTTAGGATACAAATATTATACAGCAAACAATTATAATTATCTATAAAATACAATATTTGAGCTAAACATATTGATAAAACTAATTTAAATTATATAAATCAAAAGTAACCTTCATGGACTAAGCCAGTAAGAAAACTATGAGAGAAAATTAGAAGAAAAAGATAATGACAGCTTGACAGCCTGACGTATGTGTCATAACATTGAAAAATATGAAAATTAAAGAAAACTAATCGTTTTAGAACGATTCGCAAAATAATATTGCAAAACCAATAGAAGAGTATAAAACATAATATTAATGAATGCAAAGTGTAAGTATATGATGTATGATGTAGTGTCTGTAGTATGTAGATACTATACCACCCAGGAGGCCTGGACGACGGTCGTTAAAAAGGGCCGCAAGAAGAAGAAGAAGAAGGCGCTGCCGGCACCCCCTAAAGCCCCAGCTCCGAATAAGAGCAGAAAGTCGCCCAAGGCCAAGACTCCTCGCTCCGAGGCTGTAGTCATTACTCTGCAGCCCGAAGCCTCAAAAAGGGGAGTGACGTACATGTCGGTCCTGGCGGGCAAGAAGGAGAAGCTGAAGTTCAGCGAACTCGGCACCCCAGCTGGGTTTGATTTTAGAACGGCAGCCACGTGTGCCAAGGTGTTCGAGTTGTCGGTCCGGGTCCAGGCCCACAAAAACAGCTGAATTGCGCATAGAAGGGCTGGACGACTCCGCGACCCCGGAGGAAGTAGTGGCGGCTATCGCCAAAAACGGCGAGTGTCTGCCCGAAACCGTGAAGGCGGGAGAAATCCGCTGCAGCGCGGGTGGGCTGGGCATGATCTGGGTGCAGTGCCCAGTAGCTGCTGCCAACAAGGTTGCAGACGGCAGACGGTTGCTGGTGGGATGGGTGTCTGCCAGGGTAAAACTCCTGGAAACAAGGGCTGTGCAGTGCTTTAGGTGCCTGGAAAAGGGGCATGTCCGGGCACAATGCACTTCACAAATAGATCGCAGTGATTTGTGGTTATCGCTGCGGTCAGCCCGGCCACAAGGCGGCTCAGTGTTCCGCGGTACCAAACTGCATTCTTTGCAACTGCAGGAAAGTCCGGAGCACAGACTTGGCGGGAAAGCCTGCAAGGCACCCAAAAAACTTGCCAAGAGGACTAGGGCCTTCGGAGGCCCTGCGCCTCTACCACTGCCTGGCAGCCCAGCAGCTGACTCCCGAACCAGGGAAGGAGGAGATGCCGAGGAAATGCAATGCCAGTGACGGCACAATTCCATTTCCTCCAGGCAAATATCAACCACTCTGCCAGAGCTCAGGATCTATTGCTCCAGAGCATGGCGGAGTCGTCAAGCCATGTGGCTGTGGTCGCTGAGCCGTATTTTGTCCCCCCCCGCGATAACTGGGCAGGGGACCTGGACGGTTTGGTGGCCATCATTGGCGGGACTCTTGGAAATCCCTCCCGAGGACACGGCTGGGTGTCGCCCAACAAGAGTCTCGCCGACTTCGAGGGGTTCCTTGTCGAGTTGGGTGCCGTCGTGGGCCAGTTCCACCCTCGCCCGGTGCTGTTGCTCGGGGATCTCAACGCCAAGTCTCCGGTGACCGATGCTAGGGGTGAGGCGCTGGAGGAGTGGGCGATCACGACAGGCTTGACCATCCTAAACTGGGGCTCGGTCTACACGTGCGTGCGGCAGCGGGGTGGGTCCATAGTGGACGTCTCGTTTGCTAGCCCTGCTGTCACAAGCCGTGTCCGCGACTGGCGTGTCGCCGTGGAGGTGGAGACGTTGTCGGATCACCGATACATCCGTTTCGACGTCTCCACCTAGACCACCGGCGGCCGTAGTCCATCGGCCCCGCGAAGGGACGGTCCGCGCTGGGCGCGTAAGCGCATCGACAGAGAACTTCTCGAGGAGGCCGCTATCGTCCAGGCCTGGTTCCGGGAGTCGGCGACGAACGGACCCGTCGACGTCGAAGAGGAGGCGCTGTGGTTCCGCGGGGCGATGACGCATATCTGCGACGCGTCCATGCTCCGCGTCAGCACACATCCAGCAAGGTGCCAGGTGTACTGGTGGTCTGCCGAGATCGCACAATTACGTGTCGAGTGCGTAGCGGTCAGGCGCGAGTACACCCGATACCGGAGGAGACGTCGTCGGGTCCCTGACGAAGAAGCCACGCTGTATGAGGTGTACCGCGCGGCGAAGCAGGCCCTGTGGCTGGCCATCGGCGAAGCGAGAACGCGAGGCAGGGAGGAGATGTTGGAGACTTTCGATGCGGATCCGTGGGGGCGTCCTTATCGTGCGGTTCGAGGGAAACTTCGAGCCGCGGCGCCTCCACTCACGGAGAGTCTCCAACCTGAGCTGCTGGAGGAGGTAGTCACAGCCCTCATCCCGGCAAGAGCGGAGCATACTCCGCTGCCGATGGCTCTGCCCACAGCCGCAGAGCCTACAGAGGAGAACGCCATCAGCGTCCCGGAGGTGACACAAGCAGAGATGGGGGCAGCCGTGATGCGGCTCCGGGCCAAGAACGTGGCTCCGGGGCCCGACGGGATATTTTATTTTATTTTTATTCCTTCAGGATAACAAACAATTGCGCAATAATGCTTAATATTTAGGTACAGATATTTTATAAAACACATAAGTAATCACGCAACCAGCATCGTTATCCACAAATTAATACAACAGCGAAAATAGTTTCAGCAAGGTCCACGGCCAAGCGCTTGCCCTCGCTCTGAAGGAGCTAGAGCCCCACTTGAGAGGACTCTACACAGCGTGCCTTGAGGAGGGCCAGTTTCCCACTTTGTGGAAATCACGTCGTCTGGTCCTGCTCAGGAAGGCGGGGCGCCCTGCGGACTCACCGTCTGCGTACAGGCCCATAGTGCTGCTAGACGAGGTGGGTAAGATGTTAGAGCGTATAATCGCTGCCCGCCTCGTCGGCCACTTGTGCGGAGAGGGGCCTGACCTGGCCGAGAGCCAGTTCGGCTTTCGGCACGGGCGGTCCACCATCCACGCGATATCGCGGGTTAGAGTCCTGGCGGAGGAAGCGGTGTCCCGGGGCGGAGTGATGTTGGCGGTATCCTTGGACATATCCAACGCCTTCAACACCCTGCCCTGGAGCTGTATTCGGGAGGCACTGCGGTACCATCGGGTGCCTTCCTACCTCCGCCGCATCGTCGGGGCTTATTTGGCGGAGAGGCGTGTCACCTACACGAGACGTGATGGCGGAAACCAGCGCCGCATGTTGTGCGGTGTTCCACAGGGCTCAGTCGTGGGCCCGCTTCTGTGGAACATCGGGTACGACTGGGTGCTGCGGGGCGAGCTCCAGCCGGGCGTGGACCTGACGTGTTATGCAGACGACACACTGGTCACGGCCCGGGGGAGCTCGTACAGGGAAGCAGCGTTGCTGGCGACGGCTGCGGTATCACAGGTGGTGAGCCGCATACGGCGCATAGGCCTGGAGGTTGCCCTCAACAAGTCGGAGGCCATGATATGTCATGGCCCTCGGCGGGCGCCGCCGCCGGGATCACACATCGTGGTCGGGGGGGGCTCAAATCGCTGTCGAGTCCACCATGAAGCACCTAGGATTGGTGCTCGACAGCCGGTGGGATTTTGGCCCTCACTTCCGGCGGCTTGCGCCCAAGTTGTTGGGCGCGGCTGGGGCGTTATCAACGCTGCTTCCCAATCTGGGGGGCGGCTAACCTGACGGCCGGTAGCATCGCAGTTCTGCGCAAACCGCAGAGAGCGATGGCCGTCAGAGTCATCAGGGGTTATCGCACGATCTCCTACGAGGCGGCTTGCGTACTGGCCGGATCCCCGCCATGGGACCTCGAGGCGAAAGTACTCGCGTCACTGTATCGGTGGCGCGAGGAAGCGAGGGCGCGGGGCGAGTGGCTGATGCAGCGACATGTGGAGTTGCGTCGGTCACAGCTTCGCGCAGCCCTGGTGGCGGAATGGCGGGACAGGCTTTCACGCCCTACCGCGGGCCTCGCCACCATCGAGGCGGTCCGGCCAGTACTCGAACCCTGGCTCGGGAGGATGCACGGCTCCCTGTCGTTTCGGGTGACGCAGGTGCTCTCGGGGCATGGTTGCTTCGGGAAGTACCTGTGTCGCATAAACAGGGAGCCGGACGCCCGGTGTTACCACTGCGTCGACTGCCGGGAGGACACGGCGCGGCATACGCTCGCAGAGTGTGCCGCTTGGGAGAAGCCACGCCGTGCCCTCATCTCAGGAGTAGGCAGTGACCTACTCTTGAGATGAGGGCTACTACTTCCTTCTGCGAAACAGTCGTGTCGCAGAAGGAGGCTGCGGAAAGGGAGGGGAGATCTCGTCCGCTCACCCGGCCCGCAGCAGGCGCACTGGGCGTCGGTGGAGGGCCGATAAAGCCCCTATAAATGGGTCCAGGGACGGCGGACTTGGGGACGTCCGCCGCCCCCTATCACATTGGACCCGAGGTGGCGGCGCGTAGTGTTCCACGCGCGCCTCTATCAGACGTCGCGGGGGGGTCAGACACCTCACCCCCCCCCAGACTTGAGGTGGCCCGCAGAGGCGGGCCGGCACTAGCCGGGGATTGCGAAAGGAATAACAGATCCCAAGATCCCCGGTGCAAGTGTGGGAGGGGAACACTGGGGTGGTTTTTAGTCAGTAAGAGTCTGACAGACCCCGCCGCCCGCCCCAGGGCGGAGGACATCCATGAGGATTTTCCACCCCGTGAACAAAAAAAAAAAAAAATTTACCTATTTAAGATAAGATAATAATCTTTATTGACATAAGTTATGCATACATTTTTGTGAATTCCCTAACTCCTGCGCTAGTATACACTGTATTACAGGAGCTAGTGTCAACCCCTAGTTACATGATACATGTTATTTATGGCAACCAAAGATTACAAGCATATTAAAAGAAACCGAAATAATAAAATTAAAAATTAAAAGTATTCCAACATGCACAATTTAAAAAAGGAAAAAGAAAAAAAAATACGAAAAAAATTGTTTCTGTATATAGATGTGTTGAGTGGGCGGGCAGTATGTGCTCGCTCCTGTTAGTTGAGGTGTGTATGGGTGTGAGTGTGTAAGGGGTAAGGGAAGTGGTGTGTGTGTGTGTGTGTGTATGTGTGTGTGTGTGACGGGTAGTATGGATGAGGGTGGTAGTGTGTGTGTCGGCGAGTGTTACTCTTCATAATGACTTAATTAGGTTTTCTGTGGCATCATAGTCAAAACTTTTTAGCCAAGGCAGTATAATCTTTTTGGACTGATGTAGGTTCAATTTCCTAATTTTGAATTTTTTATTAACAATGTTATAGATGCGGGGAGCCAGTACAATGAAATGTCTTTGTGCAACTGATGTTTTATGACGAGGTACAGGGCACCATTCTACTCTTTTGGACAGTACAGGAAGAGTAGGAACGATTCTTTTGTGGTATCTATTAATTATTTCGTAAATGTACAATTTCCTAACCGATAGCACATTAGCCTTCTCGTACACTGACGTAGTTGCATGCCGGAATGGCAGATACATAAGGACTTTAAGTACAGCCCGTTGAGCACGTTCGGCAGCAATAAGAACAGATTTCCCGGCACCACCCCAAGCACATATACAATACCTAATTAGGCATTCACACAGCGCCCTGTATGTTTGGATAAGAAGTTTGTGGTTAGCTACTTTTCGTAGATTCTTAAATATATAGATCAGTTTTCTTATCCTTACCACCAGCGACGCTATGTGGACACTCCAATTAAGCTTCTCGTCTAGCGAGAAAGTGTTGCACAGGTACAGTTTTGGTGGTCATTATTTCGGTTACATGGAAACGTATGTAGCCTAAGCCTAAGTTCAGAGCTAGCACTCCCAATAACGGATTTGGTAAAACAGACATATTTTGTTTTACTGGAATTGAGAGACAGAAGACTGCCTTCAAGCCATGTGGTCACCCTATCCAAACCAGTTTCAGCCAATTGGAATACTCGTTCCCAGGTGTTTTCATGAAATATAAGCACAGTGTCATCCGCAAACATAAATATATCCTCACCCGGCATCGCCAAACCGCACAAATCGTTGATGTATAAAAGGAATAACGTGGGTCCCAGGGTGCTGCCTTGTGGTACACCGTATTCGCATATGTCATCACTACTTAAATGTTTATCAACCCGTACTCGCTGTGATCTACCAGATAAGTAGTCCCTGAACCATTCTAGAGGTAATCCTCTGATGCCCACGTTTTCTAGCCTCGTAAGTAAGATAGGAACGGAAACAGTATTAAAGGCCTTCTGAAGATCTAGAAAGACTCCTATACATTTGTCACCCCTGTCCAGGTAAGTTGTTAGAGCCGTGGTGAGGGCAAGAACCGCATCCTCAGTCGACTTCCCTACTCTAAAACCATATTGGTTGCTGTTAAGCAGGCTGTTTTTTTCAAGGTAGTTGATTACCCTCTTGTTAACTATTTTCTCCAGTATTTTTGATAGTGAAGACAAGAGAGAAATAGGTCTGTAGTTGGAAGGGCTACCCTTATCCCCAGCCTTGTATATTGGACAAACAACAGCCCTTTTGAACAGATCAGGGAAGATACCTGTTTCGAGGCTCAAATTACAAAGATGTGCGATAGGCTTCGCCAAAGACATGACATTCCTCTTGAGGATGTCAGTAGATATTTTATCCCATCCTGGTGCACTATGCGTTCTGAGTCCCGAAATAACTCCTCTCACCTCGTACGGGTCCGTTAGAGCGAATGACATTGAGTCCCGCAGGGAGTTTGGCACTACTGCCTGTCGTGCTTAGAGCGTGTTCGGATGTGCCTATCTGTTTTAAAATGTCGCCCGCCAGAACACCTCCTATTGATGTAAAATATGAATTAACACGTTAAGTGCGAAGCGAGGCCTAAATCACCCCTGATGCAACTTTCCTGTGGTGCGGCAAGCAAAAAAGTGAATTTCTCTGTCGTGCGAATGGCATAGCTTTGGTTTGGTCCAGTGTAGGAAAGAGATAAATATATATTTGAGATCACTAATGGTTCCGGACTCGGTGGTGTACCTACCTTGGTACCGGATGTCTTAGGCCTCGTGCCGCACTGAATTAATATAATTTTAATCCAGTGCGGAACGAGGCTAAAACGTCCCATATCCCCCCTGACCTCGTAACGCACTCAACGCGAGCTTCCCGCGACCAGTGTTGTGCATCACGTCGATTAGTGAGCACGTCCTTTTACAGCGCCGAACATGTCTAAACGATGTCGGAAGAAGTTAATTTTAAAAAACCCAGAAACAGAGCCAAAACAGGTAAGTTTTTAATGAAAAAATCTTCAGTAAGTACCTAGTTTTTTCTTATCTTGGTAGCTATGTACCTAAAGTAAGTGTAAGATATTATTACTTAAGTATATTATACCTAAAGATATTATTGGTAATAACGATTATTGACGTACCTAATACTTTGCAACATATCTAGAATTACCTATTATTCTATATCGTGATAATAATGTTATAATACTTTGCAACATATCTAGAATTACCTATTATTCTATATCGTGATAATAATGTTATTATTATTAGGACTTAACACTTAATTGATATTTTTGTAGGTAGTGAAAAACTCCACAAGAAACGCAAAGCAGCCGTTGACAAAACAGGTAAGTAATATAATTAATATTTCAGTAGTTCTTTGTCTAGGTTTTGAAAGTAGGTATATAAATATTAAAGATTTTTAGGGTTCCGTATCGAAAGGATAAAAACAGGACCCTCTATTACTAAGACTTCGCTGTCTGTCCGTTTGTCGCGATAGATAGATAGTTGAAGTTTTCTCAAATTATGTAGGCCGCTATTACAATAATACTAAAAAGTTAAAAACAACAAATTACCTATGTAAAGGGATATTTTTAATCACCAAGTTTGTTAAGTGTGTTAGATTCGACTTATGTAAATTTTACGATATATGTCACGTGGTCGGAAGAGAGCACCAGGCGGAGTATATTATTGTACGATGGTAAAAGTACAGAAATTATTGTGTTAGTAATTTAAGAAACTCAATATTTTAATATGAAATGTTTTGTTTTTAGCCATCTTAAATAAAGGATTACAGTGTTTGTAAGTACGTTTTGTATAAGCATGCGTGGATATGATATTTCTAACATTTATCTATAAGATTACTTGTGTGAAAAGCTTGATACGAGAATTAATTTTGCACTAACTAATACACCGTTTTTATATTAAACCTTTAACATAATATTCAACAACATAAGGTGCTGCCAAATGTAATCGCATGTAAATAATCTGGACCATAATAAAGCTTGAGAAGAAAGATGTAGCATACAGACTATTTGGTATAAAATGACAGTATATTATATATAATATACCGCAGCTTCACTCGCTTCAGTCTTCACTCGAAATCTAGGCTTAATGCGTCTCGATTAAATCTGCTATCGGTTCATGAATAAAGCGTTTACGGAGTGGGACTGGGATTCTAAGTATTTATTGTAAAACAAATCTTAAAAACTTTCTTTAAAAGTGTGTGGTGTGTGTGTGTGTGAGTTTGTTTTTTGTAATGAATAAGCATGCCAAATTCATCTCTATTTTTAAACTGCTGTTTATATTTTGCACCACTTACATGAATAATAATATAACATCTAATAAAGCGAACCCTCCTAGGTTGTAACCACTCGCGAAATAGAACAACTTTCATAAGAAAACGATAAAAATACTTTTTTATCGTTTGTAAAAATACTTTTTTAAGAAAATTTGTATACAGGTAATATCAGTTGTTCCAACTGGTTGCCTTAATTATGATACCTATACTTATTGGTAATAAAATTAACATTTTGATGAAACTTGTTTACTTTCACGAGTTGTATCACCACCTAAAGAGGGTTTTCATTTAAGAATAACACTTTGTTTAAACTATCACCAAGCAAAGGCTTTCTCTAGCAGCTTATTAATTAATTCTATTTTCAAGTGTACCGGTCATACAAAGCCAATATTTTTAATTAGGTACTGAATTGTCACTATGACGAAGTCATTTTGATATTTTACAAACCTGGTTACTTATATGAAAATGATTGAACTTAGAGACATTTTTGGCGATCTATTAAATAGTCTATAAAGAAAAGTACCTACTTTGAATATCATAATACCTAAACTAGTCGGTGAGCCCGCTTTTTTTTTTTTTTTTTTAGTAGCCCGTAGGGATCCCACTGCTGGGCAAGGGCCTCTCCCAAACATTTGGGAGGAATTGCCATAATCGCCACGCTTGGCAGGCGGGTTGGCGATCGCAGTAAGATGTCAAACGGTTCAGAGACGCTGCTGCCCGTCTTCTGTGTTCCTTTATTCCCTTAGTCGCCTTTTACGACACCCACGGGATGAAATGGGTTGGTACTATTCGCCGCCGGCACCACACAGCTTTATTTGCGTATCGTTTTTTTTTCTTGTCATTTCTATTCTATTTTTTTTACCGTGTTTTGATCAGTACACTCAATAAATAGCTACTGGTGGCTGAGAACTGCCTGTTTATGCAAAATACAATATGTGAGTCATTTTTTTCAGAGTCCACCGAGAAGTGATGTCCAACCAACCAATCGGCCAACATTGCCAATTGAAAATGTGTTTGACGATGAGAGTGATGAAGAGATTTTTCCAACAAATAAACGTCAAAAAACATATTTTTCTACTGAACCAAATATAACTGAAAAAATCGTACCTTTACATGAATTTAGCTCACAACAAGAATGTGTCATTGATAAACAACAGTATGACAATACAAAACAATATACTTTCTTACATGGGCACCCAAGCTCTATAATTATTGCAAATACAAGAACATTACAACACAAAGCAAAAACACGTGCTCAGACTGCCACTAAAAAAAATTCAATTTATCCTGATCAAGTGAAAGAACCAGAAGAAACAGTTAACCTCAGTCCAAACATCCGAAAAACTATTCAACTCAAAACACAAGAAGAAACAGTGTATCTCAGTCCTAGTACCGGAAAAACTTGTCAAATATTGCAGAATGTTCGCTTGTCCGCTTCTAGTGCTTCAACCTCACCAATAAAAAAACAAAATCCTATAGGTTCCCCTTCAAAAGATTTTCCTCATATAACTACGGAGAGCAGAGCTGGATCTTTGTCAGAAATCTCACGCTCCAATTTACTGGATTGTAATATATCACTTAGTGAGGACAACATTCAACAATTACTTCGTACTCCGACACAAAAAAGACCGAGAGAAAATGTTACATCCGAATGTACATATTCAGAAGACTTTAATCCGTCCAAATCCAAAAAAAGTCATGAAATAGAGGTCTCTGTAATTATAGAAAGTATTCCTGATGACAATGTTAAAGGAAAACGAGACATGAATAACAAATTGCCAACTGTTCTAAAAGCACCTGATATTGTCGAATATGATATTATTGAACATATAGACTGCGAAAACAATAATATAATACAAACAAACAAAATATGTCACAGTGTGCAGAATATTCGAAAATCACCTGAGTTGGATGAGAGTAATAATATGGAAGATGATAATTTTAGCGGTACTGACAATGATTATAGTCCTTCGGAGGAAGAGTGTAGTGATTCGGAAGAGTATGCTTCAATGGAAAATTGCGTTCATTCAGATCAGGATTTATCTCCAGATAGTGAATATGAAGAAGCTACGGAAGATGACATTTTAGTCACGGACGAAACATTACCCGGCACGCAAGCTAAAGATCACGATGAGTGGGAAAATATATCGGAAAGTCCCATAACTTTTAATGAATTCGCTGGAGAATGTACGTTTAATTTACCCCCGTTTGTGGGAGTTACACCTGAAGATATATACAAGATGTTTGTTACAGATGAGATGATTGATATAATGGTATCTGAAACAAATGCTTACGCACAAAAGTATATACAAATAAATCAACAAAATATGAAACGTAATTCACGCATGACAAAATGGAGTGACACCAGTTCTCAGGAAATGAGAACATTTTTGGCTGTTTTAATGGCAATGGGTTTGTGTAGAGTTCCTAATTTAAATTTATACTGGAGCAGAAACAAATTGTATCGAAACGAATTTATTTCTTCAGTAATGACAAGAGACAGATTTTTATTGCTACTTAAATGCTGGCATGTCAGTGATGTAAGTAATGAAGACCAAACTGACAAACTATATAAAATTAGAAATATGTTCACAAAGATTACAGAAAACTTTCGACGTATTGCAAATCCTGGAAAGTATGTGGTAATCGATGAAACCATGATACCATGGAGAGGAAGACTAGGTTTTCGCCAATACATAAAAAACAAATCACACCGGTACGGCGTAAAGCTTTATAAGCTTTGCACTCCCGAAGGTTATACTTCTGAGTTAGAGGTTTATACAGGGAAAAAAAATCAGAAAAAAGAATTAGAACACAGTAAAAAAGTAGTGTTAAGATTGATGACAAATCTGACAGAAATGGGTAGAATCGTAATAGTAGACAATTACTACACTTCGTTGGGCCTGGCAGAAGATCTTCTATCACAAAAAACATTTTTATGTGGAACACTTAATAAAATACGGAAATATCTGCCAAAGCAAGTTACTAGTTACAAATTGCAGAAAGGCGAAATTATTGGAAAAATGAACAAAAAGGGCGTAAAGGTAATGAAATGGATGGATAAACGGAATGTTTTGATGTTGACTACGTGCAAAGATCACGATGATAACCTGATAGATACTGGAAAAAAGAAGAGAGGAACCGACGAATGCATAAAAAAACCGGGATGTGTTTTGCTGTACAATAAAACAAAAAAAGGCATTGACTTTTCTGACCAGATGTCTTCTTATTATACAACTTTGAAGAGAGGAATCAAATGGTGGAGAAAAGTTGTAATGGAGCTAATATTTGGTACGGCGCTAATTAATGCCTGGATTGTGTTTAATTCAATCCAAACTGATGGAAAAAAGTTACCAAAAAGACTCTTTGTGGAGAAACTTATAGAATCTTTAATAAAAAAGGAAATCGATGAGACCCCAGGTAATGTAATGCTTAGATATATTTCTTGACAGTCAACGTGTTGAAGCTTTCATAAACTAAGCTTGACATTTGGTCATTATTAAGTTATTTATTATTGTTTCCTTTTAATTATTCTGAATTTAAGCTACCTTACCTAACCTACTCTTTCAACATTTTAAGTATAAAACAAACACATTCATTTGATGCAGTTATACCTACATTATCATTGTTATTCTCATCTACGATCTAACCTAAGTAACAATGTCAGTTTTATTACGTTATCTTTACATTTTTGTTATTTTTCAGCACCTGAAAGCGCACGCCATTGCCTCGAAAAGGGTGAAAAAAGGAGAAGATGTGTTGGTTGTTACCAAAAACTACGCACATTTTTACCATCTCGTGAAGCTAATAAAAAATCCAAAAAGATTTTGACTCAGTGCACTCAGTGCAAAAAATCTTATTGTAGGGTAGACAATAAGATTTTTTGCACTGAGTGCACTGAGTCATAGTGTTTCAATGAAAAACACTCATAAATAAGTACAACATATATATTGAGATTTTTATAAAAAAAGTATATTGATACTGATTTTTTAATGTTAATTCAAGTTCTAATAATTGTATTTTTAAAGCCCGAGGCAGAATAAATAGGACAGTTTCTTTTCTACTTCTGGTTGCCTTTTTTTTCTATTCTGTGAACCGCATTAAGATTTTCATATACAAATAGAAAGATAAACCTTATGCATAAACCGTAATCCATTATTTTCCAATAATAAGTCTGTAATAGGTGCCTCTTAATGGTATAGAATGGAACGCTTCGTGCGCGAGTCCGACTCGCACTTGGCCGGTTTTTTTTTCTTTATGGCGCCTTCAAGCACAATTTAGATTATTTAAAAAAAAATGTATCCTTTGATAGCTTTGTGTTGTTTTGCCAGGTTTTGCCCTTAAAACGATCTAATGAGATATAATTGATCAAAATCGGTCAAGTCGTTGCGTAGTTAAGACAGTTTAAAAACGTCGATATTATTTTTCCCATCACTAATCGCAGCGAAAATTTGCCCTATTTCAGTGCGTTACGAGGTGTATAAGATCCCATATTTTGTTTTGCTAATAATTCCTAAACTAGCCATCAGATCCCGGGGCGACGGTGGATTAGGGTTCATCAATTCACTGTCTATATCAATAAGGACCAAAATTCTCATTTATTATTACACTTTGATTTCGCGCCAGAAAATGGATTTTAGTCTGTAAAAGGAGGTGGGGTCTAATAGACCGCGTGTCGCCCTAACGTCTGGTCACGGTACGGGCCGATTATACCTCGTGCCGCAGGAACGGAAAGTATGCAAAAATTGGTGCCGCAGCTAACGTGTTAACGGTATTAAGTGACTGTGTCGGTGTGTTGTTGATACAAAGAAGCTCCTCCGAAGATACTTTATTTTGTTTCATATTACACACTTCTTTGACTACTTTCTAAGTGTTCTTCAAGTTACCATCGCTGCTATTTAATTTTTCCTGATAATATTTAGTTTTAAGATTTTTAATTAGATTATTACATGAGTTTCTATAGCGTATATATTTTTGATTAAGGTCAGCATCATTTAGTTTTTTTTTAACACGGCTATGTAACCTGTCTCGTTTCTTTATACACCTAACAACACCAACTGTAATTCATGGTTTTAGTGGTTGGTATCGTTTGGAAACCATTTTAATCGTAGTATTTGATTCAATTAGTGTTAGGAGCCTTGTAGTCAGTATGTCACAGGCAATATTTGGATCGGTCGCGCTGTAAAGACTATCCCAGCCTTCATGTGATAGTGCTTCTTTAAAGGTATCATAATGAATTGCAACTTTTTGGTAAGAAACCATATTCTTATTGACTTTGGCATTGTTAATAAATAGTAATATCGGCGAGTGGTCGGTAAGCTGCTGTTCAAAAACAACAGTCTTCCATGATTTATAGCATTTAACCATAAAATGGTCTATGCATGCACTGATTCTAGTGGGCCTAGTAACGCCGATCTTCAACCCATACATAGCAATTAAGTTTAGATAATTCTGAACTGGCCCGTTAATATGATGTTCTGAGTTGTTACTTTACTTAGGACTTGCTCGAGTGAGTCGAGAAATATTCCTAAACTTGGCGGTCTGTAGCAGCAAATAAAAGTATAATCCGTATCAATAGTGACGATAAGACAGTTACCTTCGGGAAAATTAGGTTCAATTGTGGACACCCTAAGTTCCTTGCGTACGTACACAACGACACCATCATTTTGATTAATAGTGTTTTTTGTCCAGTACAGTTACAGCCATCACCTCCAGTGCGGATTCCTGCTTTCCGCTGAAAAATAGTGCCCGAGATAAAATACCTTCACCCCCGTGGTGGGACCCAGAATGTACTTTTGCAATCAGGGATAGGGTTGAAGCCGAAGAGTGCTACAATGCGGATATGAGCACCGAAAACCTATTGTCATATTTGCGGCTTAATGCCAAAACCAAACGTCACCTTCGCAAGAAGAAACGTGCGGGTTGGGTTAAGTTCTGCACCTCATTATCTCCCTCTACTCCAATCTCGGTAGTCTGGAGGAACATCAATAGGTTTAGACGTGGATGCTCCGCATCAGTCTCGTCACCAATCACTAGGGAAACAGCAGAATTTTTCTTTGACAAAATTGCTCCACCCTACGTTCCTCTCTCTTCTGAATGTTTCAATATGTCCCTTCAAAATATTTCAGAGGATCCTCTTGATGTGCCTTTTACTTTACAGGAACTGAATATGGTGCTCAGGCATGTCCGGGACTCAGCTCCTGGTATTGACGGAGTACCATATTCTTTTATCATTCGTTCTGGAGACAAGGCTAAACTGTACTTCCTCAATATTATTAATTTTTGTTATATCAATGGTTGGGTTCCAGATCAGTGGAAGTTACAGATCATTATTACTAATGAAGCCAGGCAAACATGTAGATGATCCGAACGGCTTTAGACCAATTGCTTTGTCCTCAGTTTTGGCAAAATTATTGGAACACCTGATCAAAAATCGACTTGAATGTATAGTCGAATCGAGGGATTTACTGCCGAACTACCAATTTGGCTTCAGGAAAGGGCTTGGCACAATGGATAGTGTTGGCGTTTTAGTTGCGGATATTCGCTTAGCGTTTTCCAAAAACGAATCCGTTGTTGCCGCCTTCCTAGACATCTCCTCTGCATACGACAACGTTCTTCTTCCCGTTCTCAGGCAGAAACTGCATCAGCTGAGTCTCCCGGTTAAGATGATCGAATGTATCTGTGCACTTCTTCTGTCTCGTTCTTTGGTTCTGAGAGTCCAGGGCGAGGATTTCAATGAAAGGCAGACTTGGAAGGGACTACCGCAAGGATTCGTTTTGAGCCCCCTTCTTTATAATTTGTATACAGTAGACATTGGCTCCTGCCTAAATAATAACTGCCACATCCTCCAGTATGCCGACGACTTAGTCTTGTACGTGACAGATTCCTCCATCGTAGACGCTGCATCATCTCTATGCCTCTCTTTGGACTCTTTGAACCATTGGCTTTTAAGCCATGGTCTGTCATTATCCGCACCGAAAAGTTCGGCAGTAATTTTCTCTCGTAAAAGACTGATGCCACACATTTCAGTGGACATTTTAGGTCAAAATATTCCGTTAGTATAAAGTTAAATTTTTAGGCGTTTTTCTAGATTCAAAACTAAATGGTAAGCATCATATAAATTTATTAATAAAAAAATGTGAAAGGGTTGTATCGATTTTAAAAGCTCTCGCGGGTGTCTGGTGGGGTGCCCACCTCTATACTATGAAATGGAGGAGTCTATAACGCTTTAGTTCGGAGTGTTTTAGACTATGGTACGTTCCATTTAGTTCCATGCAACAAGGGTGCTTTGGCTTGACTGGATGGGATCCAGTCTAAATGCCTTCGGATCATCTCTGGTTGTATGAAGTCTTCCCCCGTTAACGTATTGCAGGTTGAGTGTGCTGAGCCTCCCCTGGCCCTAAGACGGCAGTATCTTTGCTCCCGTTTTCTGGCTAGATTATCATCTAGATCTTCCCATCCCCTTTTACAAGATTGAATGAGTTAGATGCCATATGCAGAAGCTCAAATTACTGGAAAAATAAAGAAATTCCCTTAATTCTAAAAGCATTTCGTCAAATGAATAATTTAGAATGTCCAATAGAACAATATCCCAGATTACCTCTTTTTAACTTTCCCTATGAAGTCTTAAGTTTCATTCCAAAAATTTTCTTCGACATTGGTATTTCCAAAAAGTCCCTTTCAGCGGACTCGGCTTTCAATGCGGCGGTGGGGGAACGATGGACTGGGTTTCAGAAGTTTTTTACAGATGCTTAAAAATTTATTGATCTCAGTTACACAGGCGCTGCGGTTTATTACCAAAGCTCTAGAATTATTTTACAGTACAAATGCCCTAAGGAGTCTTCTGTGTTTACGGGCGAGTGTGTGGCTTTATTGGAAGCCTGTCTTTTCATATAGTCACACCACAATATTGTCAAAGCCGTAATTTTCACAGACTCTCTTAGCTCTTTGCAAGCCTTAATACAAAACCCTTTCAAAAGTAAATTACACAGCTCCCTTGTTTTAAAAATTAAAAAGTCTCTACTATCCTGCTTTATTAGTCAAAGAGAGGTTCAGTTAGTTTGGATACCTAGTCATTAAGGGCAATGAATGC
The DNA here is from genome assembly GCA_948098905.1 of Tiliacea aurago. Taxonomy (NCBI): domain Eukaryota; kingdom Metazoa; phylum Arthropoda; class Insecta; order Lepidoptera; family Noctuidae; genus Tiliacea; species Tiliacea aurago. Next base: position 6,014,942 of record OX402589.1, read on the forward strand.
GCTGATGCTTTGGCCAAAGATGCTTGCACATCAGCAACAGCTGATCTCACCCACAATACTCATCAGGGATATGACTTGTTGAGCCTTCCAAAAGTTAAACTCCAATCTTCATGGCAGGAACAATGGAATATTACTGGAAGAAAAAAGGGGAGGTTTTACTATGCAGTACAACCAGTCATAAAAACAAAACCTTGGTTCCACGGTTACAAAAAAGTCTCCAAAACAGTTATATCCGTTCTTTGTCGTATTCGTCTAGGTTTTAGTTGTACTCCCGTTTTTTTGCGCAAAATCCGTGTTCGGGACTCCTCTCTCTGCGAGTGCGGGTTGGAGGAGGGCACCCTGGACCACATCTTCTTCGAATGCTCGAACAACGTTCCACCTTTAGATTTATATAGTCGCCTCCCTAAATTTAAGATCCCTCTTCCGACTAATTTTTCCTCCTTACTAACATATTCCTCTCCAGATCTGCTTGTGGCGCTGATGACCTTCATCCGTCACAATAACATAAAGTTATGAAGTATTCCGTTTGTGTGGGTGTGGTATGCGTATATTTTATGTTTTAACAATTACAATTTATTTATTTATTTTTTGTTTGTTTCAGTCCCATACTAATCCAACAAGATCTACACTGTATTTAACTGTATCAATCGAAGAGTTTTATTAGTTTTTTTAACACCTAATTGTTGTTTTAATTTAATATTTTTTTACAATACACACTTGATTTCTCAACTCACTTTAGACATTGGCAGAATAGTCGACACCGGCTTTGCTTGCCATTCAACAAAAATAGAATAGAATAGACGTTGATAGCCAGACAGTGACACTTGATGGTTTGCATTGACAAGTGCCAAGTTCACGACGAATGAATGAAGAACGATGATGACGTCAATTGTAGAAAATGCTAGAATAAATTGGCGTACATACCAGAGTGGGTATAAGAAATCTACCCACATTCACAAAATGTTGATGAATTATCCAAATTCCAATTCCGACAACGCACAAATTTTGCGATGTTTCACGACTTCACGAGCACGAGTGAGGCCTCAAAATCGCACCAAATTCTGCGACACCTCACGACCAGTGATCACCCAGAATATCGTCAGGATGACTAGCGCGTGCACACAATATACCACAGTATTAGCGAAATCACCGCCACTCGAAGAACAACGTACACTCGAAGGACCACTATTATGTTTGTAATAAAACAAAGTTAGTTGTAAAATATGGATTTTACTATTTTTTAGGATTATGAAAATTACATTCGCCAGTTACAAACGTGTTCTACTGAAGTACAAAAAAGATTCTTGTGTTGCCACAAAACATAATTATTAATGTTGCACACATAAAAAGGATAAAAAGAAACAAAAATATTATTAAATATAATTTAGATTCAGAGTTATTACAAATTACTGCAATTAATTACAGCAATTTATAATAATTCAGAATATCAAATATATGTTCACATTGTATTGAACAACCATACCACAGCTGTATCGAAACCAGGCTTCTCCAAAGATAACGTTGGTTGCTCGAAAAGTCATCCAACTTCTGTTCTGACAGATACATATCTTTCAGAACCATTCAGAACCATGTCCTTCTAATGCTGCTTCAAATGAAAGTAATAAGAAATCTGGTGATAAACAAAATAATTCAACAAGAGCAGTTGTCGTTTGTTAGGTTTATAAAGAGTAAAATGTATTCCAAAGACAAAACTAAAATGCTCGAATGTACTTTTTGTCATCAGAGCCATCATATATTCGGGTCATAAACAAAACAGGGATATAAAATTTAAAAAAATAAAAATGTCAACTTTTTTATAAAAAATCAGCATTTATTATCGGAAATATCAAAATAATTATCCCGTCCACAAAATCAGAGATCAACACCTTATTTTCATGAAAATATGCGACATTTTAGTTCTTATGTGTCCACCGAAAAGACTACATAATCCACAGGAAAGTCTAAAATCAAGCTTTTAATCAACAAAATAAACTCTATCACTTCGTAAACTTTACTACTAAACTACTAAACTTTACTTTACTTCTTCATATTAAAAATAAAACAACAATCCAAAATAATCAATCAAAAAAAAATTATACTTTTACGTCCACAGAAGTGACGTCTTTTCCGATACCATAATTATTATATTGACTTGTGGAAGTTTTATTAGAGACTCAAAAGTCTAATCATTTAATATGGACATAAAATTGACATTTATGTTATCCCTACAAGATTGTCCAGGCAGAACATTATAAAAGTAGGTACGTGAGGAATTACTTTTATAATATATCCCGTAAAAAAAAACATTTATAAATAATTGTTTTTACAAGGTAGTGCAGAACCTTGTAAAAGCAATTCAGAAACTTTTTATGGACTATATTTATATAAAAATTAATATAAAAGCTAGTAGCAAAATAAATACTACAGCACTTTAAAATATAGATTCTTCATCTTCACTGTCTGTGTAAGGATTAATGAACGGTTTCTTAGGTTTTTGCGGAGGGAGAACCAATTCTTCTTCGTCTTCTGTGTCTGTTTCATAATTAATCGTCTGTCTTACATGTCGCCGCGGAAATATAATATCCGAATCTGAGTCATTGGAATCTGAAATAAGCCTCAATCTCTTCTTAGGACGAGCAGGGAAACTTTGTGAAACTCCTTCTTCTGGTGTGACTGGAATTGATCTGTATGATACTGTAGAAGCATCAGGTGTGGCTATATTTCTTGGAGATAAATTTACGGCCTCAGACATCTTGTACATCTTGTATCTTGTACTTCCTGCAGCTTGAAGATTTATTTGTCCGATTTCAAAATGAGGACATATTTTCGTTGGTGCGCAAGACATACAACTTAGTCTTCTTGCATGTAATGTATTCGGCTCACTTCGACTCCAAGACAGTTGGTGTATCTTTAATGTGCCCTTAAAAGCTTTCATTCTACTCTCATCAGCAATGTATTGAATATCTTGTATATTCGGGTCACCAATTCCATAAATCTCTATTCCTTTGCAGTTATCTTTTAAACAGGACATAAGAGAATCATAATCCGATACATCTTTGCCCATTGCAACCGAATGATCACACAGCCTTTTTATACATCCACCTACTCCATCAGGAGCTCCTTTTCCATGACCTTTTTCGCTGTAGTGCCAAATAATAGTATTAACGTTATTTAATTCTCTGCCTATGAACTTGGCAATAAAATAAAACATTAATTTATTACGGTACTGAGTTGTGGGTCCATCACTTAATATATGTAACTCTGACAAGTTTGGACTTATTTCTTCAATTCTTTGTAAGACAGGTCTAAGATGAGCACATATCATTACAGGATCATGCCGCAAGTTTTCTGATATAGAACACATTGAAGTTGTCGTAAAAGACCTTTCTTGAGTTTCTGGTCCACTGCTGTAGTAAACGCATGTGTGAAGTGACAGTTGAGGCTTAGAACCACCAAAATGGGCGGATTGGACTTCAGCACCATATTTGCAGTTATAATTCTCCGAGAAATCAATATGTAACAACCCTTGAAAAGAAGATAGTTGTTGTTTAATAGTTTGTATTGATTTGATTTGATGAATCATATTAGCAACGTGCTGCATGTAAATTGGTAAATTAGAGTTGAATATTTTGATAAGAGATCCATTTGTGGTTTTAACAGTTTCTTTAACACATTTGTTGCACTGTTTCAATTTACCTTTGATAACTACATCAACTTTTTTGACAATCCATCTCTCGTAAGTTATGTGATCATTTTCATTACTTAAGTTAAAAGTGTGTTTCTTATCATGGCAGTCCTCGCATGTTCTCTCTAGGCATTTTGGATTTAATGTTTCATTGCAGCAAAGTACTCTAGCCACACGTGAAGCAGAACCATGAGATATAATTTTTGCCTTATGAAGTGATCGGACAATATGATCAGTGTTTTCATGTAACGCACACAAACACGTATTTCTTGCAGATGCTTTCGGAAACAACACCCAAAATGGACGGTATCTTCTAAACGTCTGATAAGAAATTTTAATCCCCGTTTTGTTTTGAAACTGTACATGTAAATTTAACAAAGTGTCATTTAATAATCGAATTTGACGTTTGTTTTTCTTTCGGGTTATAGTTTCATTTTTACCAGAAGTTAATCTACTGCACTCATCTTGTATTAAAAAATCATGCACAGCTTGTCTCATATCCTTTTTTAATACTGTGTTTTTAGAACTATCCATTTTCCCATTGTTTTCTTTCTTTTTTTCTAGCCTTTTTATACGCATCTTGTATTTTCTTATTTGTTTCCTCATTGCCAAGACCTTTAAATTTAAAGTTACATTCTCTGCTTTCAATTTTCTCTTATTACGAGCAGCAATTGCCCTTCCAACTTCAGCACGTGAAAATGACGAAGTAGGACTTGACGGTGGAGTATCTTCTTCTAATAGGGCAGCGGTGGCTTTTCGCATTTTTAATAATTCACGACGCCTTTTTGATTTCTCACGCCACATTTTCCTAATTTGACGCTGCTTTCTCGGAGTAAATTGATCAATCGTCATAATTTCACCTCTTTCTTTCTTCTTATAGTACCTTTCTCTATCTTTCTTGCGTATCTCTTCAATAGCACCATCGCTCAGTTTTGCACGCGCTCGTCGCATACTCATTTTTTTTTGTTCACGTCGCCTAATCTTCTTTTCTTCATCAGTTAGTTGCCTAATATTTCTTGTTCTAGGCATTATTAGCTGAAAGAGAAATCATAACCCACATGTACAACCAATTTGAGCAACAGCAAGCGTTAACAAAACAGATTATGTTAAAAATGCTTAATAGACGAAATCGAACATAATAATAGCTTCTATTTAGCGTCATGGAGTGCGGGCGATGCACAGGTGCTAAGCCAAAACTAGCAACACGGGTTTTTAATTCTTATTTGTGTCATAAAAAGTATAAGTTGCAATAGATGTCACTTCCGTGGACATGGTCTTTTCCGTGGACATTGTGTCCACCGAAAAGTTTGTCCACGGAAGGGATTAACAAACTAAAATTGTCTTTCAAACCACAAAATTTTGAGGTTACAATATGGCGCACCTGGTTTTTGCAAATAGCCTCCCATATTACACCAAGTTCAACCAACAATGTATTTTTCATGCCAGTACTTACCTAAATATGAATGGAACAGAAAAGTTGCAACGATCTTTTACACAAAAGTAAAATAACACTTGTTTATAGAATTTTGCAAATAAATTTTCACAGAGCGTTAACTTTCACCACTTAAATTTTTTACTCAAACTGACAGCTCAACAGTATTGCCAACCAAAATAAACAAACTACGGCTGCGTTCCATTTCACAAATATTGAATATACAATTTAGTTGGACCACGGAAGGGGTCGTCAAATCGGTAACAACATGTTTAAGTCTTATTAATGCCGTTGTCCTTTGTATTAATTTTTTATAATAACGTAAAATAAGAACTTTAAGATGTTGGTAATAAATACATTTGAAAATATATTCACACTTTTATTTTCAAGTATTTTTTTAGTTAACGCAAACTTATGAACCTAGGTTGGGCACGGTCCACGGAAGGGGACCAGAGTCTCACTTTAGTTTTAATATTTTAAAGTCAATTAAATATTATCAGGATATTGTATCTTAAATCATTAAAATAAATCAACAGTTAATTTATTAAACAAAAATATAAATGTATGAAGTATTTAATAACATTTTTTTTTAAAGTCACATTTTTTTTGTGTGTTTTGTTTATGACCCATTCATATGTATATTTATTTGCATTCCATAATGTATAGGTAAAGGTGTTACAATCGCTTAAAGCTAAGGTACAATTACGGGCCCTGTAGGGCACAGCAAAAGGTATAATAAAATTAATTCTTAAAATAAAATATAAATAAAATTAGGAAACAATAATATGTAAGGTGTATTACGAACTCCTATAGAGAAAACTTTAGAGTCTGATGAGGAAGGTGAAGGTTTCGTTTGCATGGCAAACTTCGCAAATGACAGCGATAGCGATGATTCAGCTCAAAACTTGTATGTGTCATAATACATACACTACTACATGGGATACCTACGTATACAAATATCAACCGTAAAATTCGGTTTTAAAGTTAAATTTTTGTCAGAGTATTGAATAGTTTTTAAAATATTGTTAACGCGCACACTGTGCGTCGCATAACCGCGAACCCACTGTGCAGCTGAGAGACGGCGGGGCGCAGGGGACGGGGGCCGCGCGGCCGCAGCGCGCCGCCCGCCGACCGACCGGCCAACCGCCGACAGTCTGCTCGGGGCACTCATTGCAAGCGCGTCGCTATACTGCCTATCTGCCTATGCGCAACGCGCGGACGCGCCACATAATTTAAAGTATATAATTTGTTGGGTAATATATTTCTAAGAAGCAGATTCGCCTATTATTAGAGAGTGACCCCCAATATTCCCAACAAATATGATTGACGTGTAAAAGTGTTTGTACAAACCTACTTACAGAAATAAAAATCATCATCATCATCAATAATGACGTTACTATTCACGAAATGAATACCGTTTAAGATAATATTCATTGTGAAGGAAATAAATCTTCCTAACAATGTATTTATGTAATAAAGTAATATAATATTTTTATTTAACATGATTCATGTAATCATATTTTATAGAATCGATATAAATAAATATGAATACAAGTATGCTTTCAGTATTATAAGAGAGGCATTTATTTACCCCCTATGCCTATTGTCTATATTCCAAGACCAACGTTCTTAAGGAGTAAAGTACAGTCGCGCGTCGGAGCTGACACGCACCACTTTGAAAACGGATTGTTTGTTGGTTGACAGATTTTTCTTTTTGAGAAGAAAGAAAATAAACTAAGTATATTATTTACGAAAACTAAAACCTATTTCCCTGGTGATTCAAAAACAATATGTTAAAAGTATTATTCAGCCTGGTCTGAAATAAAAATCCTGAAATATTCTCGAGCTAGCCAACGCAGTGGATGCTAAAGATAAAAGATGGGCGGAATGCAGAAAACGTCGTCGAGTCTGTCGCTTGACGAGAATGAATACGAACCCCTTTATTGGTATTCCCGAGGCGGAATTTGTAAAAACGTTTCGCCTTGGAAAGGACTCAGTAAGGGGCTAATTGAAGAAATCATTCCCCTTATGGCCAGACCACGTCGAAACAAAACTGAATTTTACATTGATTTATTATTCTATATAGCTATAAACACGAAATAGGTTGATTAATGTTATATTTTTTATTGCAGATACTAATAGCACTTGCATTTTATGCATCAAGGTTCTACCAAAATTTGATTGGACAGAGTGCCCACCATAGTATTTCACAAATTACTGTGTCAAGAAGAATTAATGAAGTAACAGAGGCATTAAATAAAATATACCACAAATATATTAAATGACCTACACAATGTGATGAAAGGAATATTATAAAGACAAGTGAGAAATTAAATATACCCTGATTGTTTTGTTTGTATTGCCTGTTGACCAGCCGAATTATTTAGTTAGGTACTAAAAACTTTTCAGGTTCTATCAGAAATTTGAGTTTCCTGGCGTCCTGGGTTGTATTGATGGCACACATATAGCAATATTAAGGCCGCACATACACGAGGAACGGTATTATAACAGAAAGGGTTATGATAGTAAGTATTGGGTAGCAAGTAGAAATGTCTACCTACTGCCCAAATGTTTACTTATATATTATATAATGTTTGTAATATAATAATAACTAATTATACATCATATTTAATTCATTTACAGATTTGCGATGCTGATTTCTGCGCAAGCAACCCAGGCTCCGCGCATGATTCCACTGTATGGCAGAGTCCTCTCAGTCACCACACTTCGCTCTAAAAGTGCCCTAACGAGTGGATGTTAGCGAGAAAGGAAAATAAGGTTACCAATAATAAAGTCTACGCCAATGGCAGCGATGAGAGAATATTCATAAACAAAGATTTACCTAAGTATAAGCATCAACTTCTATGGACTGTAAGAAACCAATTAAAGCCAAAAGGTTTCCCGTACATCTGGGTTCAAGACTGTAATATTCTTGCTAAAAAGAATAGTGAAAATAAAAAGATCTACAAGAGTAGAGTAGTATTCTATTCTATTCTATTCTACAACATAAAATCGGAAGAAGATTTGAAACAATTCCAAGAATGTAAATAAATACACGCGATTAGCGTGGCGAGTACACACTTGAACATAAGGTCAATTCGGAAACACTTCAATGAATTACTAGTCTTACTAATACTAAGTGAAATAAATATCAAAAAGGAGGAACGAAAACAAGTAAGTCCTATTTTGGCAAAATTCATGAACATGTGCTTGACTGAGTGTTTTTATCGTGATGAGTTAAAGAGTGCAATTATACGCCCTATTTATAAGTCTGGACGCCACCTGTAATATGTAAATTATAGACCCATAGCCATACCCGTCATTGATAAAATAGTAGAAAAAAATATTGTTAGCCAAATTAAGAATGTCAAGGAACAAGATACGTAAACAACGCGGTACCTCAGTGACAGTCTTCTCAATCTGCATAAAAAGTTTCTAAGAAACTCAAGTTATAGCTATTCAGCATTCTGCAAACTAAGACCTTTTTGGGTGTTGCTACCTTATTTTTAATCACGAGACACTTGTTTGTGCAAATTGTAACATGGATTTAATCGTCAAGGGATTGTACCAGAGGAAGATAATATCAAAAAAGACCTCCCAAGATTTTCTCCATTTGCTATGTTGCGACGTATATGATGTGGATTGCTTGCATCGAACGTGTTCAGCGTGCAAGAATAAGGTAGCCTGTTATCAAGATTTTTTATAATTCTATTGATATAACGTACTGGCAGTGGGAGACTAAACATGACGTAATTCAAGGTACGGCAAGAAAAATAAGAACTACTGAATAAATTAAAAACGAGAAGAACCAAAGAAATGTATTGAAAAATTTGAATCTACACTAAATGAGTATTTTATGCATTGTGTTAATAAAGTTGCTCAACAAAAGGCTTTGGGGTGAATGTATTGTGCACGTTGACTATAGTGAAAATTATGCAGTAAAGTGTAACGAAGAAATACAGCCCTATCATTTTGGTGGTAGCCGTAAACAATTAACTTAACACACTTCAGTAATATATTTTCTGGACGATCAGAAGATGCAGCAAGCACAATCTTTTTGTACGGTGAGACATGACATTTCAGCTGTATGGACTCGAATATCTAGGTGATACAAAGGCTTTCGAATATCTAGGTGATTCATCAATTCATTTTATTTCTGATTCTCCATCCAGTCAGTCAATGATTCATACGATAATGATATACGAATGAAATATTTTGACGGTAATCGAAATGCACCATAGTTTAGTTATCCATTAGAACCAAACCCAACCACAAAAAAACCCTATGTCATTATTCCGAAATATCCCTACCTACTGATGAAAAAGTCGAAATACAGGCCCGTAGTCGACAACTGCCAGGAAATTCATGGCCACATACCTTTGCTCCGAAAACAACGTACTTCAGTACCCAGGGGAAACATGCGTCGACCAACTTATGTTACTAAAACATAATTTCACGGATTGCCAGCAACACCAGGTGAAAATAGAAGAAACCAAGATACCACCCATATCTGAAAGTCACTGGTTGGTGCATGCAGAAAAAGGTATTCAGACAACGGAACATTGTGACGACGAAACCAGGAAATACACCTTGCAAGGTACATACATCTTAGTACCAAGTCAGCATTGCACACTGCTGATCGCTGATATCTCCATTACAACTCCGGCGAACAGTAGCACAATCTTCTTCAGCCTGCCAACAGCACAGATACCCGAACTCCGTCGTGACGTCAGCCCACCGGCGAAGCAGATGGATCTTAGAGGGGTAGATTTATACAGTGAAACTGTCAGTGATTTCGAGTCATATATACGTGTGACTGTTGAGACCAGCCTTCCTCAACATCGCCGCGCGCTGGCGGCAGTGAACGAGGGGTGCGGGGGAAGCGATGAGCAAGACGGCCGCACGGCCGGGCGCTGACCTCCACGACACACCAGTCAGTTGTTGCGCGCCTTCAAGCACGGCTGCGCTCACGCGTTTTATTGTCGTCCTTAATTACCTTGCTTGCCAACCGACACAGTTTGTAATTTCTATTTTCCTTTTACTTTTCATTATACATGTTATACAGTCCACTCCTTTCATTTTGCTCTCATTAAAACCTATCGTCGCGATCAGTGACAAATGACAATATCAGTGTATGGACCCTTACCGTCTTATTACAAAACAAGATATATATTTTGACATGGCTTAAACCATGGAGCCAGTTTTTGTAATAAGAACGTAACAGTGATTGAAATACCGTTCTTTATACAAAACTGAAAACTTGGTTCGGTACTAAGTTGTCAGTTTTGTGTTTAGGAACTTTACTGGAACTTTTATGGAGTGATGTTATGGGGAAACAGCGTCAATGCAAGTGAAGTATTTATAATAAAAAAAAAATGTGTTAGAATACTGGCCCATATTGACAATACCCAAACCTGTAAGCCATATTTTGTTAAATTAAAACTCCTAACTTTACTTTCAATATATAAACATGACCTTTGCACATTTGTATTTAAAAATAGCAACATTTTTCCAAAAACAAAACATATCCATAACATAAACACACTCCATAAAATTAGATTACATCTTCCACCCTCTCGGATCAAAATGCTTTACCATACGAGTAGCCCATATTACATGGCAGTAAAAATGTTCAACAAATTACCGGAACAAATAAAAGAAGAAACCAAATTCCATATATTTAACAGAAAATTCAAAGAATATCTAACATAAAAATGCTTTTACTCGGTCACAGAATACCTAGAACAAACTATTTAACACAATATGATAGCTAGATAAATAGTTATATATTATAATATAATATAGTCATACAAAAAGCACACTTATATACTCTTATTATTATTATGTTGCCGTGCCCTAACCGGGTTTCATGTTGGAACATACTTAAATTGTAACAACTAAATGTACACATGATTGCAATAAAGAATTTGAATTTAATTATTAAATTAAATAAAAATTAAAGAAAATGTTTTTGTTTAATTATATAAAAAAAACACACTCTAACCTTGAATATCGATTTGTGTCCAAAAATAATCATTACCGATTTTGAAAGCGCGGCAATGAAAGCTGTAAAAATGGTTTTCCCAGACTGCTTAAATAAACTTTGTTTATTTTTTCATTTGAAATTACATTTCTGACCAAGCACACAGTAAATGATACAGGTCCATATTATGTTAGTAGGTAGATACATTAGTAGGCGCATACATTTGAACCAAAGCATAAGGCGTCACATTCAGTCAGCTGGTCTCGCGAAACGTTACAACAGTGATACAGTATTTGCACAGAAGATGAGACATATTGTTGCACTGGCATTTTTAGAGCCAATAGAAATTCCCGATGCGCTTGATATAATAAAAAAATGTAGTTATACCTGATGAGGGTAAGAGAGTGATACGATGGTTTGAAAATTATTATGTCAGTGGATCAGCGATAATTGAGGCGTATAGTTGCAAAACCCCCTAAAACACTTTTTTTTATAAATTAACTTTTTTACATCAACGGACAGTATTTCAAATTCTCTTTGAAATAAGAAAAAAAAATCTTAGCAAATCCCACTATAAGCGTACAAATTTACAAGGGCTAATTCGTGTTTAGTAGCAAAAACCGCTATAACGACATGTGTCACTTTCAAACGGCCCTAAAACCAAATACACCAATCAGAGCGCTTCATTCATTCGTTCGCAGTATGGCGATTTCTGTTGTTAAGTGGTGAATTACGTGCGGTAATATTGTGTTTTTAGTAATAAATAATGGAGGAATTAATGCAAAATGTTCAAAAATCGGAACTTGGCAAATCCAGGAAACGTCCTGTTATAAAAGCTAAGTGGAAACGAGAGGTAGCACGTGAAAAAAGGTATGTTGAATGTTTACTGGTTTGCACGTTCTGTTAGTATTAGGATGATGTTATACAAACCTGCGATAGTAGCACTAATAAAAAAAGCTTTTATAATATTATTTTATTGAATTTCATTAGGAAAAGATAAATGATAGGTATTTAGAAAGTATATTTTTAAGATTTTATTATACAAGGTGTCCAGAAAGGGTATCGGGTATTTGTTTTCGCGCCATATTCGAAACGGGGCGTCTAAAGGGTGCGGGGAGGGGTTCGTGGCGTCCGCCATTTTGTGGAGTTTTAGTCACGATGGAACAGTACTCGGGGACGCATCGCGCATTTTGCGTACGAGCGTATTATCGTAATGGTGATTCAATAGTGACTGCTCAACGTCTCTATCGTGCGGAATATCGTACACGCCACGCGCCAAGTGACGATAGCATTAGGAAATGGATCAGGATGTTCGAGAATACAGGTGCGACAGTTAAAATTCAAAACTCTGGTCGTCCTCGTACAGTTCGCGATGAAGAAACAATTGAAGAAGTTGAGGCGTCGGTTCGTCAAAATCCGTCTTTATCCATCCGAAAGCGAAGCCAAGCGTTGAACATAAAAAAATCGTCTTTACATTCGATTTTAAAGAAAGACTTACATCTAAAAGCCTATAAAATTCAATTGGTTCAAGAATTGAAGGATACGGACTATGCTAATCGACTGAATTTTGCGAACGAAATGCTGCAGCGATTTAACAACTTTAACAACATACTGTTCAGTGACGAAGCAAATTTTCACCTGAATGGTCATGTTAATAAGCAGAATTGTCGGTACTGGGCAGTGGAGAATCCGAGACGAAAGCATGAACGACCCCTGCATAGCCCAAAGGTCGTTGTTTGGGCCGCTATGTCTGCTAAAGGCATAATTGGTCCTTATTTTCATGAAGATCAACGAGGCCGAGCAATTAATGTGAATAGTGACCGTTATTGCGATATGTTGCGAAATTTTTTGGTCCCAGAGTTGCAGGAGTTTGCAGGTTTCAACTCAAGAACGTGGTTCCAGCAAGATGGGGCCACTTGCCATACCTCAAATGACTCAATGGAAGTTGTTAACGAATTATTCCCTAATAAAGTCATTTCGCGAAGGGGTAACATCAACTGGCCTCCCAGAAGCCCCGACCTTAGCCCACTTGATTATTTTGCATGGGGATACCTTAAAAGTAAGGTTTATCAAAACAATCCGACGAATCTAACCCAGTTAAAGCAAAACATCAGGTCAGAAATGGCAGCAATATCAATAGCTATGTGTCAACGTGTTATCGCCAATCTTCGTTTCCGTTTAGAAGAGTGCCAGCAACATAACGGTCATCATTTGGATAACATCATCTTTTCCAAATAATTCTCCAATTCATATGCTAATAATAAACAATAAACTTTTTTATTGGATACAAATAATTTTTGTTTCATTGAACTTACCCGATACCCTTTCTGGACACCTTGTAGTTCTTTGTTTAGTGAGTCGAGTTTTAATTTTTATTTGTTTCGTTCAGGTACAAGCCTGCGGGTTTTCCAACATATCCTTCATGTAATCACAACCAAAAGGCATTTAAATGTAAGGAACTAACTATGCAAATGATTAGAAAATTTTACGAGAAATTCTACAAATGTTCCACCAAAATTACCCAAGACAATTTATTTTAAGTTTTTGCTCAGTACAAGAAGCAAAACGTATTAAAAATGAAAGCAATCGAACAAAGGCTATAAAATACTACATTTTAGGTAATAAAGGTGCCAAAGTGCCAGTGTGTCAGAAAACATTTATGGGTGCTCTGTTAGTTAAGAAAGATCGAATACAGGGTGTTCTGAAACGATTTCATGAAAGTGGGGGACAAATGCCTCAAGAAAATCGGGGCGGGGATAGGAAAACTGACAAGTTTATTGCTAGAAAATTGTCTGTTCAGAGGTTCATTGAATCATTTAAAGGCCAAGAGAGTCACTATTGCCGAACTAAAAATATGAATAGATTGTATCTTTCGTCAGAACTAAACATACGCAAAATGTGGCGCATGTATTACCAATCTCATGAACCGGACTTACAAGTAAAACAAAATTTTTTCAGAAAAATCTTTAACCAATGCTATAATATCGGGTTTGGAACACCAAGAACCGACGTATGTTCAACGTGTACAGAGATTGGTGAACGTTTAAAAACAGAAACAGATACGTCAAAAAAAAATCAATTAATTATTGAAAAACGTATTCACAGATTGAAATACAAAGCCTTTTACAGCATACTGCGGGAAGAAGTTGATGGGCTTTTGACAATTTCTTTTGACTGCCAAAAAAACCAAGCACTTCCTAAATTACCGGATCAGTCTGCTTATTATAGCAGACAATTTAGTTTATACCACTTCGCTATAGTAGCAGGGAACTCGAAGGCAAAATTGACGCCAAATAATGTTTATTCCTATTACTGGGACGATACAACCCACGCAAAAGGCAGTAATGAAATAATCAGTGCTGTATACCACTTTCTGCAAAATATTAATATGACTGACAATATTAAGGTATTAAGAATAATATCAGATGGATGTTCTGGACAGAACAAGAATACCGGCATGATCTCAATGCTCGGTAAATGGCTTTACTCAGAATCGCCAAGGCACCTTAAAAGAATCGAATTGATTTACCCCATTGTTGGTCACTCATTTATTCCCCCAGACAGGGTATTCGCCAAAATTGAAAAGGTTTTAAAAACTAAAGAAGTCATTACATCACCAGCTGAATATGTGTCCGTATTGCAAGAGCATACAAAATGTACAGATTTAGCATCAATTGCTGTATATGACTGGAAGACTAGTTATCAAAATATTATAAAGCCTACTACTAGTTGGCATTTTGCTTTCATGAAAAGTAAACGAGTTTTTATTACCCGGACTAAGACTGAAAATGTATTTGTGCAAGGAGAAGTTAATTATCGGGCAGAAAACAATATAAAAATGACGATTACCAAGAAAGAAAAAAAAAATACTATGGTACACCCTAATATAATTCAACCTAATAAAATAATTCCGAATGCTGCCAAATTACACGATGTTTTGAAATTATTAAAAACCCATTTCGGTGATAATTGGGAAACCTTGGACATATTAATTTTTTATAAAAAAATTAAAGAAAGAGCACAAGAACAACCGGAAAATATGATTGAAAATCCTGAAAGCAATGACCATAACACGTCTGACTTGTGTGAGCCTGGATTTGCGGAAATTAATGACTATGTGTAATATTTCAACTAAGCAAAAATAAAAACTTTTAATTTCTTTTATACATACTCGTACTTCTTGTTTTATTACACTTAATAAAACTAACCACCACCGTTCTTTGTTAACAACAAACTATGCATAAACCCATCCAAGTTTAAATGTATGTTGCTTGCAAAGTCCCTTATAACGTAACGAGTCAACATCAAATGCCACTATAATGAATGATGAGTTTCAAAATCCACTATATTGAAACAATTTTATTTAATCTTCTTTTTTCTAAGACTATATTGACAGTTCCATTTTTTTCTTTGGTGTTATCGTGCTTCCTTTCGTAAAAATTTTAACAGGTACAATTAGTACTGTGCATTATTAAGTAATAAAGTAAAAAAAAAACTTCCTCATTTTTTTCCGAGAATCATTTTAGGGGGTTTTGCAACTATACGCCTCAATTACAAAATCCACTCGCTCCAAAATGACAGTAAAACGAAGTCCGCCAATATTTTCTCCAAGGATGTGGCCAGTAATGACAGCCAACTTTTACATATACCGTTATCCCAAAATGCGTTGGAGTCGTGGCACAACAGGTGGAATACCTTATTAACCGGCGAAAATTGAACATTTTCAAAACAATATTGGAGTTCCAGAAAGAACAAAAGCACACAGAATGCAGTGAACATCAGAATGACGGGCCAAAATGACCGATCAGCTTTAAAATATTACTAAAATCTAATACCTATTTGCTACTATTTGATACCTTTGTTTAAATAATTGGTACCTAATGAATAACCGAGAAAATGAATTTAAAAAATGGGCAGTCATTCTGATGTCAGGATGACTGCCCACATTTAGAATCTCCACCTAAGGGCTCCAAAATGGTTATTTTTGCTAACTCACCATGAATAGGGGGAGGAAATCTTTAGTGTCTTTAGAAGAACAAAAAAAAGCGTTATGTGAATTCAAAAAGTATTTTGCCAGTAAAAATGACATCCCTTCACCGTGTGATCCAGTGTTTGAGGAAATCAGTCAGTTATTATCGTATCGAATGTCAACAAAAGCATTGTATTTATCAATGAAAAAAAATTATGACTTTTTTTTTGACTGTGTTGATTCGGATACTTTTGCTGAATATAATATTAAAGACAGCGGCGATGAAGAAATCTTAACAAAGGCGCCTTGTTGCAGTAAAAAGTTTGAATTCTCGATCGACATTTATCAATGGGATAAAATCAAACCTATCACACAATCTAGCAAGCGAACAAAAGGCACGTTATCTGATTTTCGCTACAGGAAAGTACTTCCAAAACACCAGTGGGCTGATATGCTTAGAGAAGAAATATGGAAGAAAGATCGTGGTGAGTGCAGTTGGATATTTCGTGATTACTCAATTACATTTGAAAATAATGTAACATGTTTCGGGTCTTGTAAGCAATGCCATGCACAAATAGAGGTCAAAATTTATTGGCCAACTGATAAAATCGTCCGATGTGTTTGCAATGTACATGACATTAAACAGAATTTTAAACATGATTTAATGCAAAGAAAAATCAAAATGTCACCTTTTAAACGCTGTGAACTTAGTAAAGAACTAAAATATGAATCAGCTGTCACGGTGCGAAATCGTTTGGCTAATAATACAATGGACAGTGGTGATTATGAACCGAGCCACCTACCAACAGTTGGTGCTTTAAGGCAAATAAAGTATGAATCTCGTAAAAGTTCGTATTACGACCCAAATCAAATTATGTCTTTGTGGATAATGTCAAAAATACCTACATATGAATCTGTAATTCGGTTTATAACACTTTCCCCGTTCTGTATTTACTATTGGACGTCGGATCAAGAAAAGTATTTCCAAGATTATAAAAAAGAAGAAAGGACTGTGCTAAGTATCGATGCCACCGGTAGCATTTTCAAGCCTATTGGATTAAATAAAGATCTTATTTTAACTAAATCGATCTTTTTGTATGTGTGCGTTATGGTTTCAGTTAACAATGACCGTAGCGTACCTATTACACAGATGATAAGCGATAATCATACTATGGACGCTATATACAATTGGCTTCACGCTTTTAATAAAAATCAAAATAATGAAACCCCACATGAAGTGGTCTTAGATGATTCATCGGCTTTGATCGGCGCTACAGTGACAGCATTTACGAAGTGCAATTCAACAAAAGAATATGTAAATGAGTCTTATAATAAATTGGAAACTAATCAGCAAACCCCTCATCAATGCTATATTCGAATAGACACAAGTCATTTTATTAAGATTATCTTTAATTTATCATGTTTTAAGCACATTGATCAGAGAACTAAATTTTTTTACATCAAATGTCTCTTAGAAGTAAAACGCTGCGACGATTATAACAAAGTAAAGCAAATTATCTGTGACATGATTACAGTTTGTCTAAATAAATACGATGGACTAGATATTCAAGGCAAAAAAACGAGATGCGAAGAAGCGAAAATCAGATTAAAAAGTTTGGCTCCTTTTCAACGTACAAACGAATCAGAAATTGAAATTGAGGACATGACTAAAATCCCAGAGCCCTGTAACAAATCTATATTAGCTGAGGATAAACAACAAATTAACGCTACTTCAAAAATGCCTACATGGTTTTACAACACTATTGATGCCGAAAAATTAATAGTCGCTCTTACTGAAGGTGATGCTGCTTCACATGATAATTTATACTATTTTCCTGAATTTCTCACAACTTTGATTCGACTAATGGGATAGCTTCCACTATGGTCAAACATAATGAGATTGACTTATGATTCTAAAATATTAAATCCCACCTCATCAAATGTGGAAAGCTACTTCAAAACTTTGAAAAGATATTTATGCAAAATTAATACCAAGACAGACAGATATCGTACTGATGAATTCATAATGACATATGTTGAATTTCTTTCTGGAGAATTAAAGGCTGCTCATAGTCGTTAAACTTGGGCCATAAGAAAACTATGCTGAAGAAAAGGAAATTACATAAAACTGAAGAAAAAGAAGGAAAAACGATAGCAGGGATAGTAAGAGAAGAGTCCATATTTGCTGAGAATCCTTCATTAATAGAAAATTGGAAAGGTTTGACTAAAATAAAAGGGAATAAAAAAATTACTAAAGAAAAAACCATGATTCAAAAAATACCTTTATTGAGAAATGGTTCTGTAAGAAACATTAAGGTTGCGATTGAGCAGAACCGAGGGTCGAAAGTGTTCGCTCAGCAATTAGGGAGGTCCCATTTGACGAAACTGAAAACTGCGGATGGTAGAATCGTGACTTCGAAGTCCGAGATACTCGAGGAAGTCGAGGGTTTTTACGGACACTTGTACTCAACGCGGACGGCGAAACCAGCGGGGCATAGTGAAGATGACCATCGAGCCGAATTAACGCGCCACTACACGGAGGACATCCCGGATGTCGACCACTGCGAGATTAGGGCGGCTCTCGAGCAGCTAAAGAACAACAAGGCACCTGGTGATGACGGAATATCGACAGAGCTCCTTAAAGCGGGCGGGGCTCCAGTCCTGAGAGAGCTAGCGAGTCTCTTCAACTCCGTCATCCATGAGGGAACGCCCGAAGCGTGGAGCAGAGGTGCGGTGGTTCTGTTCTTCAAAAAAGGCGACAAAACCTTGCTGAAGAACTATAGACCAATCTCACTTCTGAGCCACGTATACAAGCTGTTCTCGAGGGTCGTCACGAACCGTCTCGCCAGGAGACAGGACAGGAGTACGTCTACCTAGGGCAAGTTTTCCAGCTTGGTAGGCACAACTTTGAGAAAGAAGCCGACAGAAGGATCCGGTTGGGTTGGACAGCGTTTGGGAAACTGCGTCAAGTCTTCTCGTCGCCAATCCCGCAGTGTTTGAAGACTAAGGTCTTCAACCAGTGCGTCCTGCCCGTTATGACATACGGTGCCGAATCGTGGACACTGACAGTCGGGCTGGTCCACAAATTCAAGGTAACTCAGCGTGCTATGGAGCGGGCTATGCTCGGAGTTTCTCTGAAGGATAAGATCAGAAATAAAGTTATCCGGAAGAGAACCGGAGTTACCGACATAGCCTGCAGAGTAAGCAAGCTGAAGTGGCAGTGGGCTGGCCATGTTTGTCGAAGGACCGATGGCCGGTGGAGCAGACGAGTCCTGGAGTGGAGACCGCGTATCGGCAAGCGTAGTGTGGGACGCCCCCCAGCTAGATGGACCGACGTCCTTAAAAAGGTGGCTGGGACAGACTGGATGCGGAAGGCGGAGGACAGGGTGTTGTGGCGCAGCCTGGGAGAGGCCTATGTCCAGCAGTGGACTGCTATAGGCTGAGTTGATTGAGCATGCCTGACAAGCTTATGTCGCCGCCGCCGTTATCCACGTCTGGCGGAGGCAATTCCTCCGCCAGAACCCAGTTGCTGGGGTTTGTATCTTCGTCATCCCTGACAATAAAAGTTATAATAAGAATAAATTATGTACCTATTCTTTGTCTCGTCCAATCATCAGTGCAATAAGAAAAAGGGAGTGATAACTGAAAAATACAAATTAAGTGATAATTTAAATTATTTGAAATTGGTCACAACATAAATATTACCGAAATACCAAACAATATAGTACTGATCGAAAAAAAAAAAGGGACATGAAGTTCCATCCTTTTAAAATTCAAATCATTCAAGAATTAAAAGAAAATGACTTTGTGTCACGCAAATTTTTTTGTGAAACCATGTTGGAGCGTTTTCGCACTGCGAATTCAATTTTTTGGAATGACGAGGCTCATTTCCATCTAAACGGACACGTTAACAAGCAAAACTGTCGTTACTGGGCTCCAAGAACTCGCAATCCTCGATTGAAACACCAAAAACCATTACATTGCCCAAGGGTAACTGTTTGGTGCGCTTTATCCGCGAGTGGGATAATTGGGCCATTTTTTTTTGAAAAATGCACGGGGCCACGCGACTAATGTCAGTGGTGAGCATTATCGACACATGATTTCGAATTTCTTTTTGCCGAGCCTGCGAGCTCATCCATCGGTCTCATCACACACGTGGTTTCAACAGAATGGTGCGACTACACACACGGCCAGAGCTTCAATGGATTTGTTGCGCGAAAATTTCCTGCAGCGTGTGGCGCGGAATACGAGGCTCCGTTTTGAACAGTGTGTGCAACAAGATGGAAGACATTTGGATGACATCATATTTAAAAAATAAAATCCGCATTATGACTCTGTATTTTAACACTTTTATTAAAACTATACGTATAAAGGTATTTATTTTATTTTATGTTGAAAACCTAAATCTGCCACCAGACACCCTGTATTATGCCCCATCCAGACTCTCCACGAGGCTACACGAGGGAACGCTAGTACGAGAGTAAGAACGGTGCGCTCGTGTCCCTTCGTCTTCCCTCGCCTCGCTGTCGCTCCGCTTTTTATCGGTTTTTCGGACGCGAGTCAAAGGACGCGAGGGGGTGAGACGAGGGAATCAACCACACTCTCACGCTCGCCCACTTTGTTGTTAACTGCTGCAGAGTAAGGACGCGTGCGTTTTTTTATCATGACGGAGTGGAGGAACGACCGCCACCCCCACCCTTCTTCCGTTGCGCGTTATCAGGTATATTCAGTCGAAAGTTGATCATTGAACCTTGTGTACGTGTCTCTTATCGGCTATTTACAAAAGCGTTAACTTTGTGTGTTAAACTGAAGTTTTCTGTGTTTACCTGGTGCCAAATAGCAATGGATTCGGAAACTACGGGTATGTGACAATCCAAATGTAATATATTTGTAAAAAATTGTTTTATTTTAATATACTTTTAGTGGTCGAGAAATAACGTCTGAAAT
This sequence comes from Tiliacea aurago, assembly GCA_948098905.1. NCBI lineage: Eukaryota > Metazoa > Arthropoda > Insecta > Lepidoptera > Noctuidae > Tiliacea > Tiliacea aurago. The sequence goes on from OX402589.1 coordinate 6,035,958, forward strand.
AAGGATATTTTTTTAAGAAATTTATGTTTAGGAAGCTATTTGTTTTAGTATCGGGATAGATCCGGCAACTTTTGTAATTTATGCGGATGCGCAAAAACGTAGAACATTGAATTTCACGGTCAAAATAAGCTAAGTTTGTGAAAAAAGTAATTAAGTCTAAAAACAATATTTACTTGTTCCAGATATAGTGGGTACTTCTGGAGTGAGAATAGTGACTCCTAAATCTCTCTTTGATATTATGAAAAATGAAAATTTACGCAATTTGAAAGAAATAGAGAGAAAGTTTTTTGAGAGACCAGCTTTTCACTAGTGACGGTCTTACTGAAGATCAGTTAAAAATACTGAAAAACAATTTTGAACATTTTAAATCGGAAGTGAAGCAAAAGTGGATTATATCTCACAAAAAAGAAAAGGTTTTTTTGAAAAACAACCAACTTTGGCTGGAAGGTAAGTACATTCGAAATTCCAGTCACAACGGCAAATCGTCCAGGTCGCCCTTGTAAATCGTTTGGGGAATCTAGCGAAAGGACCAAAAGAAGAAAAACGGAAGGGATCCGATCTAATGTAGAAGATGGTGTAATACTTCACGCAGCTCAAGTCGAATTAAGTAAATCGGGAAAACGTGATGCTTCCCACGTGCTCAAAGATATAATGATCTCTCCGACCCGTGCAACGAAATACAAAAAAGCTTATGATTCGTCTAAATGTGAAAAACCATCGCGTCTAACCCCCATGGAAGCATTCAAAATGTTTATAGATGCAGACTTAACAAGAGGACAGTATGAAATTATAAGAAACACGAACAAAAAGTTCTTTCCATGTTATAGCTTAATTCAAGAAGCAAAAAAAGAGTGTTATCCTCCTCCAGAAACGTGCACGATAACGAGTACGTTATCGTGCACGACCCAGCACACCTGCGCCGAAATCAAACTGCAACCATTAATTGATATTACCATTAGGCGCTTATCGGTATTCTAAGAAGAGGTCTTATCAACAATAAAAGAGCAAGAGCGGAAAACTTTGAAGTTGATATGTAAATGGGGCTGCGATGGATCCAAGCAAGCACAATATAAAGGAAAGCTTGAAAATGAGGCTCTCTGATGCAAATATTTTTCAAAGCTGCTTTGCATTTGTTCCCAACGAGTAACACCCTCAAATGTCACACTGTTACTCGATGGGAACTTTTTATTACTAATTTCCCAACCAGTCACACTGTTACTCGATGGGAACTTCTTATTAGTAATTTCCCAACCAGTCACAATATTACAGTAGTTAATGAAAAGAAGAATTAAATCGGTTTTTACTTTAAAAACATTTATTCGTCATATTGCTGGTGATTCTCCTTTGAACGTTTTATTCTTAAATAATTAAATAAAATTACAATACCTAAATACATACATACATACATAGACTCACGCCTGTATCCCCGAAGGGGTAGGCAGAGGTGTAATATTACACCCACATCTCGCCATCTATATTTAAGTCCCACGTAATAAGGGGGGGGAGGTACCTAAATACAATCAGCTTTATATAATATATCAGAGTAAATCATCACATTTTACAACAATTATCAGTTCTAATTTCTAATGTTAATTTGAACTTTAAACAATTTTCCAAATACATATAATTAGCCATAAGTATGTTGTGACAATTAAAATTATGTATAGCAAAATAAAGTTATGATAAGCCGGCAACATCAGTTATCGCGAGTGTGTAATGGCGGTTATTTTCCATGAACATTTAATGTAAAAATACTTTTGCATCCCTCTTCCCGCGGCCCCGGCGGCGGCGGCCACGTGTCGTAAGTGGGGGAGAGGGACGCAAAATGAATTAGTCAGAGCAGTGCAACGAAGCAAAGTGCACGTTGTCGACAATGTCAGAGCCCACCGCATCTAGTTCGTCCGGTCAAGTGCCATTAAATTTAATTAAAAGGAATGGTGGGACAATTTTGCTACGAAGTGGACATCAATTTTATGCTAGACGAAAGCATAGTAGCGGATTAATAGTGTGGGCGTGCACAAAACGAAACATTTGCAAAGGAATCTTGAGAATAAAAGTAAGTACCTATATAATAAAGTTTACTGATAAACCTATGGTTTGTTTGTTAATCAATACGTTTATTTGTGAATGAATGCTTTGCATTATTTTCATAAAACTATAGATTTGTTTTATTTCAAGCTACTTAAAGTCCTAAATACTTATTCGTTTTCATTTCTTCCAAGCATACGCTATTATTAAAAGCGGCTTAAAACATTTTTTCTTAAGGCTTTTAAAATTGCTTAAAACTTGTTTCAAAATGTATTATTAATAAAGCCGAGTTTACACTATAAGACAACATTAGGCGCGCGACAAGTGACGTTCAACATGTATGCTAAGTAGTAGTAGATGCGTCATACACAAACGCGGCATAAACACTTAATCGATTTATTTGGAACTGTTATAAACACGTGTTTTAAAACAACTTGTTTTAATCATACGCAGGGTTAAACAATATGACGAATATTACTAATACGACAGCTTTGACTCCTGTTATTATTGTTGCTATTTTCTATTTATAGGATCAACGAATACTAGACGAGACTGCTCATAGCCATGCTCCAGACTTTGCGAAGAACGAAATTGATGAATCAATCCATAAATTAAAGACTGAATTGTACAAACCGGACTTTCCTAACATTCCACAAAAATACAATTCCATGATAGGCAACCTTAAAGATGCCGGTATAAATATTGTATCCAACATACCAAAATTTACTAGCGTTAAAAGTACACTGTATAGACAACGGAACAAAGAAGCTGGAGTTTCAAAGATGTTATTTAAAAACGCTCTTGAAGTCGAAGTGCCACCAAGATATAATAACTTTTTGTTAGCAGACTACTCAAATAAAACTAATAATACACGAATAATAGTATTTTCCTCGGTGGAAGCAAGGCAAATTACATGTGAATCAAAAGAATTTTATGGCGATGGCACATTCAGAAGCTGCCCTTCTCCATTCGTGCAATTGTATACAATTCATGTAGATACTGGTAGTACAATAAACCACACAAATATAACCCCTGTGATATATGCTTTAATGACCAACAAAACAATGCAGAGCTACTTAATTCTGTTTCAAATGATTAAGTCGCAGTTGCCGGATTGGAATCCAACAAAATTTAAACTTGATTATGAAAAGGCTGCAATGAATGCCATTATCAAAGTCTTTCCAACAGTCATAATAAAAGGTTGTTATTATCATTACAACAAAGCCATTTTTAAAAAAGGAAAAAGCCTGAATATGTCCTCACGAACGTCACAAGATTTGAAGGAGGTGCGAATAATTGAACTTAGTGCGATTCTTCCATTATTGCCCGAAAACGAGATAATTAATGGATGGGTTTACATAATTGCTAGATACGGAGATAGTGAAGGTACAGGCACAAAAAAATTCATTAACTACATGGAAAAACAGTGGCTCCGTGAGGAATATTTAAAAGTGTGGTGCGTTTTTGGTGACGCCCATCGCACAACAAATGCACTCGAATCTTGGCATAATAAACTAAATAAGACCATTGGAACAAAACACCCGAATATTATGCATTTCTTGCACACAATTGAAGAAGATTCTTCTCAGAATACTGTCAGAAATGTTCTGAAACAACAAGGCAAACCGTCAAAAAGAAAACGGGGTAAGAAATCTATATCAAGAGACGAGTTTATTCAGGAAGTGCAGCTGGAATTAACACAAGGTCTTATTTCAGTTGGCCATGCTTTGGAGATTTTACGACACTAGAATTAAGAACTGATACTTATTGTAAAATGTGGTGATTTACTGTGATACATACATATAGGTACAAACATAAGGTTGATTATATTTAGAAAATTCTTCTTTAAAGTTCAAATTAATATTAGAAATAAGGACTGTTAATTATTGTAAAATGTGATGATTTACTCTGTTATATTATATAAGGCCGATTGTGTTTAGATATTGTTACTATGACTAAAACATTAAAATGAGAATTACTAGCAATATGACGAATGTTAACGTGTAACGTCCGTAATTAAGTAACTGTATTTACCAATGTTGTTATTTTGTTGATTTTAATAAAAATTTAAAAAACCGATTTAATTCTTATTTTCATTAAGTTCTGTAACAGTGTGTTCCCATCGAGTAACAGTGTGACTGGTTGGGATTTTTTTCTGAAGAAATTCCCATCGAGTAACAGTGTGACTGGTAGTGTGACCGGTTGGGAATGAGCGTACAAATTGCCCGTGAATAAGTATCGGGAGAGAAAAACAGACGCGGAAAAAGAAATGGAAAAGAATAGGAAAATTGAGATACAGACCAGGTTTCGCAATGAAACTGGCTTATTAGTAGATATACCGAAAACAAACTTCGGAAATACGAATGACGGGAACACCAGCGGGAGATTCTTTGAAGATCCGAAACTAGCTTCAGACATTACAGGGATAGATTATGAGTTAATATATAGATTAAAAGTTATTTTAGAAACTATTTCGAGCGGATATACTATAGATGTAGAAAAATATGCGGCAGAAACTGCTTGTTGATACATAAAACTCTACCCATGGCACCCAATGACACCCACACTGCAAATAGTACTTGTACACGGATCAGATATAATAAAAAATGCATTGTTACCTATAGGACAACTGTCTGAGGAAGCAGCAGAGGCACGCAACAAACATTTTAGGACGTACAGACAGGATTACTCAAGGAAATTCTCTAGAGAATCCTGTAATAGAGATATTTTAAACAGGCTTCTTTTAAGCTCAGATCCATTTCTTAGTGCCCCAAGGGCAATAAAAAAAAAGAAGATGTCTTCGTTTCTGCCTGAAACATTAAACATGCTTCTGTCTACTACACCAAACCCAACAGAATCAGAAAGTGAGAACGAGGAGGTGAATTGATTTGAAAAAGTATGTATTGTTATTGGTAAATTAATTAAGTGTATTAATTTAAAGTGTGTGTAAGATTATGTAAATATATAGTGTGTGTATATAAGTGTATGTAAGATTATGTAAATATATAGTGTAATGTAGATAAGTGTACGTAAGAATATGTAAATATATGGCCTATTTTCAGCATTTTTATATATATTTTTTTTGGTATATTTGTGTTTTGTTGTTTTTTTATGAAATTATAAATGTTATTGTCCGGATATATTTCGCTTGTTTTATTTCCGTCATTTTAAACCACACCGCACTAACATTTTTGGTCAGCTAGATTAATGAAATACCCATATGGCCGCGGGCAAAAGCTAGTATTATTATAAATTTGTAATTAGGTTAAGTAATTATAAATATTCATCACTACTAAAAGCATCTCTTATTTATTTTTCTCATAGAGGAGGATGAAAACCAGAGTGTGCCAACGGGTACCAAAATTAATTAACCTCGAGCGACGTCTCGCTACGCTTAGGACTCTACTCTAGAATCCTTCGCTTCGCTCTGGATTCAAACAATCGCTCTTGCCCTCAATACATTATTTTGGTCCCTTATGACGCAATGTACTATTTTAACCTTGATAACGAACTGATATACCCGTTTTGTAGCCTATTTATACTTTAATTTCGACAAGAGTTTTAATGTCGGTTACAGAATGAGAGTGACTACTTACCGAGATTGAGTTTTCTTCTTCAGTAAAAAATGGTTGACTATCTGACTCGTCCATAGGATCTGTGAAGAGTAATATTTTGTTTACCGATTATTTTTTCATCATTATCTACTTAGGTAATTTCACCAAAAAAATATTAGATATTTACCCATTTTTGTTTATTTTGCAGCGGAGCTGTTGATACAATGAAATAAACGTCCGTCCCGAAACAAAATAAATCTTACTTCTGAATAAAATCTGAACGCGCGCGGAGTTTGTTTATCGTGGGTCCGTATTAAGCGGTTATTGCTCTAACCCGTTTAATCCTATAAAACCTTTATGTAAAGACTCCTCCAAAAACCGGTTTAAAAATAACGGTTTATGCGAACGAACCCAAATGTAAAGGTTTTGCGTCAAGAACATAAAAACGGTTTGGGTTTGACCATGGGAAAATCAAGTTCAATCAATAGTACTAAGGCCAACATGTTAAATATTCGCATAGCACCTAAACCGCTGACAAGCGTTTACCTAATTACCGTGCATTGCATCAGCCGCGGACACGAGGCGCCGACGCAGCACAACGTGATGCAGCCCGACACCGGACATCGCGGCCTTCGTGAAAACCGTCACTTTTGACACAGCATCGGTCAACGGTCGACTATCATAGCTACTAATTAAAATTGTAATTCTTATAATTAAATTGACTTAATACATTTTGTAATTTTATAAATCCTCCGGCTACAGCCTTCGTAATTAGTATTTAACCTCTTTGCATGTAAGCTTCATTCAAGAAAATGTTTTAGATTAAAAAATATGTATCATATTGGCATTGACATTTATTATTTTCTGCTTAGATTTATATTCACAGAGCATCATATTTTATTGTTTATATTCCTTCGCTCCTTTTATCCTTGTAGAGTGTATAGTTGTTGTTCCACGATAGAAGTAGATTTAGAAAGTAATATTTGTTCTATTAATAGAAAAGGTACTGTTGCGCGCACAACTAAAAAGCCTACTACTAGCGCCATCTAGTATCAAGTAGCGAAACTAATAGAGTCAAGATGCTTCGAGAAAGTTCGATTCTAGAACTATCGACACCCGGTCAGTCGGGGCCGGTATGTACTCGAATGTTCTAGATGTTTCGGGAACTATCCGAGGCCCTATATAAGGCCGGTATGGGCCGCGACGGAGTTAGTTTACTTTTGAAAACGAGACAGGCGAAAACAACTGAACGATATTTGAGAGTGACAGTGATATTTGTAAGGACACAGTGGTACCTGTGAGAATGCTCAGGACAGACCTCAGCAACGAGTGGAAGGAAAGCCTACAACGTACACAGCAGGAAGATTCGGACATCAAGCCGATGCTGGAGTGGATAAAGGCCAGAGCTCCCAAGCCCAGGTGGAGCGACGTCTCAGCGATGAGTTCGATCACAAAAAGCTATTGGGCCCAATGGGACAGCTTGGCGATTCAGGATGGAGTCCTGTGCCGTAAATGGGAAAATGCTCGGGGAGACAGCTGTCATTTGTAAATGGTTGTCCCTAAAGCTCAAGTACCGGACGTTCTACAGCTGTACCATAATGGTTGTTCAGGAGGTCATCTGGGAGTAAAACGGACTCTACTAAAGATACGAGAGCGGTTTTACTGGGTCCACTGTCGGGACGATGTCGAGGACTGGTGTCGCAAATGTACAAGTTGTGCAGCTGTAAAGGGACCTCAGATTCGCACTAGAGGTGCATTGAAATTGTACAATGTTGGTGCACCATGGGAAAGGATAGCCCTTGACGTTGCGGGTCCATTTCCGGAGAGTGAAAGTGGTAACAAGTATTTCATGGTTGTGATGGACTACTTCACTAAGTGGCCGGAAGTCTTCGCCATTCCAAACCAAGAAGCTTCAACAGTTGCAGATAAACTGGTTCATGAAGTCTTTTGCCGTTTTGGAGTACCCTTGGAAATTCACAGCGATCAGTGAAGGAATTTTGAGTCCCAAATACAAGGTGTCCAGAAAGGGTATCGGGTATTTGTTTTCGCGCCATATTCGAAACGGGGCGTCTAAAGGGTGCGGGGAGGGGTTCGTGGCGTCCGCCATTTTGTGGAGTTTTAGTCACGATGGAACAGTACTCGGGGACGCATCGCGCATTTTGCGTACGAGCGTATTATCGTAATGGTGATTCAATAGTGACTGCTCAACGTCTCTATCGTGCGGAATATCGTACACGCCACGCGCCAAGTGACGATAGCATTAGGAAATGGATCAGGATGTTCGAGAATACAGGTGCGACAGTTAAAATTCAAAACTCTGGTCGTCCTCGTACAGTTCGCGATGAAGAAACAATTGAAGAAGTTGAGGCGTCGGTTCGTCAAAATCCGTCTTTATCCATCCGAAAGCGAAGCCAAGCGTTGAACATAAAAAAATCGTCTTTACATTCGATTTTAAAGAAAGACTTACATCTAAAAGCCTATAAAATTCAATTGGTTCAAGAATTGAAGGATACGGACTATGCTAATCGACTGAATTTTGCGAACGAAATGCTGCAGCGATTTAACAACTTTAACAACATACTGTTCAGTGACGAAGCAAATTTTCACCTGAATGGTCATGTTAATAAGCAGAATTGTCGGTACTGGGCAGTGGAGAATCCGAGACGAAAGCATGAACGACCCCTGCATAGCCCAAAGGTCGTTGTTTGGGCCACTATGTCTGCTAAAGGCATAATTGGTCCTTATTTTCATGAAGATCAACGAGGCCGAGCAATTAATGTGAATAGTGACCGTTATTGCGATATGTTGCGAAATTTTTTGGTCCCAGAGTTGCAGGAGTTTGCAGGTTTCAACTCAAGAACGTGGTTCCAGCAAGATGGGGCCACTTGCCATACCTCAAATGACTCAATGGAAGTTGTTAACGAAATATTCCCTAATAAAGTCATTTCGCGAAGGGGTAACATCAACTGGCCTCCCAGAAGCCCCGACCTTAGCCCACTTGATTATTTTGCATGGGGATACCTTAAAAGTAAGGTTTATCAAAACAATCCGACGAATCTAACCCAGTTAAAGCAAAACATCAGGTCAGAAATGGCAGCAATATCAATAGCTATGTGTCAACGTGTTATCGCCAATCTTCGTTTCCGTTTAGAAGAGTGCCAGCAACATAACGGTCATCATTTGGATAACATCATCTTTTCCAAATAATTCTCCAATTCATATGCTAATAATAAACAATAAACTTTTTTATTGGATACAAATAATTTTTGTTTCATTGAACTTACAAATACCCGATACCCTTTCTGGACACCTTGTATTTCAGGAAACTTGCCGAGTAATGGGTACTCATAAAACGAGAACAACTTCTTACCACCCACAATCGGATGGAATGGTGGAGCGATTTAATCAGACATTGGAGCGATACCTGGCAAAAGTTGTAGAAAATCGGCAACGAGATTGGGACAAACACATACAACCGTTTTTATTGTCATATCGAAGTGCTGTTCACGAAAGTACATCGGTGACACCAGCTTTCGCAAATTTTGGAAGGGAATTACGGCTGCCTGCAGACCTGATCACCGGAATACCACCTGATGCCCCACGCAGTATTTCCAATTATGCGAATGACTTGCGGAACAAGATGAATGACATCTATGAGCACGTCAGACAATAAGGCCAGCAAATGTCTGAAAAGATGAAAACCCGTTATGACCGCAAAATGAACAATAAAGGGTTCGACGAAGGTTCACTAGTGTGGTTGCACAACCCGGTCCGCAGCAAAGGGAAATCTCCTAAGCTTCAAGCTAAATGGGACGGACCGTACCGGATTGTGACAAAGATCAATGACGTAACCTACCGGATACAGAAAGGGGCAAGAGGTACTCCTAAGATCGTCCATGTGGATCGACTGGCGCGTTATCATGAGGCCGATAATGCTCGGGACGAGCATGTCTTAGGAGGGGGCAGTGTTGCGCGCACAACTAAAAAGCCTACTACTAGCGCCATCTAGTATCAAGTAGCGAAACTAATAGAGTCAAGATGCTTCGAGAAAGTTCGATTCTAGAACTATCAACACCCGGTCAGTCGGGGCCGGTATGTACTCGAATGTTCTAGATGTTTCGGGAACTATCCGAGGCCCTATATAAGGCCGGTATGGGCCGCGACGGAGTTTAGTTTACTTTTGAAAACGAGACAAGCGAAAACAACTGAACGATATTTGAGTGACATTAAGTGATTGTGTTTTTAAATGTGTTTAAAGGAGTAGTGTGTTTAAATTGGTGTTGTTAATTAGTGTTTATTTTTTTAGTTAATAAATCGGCAGTTTTTATTGTCACGAACCCCAAGCTCGTAACAGTACTATAGAATGCGACATTATAAAAATGGATCCGCAGTGTGGCGGTGTTCTAATTATAAGATCTAAACAAAATTGTACTGGTACAGTAAGTAAGGTAATCACTGGAAATAAACTTCTTTATTTATAATGTAGTTCCACGGCATTACTGAGACAAGAAATAAAACCCAACGAAACGAATGGGATCGCCAAATGCCGAAATTTAAGCTTTTTAGACAATCATTTGACATTTTTAAATTTAATGTTCAGGAAAATATTGTACTAAAACATAAAAAGCACCTGTGTGAATCTAACAAAGCACAAAACATGGTTTATAAAGCTATATCTGATTTAAAAGAAACTAAAAAATCGGACGTCGGATGCCTCAGTTACCTAATGAAGCGATTGCAGATGTGGAAGAACTTGGCCTCAATTTTGTAAACTGCTCTATACCTCTATCCAACATACAACACTGTCTGTATAGCATAAGAAATAAGTCGATTAATTGTTCAAAAACTGTATTTAAACACCTAAATAAGGTCCAAATACCAGAAAAAAAAAATCTTAATTTTTGGCCGACTATTTTTATGCAAATTCTCGTATCCTTGTCTTCTGCTCTCCAAACGCCAGATAATTAATTCCCAATGTAACAGAGTATTTAACAGACGCAAAATTTAAATCCTGTCCAAAACCCTTCGCCAAATTGTACAATATACTTGGAGATAGCGACAGTACATCAAACGACACAAAAGTTGTAACATTAACTGATAAGAAAGAAAAAACAATATATTATTTATCTCATCAAATCGCAATTGCCGGATTTGAATGCCCTAAAAATACATTGCGATTATGAGATGGCTGCAATAAATTTTATTTCACAAGTTTTTCTTAAATCTAGAATGAATGATATGCTATTATCACTGGACATAAATATAAGACTGGAGATGAATATCGCGGCTGTGGCTACCGATGTCGCTGAGAACGAAGAAACAATGAATATTGTGAAGGAAGCGTTTCCTGGTCGCGTTATCTCCTATTTTGGCGATTTGGCATGGCCAGCAAAATCGCCCGATTTAACCATCCCAGACTTCTTTCTTTGGAGCTACTTGAAGTCGCGGGTTTATGCCAACAAACCTCAGACAATCGCTGCCCTTAAGTAGAATATTCGACAGGAATGAGAATAGTTTTTTGTTTCTTTATTTATAGTCGGGTTTTTTTTTAATATTCAATTTTTTTTAGCTTTCCTCGTGATCCAGTGAGGTGTGGAGAATGGATATCCATTACAGCACGTCAAAGATCCGAAGAACTTTTCAAGCCGATCCAAGGAAGCGTTGTATGTTCGAAGCATTTTTTTTAAAGTGATACATATATGACTACGAAAGGCATCAGAAGGCTTCACAAAACAGCTGTACCTCGAATAGTATGTAAATTTTTTATAAATTGGGTTCAGTTATTTAAGCACATTGGTGATTGTTAATGTCTTTTGTATATAGGAACTAAATGATCATGATGGATCATGATGTAGAAGAGGAGTCTTCTTTTGATAAAAAAACGTTCGAACAATGTTGCTCACAATCAGAAGTAAGTAGTTAGTTGTAAATATAACAATAATATTTTTTTGCTAATGGTTTTACTTTGAATGTTGATCAATTCAACTTTCATTAAGAATTGAGGTTCCGAGAGAAGAAAAAACCTTAAAATTCATTTTTTTACATGCAATTTTTTATTTTATTTTTTTTTTATTTTTTATAATTTATATTTTATCTAATGTTTATTATTGTTGTTTCATTTCAGATAAATATTGAACCAAGAGTAGATGAAGTTCTTAAAAGCCCTACTTCATCACTAAGCATTGGCTCAATTCTTGATACGCCAAAAAAAATTGTTATAAAAAGGAACTTCTTGCTTGCAAAAGGCTTATAACAGTGAAAAACCACAAAATATCTAACTTACGAAAACAAAATACTAGACTATAGAAAAAATATGAAGGCAGAGGGTCCAACATCTTAAATGAAAGTAAGAGATATAGCAGAAGTCAGCCTTTATTTCCACAACTTATTAATTCACTGTAATAATAGTTTATCTCAGACTACAGTATCTAAGCGCTACAACATGTGCACCGGGCCGAGCCTGCGACAAGAATGATCCCCTCCTTGCTGAGGGCTGCATGAGACAGTCCCCCAAAAACGCCCACCCGTCACCACTTCCTAGTGCGTTAGCTGGGAAGAAGAAGTGGCGCAACAAACTCCCCAGCAGCACAACTGTCTATTCACATTATAATAATTGAATTTATACAATAAGTACTACTTATATAAGAATTTATATAAGACTACACAGGATCACGTCTTTTGCTAATTATTATGACTGCTTTAGTAATAATAGCAATTCACAGACATTATATCACTAATAATCGACATAGGATTGCTATTCACTGACATTGTATCACTATTAATCGATACAGGATTGCTATTCACAGCCATGGTATCACTAATTGCCAAAATTATATTGCTGTTAGGCATGGCATTATTCTCGTGGCTTGTTTCGTGAACAAGGATAACGTCATCATGACTGCCCGCCGTCAAGTCATCGTAATTTTCCATGATATGATATCTACCAGATTTTGTTTGACCACAATTTACTTTACGTAAATTTTTGTCAGAATATTTATAGACTTTATTTCTCCCATTAATATTTAAAAAAAAAAAAAAGTGCCGGTTATTTTCTTACACGGTACAAAAAAAAAAATCTTAATAGCAGAATTTTCATACGATCGCCCGTGATCAGTCATTATTCATTTCGGGACACCAAACAAATGAGCTGGATTTTAACTGCCTCAAAAATACGAAATTTGTATAACGCTTGTAACCACCCGACTAGTCTAAATTTAAGGTAGTTTTTATCATAGGTTCTATTGTACGAACGACAACCCTTACGTTAAAAACACGTTTATCTTAATCGGGCATGGCGCACTAACGCGACCACCAACATGATAGCCTGTGGTGCCAAGTAATAGTGGTTTCTTTAATTTAGAAAAATTGGATATTAATTTATCCTGTAATATATCCAGTTTTCTTCCGGCAATACACCGTGAATTATTTCAAGCTTGTTTCGGTTGTTCAGTTTTGGGTTGAATATTATCATCACATTGAGATTGAGACAAAACTGAAATGGTCAATCCCGTCACCAATTTTCTGACCAATTTGCTTCTGGAATCTTTTCAATGGGTTGCCATAGACACATACCCGCTTCAGCTGCAGTTTTCTTATTATCAATCTGAAGGTAGTTTCCTGGCACCGCTCCTTTTTTTTAATATTCATACCAACAACCAATTATCCAACCCGAACATATCACGCTTCCTCTATGCAGGCGACCTTGTCCCAAGCCACCAAACTCAAAACTCAAAGCATTTATTTCAATTAAACCATTTACAAATTGTCAAGAAGTCGTCAGTTACAAATATGAAGTTAGTTGCCCATTCCAAATAGTAGGTTCCTATGGAGAAGACCGGGCAAGAAACCCCTCGGACATTCTTTTAAATTAAAACATTGATACAAAGCAGGGTACCACTTGAGAAGGTTGAGGTCCGTATCACCTCGCTAAATCACTCAAGCTCAATCCGAGCCAAACCCAGCCACATATTTCATCAACAACAACATATTTCATCTCCGCAATAGAGACTCGCACCGCAAACTTAACACCGTTTGAGGTGGGGTGTCCATCGAGCACTAGTCTGATCAAAGTGGGGTGGTTTGCCTACCATTGTGCGTACCACCGGGCTGGCACTATTTTTTTTTTCTGCAGGTGAATTCACCTGCCCCGTGTGTAGTCGTTCTGCCCATGCAAAATCAGCGGACACAGCTTTGAATGAAACGTCACGTCGACGACCATCACTGGTTGCCTAAAACCAACTCCGGTACAAATACTGTATCCACTAGCAGGAATAGTGGCACCAGCAGTTCGCAGAGTGGTGGCAAGCTCTAGCGGAAGAGCCAAAATGGTATTCGACACACGACACCCTTTGCATGACAACATCCTCGTGCCACAAAGGCTGAAAAGCCAAAATAGTTTTTTTTTTTTTTTAAGTATGTCGTCCCACTCACTGGCGAGCATTCAAAAGAAAGACTAAAGCTGTGGCGAGACAGTGCTGCGTTACTCAAACAATTCGTCCCACTTGCTATAGATTTCCCACCCGGACATGAGTTGCCTCGACCAGGGTTTTAAGTATTTAAATTGACTTTGAACCCTAGTTGGCTGAAGCAAGGAAAACCTGTTCAGGTGGGTATTCATAGACTACTCCGCCTTGGAGTGTAAATATGGTGCTGTTCCGCAAAAGATGGGACACTTAGTATCATCTCTTGCATGCCCTGTCAGCTGCACGTTACAGGAAACGATGGTCGCTAGTGATGGCGCCAAACACGAGTCGAATTCTGGGCTGAGTCCATTTAGATTGCCATCGACACGCTTAAATGAAGAAGAAGAATTTTGGAAACCAGCATGCCCTTGATTGTTGCCCAAGAGATCTTGTCAGGTTGTATTTTGGTAACATACATAGCGGCACGGCCCTTCAGGGAATCAGTAATCGCCAACATCAAGCCTACACCCTCCAATTTCCTTTTATCAATTTTGGGTGGGAAATTATTTATCAAATAACTTCTCCCGCTCTGGGCGGAGCGGGAGGGCGTGTCAGACTTTTACTGACTCAAACCCACCGATATCCCTTTCGAACAACCTCGCAACCCTGGCAGGCATTGGTCCTAACGGACCCCGTCAGTTGGTGCTGACATCTCTTTGAGACACGCGTGGAACACAACGCGCCGTCGACCCGGGCCTGGTCCTTATCGAATGGCGAGCTACCCATAGCTCACCGTTCGCAAGCCCGCGCCTACGGTGGCCGGAAATCGGAACATCACAGAAGGAAGTGACGGCCTCCCATGCACTCTCGCTCCGAACCATGGTCTCTACCAGGGCCGGACGCGAGAGATCGCCGCCACCGATTGCCTCCGTGAGGACACGGCGGTGCTCCGCCCAGGGCGGGCAGACTTTCTCCGTATGCTCCACCGTGTCCTCCGGGCGATCCACACAATGGTGACACCCGGGCATTTCCTCCCGCTTTATTCTGAACAGGAACCTCCCGAAACAACCATGTCCAGTGATGACCTGCGTCAGGTGGAAGGTGAGGACGCCGTGGCGCTTCTCTAGCCACTCCTCGGCTTATCGCCACAATGGTGGCGTGCCCACTGAGTGCATACCAATTAACAATGTCGAATTCTGGTTTATCAAGATCAAAAGCAACGAGCATAGCTTTGCTTGAAGTAGCTTTACAAGTAGTCATGGTGTTGGGGTTTGGAACGAAATCATAGCGTGATCTAATATTAATTTTTGTCAAGAGTTGTCACCGCGCTCGATAGATGGCGTTGGCGTCGAATTAGATCGCGCTATGGTTTCGTTACCGCGAAAAGTATAAGAGATCAGAATTTTATTTTTTTTGTGTGAACCTATTGTGAACCTATTGTGTTCTTGGGATATAATATACGCTATTATACCGATATAGTGCTATATTATTTATTCCTCGCCGTAATCGGACCCTTCTTAGTGAAGTAAAAAATACATGGTCCTTCGAACCGGAGTGGTCGGGAGTGTGTGTGGTGGTTTCCAGAGGTGGTAGTGTATCACCACCCTTCGCGTCGTTACTGGGCAGTGGATCGCTGTCCAGATCAGCCCCTTCAACGGGCACCAGGTGAGGTGTCCAGGAGTTGGAGGAGGAACCGATTGGAGCCGGGAGCAGCCAGGTGGAGCGTGGACGCAGCCAACCTGGTACCCAGCAGTCGGAGGATCGTCGCGAGGGAGGATTTCGTCGAATAGAGGGCGCCACTTGTATGGTGCAGTGCTGCGCGCTGCGAAGAAGGCGCTTGCGGCTCGTGGTGCAGTACAGCACGCGTGCCGGCTGTGGCTCGGGTGCAGTACAACAATAAAGTGTCAGTGAGTGAAAAGAAAAAATCGTGAGTACATTTGAATTATAACTTAGATCAGGAAGTTTAGTGTTTACATCAATCAAGAATCTCAAAAAGTGCGCGTAATTTGGACTTTAAATTTAACATTAACTTTAATGGTTTTTATTAGCTTAGGACTTGTAATTGTTTTATGTGAAAAGCGGTTCTGACGGGGAATCCATGCCCGATTTTAGAACCAAATAAAAGTTGTTCCAAACACTTGTAAAATTTTGGGATTTGTTGGATAACTTTAAACATAAAACAAATCAAATTTTTGTGACTTGTGTTTTGATTGTGTTGATAAAAGTTGTGCCATAATTGTTGCAAAATGGAGTCGTTCTGTAGTATACAGGAAGATGTTAGTTCTAAAATGATTAAGGCCAGATCCAATTTTAAGAAAGCTCCTAAAGACCGTTTAACTACTTCATATTTAGAGACACGACTTGAAAATTTGGAACAATTATGGAACGCATTTACTTCTAATCATAAGGAAATATTAAGCACGATAAAAAAGCCTGAATTGGCTAATTCGAGCTATGTTAAAAATAATCTTTATGATGAAGTTGAAGAATTTTATGTGGATTTTAAAAGTGATTTAAAAGAAATATTATCCGAAAGAAAGTTTACTGATTCGCGTACAGATTCTAATTCTTGCTCTAAAACAGAAGGGAACCTCAGTAGAGTAAGGTTGCCTGAAATAAAAATTCCCTCTTTTTCGGGAAAGTATTCGGAGTGGCAAACATTCAAAGATTTATTTGTGGGTTTGGTGCATGAAAACAAATCTTTGGATGATGCACAACGCTTATTTTATTTAAAGGGTCATTTAACAGGGGAAGCTGAACAGTTGTTACGAAATATTAATGTTACATCAGACAACTATAAAATTGCTTGGTCTAAGTTAGAAAAAATGTACAACAATAAAAGGTTTCTGGCAAATAGTATAATGAAAAGATTGTTAAGTCAAAAGACATTATCGTTTGAATCGGCATTGGAAATAAAGCGACTTATTACGACTACTGTTGAATGCTTAGAGTCAATTAGTAATTTAGGGGTAGATGTGTCTTCCTGGGATCTGATTGTGATACACATAATTAGTGGAAAGTTAGATAAAGAGACCAGGAAAGCGTGGGAACTTAATGCGGCTTCAGACGCAAGCGATGAATTACCTACCTTTAAACAGTTTTCGGAATATTTAAATAATCGGTTTAGAGGTCTAGAAAATTTAGATAAGGTCGATAACAAAGATAGACATTCAAACCAAAAAGGGACTCAGTCGTTTCACGTAGTAAAAAAGTCGGTTGCATGTGCGTTTTGCTCGTCAGCCGATCATAAAATTACGTCCTGTCCTAAGTTTGGAAAGGAGTCTAATGACGCTCGGCGTAGTTTTGCTCAGGAACATAATTTGTGCTTTGTTTGCTTATACAATAATCACTCTGCTAAACATTGTAAAAACACTCTCAAGTGCCAGGTGTGTAAACGCCGCCACCATTCTTTGTTACACCCAACAGGTGTTTCTGGGTCTGATATGGGCGAAGGTAGTAATAGGGCTCACGAGGAAACCTCATCGTTGATGAAGGAGGATAATAAAACTAGTAACGTTGAAAGGGCCGCGCAAGCGGAGGGGTCGAGCAAGCCACTGGTTTCCTGTTTATCCACAGGAGGCGGTCGGAAAACTGTTTTATTAACTACTGCTTTGATCGAGGCGAAATCTAAAGACGGCTCGTATCGAATAGTTAGGGCTTTGCTGGACCAAGGATCACAGGGTTCTTTCGTTACAGAATCCGTGGTACAATATTTGGGTTTAAATAAAACTCCATCGCGACAAACAGTGATTGGGGTAGGTGGGGAAAAAGGTGCGACTGCCAAGTCCACTGTAACCCTTAAAATGAGATCTAGAATAGATCCCACGGTCAAGATAACAGTCGATGCTTTCGTCTTGAAGTCGGTCACTGCCCTTCTCCCAGCTACGAAAGTAACTAGGGTAGAATGGGTTGACTTGGCCGATGATGATTTGGCTGATCCAAAATACGATAGGCCTAATAAAATTGATGTTTTGTTAGGTGCTGAAATTTACAGCCAAGTCATCCAAGAAGGAATCAAACGAAACGTAAGCGGAACTTACTTGGCACAAAATACCACGTTAGGGTGGATATTGTCGGGTACCTTTGAGTTGGATCACTCAAATTATCCCGCACATATTACCGTGATGCATTTAAGTCTTGATCCCGATGAGTTGCTTCGAAAATTTTGGGAGTTAGAGGCAGAACCATCGAGAAAGAAAACGCTAACGGAGGATGAAAACAACTGCGAAAAATTATACGCAGATACAACAGAACGCGACAAAGGTGGCCGGTATATAGTAAGGCTACCATTGCGCGAGGGGGACCCGGTCGACAAGGTTGGTGAATCGAAAGTTATTGCTGAAAGAAGATTAAAGTCGTTAGAAAGTAAATTCAAGAAAAACAGTAAACTCAAGGAAGATTATTCGAAGGTTATCCAGGAATACTTACAGCTAAATCACATGAAAAAGGTTTTAGAAAATGACAAGAATAATCCGAAAGCTATTTATTTACCACACCATGCTGTTGTCCGGGAGGATAAAGTAACGTCTAAGGTTCGCGTCGTATTTGATGCCTCCTGTAAGGGATCAAAGGGAGCTTCACTTAATGACTGTATGTTAGTTGGTCCTACATTGCAGGCGGAACTTCGGCATACGATTATGCGATGGAGAACGCACCGAATATGTCTTGTATGACGATGAGTGCTCAGATCAGCCCGAAATAGCCAAGATTATTCTAAACGATTTCTACATGGACGACGTGATGACAGGATCTGAAAATATAAAAAGCTGTTTTAATATTTACACGGAATTAAGCAAAGTGTTAGACAAGAGAGGGTTTCCATTACAAAAATGGAGGAGTAATAGTCAGCAATTACTGAATAAAATAAGGGATGGGAAAGAAACTACAGAGGAAGAATTAAGGATAAAAATAGATGATGTAACGAAGATTTTAGGACTTACCTGGAACTCGAACAAAGACTTCTTTCAGTATTCTGTAGAACTCCAACCGTTGACTGCACCTGTAACGAAAAGAAAAATTATCTCCGAGATATCACGTCTATTTGACCCTTTGGGTTGGTTGGCACCAAGCATTGTTTTAGCCAAAATATTTATTCAGAAATTATGGTTAGCGGGATTAGAGTGGGACCAAGAAATTCCAAAAAACTTAGTACAAGAATGGATTACTTACCATCATAGTTTGGCCAATTTGGTGAATATTAAAATCCCACGATGGTTGCAACAGGAAAGTACCAATTTGAAGGCTGAATTGCACGGGTTTTCCGACGCTTCGAAATTAGCGTATTCGGCAGTCATATACCTGAGAGTAGTGGATCACAAAGGGGAAATTCACATTTCATTAGTCACGTCGAAAACGAAAGTAGCGCCCGTTAGACAAGTGTCTATTCCACGATTAGAACTTTGTGGTGCTGCTCTCCTTGCTAAATTAATGGTGGAAGTAGGAGAAGTATTGAACATACCACGTGACAATTGGCATGCATGGACCGATAGTGAGGTGGTGCTAGCTTGGCTCAACGGACACCCAAGTCGCTGGAAAACGTTCGTCGCAAATCGAGTTTCTGAGATTTTAAGTCTGTTAGATACGAAATATTGGTCTCACGTATCAACGAAACATAACCCCGCAGATTGTGCGTCTCGCGGAGTTTCCCCAGCTGATCTTGAATCTACGGCTTTATGGTGGAATGGGCCGGATTATCTAAGACAGCTGGTGGTAGAGTATAAAAGACCCAAACACCTTATTACACACTTAGAAGAAGTGAAAGTTCACACGACTTCTTTGGAACGTGAAGGTTTGTTTGAGTTTTCGTCATTATCCCGATTAGTCCGAGTTGTTGCTTATTGTCGGCGATTTTTAAATCTAAGGAGATCAGTAACAATCAGACATAATACACGACATTTATCCAAATTAGAACTTGAAGTTGCTCTAGAAACATGTATCAAAAAATGTCAACAAGAATTTACCGAGGAAATGGAGGATTTAAAGAGTGGTAAAGTAGGAAAAAAGTCCGGTAATTTAAGGTCTTTAAATGCTTTCGTGGATTCAAAGGGAATCATAAGAGTTGGAGGGCGACTTGAGATGTCTCAATTAAGTTATAATAGAGTTCATCCTATATTGTTACCAAAGCAGTCTTTTCTGACAGTTCTATTCGTGGCAGATGCTCACGAAAAGACGATGCATGGTGGTCCGCAACTTATGGTGACATACTTGCGTTCCAAATACTGGATTATTGGTGTCAAGCAATTGGTTAAAAAACATGTTAAAGGATATATTAAATGCATTCGATATTCGTCTAAAGTTAGAACGCAGTTAATGGGACAACTGCCTTCGGCACGTGTTACACCTAGTAAACCATTTCTATATAGTGGAGTAGATTACGCTGGCCCTATTAACATTCGGGTATCGAAAGGTCGAGGGAATAGGTCCTATAAAGGCTATATAGCATTGTTTATATGCATGGTCACTAGAGCAGTACACTTAGAGGCGGTCAGTGAACTAAGTACTAGAGGTTTCCTGACAGCTTTCAAAAGATTCGTGGCAAGACGTGGTCGATGCAGTGACTTACATAGCGACAATGGGACAAACTTTGTGGGAGCGTCACGCGAGTTACTCTACTTATTTAACGATGAGAAGTCCAACCTCAATCCGGAACTAGCAGAGTACCTCGCTAATAATGGCACAGATTGGCACTTTATCCCGCCCCACGCACCTAATTTTGGTGGCCTATGGGAGGCAGGAATAAAATCGACCAAGTACCACCTTAAAAGGGTTATTGGGAATTCTACACTGACGTACGAAGAGATGGCAACAGTGCTGGCTCAAATTGAGGCTTGCCTCAACTCCAGGCCTTTATCGTATGTCGAGGATCAAGATAAGTGTGCCATTTTAACGCCAGGGCATTTCTTGATCGGAGAACCACCCGTTTTAGCACCAGATTCAAATTACGAAAGGTCCAATGTGAGTACCTTAAAACGCTGGCAGCTTCATCAGAGGATGACGCAGGATTTTTGGCGTCGTTGGTCGCAGGATTATTTAAATCAATTCCTGCAACGCCATAAATGGGCCAATAAAAATCCAGAACCATCAGTTGGGGAGGCCGTGTTAGTAAAGGAAGACGGTTTACCTCCAGGCAAGTGGTTATTGGGTAAGGTTGAACGGACGCATCCGGGTCCTGACGGAATTACTCGGGTCGTAACCATACGCACACAGGCTTCAGTCTTTAAGAGACCTACCTCTAAATTGTGTGTGTTACCTATTTGCCAGTAATCAGTTAAGTTAAGGTCAAGTTTAAAATTTGTTGTACTTAAGATTTGTTTTATTTATTATTTTTCTTTGTTTGTTATAATGTAAAACCAAGGGCATGATATTTGTTCTGATAAACCCTATATTGTGTTAAAACCTACTACCAAGGACGCAAACCTTTATTTAAAGGTTTCCGGTCATGGTCAGGCTTGATATAAGCCGGACGTTTGTCACGGTGGGCGGTAATTAAGGACATTTTGTCAATATGTCCTTGGTGGGCGGTATGTTGGGGTTTGGAACGAAATCATAGCGTGATCTAATATTAATTTTTGTCAAGAGTTGTCACCGCGCTCGATAGATGGCGTTGGCGTCGAATTAGATCGCGCTATGGTTTCGTTACCGCGAAAAGTATAAGAGATCAGAATTTTATTTTTTTTGTGTGAACCTATTGTGAACCTATTGTGTTCTTGGGATATAATATACGCTATTATACCGATATAGTGCTATATTATTTATTCCTCGCCGTAATCGGACCCTTCTTAGTGAAGTAAAAAATACACATGGCATCCGCAATTTTTTTTAAATATAGCGTCCATGCCAGCAGATTTGGTCTTGTATTAAATTACTGTGGATATAATTAGTGGACGGTGGAATTCATCCCACTTCTGATGAAGGCAGAGGGTCCAACATCTTAAATGAAAGTAAGAGATATAGCAGAAGTCAGCCTTTATTTCCACAACTTATTAATTCACTGTAATAATAGTTTATCTCAGACTACAGTATCTAAGCGCTACAACATGTGCACCGGGCCGAGCCTGCGACAAGAATGATCCCCTCCTTGCTGCGCGCTCGCTTATATAGAGCGGCTCGAGTAGTGGGGAGAGTGGGGAGGCCTAAGTGATACATTGCAGTGCGTAACTCGGACCGTTGCACGTGTTGTTTACAATGGTGACGCCGACAAATACAATAATTTGAAACATGTTCTGTCTATATTAAATAAACGTCAAACAGTAGATCAATCTAAACATTACTTCATGATCTATCTAAACATATAGAAGTTACAGATACATTTAATGCTATATATTAAAAAAACGTAAAAGGCAGAAAACGACCATTTTCTCAATATCCACCAGGTGCCAGAAAATTTGCCATCACACTACACTTCTATGCATCAGCTGCGTATAAGTACATACGAAAAATGTTTGACACTTGTCTACCTCACCCGAATACTTTATGCAACTGGTACAGAAGTATAAATACAGGAGAAGCGTTTGACAGACTGAAAGAGAAAACAGCTAGAGCAAAAAAATAATGCCTGGTCCTTATCGGACGGCGAGCTACCCATCGCTCACCGTCCGCAAGCCCGCGCCTACGGTGGCCGGGAATCGGCCTGCGATTCCCGACGCCCAGGGCGTCTCCTGCGGCGACTAAGGGCGGAAGGGCCGGCACCCTGCCTGGGTGCCCGACCCGACAGTGGCGCGTTCCGAGGACCATAAAAACACATGGCCTCGGACTTGTGCAAGGACACCTCGAGTCCCAATTGCCGGATCCTATCGACGATTGTCGCAACCCCACGTTCCGCCAGTTCGGCCGCCGCCTGATGTGAACTCCCCTGCGCCAGGACCAGCGTGTCGTCAGCGTAGCAGACTACGCTGACGCCACTGGGGAGGTCGGCGCACAGCACCCAGTCGTACCCGATGTCCCACAGATGCGGCCCCAGAACCGATCCCTGTGGGACACCGCACGGTTTTGTTCCGTAGTAAACAAGGAACCCTTATAGTTTCGCCATGTCACATATACATGTATAGTTTCGCAATATTTAATTTTAACTTATACACGAAACAGTAATCGGTTTATCACCAACCCCCAAGACCCTAGTTCTTATCAACTGGAATCTAAGCTTAAAAAAATCGTATCGTTTACATGTTCCCATTAGGGCCGGTTTTTTGATCCGTAGTCAAACACGGTTTAACAATTTGTTAGAATAACCATAGTCAACTGGTCAACTAATGGTTAAAGGGCTATTACGTTTTTCAATGACCATTTTAGTTAAAGTCTTAACCATTGGCTATTATGTTGCCAGTGTAATGAGAAATAATTTCCTAAAAATAGCTATGGTTTTTTGCGGGTAATATTTTTCTATGTGACAACACTAGCCTTATGAGTGAAAGAAATCAAAACGAAACGTATTTTTTGACAGTCTAAATGTCAAACTGCATTAGAAAATTTAGAAATCAAACAAATCAAATCAAATACAACACGATACGAGGTTCAATATTATAAAACAAGCTTTAAATTGTTCTTGAATTTTCACCAGCAAGCATTATCATTAAAATGTCAGCAAACAGCCAACAAACAAGTATTCCATGTTTTATTTATCAACGAAATCATCAAGAGTTATAACTCGTGTTATATTTTCAATATAAATAATTGATACATAAAGTTTTTAATTCAAGGGACCGCAGCTCCAATTTCTGTAAAGAAGAAACAAGTAAAATAATATTGCTGCTAAGAGATTACCCAGTAATAACTAGTAAAAAAACGGATCACTCCAGCAACCACCAAAAAGAAGCTGCTTGGAGATTGATCAGATATATCACTCAGAAATTTAATTCCGATGCGACAAAATACCGTAGCACAAAGCAGTTGCAGCAGAAATACAACAATATGAAAAAAACTGCAAGAAACGTACCTACCTATATAAGTAACTTTTTCCTGATGAATATTTATATTTTGATGCTGTAATGCAGAGTATTTCACAGTTGAATTATTATTTTAATTTAGGAAATGGCAGCAGAGAAGTATGGAAGGCGGCAAACTGGTGGGGGCCCAGCCCCTCCCCCACCATCAGAAACCACCGAATGGTTAAATTCGATTATGGGAGAGTCCATATCTCGTCTTCCAGCAGTGTATGACAGTGATGCTTTGGGTATGGATCTACCTACTTATTAAAAAAATAAGGTATTTAGCATCTATTTTCTTTGAACTGGTTGTAATGGTGTTTTTTTTTTTCAGATAATACGCTTGTAGATGTGGTGCCAGATGATCTTAACACCACAGCAAATGTTAAATTATTAGACAATAAGTTTGATGAAGATTGTAAGTATTAGAGTGTTGCACATTATCACCTCGGCATTGGATAAACAGCGTCTCTCCTCATTTCCTCATAGTTCACTAACCTATCCCGAGGTGAGGTGATGCTTTGCCATATAGAGTTTTATACAAAGAATACTGTATGGCTCGAGTTGATGCCGAGATGATAGATGGGTGAAAACCCTTAACCAACTATTTTGATGCAATGTTAATATGATAAAAATTATAACATTTTATATTAATTACAGCTATGCCTACAACCTGTTTTGTTGAGGTTGATGATGATATTGTGGTCTCAGAGTCCGAGGACCTCTTGAAGGAAAATGTACCCAACAATATTGGTAGGTATTATTATTTTGCTTGATGCATATGGTTTTGGTTGTAGAAAAAGGTTTTCTTTCATCTTTAGATTTTTTCCAGGACTCTCAAAATTAAGTGAATTTGACTCATCTACGCCAAAGTCTAAGCTGCGAAAGCCAGTGTCAAAAGAGCTGTGTAAGTTAAATGTAATATGCTTCATTAAGAAAAATTTACTATATATATTTTATGTTTCAGCTTTCATAGAAAAGAAAGACTGCATTCACTCCACTGGAAACCCGGAAGCGTATCATTATGCATACAGATAGAAAAATTGATTTATTGACTGAAAAGCAGCTGCGAGAGCGTGAACTGTCCTAGTACACCAGGGAAGAACATGAGCAAAACATGAAAAACAAGCAAGAATTACACAGACAGGAGTTAGAGTTTAAGGAAAAAAATTATGAATTAATATTAGAAAAATGTAAATACGAGACTGAAAAGGCAAAAGTAGATTATAATAAAGCAAATACTTTTTAAAAAACAACTTAACTATGTTTTATTTAGTCAGTGTGGGTCACGGCACGGTTGGCGCAGTGGTTAAGCTATTGACTGCTGCGCTGCGTGTCGCGAGTTCGATTCCCACACGGAACAAATATTAGTATGACCTACAAGTAGTTGTTCCGGAACTGGCTGTTTGTGTGAGTTTAAATGTTTGTAAACGCACCCACGATACAGGAGAAATTCCTACGAGTACGAGTAGTTTTTAAGGCTTTCTTTCTTTCTTTTTTTATTATTATTAAAATTATTGTAATTATATATATTGAGCTCCTTCAGAGTTTAGTAATGAGGAAAAGTATGTTGATATGAGATCTCTTCTGTATTTTTGATAATTTTCTGTCACTGGAAATATAATATTTTCTGGCTCATTCTCTATGAAAGCACTTACACCGTTGCCGCCTTGGGTAAATCTTCTCTATTTCTAATGCATAAATTATGCAATACTGCAGTGCTGACAATAATAGCCTGCACATTATGTAATTTAACTCTTAATTGAGAGCCTATGCATGGAAATCTTCTCTTCCAAACACCAAATGTTCTTTCCACTACATTTCCGGTTCTGATTTGGCTCTCATTGTAGAGCTTTTCAGCAGCGTTTTGGGGATCTGCCATTGGTGTTAATAAATATTTCTATCTGCATAGCCCCGATCTCCCAAAAGACAACACCTGCCTAGTTGTTGGGAGTTCATTACATATTTTACTCTGCTGTTGTTGAAGATAGTGCTGTCGTGTACAGAGCCTGGCCATCTTGCAACTGTATCCCTTATTTTGAAGTCAGCATCTGATACTACCTGGGTGTTTATAGAAAATACGTCCTTCCTATTTCTATAAAGTTCTGCATTATCACCCCCTGAAATAAAATGTAAAAGTATTTAGTTTTAAAATTAATAAATAAGCAATTATTTAAGATGAAATGAGTATGTAGGTACCTACCAGGGCTTAAAATACGCATATGAAGTGCAGTCTATCGCTCCAATTACACTTGGAAATTTGGAAATTAAGTAGAACGTCGCCACTACTTCTCTTATTTTCTCCGTGGTGTGCGGCATTTCAATAAAATAATTTAATTTAGTGCAAATGGTTCTGGATACCGCGTGGATAACTTTACATGCTGATGATTTCGATATCCCAAAGAAATCCCCAGAGCATCGTTGCATGGTGCCTGTGGCGTAGAATAGCAGTGTGAGCAATATTTGCTCAAGAGGCGTTATGGCTTGATTCCTAAAACACAAAAAATAATTTGAGATTAGGTAGTGTTTTTGGGAAGATGAATGAATGTTTGCCAATCAAAGATGCAATCATTGAAACTTTAAATACATTAGGTACCTACCTTGTGGTGGGAGATTTTAGATAGGTTCCAATTTCACCGACTAACCACATAACTGTTTCCTTTGATAACCGATACCGTTGGGAAAAGTCTACACTATCCCAGGTGTCCAAGGGTGGGATACGTCGTCTAAAATTTTTCGGTCTTCTCTACTCCGCAAAAATGTCATCGTCTGATGAACTTTCCGACATACTATCATAATATCTAACTATGTTTAAATTCATGATATGTAAAACAAATAATATTTGAGAAATACGACGGTGACAACAAGAAAACTTATACCAAACTATTGTTGTGAATGAGTTAACCATCCGCCATATTGTTAACTCTCCAACTTTGGGTGGTTAACTTTTTGAACTAATAGTTAATTATTTGACCATTGGTTAAACTAACAATTGATCAAAAAACATATTATGCCAAAATTTAACCATTAGTTGCTGTTTTTAACTATTGGTTGAGTTAACTACGGATCAAAAAACCGGCCCAGTCTTGTCTGTTGTTCGTATGTCTGGATGTTCGTGCCTAGATCTGACAAAATTCTTGTCGTGTACATGATGAATTGGTCCTATCTGCAGCAGACACGGTGAAATTTCTAAGCGTGTACAAGAGGCCTCAAAGTTTGACGGTTATTTTGTCAAGCAGGGGTTTAATAAACTTACAAGCGAGAGATTTAGCTGTTATCGTGAAAACGTAAGGACCGCGAACTGAATTGAATGATGGCATCGAAGGGTAAATTCGAAATATCCTCGCAAGCCGTCGATTTATCATTTAATTCAATTATTAAAAAAAGCCACAGTGCAGGACAGAAATTAAAAAAAAAATTAAATGTCTTGCGTAAGTAACAGACGGAACATGAAAACTATAAAATATATATATATATATAAATAATAAGCAGAATTAAATGAAACCACGACACTAGAATCTCTTGAACGTTTGGCAACGCTAAAAAAAATAAGTTGGTAAGACATTCACCAAGTAGTGTTATGTGCGGAGGTTAAGTTTTTTTGTTGTAATTTTGTTACCTTTGCGTTAGTAAGGTTTTTAGTTTTAAGGGGACGATAACCGATTTTTAATGATATTATATTGAAGATCACGTCTAAACGAGTAGTGTTAATGATTTGAAAAAAATATATGATAAATTAGAGCATTTTCTCAATAACTTAATATGTGAATATTTTAGAATAAGTTTATATCGCATAGTGAAATAAATTCGTAAAGTTATTGTCTAACGCGGATAAAAAACTGAGAATGGCGCAAAATCTACCAAGCGTACCTTCACCAATTTAAAGATAATTTAATTATTGATCTTTTAGTATACGCGTTTTATTAAAATACCTTTTGTTTTGTGTATAATAAATTAATAATGCGTCAAATTGGGGACAGCGCTCCTTGATGGGGGAGTCCTATTACTGGCTGAACGTACGACGCGTTGCGTTTGCTTAGTACCTTTAATAAGGGTTTTAGTTTGAAATTGACTTCAAATATACCATTACATAAATTATTATTGTATGGTTTATGTTGGTCATGTTACTTCTGCCGTTTAACGAATCTACCAAAAAAAGAATCTGCCGTAACTAGAATCTGCCCAAACCAGATTCTGTCCTAAACCAAATAATCCAAAATTGGATGCACACTACACTGCCGTTTTCTTTTTCTTTGTTTACGGAGCAAGTACACACATTGCTTCTTAGACTTCCATTGTTGGAATGACGAGACTGTCACCCTACCTCACTCCGCACACACATCGCGCCTGTCTGAAGACTTTCAATCCTCACGGATTGGAACCACGCGGTTTGAATACAAGCGGATTCCGCCATGTCTGAACTATTGAGAAACCTAGCAGTAGTTACAGATCCTCTAAAATTTTAATAATTTCTCATAGCAGATTTAACGGTATTTACTATCTAACGATAGCAATTCTATTTTTTTGTAAATATTGACGTTCAAAAGTGCCTTATATGTGCCTATTTCGAATAAACAATTTGACTTTTGACTTTGACTTTGATAACAATACTCACATATTAATATTTGCTAACGAAAACGCTCGTAGTCGCATGAAAACTATAAAACATTTTTTGGAGTTACGAAGTTCAAAAGCTTTTGTTTTCCATTTTATCAACTTTATACAGTACATGGTGATCATGGGTAGCACAATGAGAAGACACAAATCGTACCATTGTTATACGTTTCGACGAGTGACAAAACACAAAAATCTTATATAACATACTTTTGTCCATGATAAAATCCATTATACCCATGTGGAACCCACAACCGTTCAGATGCGATTTTGAAAATGCCACGATTAATGCTATTCAGGTCTTCCCGGAAGTAACTGTTAGAGGTTGCTTTTTCCATTATACAAAAGCCATTTGGAAAAAAGGGCAAGAATAACTTGCTGCACTAGGTACTACCACTTTTACCAGAAAATCTAATTGTGGAAGGCTGGTTCTATGTTGCCAGCGAAACCCCAGACGATCAAAACTGTAAAAGTTTTCGCCGGTATATTATGTTAAGTCAATGGATAAAAGATGATTTCATAAATGTATTATGTGTTTACGGAGAGAGGCACAGAACCACAAACTTTTCGGAAGGGTGGCATAATAAGATTAATGCAGCTATATCGAAGAAAAAACCAAATTTACTGAAACTCCAACATTTTTGCAAGAAGACGCTTTGTTTTATCGCACCGCAAGTAGCGGTGATGAAGCTGGAATGATTGGATCAGCAGAAAGTTCTGCAGCGCCATCGATAAATTCCACTTTCGAAAGGTTAAACCTCCTACAAAGTTGATGAGTTAGGGACGCATACAGGTGATGTTTATGCCGATACAACTGAAGTTGCTCTTACATCTATTCTTACTCAGGTACTTCCTAATCCATCAGAAAATAATTATGACGCTGTATATGAAAATTTTCTCTCAGCTTTTAGATATATGCATCAACAACGCGTGGCTGTTGCGTCGGAGACATGACAAGACGACGATAATGAGAAAAACACCACCAGGAAGCAGGATCGCCTAAAAGATTTTAGATATGAAATCTACAGTGGCCTACTGAGATAGGGTCGAAGTATTACAGTTAATTTGGACGCGTTCCCGATAAAGCAAAAATAAAGAAACCGGTAACTAGGCGACCATGCGATGATGTGCGGTATGACAATATGACCATTAGCCGCAAATACCGGTTATCAGAGTTGTAAGTACTGCAAAGCTGGCCAGGCAAGTATGATGTGCACGAAATACGAGGTTCATCTTTGCTACGCAAAGAACCTAAATTGTTTTTTGGATTACTACCGCAAGCAATAGCGTGTCTGTGTTTATATAATGACTAGTATTTTATAAAAGATTTTGTTCCAGAAAGATTTTTTTTAATAAACGTTTTTTACTTCCACCAAAACAGGTATTTTATTTAAAATTATGTCATTTATAATATTTTATTGTTCTATGTTAAAAACTAGCAGTTAAATTCAAACCCTCCCTAAACATAGCAATGTCTAGCTTATTATATATTCCCGAAAATCAAATCCGATAATCACTGTAAGCGTAGCAATATTATAGTATACATATTGTTGTTACAAAATTTCCATATCATGATTTTTTTATTTATTTTTCTGATAAGTTTTATATCCTAAAAAAACTACCTATATCATTTTTTTTTGCTTTTCTTTAAAAAAAAAAGATCTTGCCACGATAAGGGTTCATTTGCTTTTATTTTAATACATTAATATTATAATTAGACACCATTAAGTTATATTTTTAATTCCCTGTACATTTCGCAAAGTTAAAAATACATAACGTGTCTTTTGTACACTTGAACACTGTCTACTTCGCAATGTTACGTATTTTTAACATACTATTCCTAAAAATCTGTTTAGTACAGATTTTTTTTTTTAGGTACATTGTAATATCATTAGACAGAATTACTAAAAAAAAAAACATTTTTGACGACAACTTTCTCTGCGAACTAAAGGGTTGTATTTACAATGCAAATTGTATTTCTATCTCTGCGATATTATTATTATTCTACGAGTAACTCTGCTAAAAACTGGTGGTGGAAAAGCCGATTCTATTCCAATCGATGAAGTCCTCGATAAAGTGGCAAGTTTGATGGGGTCTACCTGCACGGGCTTTGATGTTCCCTTTGGTGGTGATGGATACGGTGGTGGTAGTGTGGTTGTAGAGTTGGAGGTGGGCACTTATGTAGAACAAGAGCAGATTGGTGATACTGCAATAGTGCAAATGCCCATGGAAGATTTCCTTCCACATACAAATGAAGGTATTATTATGATGTCTAATTATAACAACTTTTTTCTATTATCATCCATCCATCCAAAATTGAAGTGCTAGGCACACGTGTGGTGTAGCAATGGTGCTGTCTTTTAATTATTTAATACGTTCAGCATACTTTTGCTTCTACTTCCTAATTTGTTATATTATAAATAACACTAGTTAGCTGATATCGCTGCCTGTGGTTGAATCAATAAGACTCATTCAATCATCCATTCATCAACATTACTCGGTTATAATTACTAGAATCTAGTTATTATAACCTAGTTACTAGATGATTCTTACAAACTCTGCTCATAGGCATGTGTTAAGAAGCAAATGGAGTAAAGTAGCTTGATTAGTCATTATTAGTACATAATATTTAATTTAAATCCCTTTTTTTTCAGTTTAAATAGACAATTAAATATGTTGACCCCGGAAGAAGAGGGCAATGCAGGAGCAAAATTTTATATGGCATGCCTACAATGTCAAAATGTCTTCAAAACG
The DNA here is from genome assembly GCA_948098905.1 of Tiliacea aurago. Taxonomy (NCBI): domain Eukaryota; kingdom Metazoa; phylum Arthropoda; class Insecta; order Lepidoptera; family Noctuidae; genus Tiliacea; species Tiliacea aurago. The sequence continues at coordinate 6,067,230 of OX402589.1, forward strand.
AGAGTAATTATTATTAGATATTTTATCTCTTATATTTCGCCTATCTTTAACGATTAATAGCAAGTACAGCTATTATTGTAGATGTAATGTATAAAACGATATTTTTTTATTACAGGCAAAAAGAAAATTTGGAGCAGGACGCTTGGAAAAAAATGTAGCCATAGCAAATTATTATAATAAGAAGGCAGAAAAGTTAGATTTAGAGATAATACAGTTAAAGTTAAGTAATAAGGAAAATATTAATAATATTTAGTTTTTAATTAAGTAATTTGATGATATTAACACATAAAGTAAAGTAAGTAAAGTATGATAAAAGAATTAAATCACAAATACAAAATTTTAATCGACATTCATCATATTTTATTTATACAATATATTTCGGAATATAAAAATCTATTTAAATAAAGGTCTCCGAAAAAGGGAAACTTACAGATAATATTAGAGTTAGTAATACTTGTGCGTTTGATTTGGTTATGTACCTGTTGAGCAAAAGTTACAACAAAATGAAAATTTCCGATATATATTTGAGGCTAATGTTGATGATATAATTCCAATGTATATTAAATGCTTAAATGAACATTCAGCTCATTAAAATGTTTGGCATTAGTATTTTGGAAGAAGCCATTTTAATTCGTGACCAAATTAAAGAATTTATATTGTGTAATAATCAAGTCACGTACGAATATGAACTTACTGATTTTATATCTTTCGATTTAAACGACACACCTAAATAACCGATTAGCGAAATACCTCGAACGATCAAAGCCAAACAAAATTTCTACAAATTAGTTGGTGCTATTGAATTTATTCCCGGACCTATCACCAAATGAGACCACCACCAAACTTAATGAGAGTATACGTTCTTACGACGACTTACGCTTTTGATGAAAGTCCTCCGAACAAACAAATTTCCTTTTTTTTAATTTCTACTGTCTCATTAATAGTAATGTTTGAATTACAAAGTTATATTGTCAGTGCAGGGTAAGATTTTGTTATTTTTTTTTAATTAGCTAAGTCATGTGAAATATTAATAAAACATTATATCAACAGTCACTAGGTTTTACTTATTAAAAAAAACCCTGCTGTGTGGTCACCTCTATCTTAGTATTTCTTCCCAGAAACTAGATTATTATTTGAAATAAAACGGTAAATTGTTTAATACTGTTTAGTAAAGTAATCGTTAGTATAAAAAAATACTAAAGGATAGATTGTAGCATTCGTCTATTTAACTTCCGAACGCTACGTAAATTGATTTTTCTTATGTTAAACGTTTCAATTGTGGGACCACCTTAAATAGATTATAACTTTTGAATGGCTTTACAAACTAGAGGTTGAATTTACAATCGTTCAAGTAGTTTTACTCTAGACCCATATAGAAATTTCAAATTCCTTTGTGGTCTTCAATTCCAAGGTGAACTTATGGTGATCGGTTGATGGACCACCTTTCGCATGCTACGAGTAGTTCTTTTTATTCTATGTACAGGAAGGGTTGATATTCAATAGTTTTACAAATCTTTTACTAACGGCCGAATACTGAAACGCCACTCAAATATTTAAGGGCTGTTTAAACGTTTGAGCAGCTCCTAAACTTTAATTTCGTATACCTAAACGTCTTTTTTGAGTATCTGTTAAATGTTAAATAGAAGTGCTTCTTAAAATAAATAATGCTCAAACGCCACTGAGTTTAAAAGTCGTATACAGGAACGCTACTTAACGTTATTTATTTGTCATATCAACTGTCATACTGCTTTGAGCAGCCCTTAGATCTGAGTGGTCGTGAGGTCCCTCAAATCAAGTTAAATCTATTGAAACTTTTCAAATAGTGATAAAAATGTCTTCATCGTCCTTGTCTACACTTTCGGACCACGAAAGGCCAACTGTGAGGCGCAGAAATAAAGAAAAGTTTAACGCATTTGAGAAATACTACGACAGGGTTTTTTTCACGGTTCTGCATCTCGAAATAAACTGTATTGTATTTGGACTCTGTATTCGGTAGCACTATTAAACCCTTGACCAAAAGCAACCAAGCCATACAGCCAATGGACCAAATTATAGCTCTCCGGTACTATGCGACAGGCCGCAAACCAACACGTGATAGGGGATATTTTTGAGGTTGAACAACCCACGGTGCATCGAATAGTCCATAAAGTAACAGCAAAGATACATAAGTATGCCAACACCAGAAGAACTTCCAGTTGTGGCAAATGAGTTCTTTGCAATAGCAGGATTTGCAAGAGTTGTGGGAGCTGTGGACTGCACTCATATTAAAATAAATTCTCCAGGTATGTACTTACCAACTCCACTGTTAATCATGTGCCCAAAAATGTCTGTCACCGGTGAGTCGGCGGGCCTTTATCGGTTAATGATAAATTGTACACAGTAACAACAAATACAACAATTAGTAAGTCTTGTGTTACATTAGCAATTATAACCTTATTTGTAGAATTGTTTCTACAAAAATATGTTAGTACCTAGGTACTATAGTAAAGTTTATTGTCTTACAATATAACTAGAATTTATTTTTAGGTGGTGCCCAATCTGTAGTTTATCGGAACAGGAAAGGCTATTTTTCTTTAAATGTGCAAATGGTATGTGATGCAAGTCTGCGCATAAGGAATGTTATTGCAAGATGGCCTGGGATGGGATTCACCACTATGTGCTCAATTAGAGCGTGGGGACTTCAGGACAAGTATTATTTTTGGGGACAGTGGATATCCATGTCGGCCTTATCTGTTAACTCTATTATTGCATACAAGGACGGCTGCGAAGAAGCTTATAATCGATCCCAAATAAGTACCAGGAATCCTGTGGAAAGGCTCTTCGGTGTTTTTGTAAGATTTCCTTGCCTACAAAACGGGATAGGCCTAAATATAAAAAAACATACCTACGGTCATTGAAGCATGTGCAATTGTGCAGTGCTTCATAATATTGCCCTGTCGCAATCGGATGAACTTTTGGAGGAGGATATTTTTTTACTCTATGTTGAGGCGGAACCCACAGAACAACAACCTATAGGACTTGAGGCAAATCAAAACTTTATTGTAAGGTCCAAAATAATAAATACACATTTTTCCACTTAAAAGTAGTTTTATTTTAATGCAATTTAGATTTCAGTTTCTGTAGTCACAATTTCCAAAATTGCATTTCTATTTTGTATTTATTCATTTCCATTTTGTTTTTGTTTATGAGGTATTGGGTTTCTAATTTGGCATCTCTTAGTTTTGTCCGAAAATATTACTGTTTCATTGTAATATGTGTAGGTTTCAATTGTCCTAAAAATTTTATTATTACAATATTAATCGCGTCGCGGCATACTTAAGGATGCCACGGCATAGTTACCGTCAGTGTGCGCTTACGCGGTGTCCTGCGTGAGGGACGAATAAGACGCGACGCTGCGAACGCGATGAACGCGATCAACTCAACAGCATACCCTGCAGCAGGGTATGCTGTTGAGTTAATCGCGTTCGCAAGCAGGGTTCCTGCTTGCGGTCTATATAGCAGTCTGCGGCTAGACGCGACATCACGCGTACTTGTTTTGAGGGCGACCAGACGCGACACCATGAACTACGAAATGGTTGATTCAGAAGCGTTGATCGCCGCAGTGCGTGAGCAAGAATTGTTGCGGGACAAAAAACATAAACATTATAGGAATGGTTTATTAATACAAAGAAGTTGGAAGAATGTTGCCGAAGCAGTAGAATGCACAGGTAAGTTTTATTTAAATTATTCTCCCGCTCTGGGCAGAGCGGGAGGGCGTGTCAGACTTTTGCCGACTAAAACCCAACCGTGTTCCTTCCGTTGCCTGTGTGCCAGGGCCACGATATCCCTTTCGGACAAACTCGCAACCCTGGCAGGCATTGGCCCATCCCGTCAGTTGGTGCTGACATCTCTTTGAGGCGCGCGTGGAACACAACGCGCCGTCGACTCGGGCCTGGTTCTTATCGGACGGCGAGCTACCCATCGCTCACCGTCCGCAGGCCCGCGCCTACGTTGGCCGGGAAACGGCCTGCGACTCCCGACGCCCGGGGCGTCTCACGCGTTCTGCCTCCTCCTTCACGAGCATTACTGCTTCGCAGAAAGAGGTGACGATTTTTTTTTATCGACTTTTTATTGTTTTCCAAAAAAAAGACCCAAATTTTACATTCAAATACAGATTTTAAAAAAAATATATGGCGTAGACTCTGAATTTTAATTTTATTTCGATGTGTATTGTTTAAGAATACTTTTAAATACAAAATTAGTGATATTAGTCACCTAGTTTTTTTTTTAATTCACTCGCAAAGGTAAAACTTAAATTAAAGCTGTACATGTTACAGCTATTTATAAGGCTACAAAAAAAAAACCAAAAGCGACCGGGATCTTCCAACTCCTTCATTAATTCTCCAGTCTATCCTCTTTCTAATGATGTGCCACATGCCATAAAAGTATTTTAACAACTTTGTGAAATCGCTAGAATTGTGAATCAAGTCACATAAAACTACATTCCAAATTCTAATGAATAAATATTTATTGCGGAACTGTTACTTGAGAAAGAGGTAAAATTTGTTTTCTAACTCTTTCATAGTAAAATCTATCTTCTATCTCTTTCTTGCATACCTTAAATCGGTTTGAAAAAATCGCGCCGCCCGACCCGCCATTTTTTTAGTCGAGACATGACTGCCTCTGCTACGTGGTGTGTGTTCACCATACTCCGCGATTCTTTTATTACTTTGTTATCGTTAAGTTTTGCTGGTTGTTGTTACATTTGTTTAATTTTTGTTGTTATTGTTAAACTTTGAGTTTTTTGTTATTGCAATGGCGACATTCTCTAACGAAGAATATGCGGACATCATGATGGCTTACGGAGCCGCTAATGGCGTCGCTCGTGCAGCGCAACGACTTTACCAGGAACGCTTTCCTGGTAGACGATTACCTGGCCGCAGAGTCTTCCAAGACACATACCGACGCATACGCGAGACTGGCAGTGTTACTTTTAATGAACCAAGGGGCCATATTGTGCGACATAATGTTGAAGTAGACGAGAGAATACTGGCACTTTTTGAGGAAGACCCTACAAGAAGCATTAGAAATGTGGCATCACATCTTGATATTTCAATATGGAAAGTGTGGAAAGTACTTCGTCAAAACAAAAAGCATCCATTCCACTACACTCCGGTGCAAGGTACGTAATTTTAAACTAACTTTAAACCCGTGCAAGCTTTGTTTGACCTTGCCTTTGTTTAGCAGGTAATGGGTATGGTATGGCGTCACTTCCAGGTAGTGAATCTATTAGCACGAACAGCGGGTCCTTTCTTGTGCAATTACTTATTGCCCAAGAGAAATTTAAAAGAGTTTTTTGTTTGTTGCAGGTCTTGAGGGTGGCGACTTTGAGAGACGAGTGGCTTTTTGTCGGTTTCTTTTACACACGGATGTGGATGATCCTGGTTTTTTAAAAAGAATACTGTGGACGGATGAATCCAAATTTACCAAGGATGGGATCCACAATTTACACAATTTGCACCACTGGACAACGAAAACGCAAAACCCACGTGTTAAAAGACAGAAATCTTCTCAAAGAAGGTTTAGTGTAAACGTTTGGGCAGGAGTGATTGGGAATCAGGTAATTGGACCGCATTACCTGCCCGATAATCTCAATGGCGAAGACTACCTGGAATTCCTACAAAATGACCTGCCCGAATTAGTGACCGATGTGCCCGTATTTAATGAACGTGTGCCCATTGTATTTCAAAATGACGGCTATCCCGCGCATTGGCGATTGACTGTGAGGGAATATCTCGACAATGTGTTCCCCAATGCATGGATTGGACGCGATGGCCCTATTCCATGGCCGCCACGTTCCCCAGATCTAACTCCGTTAGACTTTTATGTCTGGGGACGTGCCAAAGAGTTGGTATATGCCACGGAGGTTCCAACTAGGGAGGTATTAGTCCAACGCATAGAAGCGGCATTCAATACTATTAAGGAGGAAATACGACTTCGTACAACAACTGTTGAAATACGAAACAGGTGTCGGGCCTGCATTCGCAACAGAGGCCAACAATTTGAGCAAGATTTGTAACAATGATTAAATAAATGTTAAAAATGCAATTTTGTTTTTTTATTTCAAGTAAATCCCATGAAAGATACAGATATGAGACACGAATTTACCTAACCATAAGAATGAGATAGCAGATTTATAGGTTTGACAGGTATCATTTAAGAGATTTTTTTTTAAATCATAATTTTGAATATTAGCCTTAGGTGACTCGATTCACAATTCTAGCGAATTCAAAAAGTTGTTAAAATACTTTTATGGCATGTGGCACATCATTAGAAAGAGGATAGACTGGAGAATTAATGAGGGAGTTGGAAGATCCCGGTCGCTTTTGATTTTTTTTTTGTAGCCTTATAAACAGCTGTAACATGTACAGCTTTAATTTAAGTTTTACCTTTGCGAGTGAATTAAAAAAGAACTAGGTGACTAATATCAGTAATTTTGTTTTTAAAAGTATTCTTAAACAATACACATCGAAATAAAAATAAAATTCAGAGTCTACGCCTTATATTTTTTTTAAGTCTGTATTTGAATGTAAAATTTGAGTCTTTTTTTTGGAAAACAATAAAAAACCGATAAAAAAAAATCCACAGAGCATGAGGGGTGTTAAAGGGTCTAAAAGGATGACTCTTTCAGTCGACCATTTTAATTTGGCACACGATGCACCAAACACCCTGTATATTATTACATAAATATTTTATGGTCTCATAAAATTCAACTCCAATTCAATTTTTCAAGAAAATATAAAAATAGTGTGATGTTACTGCAGAATAAGTGCGCTGTCATAGCCTAAACTACTATAGCAAAAAGAAAAATCCCACGCCATTTTCCCATAATACGTAATTCACTATATTTCGTTAAATTTCATTATGGTTCTGGTGCAGTGTTTGTACAAAGTTACAGAACAAATTGAGTTTCAAGCGCATGATACGGGTGCAGACCACGACGGAAAGTAAGTTTATAAACTTCATTACATTCTCTAAAACATACGTACTCAACGTTATTACTACTCAGTACATATTTAGAAAAGTTTTCTTCTTTTAGCAGGAGACAAGGATGAGTAGGCACACGTTCGTACAACTGGAGGCTCTTGCCGATTTCCGCCGCACCGCCTGGCGCCCATGCCAAACAAGACAAAAAAAAGAAAATGGGAAGAGGTTGCTACAAAACTTAACACACTAGGCAGTGCACAGAAAGATAGAAAAGGCTGGGCGAAGGTATTGTGCATTGTAAAAATAATCAAATTGATATTCCTTAATGTTATAAATTCATGTTTTTTTTTTTTTAGTATTGGTCTGATCAAAAAAAAGATATGTGCACAGCATGCACAGTCAATGAGGCGTACAGGTTGTGGTCTCGCAGAAGCATTGCCCTCTTTAACGCCTATTGACCAGCGGTTAGTGGCTGTGCTGGGAGGCCTGCTATTTGCTGTAGGAGATAGCCATATACCGTCAACCCTTTCCCAGGACCAACCATCACTGCTCCTCTTCCAGCAATAAGTTTGTACATTTATATTCCAAATCAAGATTATACCTTGCATTTTCAATGGCGTGCGAATTCTTCCAACTCATGCATCTTAGTGTGGTAGACTGTAATCTAAATTGTACCCAAACATAATATTGTTTTATTTTTTTTATTATTTAAGACGGTACCTTGTATTTATTATTTTTATTCTGTTATTAAAACATCTTTCTTCATTTCATCATTCTGTCATTTACTTAAGGGCTGTTAAATGATACAAATTAATTATTATTTACTCATCGTAGATCGTAGTCAAAAAAATCCAATCATATAAAGTTATTCCAACGAAGGAGAACCCCAGGAATGGGAAAATATTGGTGTCTGATTCTCCTGTGCAGACAGCAGATTCTGTGACAGGTGTGTGAAAAATATTACTGTTTTAAATTACCATCATCCGCAATCAATAATAAAAGCCTTCTTTTACTCATTTCTAGAAGGAGTAAGTTGAATACTAACTACCATATTGATGCGGTTAAAATCATGGGTTTGCAGCGGTTAGCACCGTTAGTTTTGTAATAACATTCCTTATTAAAAACTAATTGTAAACACTACTAACAGCACATTACATAACCTAACTCATATTTTCCTCGTTTGACATCTGTCACATTAACGTTTCGTTCATCATAGACAACAGGCGAGGAATAGTATCATTATCTATTGCATTGCATGACTAACAAAATAACGATTCTATCAATAATCTTTATTTTATTTACTACAGTTTATTAAACACAATATCTATTAAATATAATTAACTATTCTAACAATTATTTACACTTCACATATACTACTCTGTCAAAAAAGTACCAGGAAAAGATCAATAATACACAAAATGTTAGTTATTCATCCAAATTGATTTTATCGCCTTCAAAGTATGCTCCTTCAGAAACGATACACTTAAACCAACGAATAATTAAATCATCAAAACATTTTTTAAACGCTTTTTCCGGAATTGAGTTTAGTTCTCGCCGCGAATTCTCCTTTGTCTTCTACCGAATGAAAACGAGTGCCACGAAGTGGTAATTTGAGTTTAGGAGAAAGAAAGAAGTCGGCTGGAGCTATATCTGGTGAATAAGGTGGTTGCTCGATGGTATTTTTGAGTTTTGGTCAAAAATTCGTTCACAATGATGCCTTGGCAATAGGCCTTGTGCGAAGGCGCATTATCGTGGTGCAAAATCCAAGAATTTTCTTTCCACAAATCTGGCTGTTTTCCTTAAATTTGCTCTCTTAAACGCCGCATAACACTCAAATAATATACTGTTAGAAGAATAAAGAAGTTGTAAGGAACAAGAGGCGTGGCCTTACCAGCTGCGTCAAGAGTGGGGATAGTGCGCGGCAACTGCAGACCGCGAGGAGCACACGCTGTCTTTTGGATCGACAGCCGACGGCGACGGACGTCTCTCCACCTCAGTATCGTGTTTTCTCAGTGCCAATTGATTAGCTAATTGCTCGTTAATTCTATTAGTTTGCTAGATTTTTCTATATTAAGTTTTGTTTGTTACAAATAATAAATACAGTTGATTGGTTGTGCGTATATTTTTTAATAAACCTGCTTCTGATAGATAATATCAGAAGTGGGATACGCCACGAATCGCCTGTACTGCTTGTAGCTGTTCTGACTATCGCTTTTTATAATAATTTGTTAAGATTTTGTGATAACTGTTTTTTATAAATACCGCCACATAGATTCATAAAGTAACGGTTACTTTTTTTCTATATTGGAAGATAGAAGTCCTAGTACTAGACAAAGGAGGTCATGTGTAACGACACGTGATGCTTTAGAATCTATCCTTGGCCGATTAAATGCGATTGAGAGTGGAATGAGTTCCTCGTCAGCGGCGGTGGTGACTCCTGCGCCTTTGACCCCCGCCTTTATTAACCCCTTTTCCTTTGGAAGTGCAGATTCATGATGTGGAAGGTGCCGGTACCTAACGTTGTGGTTACCTACTGCGACGTCGCCGGATCACCCACAAGCGTCGGTGACACATAGGGACACTACCGTGTATGATGTAGCGAACAGGATCGCGGGAGCATTGTCGTCTTTAGTTAAAGTAAGATCCAACCAATATTACGTTTCGATATTTCCGTACACCAAACGTCAAAATCATGATTTTGACGTTTGGTGTACGGAAGTTGATCGGGCTTGAGTAACAAATAACTGGGGTGATAATGAGTGTATTTCTCGAGTCGGAGCTTGTTTAAAGGGTGACGCTAAATAATGGCTCAATGTGTGGTTCTGAAACGAACGAACTTGGGAGTTATTTTAAATCCGAATTTAGAGCAATTTGTCCAGGGAGCGTTGAAATCTCTGGCATGGCACAAGATTTTAAAAGAGTAACGGTTGAGTTTCTTGCCCATTCTTCTCCATACGAAACTACCTTTTGGAAGGGGCGACTAGCATAAATTCTATTTTTTTTGTAAATATTGACGTACAAAAGTGCCTTCTATGGGTCTATTTGAAATACAATTTGATTTTGACTTTTGACTTTGACTTTGCATACTATTTGATGTTATTCGATGAAATATGTAACTTACGCGGAATATGCGCGTCACTGAGGGTAATAAGAGGTCTACGTACATATTAGTTAAGACTGCTAATTTAAAATGTTTGCAGTAAATTAGGTCATAAGCGTATTGATTTCCGAAAAACCCTAAAACTGATTCGAATCGATTACTTTTTATAGAGCCTAGTATAGTAGTGAAGGATAAAGATCGCTTGTTTGCACATTTTGTAAAAAGACTGGGCAGTCCATAGATTTGTGTTTCGCTAAACAACGTTCAGAAACGAACAAATAAATAAAAAAACGTCAACTTTTGTCGCAACGTAAAATTGCATAGTAGCAATGATATTATTTCAGCTGATACTTTTTGATCAATAGTGTAATTAATGTCTCAATCTACCTTCAAATATTTTATTGTTAAAAAGACAATTATCTGCGTCGCAATGTATTCTTGGATTGGGTATCCAAATAGTAGAATCGGCTTTTTGTGTAACCTGAATTGTCAAATTTTCTGAAATATCATTGGAAGTAGATATTTATTATTATGTTTTTGTTATTCCTGCCTAACGGTAGTATTAGCACTTTCTTTGGTCAGAAGTCGTCTTAGGGGAACGGACGTATTACATCATGAAGGAGTTACTTATGAACTACAAAAAAAAAAGTGAGCGAGTGTTGAGAAAATTAATTAAAGTCTCATTACACTCTCATATTTATAATATTTGTCCTTTCAATTTTAATGCCTTGAATACTTTGGTTGATGTTTCAGTGAAGGTCAGGTACGGCCGAGTCAGAAAAAGTAGATGCATTAATCCCGATATGTTATCAGTAATGAGGAGCTCGTGGCTAAGTAATAACAGCAACACGGGTCGATCCATCAGGTTAAGCTACGCTTGCCGGGGTTGCTCCGTGGATGGGTGACCATCTTTACATACCGAGACTTTTCCGTGTCTCGGAGAGCACGTTAAGCGGTTGGTCCCGGATGTCATTCGTGGATCTTTGACAGTCGTTGCGGGTCATTCGAAAGTTTGAAAGGGGTGTCGCGTTGCCCAGTTGATGGGTTGTGGAGGTCGGGTGGGCCATTGCTCCATGTGAAGTACTGGTGTTCGGCTGCATCTGGTTGGACTGGAAGCCGACCCCGACATGGTTGGGAGGAGGCTAGGCAGATAGGCAGGCAGATTGATGTGTTATCCGTATAATGATCTCGAGTATTATAAATGTGCTCCTAGGGGTAGGCCTGAAATCACGTCTATTATTATATCCCGAAGGTTCCAGTGTCTTTCTTTCATAATGAGCACGATCACGTTTGAATCGATAAAACTACCGACCTAATTTTGAGTAATTTTTGGTTTCCTGGTTTACGGTCGTTTGTAAAGAATAAAAATAATGTTTGGTTTCCCTAACTCAAACGAGTCTTCGAGCTCGCCTCACCAATCAACCTTGGTCAAACCACAGTCAGTTATCCACCGTCTACATGGACGTGTTAGGTCCATTACCTAAGGTTTCTAAAGGATTCAAGTTCATTCTAATAATGATTGACGCATTTTCGAACTTTTCGTTACTATTACGTAACAAAGCGGAACGTTACTGTCGCACAGTTCTGCGTGAGGAAGTAAATAAGAAACAACCTCGTACTTTATAGTAGCAGATTTTATCTTTGCTATTAAGAGTTCACAGAGCTCGGGAAAATTGGTCTGGTATGCGTGGGCCATACAAAATAGTCACAGACTTGCCATACCATAGATATGATTGATACGAAATGGAGTTGTTGTTCGGATCCTATGGCAAGCGCACCCAAGCAGCAGTATAGATTCAAGTTTTATATGTGAACAGACAGCTGTGCTGCTGGGGAGTTTGTTGCGCCACTTCTTCTTCCCAGCTAAAGCACTAGGAACCGGTGAAGGGTGGGCGTTTTTGGGGGACTGTCTCATGTAATTTTTGACGTTCGTAAAGAGCTGATTCTCAGCCGTGTTTGAATAAATGACTTTTGATTTTGATTTTTTAAGCATCCGAATACAGATAGTGGCTTTTTGAATGGAGGCCGGACACCTGTGATACTTTCTTTGATAGTAAGTAGGTATGTGTATTTGTGACGTTTTTCCATTGGGGACCCTTATGCTTGAAAAAGTACGGGCAGTTCTTGTGGCAGATGTGACTTCACATTCAGGTGCTCGCTGAGCCCTGGCAGACGTCTTATGACGTGGTGGTATTCATTTACCTTCAGGAGCTCGTTGAGCCCTGGCAGACGTCTTATGACGTGGTGGTATTCATTTGCCTTCAGGTGCTCGTTGAGCCCTGGCAGACGTCGTATGACGTGGTGGTATTCATTTACCTTCAGGTGCTCGCTGAGCCCTGTCAGACGTCTTATGACGTGGTGGTATTCATTTACCTTCAGGTGCTTTTTGAGCCCTGGCAGACGTTGTGTGACGTGAGATTAATTTACCTTCAGGCTTTGTTTACAGATATTGACTGAGATAGAGATATTGATGATCTCTGATTGATATTGTCTGACTTGCATGATGGCAGAGACCCGGAACTCTTGTCATTTGAATTGTGAATGAATGTCAGATAAATTTGATAGCATGAGTATGTATGACTGATTGATCTATTTCCCCCCTTGTGTTATTTTGATAGTTCATATTTATGCCAGAGATGTATGTAAAATGACCATAGCATGGTTATGGAGCGCTCACATAGCTATGTTATGGGAATGAAAGCTGAATGATTGGTTTCATTGCAATTATTAGAACATAATACTTACGAGGCTTAATGAGATGTTTTTAAAATGCTTCAGGTGACCAAGAAGCGGACGAGGACGTCTCGCAATCAGGAACGGCCGTGTTAGAAGAATAAAGAAGTTGTAAGGAACAAGAGGCGTGGCCACACCAGCTGCGTCAAGAGTGGGGATAGTGCGCGGCAACTGCAGACCGCGAGGAGCACACGCTCTCTTTTGGATCGACAGCCGACGGCGACGGACGTCTCTCCACCTCAGTATCGTGTTTTCTCAGTGCCAATTGATTAGCTAATTGCTCGTTAATTCTATTAGTTTGCTAGGTTTTTCTATATTAAGTTTTGTTTGTTACAAATAATAAATACAGTTGATTGGTTGTGCGTATATTTTTTAATAAACCTGCTTCTGATAGATAATAATACTTTATTTACCGTTTGACCTTCCGGTAAGAGTTCCGAGTGCACAACACCGCGATAGTCAAAGAAAACAGTCAACATGACTTTACTTTTGATCGACTTTGGCGTCGTGTTTTCGGTTTCGGTTCAGTTGGAAGACGCTACTCCGAAGTTTGTTGACTAGTTTCATGTCAAACTCGTAAATCCACGTCTCGTCACCAGTAGCAATGCGTTTCATGAATGTTGGGTCGGAATTGACTCGTTCTAGCATGTCTTCAACGACTCTTATGCGATTGAGTTTTTGGAGAAAATTCCATTGGCCATGCAAAATTTAAGACAAAAAGAGTTTGTCTTAAATTTTGCATGGCCAATGGAATTTTGTGTTCGAAGTCACTGAAAATGTTACAGAAGGCTTACGGTGAATCGACTTTATCAAAAACAGGTGCTTATGAGTGGTACATAGCGTTCAAAAGCGGTCGAGATCTGCTAGAAGATTTGCCTCGTCCCGGTAGGCTATCAACGTCTTTAACCCTTTAATTCGCAACGATGATTATACTCAACATTAAAAAAAAATATTTTTTTCGCGTAACTACTTCGTTTACATGTATTTTTTTCGACACTAAATCGTGGCAAAAATGAAACGCATCTGTCAAAAACTAATAAGTGACAGTATATGAATTGAGTTTGACATTTATCTGCAAAATGGCGCCAGGTAAAAGAGCGACTCGCGGACGTGCGGTAAGAAAAAATAATTTAAAATATTTTACAATAGATATGCACTAATAATTGGTAGTTGTTGTGTTCCTACATAACCACTCTTTGTGTTATGCTATTTACTGGACATGAAACTGCTTTGACTAACAAATTATAACCACTATTTTGTTAACGTTGAGTATTCTCAACATAGACCAAATATGAACAAAGTAGATGAATTGATCTAAGTATATTCAACACTGCACTACATTTAGAATACAATAGTTGTGTTTTTACAATACTGTTGTTTTTATGAAAGTAAAGTTATTTCTTTATTTAATTGTCAAATTACTTATTTTTTTATTCTCAATATTGATTAACTATAAATTGCATATCAGATTTTTTTTTTTTGCATTTTTTTTGTGAATGTGTGTTATTTTTTTGCTTTTGGTGTTGGAATGCGTTTTGCAAGCTTTTGTTATTTGCGTTTCTTAGATTAAGCCACGATGGGAGCGGACGAGACGCATCATGGCGCTAGTGCCACCAGCGCGTGCTCCATCAGACAGTAGTGGCACTTCGGAAGATGAAGATCTGATTTCTGGGCCTCAGAACATATGTACGAGGGCGGCACTGAAAATTTCGGGAATCAAGGAAGTGACACAACATTACTATTTAAAAATGTATTTATTGCTTTTCGAAGTATTCTCCGCGAAATTTGACACATTTTTCCATACGATGGTACCAATCATTGAATCAACCATTCCATTCGGAAGTTGGGGTCTCCAAAATGGCCGTTTTGTAGGCGTCCGTCCACAGCTTCTTCAGGTGATGAAAATCTCTGTCCACGCAATTTATTCTTTATTTTAGGGAAAGTATAGAAATCATTAGGGCTTAGGCCGGGGCTGTACGGCGGATGGTCTAATAATTCTATGTTTTCTTGCGCTAAAAACTCTTTTGTTCTGTGCGCGGTGTGAGAACTCGCATTGTCGTGATAGAGGATGATGCGGCGGTTGCAGTTCTCTTTACGGAGTTCAGAAACGACCTGTGGCAAACAAATGCTAGCATACCATTCTGCATTAACCGTTCTTTGTCCATCAAGAGGAATAGTCGTAACATGGCCGGTTTTGGAGACAAACGTGGTCACCATTTTTTTTGCAACACACCGTGAACGAACAATTTTTGTTGGCTTTAACTCATTTTCGAACACCCAAACTCGTGACTGGTTTTTTGTTTCGGGTTCGTACGCGTATATCCAGGATTCGTCACCTGATACAATGTTGTATACAGCATTTGAGGATCCTGCGTGGAATCTTTCGACAGTTCTGACGCACCAAGTAACGCGAGCCGCTTTTTGCTCTTCACAGAGCGAATGCGGTATCCATCGGGAAAACAACTTTTTTACAACTAATTGTTCATGCAAGATTATTTGTATTTGACTCATGCCAATGTCTGAAGTTGCTTGAATTTCGCGGTATGTCACATGTCGATCTTCCTCAATCAGCTTACGCACAGCATCAACGTTTTCTTGGGTGACTGCAGTTTTTGGACGACCTTGACGGGGATCATCACTGAGCTTGACACGTCCACGTTGAAATTCAGCAAACCAGCGATAAATTGTGGTTTTGGATGGGGCTTCGTCACCAAATGCAGAAATCATCCGGTCAACACACTGTTTTTGTTCCTTACGGTAGGTGCAAATATTGTAAAAATGGATACACAAATGTTAATTGTACCAAATGCTCAATGAGGCTGTGTCTAGTAAGTAAGAGGAATTGTTTTTATAATTTTCATGTTGCTAATTAAAGGTATTTGATTTTGTTTGGTTTTATTAGAAAAGTACATTCTTAGTTTAGGGACGTTGTTGAAAATACTCAACGATTATTTCTATATATAGATTCCTGAGTGTATCGTTATGTTGAGTATACTTATCATATGTTTTCTCAAAAACTAATTATTACATATTTTTTAAATTATTTTTTGGGCATATTTAAGTCATAAACAACCTACATTTAATATCAAATTCATATTTTATTTACCAAAACTTAGTTGCGCGTTAAAGGGTCACTATTGCCTTCACTTTTGCGATGTTAACTTCAGTTAAAGTTAACATCGCAAAAGTGAAGGAAATAGTGACAAAGTCAAGTTTGAGAGAGATAGCCGCTGAAGTTTCTGTGTCTCACGAGTCGATCCGTATCATTTTAAATAATCACTTGGGTATGAAACATGTTGCCGCTCGGCTAGTCCCAAAAGACTTGAATTGGAGAAAATTCGATGTTAACTTCAGTTAAAGACGTTGATAGCCTACCGGGACGAGGCAAATCTTCTAGCAGATCTCGACCGCTTTTGAACGCTATGTACCACTCATAAGCACCTGTTTTTGATAAAGTCGATCCACCGTAAGCCTTCTGTAACATTTTCAGTGACTTCGAACACAAAATTCCATTGGCCATGCAAAATTTAAGACAAACTCTTTGGTCGATGTTTTTGTCCATTATGAAATTCGCAATACACACTAGATTGATCTAACTAAAAACAGCACTGTATTTAATTTAAATACCACATGCAACTCAAACTCCGCGCCAAAATGGAAAATAGTTGTGCCAATCTAACAACAACAAAAAAAACTGCAAAAAATAATTTGGAACCATAAACAAATCAACCATTCCCGATACTTTTTTTACTGAATGTATAACTATTGTACGTATGGGCAAAAGGCCGGGGAGGCATTCCGGCATTATATAGAAACACATTCGGTCACGATCGGTTAACTTCGGGACCGCTCGCGACCAGTTGATTTTGCAAAAGTCACCTCGGGGGTTCAACGACCCTAGCATTCGGCCTTGTCTCAAAGACGGAATACATACCCGGTCCTAGACTCAGATCTTCTGGAAACTTCAGCTCCAACAGTCGCTCATACCTTTGTCCAAATCTATTAGTGTTCATATCTGTTCTTATTCGTACAAAAGCGATGGTCCAAAAAAAACCCAGAGTCGATTCAGACAAATTAGGTATCAATAGCTTTATTAAAATGCACAATTTACCCCACCGAAAAAAAATTGCCCATATCCATGGGGTATATGAGTTATAGACGAACAAAGTATATATGGAAAAATCGTGAATAACTTGTTATTTTTACCAGTTTTTTCCACAGCATTATATTAATAATAATAATCATAAGACAATAATAAATATAACTAGCGATCATATGCAACTATCAAGTTCAAAGTCCTTTATTAATGAGATTACGTCTATTTTTTTAAGTTCTCTAGCATATTTACCTATCTTTGTTATTCATTTTTTTGTTTTCGCTAAACAAATACACACAAATACTTCAGAATATGATGCGTTCATCTTACCTCTCGCTCTATTGAGTGAGCGAGAGGCTTACCTATAGGAGCGCGAGCGCGCCGACGGACGCCAGTCGCCATTTTCTATTCTTTTGTTCTTTAACTTGAACCGAGGTTCTAACGGCGCCGACGCACGCAGTCCTTCGTTTGCTTTGCTACCGTTGTGATCTGTGCGTTTCATTATTGGATTTTTAAGGCCTGCTTTTTCTACACCGGACACCGATTTTCATTATTGGACCTGCTTTTTCTACACCGGACACCGATTTACTCTTTGTTTTGGACATTGCTAATATGGAGGTGAACAATCGTTGTGTGAACTGTAGTCGCTCTGTGTTACGGAGACAACGTCATGTATTGTCGCTTCAGTTTTTGGAGTCACATCGAATCGTCGTGGAGCACCTACTGAATCATGGACAACCACAAGAAGTAAGTCTTAAGTTAAGTCTAGTTACCCGTTCGTGGTAGTATAAACTTAACACATAGTGTCTGACATTACCCGTATGTGAGTTTATGTATAGGATGATAACAATACTTAGAGGCTTTATGATTACAAGTGGTGCAATTAAGCTAGTCATAAACTTGTTGCACTGTCAGCCAATATACCTATGTGTATACGCTCCACTGTAGGGGCATCGCCTCCTCTCATGAAGAGGGGGACCAGGCCATAGTACCTACCTACCAGCTTTTTTACTAATAATAATGATAATATAGGTCACCGAGTAAAGTAATGATTCATCTCAATTCATCTCGATTCGCGGGTTCAATTCCCGCAGAAGACAAACATTTGTTTGTAGTTTCAAAAATATCTGTTTGTCTTGGTTTGGGTGTTAAATATGTATAATGTGTATGTATTTAAAAAAAAAAGTATTTAAGTACCTATGTTTATTCAGTTGTCTAGTTACCATACTACAAGCATTAAGCTTACTGTGGGACTAGATGGCGCAGTGTGCAATTGACCACAAATATTTATTTATCTATGTACTTACAAAAATGGTCATATTAGGTTGATAATAAAATAAACGTTTGACAATCGTTTCATTGTGTAATATTATGTCTCGTTGATTTCAGATCGTCTTTGATGGGTCAAGATCTATTTGTCATCCTTGCTGGCAACGCATTGAATATGCATTGAGGCAACCATCAACACCTGAAGCTAGACCACCGCAATCGTTTTCTTTAACTGGATTTACACGTGCCGCGAATACTTCAAGAAGATGTCTCTTCGACAATTGTACTTCAACGCAACTTCGACAAGTGCCCGACAGTATAAAAGCGCACTTATTAAGCTATTATTCTTTTTACATACCAGAACTAGCACGAGTCTGTCGATTTCATATAATGAATTCATCATTTGAGGATTTCTCTGTAAATGTGAGTAATCGCCAAGATAATTTCAGAAACGAGAACTTACGCGAGATAGTTATGTTGTATACACGAGTGCTTGAAAGAAAAGGTAATGTTGACTTTGAAAGGCTTCATGAAATAAGTGAAGAAGATCTCCATTTTTGGACTGGAATGAACCATAACCAGTTTGAGAGTATCTTACAAGAAACACCGTCTTTACGACAAACTAATAAGTGCAATACTGTATTGGGCGTATACCTATGTAAACTTAGATCAGGTGAACCTCACGTAAGACTGGCATCTTTGATAAACACATCGAAAACGTCTTTACAACGCATGTTAAAGCAGGCTAGACGATGTCTCAAAAATGAATACCTTCCTCGGCATCTCGGGTTTGACCACATCAGCTGACATGAAGTGATCGAAAGGAATAGGACACTTCCGAATTATATTTTTGGTAATGAAGAGCGAACAAAGGCCATTTTAATTATCGACGGCACTTATTTATTTATTCAAAAATCTTCCAACTTTCTCTTTCAAAGATTAAGCTATAGCTTACACAAGTATAGCAACTTGATTAAGCCCTTCATGATTGTGTGTGCTGATGGCTACATCATAGAAGTAACTGGACCCTACGGCGCCAGAACTTCAGACTCCGACATAGTAAAACTAATATTAGATAACCATGATGGTCCCATGGAAGAAGCTCCAATGCGATGCTTTTTACACCCAGATGATGTATTTGTTTTGGATCGGGGTTTCCGAGACTGTTTGCCGGATCTAGAGGAATGTGGTTATAACGCTTACATGCCACCGTCTGTAGGACGTAATGAAAGACAATTAAGTACAATAGCGGCAAATAAATCCAGATTGATAACCATGGTTAGATGGGTCGTGGAAACCATTAATGGCACGATAAAAAGAGATTTTAAAATATTTAGACACAAATATTTTAATATAGCGCTAGGCAACGCAATGACAGATTATAGAATAGCTGCAGCGCTTACCAATGCAACTCATCCAACATATGAAGACAGCAGATTTACTGAAGAGTTTATAGAGATGATTGAAAGAAATAGGGACAGGCCGAACCTATTAGCCGATTACGTCGATGAACATCATTGGGATCGACAAAGAATTGTGTTTACCCGAATGGATGCAACACACCCCAATCTATCGGATTTTCCAAGAATGGATTATGACCAATTAATTGTGTTCGCAATAGGCACATACCACGTAAAACTTGCAAGGTCCTACTGTTGCGAACATATTAGAGGAACTGGGGTTTTTTCAATTGAAGTTTTTAGACACCCCGAAAGGATAAATATTAATAACGAAGAAAGTACATTAATTAGGTGTCGAATCCATTCCAGGCACGTCGGGACAAGAACATATTACTGTTATGTTTTATATAACACGAATAGGATTTCGGAATACTGTTGCAGCTGTATTCATGGTCGCCGCACATTGGGCAGTTGTGCCCACATAATAAGCATTATATATTATCTGGCCTTGGCCAGGTACCAAGACGACCTTATGCAACCTGCTGGGTTCTTAGATGATATATTAATAGACATTGAAAATAATTGAAATACATATTTTTCCCACAGTATTTGTTTTTTTTTTTAAATAAACGACTTAAAAAAATAAATAATCTGAGACAAAATAGGCACATTCAACTGTAAAAAGATTTCACGACAAAAGTATCTTGACATATGATTTACAAGCTGTGAAATATAAGATTTCAACTTGATAGGTTCATATAATCGCTACTTATATTTATTATTGTCCTATGATTATTATTATTAATATATTGCTGTTGAAAAAACTGATAAAAATAACAACTTATTCATTATTAATATAATGCTGTGGAAAAAACTGGTAAAAATAACAAGTTATTCACGATTTTTCCATATATACTTTGTTTGTCTATAACTCATATACCCCATGGATATGGGCAATTTTTTTTCGGTGGGGTAAATTGTGCATTTTAATAAAGCTATTGATACCAGATTTGTCTAAATCGACTCTGGGTTTTTGGTCCATACATTTTTGGACCATCACTTTTGTCTGTAATTGTTAGTGTTGTTTTGTACATGTATATATATGTTAAAGTAGTGCCGAGGTAGGCAGTAATACAAGTTGGTTAACATCAATCCGTGTATTATTAAAAATACCCCGTAACACTTCAGGTTACTGAGTTCAATTCCTAGGTTGGACATTCATTTGTGTGGGTCTGCCTACATCTTTGTTTAAATAGGCATGATGTAATATTAAGTCTAATTACTATCAATTGGTTTTTCCCCAGTGCACACAACATCCCATGTCTCACAACAAGAGCGCGAGCGGAGTCCAGTTAATACATCACATCCAACCAGCAGACACGACGGTTCAATACTGAGTAAAGACATAATATTTTTCAATACATCATGTCTCTTCGTACGATTTTTAAAATCTTTATTTCTCGGGTTCCACAATATTTCATTTTCGTGAAATTGTTCTACTTATTAATAACAATACTGCACTGTCGACCCAATGGAAGTCACTCATTTTGCACACTATACCACACACAACTACCACTATAACAATGAAACGACACCACTCTCATCGAAAGCCGTGAACGAACGCCGCCGAGATGCCGCGCGGTTCGGCGGCCTCGCCGGCATAATGGCCGCCAGCTTTGTTGCGATTGCCGCAACCAGGCCGCCGGCGCATGCCGCCGGGCTATGTGGATCCACCATTACGCAGTGTCCTGCGTGAGCGACGAATACGACGCGACGCGACAAGACACAATGCAATGCGATGCGATGCTACACGCAAAATATGTCAACGTATAAGTCTTATTAAGAACTCATTTGTTTATTATTAACGTTTGTAGCTTATTAGACGACTGCCCAAAAAAAGAGTGTTATTTAGTTCATAATGTTATAAGTATTCTCTTCGGGAGTAACAAATTAAAACTAAATTGTTTAATCTAAGGGGGGAGGATTGTAACGAATAGGCATATTAAATAAATATCTTTAGTCTTTGGCAATGGCAAGGCAATGTATCACGTAGCTTATAAGTTATTTCTAAGTCCTCTTAACCGATGTTCCAGTAAACCTTCAAGCAAGAACACGTTCTTTCATTCATTTGCCGACCTTTCTAATTTCTCACACCATCAAAACCCTTATCGGCAAAGTATAATAAATTTATAGGTTTGTGATGCAGACTTGAACATTTTAAGCGTGGATTCATCATTTGGCGGTGCCACACATGACAGTTTTGTACTCAACCACCACCCTGTCAAATCTCATAAGTTTGATAAGTACAACAAGAGAACAAGTTTACTTACTTGGTAAGTCCATGTTAAAATCACCAATATTTATTTTATTTATTTGGGACAAAAAACAGTTATACATCACAGCATTTACAAAAAGTCATTTTATTCCAGTCGAAAAAACGTATAACGATGATATCAAGATTGTTCATGTTGTATTTTTTGAAGTTTCATTGACGTCGGTGATCTAGTGCATGACTATGGAACTGCGAATAAATAATTTGATTTGATTTGAATAACGCTACCTATGGGATCTAGGAAATAACTTTTCATTTTTCTTAATGAAAACCTCTCCTTGTAGGGACAAGAATTTTCATATCGTGTTTTCCTTTCAGATTCAGATTGGTCAAACCATGCGGAAGAGAAATACCGAACTAGATCCAGAAATATAACAGAAGCTTTGCAATTGTTGCGAGATATTAAATCTAAGAAACGCGATGACATTGACGTGTTTTCAGAGTTTATAGCTTGTAAATTGAGTTCAAGAACACGAGTACATTGTGCAAGATAGCCCAGTTAACAATACTAATGAAAGTCTTCCGACTCTTAAAATTAATTTCTAAATGAGGATGTGACGGCTCACAGCAATCACAGTTCAAACAAAAGTTTACTAATGATGCAGACTCTGATGCCAACATATTTCAAAGTAGTTTCGTGGCTCTACGATTAGTTGCTGGCTGTGAAGGTGAAAAACTTGTATGGGAAAACCCAACACTTTCTTCTCCGCGATTTTGCCGCCCTATAAGATTCCGTTTTGCTAAAGAAAATACTGATGTAACGGAAGAAATAAACTTCGTGAAAAATTCTTCTAATTCGCTAAGCGCCACAGAGGTTAAAATGAATGGGTACAAGTACTCGGTCTCTCATATCTTTGTCATGACAATGGTGCATGGCAAGGTCTGCAACGCGGCCACTGGCACGAAATCTACAAGTCGATGCTATTTAGGTGGTGCAACTTCCAAGGACTTCAACAAGATTGATAATCAAAGAGAAATTAGTCCCGAGGCTATCGAGTTTGGAATCTCCATTTTACACGTTCGGATTCGTCTATTCGAAAGCATTCTCCATGCTCCAGCTTATAAATTGCCAGTAAAGAAACATAGAGAGAAGAAGACTGAAAACGAAATAAAAATTGGAACACGACAAAAAACTCGAAATCCAGAAAAGATTTCGCGAAGAAACTGGATTATTGGTGGATATACCAAAGGCATATTTTGGGAATAACACAAGTAGGAGATTTTTTGAAGACCCAAATTTGGTATCTGACATAACAGGGTTTTTTTTTGGGGTGGGAAATTATCAAATACCTTCTCCCGCTTTGGGCGGAGCGGGAGGGCGAGAGCGTGTCAGACTTTTACTGGCTAAAACCCACCCGTGTTCCTTCCGTTGCCTGTGTGCCAGGACCACGATATCCCTTTCGGACAAACTCGCAACCCTGGCAGGCATTGGCCCAAACGGACCCCATCAGTTGGTGCTGACATCTCTATGAGGCGCGCGTGGAACACAACGCACCGGCCGACCCTGTCCTGGTCCTTATCGGACGGCGAGCTACCCATCGCTCACCGTCCGCAAGCCCGCGCCTACGGTGGCCGGGAATCAGCCTGTGACTCCCGCCGCACGGTGGATCGAAAATCGGCTGTAGAAGACATAGGATCTCGATTTCTTAAATGTTATTTTTTTTTGCTGGAAATGACTTCTGCTGATCATTACTGTTCTATAAAATGTCATATGAAGTAATTGTGTGCACAAATGGAAGAGTTATAATTTTTATAAGAAAAAAATGTATGGAGCTGAAATGAAAAATGAGGATATCTCTGGAATCGTAAGGTTGGCCGTTATATCCTTGCACACTGTTATAGTACTATTTATTTGTGAATTTTTGACATACTTAATATCGCGGCATCACTTGCGATTTTTTTTTTTTAAACTTTAAAATTAAAAAAAAAAAAGTATATGATACATTTTAATGCTTAAATATGGCTATACCAAGTGTAATTTACAATATTTTTTATGCTTAGACCAAAACATTCTAAGAAATCACAAAGTCGTATTACCTACTTTGTGATTTTCATTTGAAATGACA
The DNA here is from genome assembly GCA_948098905.1 of Tiliacea aurago. Lineage (NCBI taxonomy): Eukaryota > Metazoa > Arthropoda > Insecta > Lepidoptera > Noctuidae > Tiliacea > Tiliacea aurago. Next base: position 6,091,192 of record OX402589.1, read on the forward strand.
TGGTAATTATGAATTACGTAATACGTAATCTTGTCTAATGCCTCAAGTCCACATTAGCTAATGATTAATAAAACTTAATACCTATATACCTAGTTAAAAGGATACGTACCAAAATAATTTGGGGTACTCGCTAATTTAGCAATTAGTGCAGGATTAACTTAATCAAAGTAATTAGATAAATGTGATACCATCATTAGTCAATAACAATAAATAGTCAAACATTGGATTCACAACTTCAGTTCATTTAGAGCATTTCTAATACTAACATCTATCCTACCGTGTCTTTTTACTCAGTGATCGTAAATAATGGAAAGCATTATTACAAATTTGGATTTGTTTGTTATTCTGAGCAATCAGGATGCTTCGTCTTTCGATCATGAAATATTGTTCAACACACTTGTTATTCGACTGGGCTCTAGCCTTTCAGATGAAGGCAGTGTTACCGTGAAAGAATTTTGTCGAAGATTTACACGGGCAGTTCAAAAGAGATGGTTACGATCCCACAGGAAAAGTGCAGTTTTTAGACGTGATTACAGTAATTGGCTTGAGGCAAATATTGACTGGTCAAACTGCGTGCAAACCAATTTGCTCATTCAAGAATCAACAAGTGAAAATATTTCTACTGAACCTGTACCATCAACTTCAACAATGAAATCAACTTCAACGATGACAAAAAGATCTCGAAAGCCGTTTGAAGATCTAAGTAACAAGCAGAAGAAGAGACGATCTGATGAACATATAGGCGATGACCCTAATGAAGTAGCTTATTCAGCTGCAGCACTTTTGAAAGGAGATGGTCGTGAGGATATTGCATCTGTTATTGAACATATGCTCCAAAATCCAGAAGCAGCAGCAAAAATCAAGGAAATGTTGAACAAACCAGGCTCCTTCAAGAATATTTTCACCAGAAAAAGCACTGGGTTTGCTACTTTCATTAAAATATCAGAAACCAGACTACCTATTCAACAAGCTAAGCTGGGTTACGAGTAGACGAGAATGCGGGAGAAGGCAATGCTCACAACAACTCTCGACACAGTCTCAGGGTTCAGCCGCTTTTAGGGGTAGCTTTCGTTATGCGGCTTCCAAAGTATGGAATAACCTCCCACCACCGATTAGAGTAATTAACAGCATATACACTTTTAGACGACGCTTACGGCAGTACCTTATAGAAGCGCAACGGGAGCTGGACATGGTGGCACTAAATGTCTCAATTATATGATGTATGTGGGTACCTACCGACTTAGGTATGTGTTAGTGTTTCTATGTCTGTCGGTGAAAGTTGCACGAAAATGCAAATAGCCGCTGTTATTTATATTACATGTTATGTTAGATTTCATTGCTGGGAATTGCTCTTGCTCATGCTCACGCTCGGCTCTGCTCACTGGCTCATGTCTAGTATGTCCTCGGCCCGGAGGTTGTTGCGATATTCACGGCATCACTGCGTCTTATTCGCAGATGTGAGACCTGTTAAAATAAAAGACTACACATTTAATTAAACATTTATCTCCAACTTATGCATTGCTGAACTCATGCGTTGCTGTTCAATTTACCCAATGTGCCTGGCCTACTTGCACGCGGCTGAGACGTACGATGTCTGGATGGCGCCATTTCACCCATCCTTCACCAAGCTCTGTGCAGATTGTGGTTTTCCTTCCCCATAAAGAAGCATAATGACTGTAGAAGGGGAAACGAGAAATTAAAAGTGGGTAGGTATCGTCACATTATAAAGATTTCATAACGACTTATAATACTAATAATGACTAGCGCTTACCTTTCATATATATTATGTTTTATCTTTCGTTTATGTACGCTTGTCTGCTCTTTTCCACTTTCACCAACAATGTTTAGATGACTTATTTAAACTATTCAATATAACCACAGTATTTAGTCAATCTCAATACCTAGCGTGGCTAAGACAAGTATAATAAATAAAGTTGCAATTTGTTCGTAAATAGTCCGTCGCGCTCGGCTGCTTGCAGCGTATTGTGCGATTATGCATTTATGCGATGAAGTGCACGGATTAATAATGAGTCAATGTGTTGGAACATGGAAGTTTGGCATCGTTATTTTTTTTTTTAAACAGGTTTTTTGTTCGACTTGTTTCGAAGGATTTATTTACTTAGATATTAACAAGGTCCTGATGTGTCCTTCTCATTTATTTATTAGTGTTATTTTTGTTTTGTTTTTTTGCAGTTTTCACTATAATCACACTATGTTATTTTTTATCTGACACAAATTTATTTTATTTATTTATTTATGTATGCAGTATAGAACTGATTCACATCCGTCACCTCATACTTCAGGTCCAGTTGAAAACCAGCGTCAGGCACTAGTTGTCTGGCATTTATGCTGAACTGGGCCTTTTTGGCGCAGCCGTGAGGCACACTTACCCGCTAATTTCTTACATCGCACTTTACACTATTTACTTGTTTTTTATTTTTTATTTTTACATGCTGTACTTATGTTATATTGTGTGCCTTAGTCTGTGCTGAATAAATGTATTAGTTACGTTAAGTTACACTTGGTATAGCCATATTTAAGCATTAAAATGTACATATCATAAACATTTTTTATTTTTTAATTTTGACGATTTTTTAAAAAAAAATCGCAAGTGATGCCGCGATATTAAGTATGTCAAAAATTCACAATAAAATAGTACTATAACAGTGTGCAAGGATATAACGGCCAACCTTGCGATTCCAGAGATATCCTCATTTTTCATGTCAGCTCCATACATTTTTTTCTTATAAAAATTATAACTCTTCCATTTGTGCACACAATTACTTCATATGACATTTTATAGCACAGTAATGATCAGCAGAAGTCATTTCCAGCAAAAAAAATTACATTTAAGAAATCGAGATCCTATGTCTTCTACAGCCGATTTTCGATCCACCGTGCGCCGCCCGGGGCATCTCCTGCGGCAACTAGGGGCACGAGGGCGCGAACTTTGCCTCTCCTTAACGCGTTTCGCCTCCACCTTCGCGAGCATTACTGCTTCGCAGAAGGAGGTAACGGCCTCCCATGCACTCTCGCTCCGAACCATGACCTGAACCAGGGCCGGAAGCGAGAGATCGCCGCCGCTGATCGCCTCCGGAGGACACGGCGGTGCTCCGCCCAAGCCGGGAAGACCTCCACCGTGTCCTCCGGGAGATCCACACAGTGGTGACACCCGGGCGTTTCCTCCCGCTTTAGGTGATCAACTATTTTCTCTTTGAACTCTCTTTGGTACTGGCGAGCGAGGCGACAGCAGGTTGTCGCTGGGAAGTTACGAGCAAGGGGGTAAGAAGGAACGCATTCCACGCAGGTGCAGTTATGTTGGTGGGGCAATATGATATGTATACTATTATAATAAACATCAAAACATCGATTACAATGCAATATTTAGTTAAAAATGAATGCTACAGTGACTACTATCACTAAAAACAACTTCTTCCAGTCAAATCCCTATTGTTGTCTTCATTTTAAATGTTTGATGTAAATCGATGGCCTGAAACACAGGTTTTTCATAAACCTAGTTCTACATTACAGTTAGAATTAAATTTTCCCCCGATTGTAATTAATCTAGATCATAATTTCACTTTACTTTATACTTGAATAAATTTTATTTTATTAATTTGTTTTATTTTTAAATAAAAGTTTATAAAAATATACATTTTCAGATGTCTATAGCAACTTTTCATCATTTTGTACATATTAATTCCCTTTATTTTTATTTTCAGCTGTGAATTATGGGCAAAATACATTTTCCGGAAAGAGCCTATTCATATACATTACAAATGCAGATTTTACTGATGAATCTAAGAAAACGCTACTTAGAACTGCTGTTCCATGTGATGTTAGTAAAAATATTCAAAAGTTATATTGAATAGGACTTTATGGGAAAGTTGCAGGATTGGGTGTTATGGCACAAGCCGGGAGAGGCCTATGTCCAGCAGTGGACTGCGATATGCTGAAATAATGGATGATGATGATAATAAACAGGACAACATAGATTAAATATAATAATAATTTTATTTGCAATATTAGTATGTAAAATAAGTTGCCTGACTGTTTATGAGTTGCCTACATATTCTGCAGTCTCAAGAACCTCAAGCTTCACAAAGACTTTCTCTTAGAGACTTGTGAAGTTAGTTCCAATCAGTTCAATAGGCTCACCTATAGCTAGAACTCCACTCCTGAAGGAGAAACCAGAAAAGGAGAAAATGTTATACGCAAAGTGTAGAAATTATTTGCAACGCCAACTGCGTAATCGCATAAGAAAATACAAATCCAGTACAATTTTACAAATAATCAGTGATGACATGACTGTAAAAAAAATATCAGCCAAGATTTCTCCAACGTTTGCACTATTACTGCAAGGGCAATTAAGAAATTATAAGAAGAAAGACACTAGTCGTAGGTAGGCGGTTAGTCCCGCTATGGTATGGTCCCGGTATGGCACCCTCTTAAAATACCTATCAAAAAGTCCCGCTATGGTACCCTTCAGTTTTTGGTACTGTTGTAAAGAAAAGTTATACAATGCGTTAAGAAAAAAATAGTATTAATAAAAAATATCTTTTCTTAACTATTATAGTTAAGCAAGATAATATTTATTAATACTATTTTTTAAACAAATCACGCTCGGTAATTGTCGTTTCACTTCAGGTAGTTACCTGACCAACCGGTTTTTTCGTAAAACAATAGAGACGAGCCCTTCCTCGAATTCGTATCTAGCTCTTCCCTTTTGTTTTTATGAAAATAGAGAGAGACAGTATTATTCCGGGTTTAGTTTGCTATTTGCAGCTGTACTTTTGCGATATGAGTAATTAGGATAGCTTGTTAGTTTATCTATTGCAATGTCTGGGTCAAGTAGTTCACGTGGTGTAAATTTAATAATTATTGACAGTCGACGCGGTGGAAAAACTTTATTACGTGCCGGACATAAATATATTAAACGCAGAGAAAATAAAAATTCAAGTACTTGGCATTGTGTAAATAGGAGAAATAGTATTAAATGTAGTGGATATATAACTATTGAGAATACCAATAATACAATAATTAAAGATTATAAACACAGTGATCAGTGCGTGCCACATTTTGAAGACAATGAAGTTCAAATGGCTATAAGTGAGTGCAAAAAAGAAGTAAATTCAAATTACGGATCAGTACAGAAAATTTTCGAAAAACACATGGGTAACTTAAAAGACAAAGGGTTACACCTTACAGGAAATGTTCCTGACTATAAAAAATTAAAAACAGTATTATACAGACACCGAAATAAGTCGTTGAACGTACCAAAAACACAATTTAAGAATGTGGAAGAAATTATAATACCAGAAGAATTTAATAAGTATGTATTGGCTGATTATTGTAATGAAGACTGTAATCGAATAATTATATTTTCCTCGACAGAAGTAAAGGAACATATAAAATGTGTAACGCATTACTTTGGTGATGGCACTTTCGACGGCTGCCCAAACCCATTCGAACAAGTTTATGTCATTCATGGAGACATGGGAAGCACTGAGTTATCCACGAATGTAGCACCATTATTTTATATTCTGTTAAAAAACAAAGAAGGGAAAACTTATGAAAAAGTTTTCGAATTGATTAAACAAACTTTGCCTGAATGGCGTCCATCGAAATTTACCTTCGATTATGAAATAGGAGTAATAAATGCAGCAGCGAAGATTTTTCCTGATATCAAAATAAATGGATGTAACGTACATTTTCAAAAGAACGTTATCAAAAAAGCGAAATCTTTAAATCTCATGGAACACGAAGAGTCCTCGAACCATGTTAAGCAATGCATAGGCTTGGCGTTTTTGCCAAAACAAGATATTGAAGACGGCTGGCTGCATATAATGGAAAATAGGTATAATATCTTGGTTACTTTCCAAAATGATGTTTGAGTACTTAACTCTAATTATATGGCAAAAAAGTAAAGAACAACAATATCAGTAAGGACCTGTTAATTTCATTGCTTTACAAGTACGAACGTTTAATAAGTATTTTTTTCAGTTTCGACGATGAAGCTATGACCAAATTCAATGACTATTTTGTCACTCAGTGGCTTGAATATCCAGACCTCATTTGGTGTTGCCATAATGAACGCCATAGAACAACTAACTTGGCGGAATCATGGAATGGCAGATTCAACAAAATTATTGGAAAAAATCCCAGTTTATTATTGTTTCTGCAAACAATTGGCAACGACACATGTCACTTTGATATAAAACAAGCCAAGTAAGTTGTATTTTTTAGACAATATTTTTAAGCAGATATAATATTTTTAAAAGCAGATATATATTTTTTTACATAATACGAGTACATAGAAGAATTTGAAAATGGATTTGATTTTATTTATTTTGGTAGATATTATTGGTTGTCGCCTTCTATTACAGACGGTTACTGAAAAAAATATAGCTTAACTTAAATAACTGATGATTTTTGTTATAGCTTTCGACTAAAAAGATCACCTATAAATTCAAGAAAAAGAACAAGTATAGAAATCGACCGCCAGATTCAAAAGCTAACAAAAAGTTACGAAAATAAAGCTATCTCCATTGGTGATTTTCTGATTAACATATCAAAGTCAATATTTCGATCAGAACATTTAAAAAAATAGTTTATTTTAATTTTGTTTTTAGCCTATTAAAATGTTTAATACTTTTTCTCGATGTTGATTATTTTTTGTAGTTTATGTTTACAATTTGCGCCTTTTTCTCCATGTTGATTATTTGTAATTAATATATTTGTCTAGTTGGTTGTTGATTATTTTTGTAGTTTATATAAATTTACAATTACTGCCTTTTCTCAATGTTGATTATTTGTAACTAATATTTATGTCTGGATGTTGTTTTTATTTGTAGTTTATAATATTTACAGTAATACTTTTCTGAGATGTGGATTTTTTATATTTTTTTTATTGTTGATTATTGGTAATTAATATTGTTGATTATTTTAAAAATTACATTACAATTAATATTTCGTTTTACTGTTTGATATTTTTTTATAAATATTTTGAATTAATAAAAGACTGATTTAATATCGCAAACAGACGTTTTATTGATACACTCCTAAAAGTATTTATTTATAGATACACTTTTCTTTTCAGTTGTACCTTCTATTGTCTAACGTAGATCTAAAAGATGGGTACCATAGCGGGACTTTTTGATAGGTATTTTAAGAGGGTGCCATACCGGGACCATACCATAGCGGGACTAACCCGTCGTAGGTGGCCGAAAGAAAAAAAAATACAGCATTAAGAATGTTTAAAAGATCACCTACATGTTATCGATTATTACGAAGGCTGTTCCATCTACCTGTCTGCACCCACCACCACCATTTAGTGTTGGTATCAATCATCCAGTTTTTGAAGTAATGAAAAAACACACGCACTTGCAAAAGCCATCAAACAATGAGTACACCTTGATTGCTTGCGTAAAATAATAAGTTAGAGTTAAATTGCTTATTAGTCGTTTAGCCTATATTGTAATAAATTATTAAGAATTTTAGTTCTTATTAACAAGAAAAAAAAATAACCTTGATGTTTGATGAAATGTCCTTAATCAACTTCAATATACAATCCCAAGGATGATGTGATTGAAGGATACCAAGACCATGCATCACAAGGAAGGTCCCCTTTGATTGCTGCATATGCCTTAGCAGTGGCGAAGGGTGATTTTATAAGATAGTTAAGCCGGAGCAAAAAAAATCTTTTCTACACAAAATAAACTCGTCATGACGTAGATTTTGTATAGAAATTGAACTCACTGAGTTATTTTAGAGCAAAATGTTTTGTTGTTGGGATATAAAGACAAAAAATGTAATGTAGGCGTTTTGTGGTGTTTTAATTGTATGGAGTATTAAATACCTGCAATGTGATTATTATAATATTTGGCATTATTAAACACTCCTGACTGTGTACCATTTTTAAATAACGATAGAGTAGTTGCGTTCCGAATTTCCGAAGGGAAGCTGGTAGGAATCGTGTTATACGGTGCTTTCGCCACTGTGCCTTAGTATTTGTTTTTTATTATTTAGGATGGGTTTGCTCTTGACCTTAGTCTAGGACTACTGGGAAAAGGCAGAGTAAAACAGCCTATTGCTCAATTCTTTTCTAGTGGATTTTCTACTGCAGATAGGCTTGCTGTACTAATAAAAGAGGTACTTAATATTTATTTTTTGATTCTGTAACTTAATTTTTCTTTGTTTATCTATGTTACTCTAAAAATATAGTAGTTTATTTTTTAAACGTTTCCCTACACTAAGAATTTCTCCTGTATCGTGGGTGCGTTTACAAACATTAAAACTCACATACACAAATAGCCAGACCCGGAACAACTACTCGTAGGTCATACAAATATCTGTTCCACATACACACACACATACGTGTACATTTAGTACACTACCCGGGGAGTCTCTATTGTTTATTATCTTGTCTTATTTAACTTTAATATTTTTACAGGTATTGCCAAATGGTCTCATGTCAAAGAATTTTCAAAGCAGACAAATCATTCAATTTTGTTTATGCTCCTGCTTTGAAAAAAGATCACCTGAATCCCAATACGAAGCAGAAAATGAAAGTAACAAGTGCTAAGCCATTCTGTGTCGGGGGGAATGTATGCAAAAATATCTGCAGGTATGAAATGATAAATTTAGACTATGATACATAAATAGAGCCCTAACTACCGGTGGCTTGAACCCTATTCCTGATTTTTTTTTTTTTTTTTAACATTTTTTTATGTTAAAATTTTAACTTTATTAATGCAAGACCTTATACACCCCGATTAGAATATTGTGTTAGAAGCATACAATAACTAAAACTTAAGTTTATTAAAGCCAACTATTATTTTTAGAAAATTATATTAAGACTTGAATTTTGATTCAGTAGTCAATTATGAACAAACCACATTCAGGACTTGCGTTAGTTCCGTTACACGTATAAAGTAAATAATAAAGTTGAGCAAAGAATACATTAATGATATACCAAACAATCACTAGCTAGCTTCATTTTATTCTTTATTTTCTACTAAAAATGAGTGATAAATCTATGTGGGAACAATAAGGAACTTAGAAGTGTAAACAATTAAAATTAAATAATCTTATCAAGCACTTAGCCATTTGAAACTCTTAGCTCAACGCATAGTCAAGAAATTTTTTCGACAAACCTAACAGAACATTCTCATGTCATCAGTCTGTTTTGTTCAGTCTTTGTTTTATAGTTTAAAAACCTTAAACAATAACTAAATTATGTACCCAACCCCCTCCCTCCCTGTCCCTTATGTCATTACTATTAAAACAAAATAAATCACTACAATTGTATATTAATTGATACATTTTATTTTTTAAATTTACAGAACTTACTACGGATGTTACTGTCACCGCAAATCTTATAAACAGTATGGACAAACTATTTGACACATTGAACAGCGATTGTTCAGACTTGCGAAGAGGGAAACCACAAGCAACAAATTTAAGAAGCAACGGTCCACATTTGAATCGGTCACAATGAAGAGATCCGCAGGCGAACAAAGGTAACCGACATAGCCCGAAGAATTGCCAAGCTTAAGTGGCAGTGGGCAGGGCACATTGCTCGCAGAACTGATGGCCGATGGGGCCGAAAGGTTCTGGAGTGGCGACCGCGTACCGGAATACGTAGTGTTGGAAGGCCTCCTACAAGGTGGACCGATGACCTTGTGAAGACTGCAGGTATCCGCTGTATGCGGGAAGCACAGAACCGGTCGAAGTGGAGGTGCTTGGTGGAGGCCTATGTCCAGCAGTGGACGTCTTTCGTCTGAAATGATGATGATGATGGTCCACATTTGAAATGTTTTGCTGAAATGAAAAGGTTATTTTCAACTATGAAATATATTGAACGTCAACGTAGACCACCATCCCAAGAAGGCTGGATATAGACCCTAAACGCCACTGAACGATTGTGGAGGAATTTAGTAAGGTCACAACATAACCAGTCTAGCTAAAAGAAGACTGCAGTAAGATGCTCTTGAAAACCTTTTTGGTTGTAACGCGGGAACTGTGGTTCTAATACGAATCCAACGTGTGATCAACTTGTAATTGTCAACCTGTTCAACCCGATGTAATTGTCCTCACAGAACGCTGGTTTTATGAAAACTCCGCTATATTCCAATTGCCCGGATACAAAAGCTACCATACGACCAAAAAAATTAACAAGAGTGTTGGGGTTACTGTTTACGTTAAGGATCTCTAGACCGTGTCAGTCTCTGAACCAGTATTTGACGATGCTAATTGCCTACAGATTAAGCTTCACAAGAAAATTACAGTCCTTGGTATATACCGCTCACCTTCTTTCACTAAAACCGATCGCTTTTTAAGCTCTCTAATCTGTCATCGTGACGGGTGACATCAACATTGACCTATTAAATGACTCACCGAATACCATCCATGCGCCATATCAATGTTTGATGGCTGAACACGGGTTTTTGCCAGCAATCACTCGGCCAACTCGGGGAAAAGCTTGTCTAGACCATAGCTTCATTAAACTTAAAGGTACTACTGCACAGGGAATCGTCTATGAGTCCTCGGTAACAGATCATCACCTAGTGCAGCTTGGAATCAACGACTCTAATCCAAAAGCCAAACTAAAAAACCGATTCAAACTCAAAACCGACTACTAGCTCGACTGGGCCGATGTTACCTCCGCTACAAGTATTGATGATGCAGTTCTTTTTTCAATAAGACCCTGACGGACATCATTAATAAACACACCTCAAAAACTAAAATCAGTCTTTCTAAATTTAACTTAAAGCCCTGGATTACGCCGGGCCTTCTTAGATGCATCCGTCATCGAGACATTCTTAACGCTCAAACAATCCAGCAACCAACAATCCCAAAATGCAATGATGCCCTAAAAAGGTTCTACTCAAGATACAGAAACTACTGCAACGACATTCTGCGTCAGCGCAAAACTGATTACGACAGGAAAGAATTAGAAAAAAACAGCAAGGAACCAAGAAAGCTCTGGCGGACTATTAAAGAAATATGCCATGTCCCTAAGAGAACCAGCGACAACCAAGAATTGTTGAAACAATGGAAACAACAACAACTACATTGATATTGCAACGAGTACTTTGTCTCGGTTGGTCAGAAGTCAGAACCTTGCAACCAACATCATAAATGGGCGGCCAATAACGGGGAACGAACAATGCCTCGGTGTTGAAGGCAATAATCCACCCAAAGACTCGCTGTTTCTACTCCCTACTGACAACCAAGATATTACGGTCTCAAAGACGATAGCGCTCCAGGTCTCGACGAATTTCGGCCTTTGCTATTTAAACACATAAAGAGATACATATTGGAATCCCTAAAATACATATGCAATCTGAGCATGGAAATCTTTTCTTATTTTATTTTGTCCTTTTTAGATATCGATACCCATCACGTCTGCGGAGTTTCGCTAGCTAACTTAATTTGATTTGTACTGAATAGAATTTATAAGAACATGTTAGTGTAGTGATTAGTAGTATATTTATTTTTCAGAAAGATTTCTCCAGAACGTCAGCCCTGCATTTTGGTCAATCCATCTGTTTAACAGTGTTTCGGTAAGATTGTTATTTCATAGAATGAATAAGAAGTATTTTGCTGTTTAATCTATGCTATATTATTACTTGTTTTTCACATAATTCAACCCTGAAGAACCAACGGTCGTGTCTTCGACGTCTGGAATGCGCCATTATTCTGGAGTAGAGGCCTCTACTTCTGGGGCATCCCGTTCTTTCGGTAAGATGGTTATTTCAAAGACTCGTTTTATAAGCTGACCAAAGCAGAAGTCTTAATCCAGCCAGGACAAAATGTAACTCTGTCTCCCTTGGTACAGGTTATGGTCGGCCGACTCCAAGAACTAAGGAGACTGTCCAGACACCCCTACCACTATATAGTAGAGGAGCTCAATAAGGTGAGTGCTTCCACTTCAGAGGATGCCCCAAACTAGGAGCCCCCACACCACTGACAATCTCATTTATCAATGATGGGGATGAAGAAGAGTACGTCAGTGCCCGAGCGTGGCAACCAAATAAGCTTTTTTTATTTCGATTATGGATAAGTTAAGTAAGATAAGTAAAAAAATATTGAATAAGTTATTTGGAAAGAAACCAAAAACAGAAATTCATGTGTACTGAATTTCAAGTTAATCGGTCCAGTAGATTCGAAGCAAATTGGCTATGACAGACAGACAGAGACACAAGTGGTCCGATAAGGATTCGGTAAAAACTGAAAACCGTACCTTGGAACCCTAAAAAACTATACAGAATGAAAAGTGAATGGTAAATAAAAAATGTCTTCTCAGTAAACAATAGCAGGTGACCTCTTAAAGACCTATCACAAGGTTACTAATTGTTTGTGATGTCATAAAGATCCAATATCCAATGCACATAATATTTTTTGTTAATTTGATCATTAAATTCTCCTGCTCCCTGTACAGGGAGGGCCAAGACTAAAGCTGGTAGGTACCTTAGGAACAAAAAAGGTAAAACAAAGTATAGATAGCCTGCCCCTAAGATGACTCTGAACAATATTTTGACCCAAAACTAGCAAACCAAAACAACACCCCACCCAAAATGTTATAATGTCACCAGTGTCAGACAACATATACCAGCCTATTATTGTCTAACTGCAGGGCACAGGTGTCTTCTCATACAGAAAAGGCATGAGCATTGATCACCATGCTTACTCAAGACGGGTTGGCAATTTCAGGCTTATAATTATTTCTTTCTTTAAAATCCAGGTTTCCTCACAATGTTTTTTCATCAGCATCGCAACATCATGTGTCTGATATTAATGTTGAAATTGGCCTTTTTGGCGCAACCGCTATGCCGCCAATGCTTTAAAAACACGAGTGTGTGGCTCACCACACACCTGTGTTTTTAAAGCATTTCATATTCCTATTTTGTTTTATAAGTCGTGTTTCATGGACTGTTGCTGAATAAACATTATTTTCTTATAAACATGTTTTTTTTCTTGTCACACCTTTAGGTAAATCCTGCAATGTTCTAGAGATTCGGAAATCCTCAGATGACAATGATACCTACTATTGGATAAGCCATATGATGTCTAAGGCAGCCAATTTAAATATCATTTGAATAGAAAACACCTCGCGCCGCCAGTGATACTTTCTGACCGGCACCAAAAGATGGAAATAATTTCCTTGAAAGCCATAAATGTTAAAATTATGAACACACGATACGAATGCCAAACAAAAACGAAGCTCTAAACCTAGGGAATTTCGAGTACGATAGATTTTGAATTTATTTTATACTAAAATACACACAAATTTAGAGAACGAGGATAGATACATTTTTATGGCCTACAGATACGAAATACATTCAATCAAGACAAAGCGACACCAAACACGGTCAAACACCAACCAAAGCAACGACGTACTTCAGTACTTCATAAAACTAGACGTAAAACTTTTTTTACTTTGAATGCTGTCAGCAGTACTACTTAATCTGTGCTGTCAGCATTGAAAGTTGCCACAGCACAGACTCTAAATTCTGTCTGTGGTAGAAGCACTGACGTATAGGTAGAAGTTATTATTCGATTTCGATTCAAACCAGGGTTGCCAGCTCTTAAAAAAAAATCCTTAAACAAGGGCGAATGCTTTATTGTTTGACGCGTTTGATCAAACACCAATAAAAGGTTATTTTGGCGCATCGCTGAAGTCGGAACTAACGCTACCATCTTTTTATGATAGATAAATATTTACTAATGCACAGTATAGCAGTTTGTTTTTTCTGCGATTGTAACCGAACATATCCAAAAAAATATTGACCTACAAAGCAAAGTCACTTCTAAAACCGCGTCTGCTGCTACCCTATATACTATTGTAGTCTGTAGTCTGTGGCTGCGCCCATAGTTGCGTGTAACAGGTTGCGTGTAACGATTTGTATGATTTTGATTTAGGCCACGCCCCCAAATCGTGTTTGTAACTGTTTGAAATACGCAACTTTCCCCTTTTTCCCCTTCCTCCCGGACCTCGGTGACGAGCACACGTCTAATAAATCCACGCAGTTTTATTTTAATTATTATAAATCAAAATTAAACTCAAAAAATCCGTTCGAAAAAATAGGAGTGCATAAATCATAGGAGCAACACCACAATACTCGTACGAATTTCACGCTAATTATCAAAGTATAGAAATGTAAATGATCTCCGTGACAAGAAAAATGTTCGATGGTCGCTCCATTGTTTTCCTTGTTCAGTATTGAAAGAGAAAACCGGTCAAGTGCGAGAGGGTCATGCGTGGAAATACAATTCTTTGTTTTTAGGAAGGAGACAATAATAAATACATTCTTTTGAAAGTAATGTAGGTTATTGTATATTTGCCATATTTTTCTTCAATCTTGTTAAAAGTAACAAAATATGAAATATCATGAGTTTATGAGTTGACCGCTAACAAAAAATAATTTTGCCATTCATTTTAATGTTTTTTGTCGATTCCCAAATGAAATTCACGAAAATACCTATTTGAATTTCAACTTCCGTACTTTAAAATATATCGATTTTTTCTTCTTTGATATGTATGTATAAAGGTAGTAATAACACGAAACTTTAATTACATAAGCAAAAAAAACTCAACCTTGTCTGTTTAAGAGTCTTTTTTCACCTTAGTCGAATAGTTTAACTAAATGCATTATTGATATTTTGCAATAAATTACGAATTTCAATAAGTACTTGATATTTGCCATATTTTATTTATGAAAATAAAATGTAATTTTGATGTTTTTTTCCAAGGATTAAGATCTGGCCTTCTTACCTAGTTAAACAGATTAAAAAATGTTTTTTTTCCACAAATATAATACAATACCAATCAATGTGCTTTTTACAAAGGGCACTTTTTTCAAGTCCACGAGCAAAGACAAATGTGCCTATTTCTGTTTTTGTAGGTAAGTAATTAATTTATAACCAGCCATGATAATTAAAATGTTTAGGAAGTATAATCAGTTTTATGATCATTAAGAATAACGTAATAAACCAATAAAAAAAAAAAAAAAAAAAAAAAACTATGCGCAGACCCGGCTTAAGCATCATCAACAATACCAAACCCGCCTGCATACTTTATTTTTTCACACCACCTTGCTTTAAATTATATTCGGTTTCTGTGGCGCACGGCACGCAAAGAACAATGTATGGCCCAAACAAATTTTTGTTGACATTTATTTTTGCATCTTCGGATGAAAAATATGTAAAAGTGCAGAGTTTGAACAGTTTTGTCTTCAGTTATACATATATATTCCAGTTACTGTTTGAACTTCTAGAATGGATTGACCACCTATAATATCATTAATAGAAGTGCATTTAACAGCAAAATAAACTACAGACTACGTAAGTATTCAGAATTTTATTAAAAGTCTAGCTAAACGCGACATGCGTAGGTCAGCCACATAGCCCACATGTATCACGGCGACATAAATAAATGTTCAGAAGAATATTTATTCAATAATCTTTCCCAACTATCTTTAGGACAGATATATATTATATAATTGATTTTAATTCTATGGTACGAGAAGCAGTGGTGGCCCAGTGGTAACGGCCGTGGCTTACGAGCAGTACGTCATAGGCTCGAACCCAGACAGGTGCTATAATTTGTATAAATTATTTCATCACCACTGCTCTCAAAACGGTGAAGGAAAACATCGTGAGGAAACCGGCTTAACCTACAACCGAAAATTCGAAGTCAACTAACTTCTACTAACCCGCACTCGCCCCGCGTGGTGGATAACGGCCCACTCTCTCTCACCGAGAGGAGGCTGTGTCCCAGCAGTGGGAACATTATAGGCGGATTATAATAAGGTAGAGGAAGGTATATAAAAATAAAACAAAATATATTTTTTAATGTTTATTTTTTATCGTCCCTAACCACAAAGTCATCAAGAAAACCTGCGGTAACCAACATATTTTGTTGATGTCTGGCCCATACTAGGTACCTTATTACGGTCATTGAATGAGCGGAACATCCAACAGTTCGTCTTCCAACTAAACAACTACAAGTCTACAACAGTACTCTACTATCCCTGCTCGACCTATTGACACATATGTTGCAGTTGACACGTTGGTATTTTTGATCGAAGGTTGACACACATGGGGCGTGTAGGCTTTTCATTGCTTCCCATCGTGTTATACAAATCGATGCACGCACTACAATATCTAAGATATAAATGTCGTCGTAGGTATAGGAAAATAATCAGAATCCAAGCAAGAACTAATCTCCGGTATCGTCGGATATTAGTTCTTGCTTACGTACCTCTGTCGAGTGGTCGAGACCTATTTGACGGACAGGGCCGTCATCTACCCCGGTCGCCACGGAGAGTGGAACCAGCGAGAGATGTCGTGCGATGTCCCACAGGGATCGGTCCTCGGGCGGCATCTGTGGGACATCGGAAACTACACTGTTCTAAACTTAAGTATGACATACACAAAACAAACAATTAACGGAGACTTCGACCGCGAGCGTGTGTAAAAATTACCCGGGCGATAAGTCTAATCTTGTTTGTACGCGCTCTATTCAGGCGCATCACTGCATTTCGATTTTCGGTATAAAGTCCATTTCACGAAAGAAGTCCCGCAGACGTGGCGCTGCAGGCATGGGTTATTTTAGGAATGTTGTTAACTTAGCATACAATAATAATTAGTTCCACTTATTTCCGCGGGACTTCTTTCGTGAAATGGACTTTAACTCCGATTCAAAATTATCGGTGCCGAAGTCGGAGTCGGGGGTGTAAAATTAATCGGAATTCCCGACCGTTCCGTTGGAGTCGAACCTCCGTAACAACTCTGCTTAAGATTATAATAAATGGCTCATAAACAGAGAAAGGAACTACGTTCCAACCGGGTGTCGCGCGACGTCTTGATTAGTATGAAAAATTTACTTAAAGTGATAGTGGTAGTTGGTTTTATTGATATAATAATTTATGTGTAAATACTTAAATTATTATTTAAAAAAACTAATGTCTACGCTAAATGCTTCTACTTCGTTCACCTAGTTTATAGTATGTACGTGTATTCAAGGAAGTAATTTGCATGTGAAGCACCTAATTTCCAGATCGTTTAAAATTGTTTGATGAACACCACAAATTCACTTGCTTGTCCAACATTTTTGACCATACATGGAAGACACTAACGGCACTCCTACGTCAGTTTTTATTCCCCAACAGCGACGTCAAAGCATAAAATTCATTCACGGTTTTGCCCGGAAAATGCGTTCCGAGTGGAACGCATTTTCCGGGCAAAACCGTATAAAAACTGACGTAGGAGTGACGTTAACACTTTTATCGCTAGTTCCACAAAAAGGTCAGACAAAAGTGACTGGGCCATAATGTTAAATAAATTGTTCTAATGCTAGATACACACGTAGTGACTTTAATCGCTGGCAAACCGTAGACGATTTCAAAATCTCTCGTCCATACACTCATTTTGACAGCCGATTTGTCGCTGGCAATGTCAAAATCTATAATTGGACGTGATATTTTCAAATCACCAGAGACTCACTGGGGCGATGGCGCGTGGCGCCAAAAGTCACTGCGTGCTACAATGCAAACTAGCATAAGTTGCCTGTTGCACTATAGCAAACCTTTAGTACGACTATGGGCACATCTCTAAATTAAAAATCTTGGGCTGTGGAAAGTTGGAAACTCGCAACTCCACTGACGCAATTAATGGCCGAACCCAATTACTTATTTTCAGTTAAAGACAGATCGTTATTGATGATAGACAGTATAATTATATCTATGCTAGGATGGCGTCTCACAATCATTGATAAAGGCTATCTATCTAACGAAAACAATAAGTAGGTTTTACTTCGCCCTCCCGTGCGTTCCATTACAACCAACATCACTTTAAAAAACAACGTGTGTAATTAGGGTTAAGTATATTAAAACTTCTTTGTTTTTTACTTCTAATTAAGTTACTGGATTAAGATATAATTCTGTAGAGCCATATTTGTTATTGCCGCGAATCAAAATACAACCTGTTACTGACCTGCAAATTGCAAAAAACGTAATAAAATTTGAATTTCGCGGGCTACCTTAGCGCATTAATGTTATTATTTTTTTTAACTTAAATTCATGGTGGAATGGTGCTTGCACGGGGCGTGTTAGTAAGGGGGGGTTAAATTTCTGTTATTTTTTGCTAGGGCGCACGTTTTTCGAGATATTTGAATTTAATTTTTTTTTTTTACTTTAAATAAAAAAAACATCTATGATCATTATTGCAAGTACTAAAGAGTTCATTTTAGCTTGGCTACTCTACGTTTATCCCTGCAATTCGGGGAATAGCCAAATCCGCCATCTGTAGTACTGTCATGTCAAACAAATCGTATATTGGGACCATTGAGATAGGTAGGTTTATATGTCAATGATTTAGACGCATACGTTGGCATTTTCATACAAATATATATCTGTTGTAGGCGATACACCCTCCCATCAGTAGATAGCGTGGGCCGGTAGAGATTATTGGGACGTTAAAACCATCGATAGATATATTTTTATATCTACAGTAGGCCGAAACTGGTGATATATATGTTATTGGGTTCGGCCGTTAACCGTGCGAAGCCAGAAGAAAAAAAAAAAAAAAAAAAAACTGACGCAATGAGGTTGGCCGGTGAAAACTTTGAATAGGTGGCGCTAGCATAGCTTTCACCTGTCAAGTTTTTGTTGTGTTTTGGCTTCCCATATTGATTGCGTTTTTCTTAAATTATTGAAAGAACTGTTGCGAAAAAACCATGTATTCGACATGGCGGATAAGCGAGTTAAAAACTGAATTGAAAAAACGAGGTGCATCTTTACGAGGAAGGAAAGCAGACCTTGTCGACAGATATAACCTATCAAACATTTCGCCTTCTAAATACATGATTTTGAAAGAGAGATTGCTAGCTTGGTTCTCGTTTTCGTACTATACTTTGGTACAAAACGTTTTATCGAAAGTAAAAGCCTTCAAGTTAGTGCCTTTAAGTTTTTTCTATCAAGACTGAACTCACTTGTTTTGTTTACAGATTAGAGTGTATGACCGAAGTTTCAACTTTGGAAACATAGGAACTCTAAGTCACGATGATCCCTTAATGGACGTTCCTCACTCCAGTACGTATCGGGACATTAACGGCAATACTGCACTACCACCGCTTACAAAAATGCATATAAGGCAATATTTTTGCTTGTAAGTACTTACCATTATTTTGTATCATTACTACCTCAATAAAAAATGTGTATATCTGTAACCAAGTCAGTCATAGATAGATACCAAAAAATGTAAAGAATTTTTGTTCAGGTTAACATTATGAAATCCAAAGTCAAATTATATCCATGTGTAGCCCTCCTGACATCATGCATGAGCTTAAGTTTATGTAAGTCCACAGGTTTAAAGTTAAATATTTTGTTACAGTGTTAATAAGAAATTAAATGAAGCCAAAGCCTTATATGAGTCGCGATACCTTATCTTGGCAAGGGCAATAACTGTAGGTGACTCAACTTATATAAAAGGTTTCTGCAAAAAAACGATGAAGGCTCTGCAATATGAAGTAGATATAAAAATCCAAAAAAATGGAACTCCACAGGAATCACACTGAGAATGTCCTGCTGGAAGTGGCATAGAAGCCAAATGTAAACATGTTGCTGTACTCCTATGGGGAGTTGAACACATGGTAAATGACAAGATAATGTTACTTCACCAAGTGTGTACGCAAAGGTTGCAGGCTTTTCACGTGCCGAAAGGTCAATTTACAGCATCACCCATAGCTGCACACAACTTGCCAAGAAAAAAACCTGATGGAAGGTTTATTCCTTATCCCACACAAAGAATTATCAAAGAAGAATATAATGATAAAATCAGGAACCTAATATTAAATTACCCAAATTCTACAATGCCATTAAAGCAGTTATTTGATCCTGCAAATCCTTATGTTATTGGAGCAGATCATGCTTATACATCTAAAAATCCTGAAAATGAAACTCTGGAGAAACTAAATCTAATAAAAATCTGTGAAGAAAGCATACATAATATTGAGCAACTCACACGAGGACAGAAAAACTGTTCAGTATGGTATGATGAGCGGAGACACCGCATTACTGCCAGTAAGTTCCACACAGTTTGCCACTTAAAAGATTCATCGAAGGCAAGTTACAGCAGGCAACTCCTAAATCAAAGACCCTTTACATCAAGGGCAACGACCCATGGAATAATGAACGAAGAGGCTGCTATAAAACTGTATGAAACAAAATATGGGTTAACAATTGAGGATTGTGGATTACACATAAGCAAGCACAGACCATATTTAGGTGCCTCACCAGATGGCCTACTGGGAGACGACACAATTATCGAAGTAAAATGCCCGTATTCCACCAGGGATGCAATGATCACACCAGTGACTGTTCCGTATCTGGTTAATGATATAAAAAATCATAGTTTAATGTTAAAAAAAACTAGCCCTTATTATTATCAGATACAGGCCCAGCTATATTGTACTAATAGATTATTTTGTAATTTAATTGTGTATACATTTAAGGCCCTAGAAGTAATATATGTTTCAAGAGATGAGGAATTTATTTCAGAGATGTTAGAAAAAGTTGATAACTTCTATAACAATTATTTTAAACAAGCAATTTTGAATAAATATGTATATAAAAATTATGATTTAATTAAAAGCCAATAATAAATAAGTAAGATGTACCTGTAATAAGATTTTTTAATTTTTTAAACAACTTTAGTGCCTATTTTAGTTAAATTGTATTTTTTTTTGTTATTGTTAATTATTTTCAATGATATGGAAATATTCGTACGCCGATACTTACGGCTAAACATGATTGGACTCAAATGATTGTAATATTTTGTATGTATACAATGTTTAATTAAACAAATAAAGAAATCTTATCTTATTCTTTAGTAAAGTAAATTATTAGTTACTATGTTGTGAAAATAAAACGAATGAACATAATTATTTTAATTTCTTTTTATTATCCACAATCCTTTCTCTAAAATTACACAACATTAAACAAATAAAAAATATCTCAGAGGCCAATGGCACATAAAATGAAACTAAAGGTGTTTGCAAAATTTTATAAGTTTTTGTTAAGCCTATTAATCATTCTATGTGTACTCTTTGACTTGCAAGTCTCTGATCACGCTTTAATACAAAGCCTGGCAACTGTGATCTACCTTTCAAGAAAGCAGGTATATTAATTGATACATTTTTCACTGCAAACAAGTCCTGGACATTAAACCCTCTATCAGCCATGACACTTATCACCTTCATCACACAAATTAATCAATGAGCTGCGTTCAATCATCTGCCTGTCACTTGTTGCTCCTCCATAACCTTGTGAACAATAGGACAGGAGTCCACCTGGTGTTGACCCCACCAAAAACTTAATAGTGTTTGTGTTTTTATAAGTGCTGTATGTGGCTCTCTGAGATATTGGATTACTTGGCTTAGCAATAGGTACTTCGGTTGCATCAATAATAACTCTTGTATTGTTGTTGTGATCTTTGAATATCTCAGGCATGTAATAGTCCACTAAATCACGTCGGGGCCAAATATCTATGAGGGACCACACATCATTTATAAATAGAAGCCAAGTTACTAATATATTTGAAACTACTGTTTTGCTTACATTAAACATTTTAGCTATTTCATAATCTGGTTTATTGCGTCTGAGCTTTATCAATAACATTAGGAACTGGTCTTCAACTGACACACCTACTACTTGATTCCAGCGGAATTTTAAATTATTTGCCATAGGTAAAAGAGTATTGAGCACTAGATTTAGTTTTGAGTAGGATTCTAATCCAGTGTAAAACAAAACTGCCTCATCATCTGTGAACAACAAATCTGTAGAAAAGATTCTTATAGTAGCACTTGTCTGTGTTCCGGAAGACTTATATTGGGCTGGGAGAGGGATTGTTTCCTCTAGTTCTTCAGTAACTTCTGCTTCTACGTATTGTTCACTCGCAATATCCGGTGTGTTTGTGTGATGGTCTTGGGTAAAATTGTCAATGTCATATACATTTTCAGGAAGACTCAAATCTTCTAAACTGGGAGTTTGTATAGCAGATGTGTCTGTCTCTTCAAAGTGTGCCTTTCTAATATTTCTGTTTGATAACCGCTCTTCTCGAGCTTGAGCGTCTTGTGAAAGAGTTTTAGTAGTCCAAGGGAACACTGATGGGACTGCTGTTTTTTTCAGGTAACGGTGCTTGTTTTCAATACCTAGAAACAACCAAAAAGGATAAAGAACACATTTGCATTATGTTGCTGAATATTTATAGAACACAATTAATGCCGTACCTGTATAAAAACTAGTTTTATGGTAATCTGTTTCCAAGAAATGTTTACGACATAACCTCGAATTTTTTTCCGGCTTGAAGTTTTGTCTCCGTATGGCTTTTAGCCACTTTTTTGTTATTGCTGAATCTTTAGGAAACTGATGCGCACCGATTTCCTTACAATAAGGTACTTCACAAATCTTTGGCATTGTGAAAATAATTACAATAACAAATGTTCCTTAGAAAATGGTTTTGTTTTGGTTAAAGCTATGCCAGCGCCACTTTGACACTTGCCAACCCCATTGCGAAATGTCAAACATCAAACTAAATACAATAGCACATTATTGTCTTTTTTGCTTCTATCAATTCAGAAAACTGATGATGATAACATATTATTCGGGGGATAAAGTTTGGTGTTACAGTTAATTACCCATCATCTGGTACATCCAAAATTTGATTATACTTCTCTAAAAGCTGAAGGATGTCGTCTCTAAGCATACATTAAACTTTTGGTAACAGGGTCCCTAATATCGTCACATCCACGGCAAACTTACGAATCTGCAGTTTTAGTAAAATCGATATTTAGATGAAAAACTGTACGTAATGTGGTTCTACACACCGTGGCAAAAATACGTATTTCTGTCTCTGACGGTTACAGAATTCAAATTGTTCGATTCTGCGTTTTATGTTATTACACCCACAGTAAACTTACCAAATTCATTTAAGATATTTTAGCGCAGTAGAATTTATAAAGTTCGAGTAAAATGTGCCACTGTCAACTTACGAATCTGGTATATTCGTGAATTTACCTTGGTAGCAACTATTATTTAAGTGGGTCAAGTATCCAAAGGCAAACATACGAATGTGGCATATTCGTAAATTTACATTGGTAGCAAACATTATTAAAATGGGTCAAGTAACCCAAGGCAAGTATACGAATGTGGCATATTCGTGAATTTACCTTGGTAGCAAACATTACTAAAATGGGTCAAGTAACCCAAGGCAAACATACGAATGTGGCATATTCGTGAATTTACCTTGGTAGCAAACATTATTTAAATGGGTCAAGTAACCCAAGGCAAGTATACGAATGTGGCATATTCGTGAATTTACATTGGTAGCAAACATCATTAAAATGGGTCAAGTAACCCAAGGCAAACTTACGAATGTGGCGTAATCGTGCATTTACAATTGTTACGAATACTATTTGTTGAGGAAATAACTTTTAACAATTATGCGAATTTGCTTATTTATTATTAAATAAGTGAACTTACTTACAGAAACTTATGAAGGTTTTCAAACGTGGCGCGAATTTTAAAATTCGTTGGTGTTTGGAGTTTCCACATTTTATGCCTAAAAGATTTTATCGAATAATAGATTTTTATTAATAATCTAAAACAAACAATCGATTTAAGTACTTGATTTAATAATATGCAATATCGATTAAATTGCACATCACTAATTTATTGGTTGCATCACTTTTTTACTCTCGTTGTTAACTGTGCTCTGGTTAAAAGTTTGATTAATAATTATTGTGTTTATTAAAATTCACGTGCTTTGTTTTTCAACATGAAGAGAAGTGATAAGATGCTACGTAAAGTGTTCGAAGCTGAGAGAAATACAAGTAAGTATATTATATTATTTTAGGTTATTAGTTACATACTTTTCTTTGTTAAAAGGTTGTTAATTCAAATGATTTTAGAACAGAAAGTTCACAACTGTCTTGGCTAGTTCTATTTTATTGTTAAAGAAATTGTGTGTAGGTATTATGTAAATCTACCAACTTACAACTTTGTTTTTATTTTGTCCTCGCGTCGCGTCGTACGTAAGTAAGATAGGTATTTAACGTAAGTAAATTACTTTCAATCTAAAACTGAGCGCCCCTCCACTGCTTGTTACGTACACATTTCAATAATTTGTATAGAAAACCCAGTGAAGTTGCCAGTGGCGTTCAGAAGAAAAGATCTCTCCAAGCAATTTTACCAGAGCGTCATTTGTTTCGTGGTTCGGTATTCAATTTCAGTGGTGTTTTTATCCGCGCTGATATAGAATGAAACAAAATAAACTTGAACTACTTTTTAAATCAAAAACGATTGGACTTAAGGTTAATGCTTCACAGACCGGGAAGTTTAAATAAAGAGACATGTAAAGTTGGTTTATGCGTGGTAAATCCTGGCACAGCATGATACACGAATTTTAGTCATTCTTACATAGCTAACTGCACTACCTATTAACGCAAAATACGCGCTTTGATGTGGAGTGACGGACACCAGCCCGTATTACCTATTATCTAACCTTACTTTACTTATTTACCTTAGGTACTTACCTTACTTACCGTACGTAATTACATTACTTACTAGTCCGGGATCTCGTGATCCGTAATAACATACCACTGGACCAACGAAGCAGTCACGTTTTTAAACTAACTTAAAAATAATATTACTTTCAGGAGCAGCAGAGTTGGAAGAAACAATTAGTAGAAGAAGTAATACATCAAAAAAAACTCAACAACCACCAAACATAATGAAAGAAAATTTATCTATTGATATATCCTTATCCGATGGCCCTACTGAAGAATGCCTTCCTGTATCACTATCAATAGCTAACGATGCATCTTTACAGACCCTTGATTCCATAGACTCCGAAGCAGTTGCAACGCCGGAGGCACCATTATACTCACCGATAACTCCAATTGACCGAAACATTTTTCTATCTGGAGGTAATACAACAATCGAAGCAGTTGTAACGCCGGAGGCACCATTATACTCACCGATAACTCCAATAGACCGAAACATTTTTCTATCTGGAGGTAATACAATAATTCCTGAAAGTCCCGAAAATTCTTCACCAGTTCGTAATATGTCACCAGATACTCTTAAATTGTTCGAAACACTGAATCATAGTGATTTCAGTGACGACGACAGTGTTAAAGACCCCGATTTCATTGCTGATGAAGACCTCCATAATAATTCATCTGATGAATCTACTTCACATACAAACATTGTAGCACTAGTTCATGTAGAAAATTCTTTGAATTCAGAATACTGTCATACATCGGATACAACTCAACAGCCAGAAATAATTCACGATAATGCTGTTTCAACTGCTATAATTGGGGATGACGACATCCAGGAATCTCAAAAAGTAGATGAAAGCAATTCGCGATCACATTTTCAAGTGGTTGTCTCCAAGCCACTTAAGAGAAGATATTCTGAAAATGACTTGCAACAGTTTCATCAAACACATCAACCATTAAAAAAGTTAAGAAGTGCTTCTATATCTATTGCGTGTGAGGACAGAGTGCAGAAAAAACCAAAGTACAATACACCAAAGAAGAAACATATTTCTGACCCTTCTAAATGGAAGAGACATATTGAGAGGGAGAAACGTTTCAAAGGTGAAGCTTACAAAACTATCAAAGGTAAATTTGTTTCAGCTATGCCTTTGAAGCAACCTAAGTGTCTGGCAATCCCAAAACATAAATGCAATTCTAATGTACCTGAAGAAGCGAGAAAGAAAATTTATGAGTCTTTTCGAACTCTGAGAACTTTAGAAGCACAGCGTCAATTTGTAATTCAGCACGTTAAAAAAGAGAAGAAGAAAAGATCAACAACAAATGGCCCTTCACGCAAAGATTTTACACACCATTATTCTTTTACAATAGGACACGAAAAGGTCAGTGTATGCAGAGATTTCTTTTTGGACACCTTAAATATAAAAGAAGGAATTATAAGGGGTGCTTTGAAGAAAGTTTCTTCAGAAGGTGTTCTTTTAGCAGATTCTAGAGGCAAGAAACCGCCATCTAACAAACTTTCTAATGATAGATTTAATCAAATTAAAGAACATATATTTTCATTTCCTGCCATGGAATCACATTATTGTAGGAAGAACACAGAGTATAAATACCTTGATTCTGGACTGAATTTAAAAATAATGTATTTGCTGTATAAGGAAAAGTGTGAAGAAGAAGGAACCAAGCCAGCAGGTATAGAAACATACCGAAAAGTTTTTAGATCCTATAAATTAAAATTTCATGTGCCTAAAAAAGATCTGTGCAAAAAGTGCGTAGCTCACAAAGAGTTAAAAAGTAATGACATGATTAACTCTGAAGACGACAGTCATTCCAAGCATCTTAAGCGACGGGACGATGCTTATCTGCGTCGAGACGCTGATAAAGCAGCAGCAAAGAATGATACGAAAACTTTGGCTTTCAATTTTGACCTAGAAGCGGTCCTTCAAACCCCTAAAGGTGCTTCTGGACCATTCTTTTACGTTCGAAAACTAGCCGTTTACAATTTGACATTTTATAAATTTGGGGATCAAGATGTCGATTGTTTTACTTGGGATGAAACTGAAGGCAAGCGAGGAAGCATTGAGATAGCGACTTGCGTTTATAAATATATTTCGACTTGCGTTTATAAAAACAACAAACACATACTACAAAACTATGTAGTGGGTACTCCGCGGTTAGTGACAGTGGCCAACAATCAAAGGTTGCATACGCGGTGCCATGGAATTGTTGTTAAAAGGACACAAACAAGCAACGAAAATAAATGAGGTCATTTATATGCCGGAATTGTCAACAAATCTTATTTTTGTTGAAAAAATGACAGCTAAAGGTCTTGAAGTGCATTTTAACACACAGAAATGTAATATTTATTGTGGAAATAATATAATTGCAGTTGTTAGTATATTTTGTACTTACTTCATTTTATTGTATAGATTCAAGTGTTATGAGTATATGTGACCAGACGACAGACAGCTGTGCTGCTGGGGAGTTTGTTGCGCCACTTCTTCTTCCCAGCTGCACTAGAAAGTGGTGAAGGGTGGGCGTTTTTGGGGGACTGTCTCATGTAATTTTTGAAGTTCGAAAAGTTCTGATTCTCAGCCTAGTTTGAATAAATGACTTTTGATTTTGCTTGATTGATTGATTGATAAGATTCATCTCGAACATTTATATGCCAAAGTTATGCTTCCCTTTTGCAGTTAGAGGGAATATTTTTCCCACCAATATAAACCAATAAAAAAAAAACAAAATTTCTATTTGCAATTTTATTTTTCGACCTGACAACACTAACGTAACATTATGACGTTTGTTTCTGTTTTTATTTGACATTGACAGATTCATTTTTTGTCAAAGTTCTTGAAGTGAATGTTCAAAACTGGCGGTTTTTTGTACTGCGAGAGAAATCGGTACATCTTTGCAATAGAGTGGTGAAAAAAGGTAAGTTCTTCTAGACGTTGTGCTTTTGAATGTTATTTCATAGATGTAAGACGTATTTTTTATGTATCTGCCACGAATTTTCATTTATGTCGATTTTTGTTGGTGGGAAGAATATTCCCTCTAACCGTGAAGTATCCGCTTTCTACTAACAGAAAATATTCCTTTATTGTGGTAAAGCAATAAAAACAGTTACCATAACTGTTTTTATTGCTTTGCGACTCAGGAATAAAGGTTTTGGTGGTCTTATTATTGGTTTTCCTCGGGGCTTGGTGTGGTTTTTGCATGGCTTTTGTTTTTTATTTGCAGATTGATAAAAAATAAAAAAAACTCGGAGATGACGATATTGAGAAGGAGTTGTACGGTATGTTCGGTTTGTCAGAACCGGAAGAGTCTGAAGATGGCGAAGAATCAGAAGAGGATGACGTTCCGTACAATGTCACGAAATTACAGCGAATTTTAGGGGATTTAGATGAACCAGACCTTCGATCTACTGCAACAATCCGAGCATCGTTATCGCCTCAACCATCTACATCATCTGATGCGGAGGTCCCATGCGTTGAGCCTTTACTTGTAATACCTCCACCTACTGTGACAGAACCTGTTGCGTCTTCATATGCAGTGCCGTTACCTAATGTGCCGCAACCAGCTGTACTGCTACCTGCTGAGCCTCCTATGTCACGTGAGTTACCTGTAAAAGGTAGAGGACGAGGAGCTAGGACGGAACGTGGATCTGGAACGGGACGTAGATCTGGAACGGGACGTGGACCTAGGACAAGGCTAGGAAGTGGGGCTGGATATGAAGACAGCGATTCATCTGAAGATAATGCGCCACCAGAATCAGAAGCAGAGTCAGAAGCAAGTGATTCTGACAGAGATGAAGAAGCGTGGAAAAAAACCTCGTGGACTGATATAAGGCCACAGCTTGAGTCCTTTGATAGTGTTCCAATGACTCCGATACGCGTGTTACCATCTAATGCCAGGCCTATCCGATATTTTGAAAAAAAAATTACACCAGAAGTTTTTGAATTAATTATTACAGAGACTAACCGATATGCGAGTCAAAACAACGTAATAGGCTGGACCATACTAGACATAAAAGAATTGAAGGCTTTCCTAGGTATCTTGATTATTATGGGATACAATATTTTACCTACTTTCGAATTGTATTGGTCATCGGATCCCGAATTTAGAGTTGACGAAATAGCTTCCACCATGACATTCCGAAGATTCAAGCAAATTTTACGTTGTTTGCATCTAAATGATAATTCTAAACAACCTGCCAGATTCAGCCCCGAGTATGATAAGCTATTCAAAATTCGACCATTATTGACGCTTATCAACACCGCTTTTCAAGAAAATGCGCACAACTCTTCATCCCAGTCAATAGATGAATCAATGATTCTTTTCAAAGGAAGGTCTTCATTGAAGCAATACATGCCAATGAAGCCAATAAAAAAGGGTTTCAAGGTGTGGTGCCGCTGTGACGGTACAACTGGTTATCTGTACGAGTTTGAGGTATATACCGGAAAAGATGGTGACAGAGTAGAAGACAATTTAGGAGGAAAAGTGGTCACGAAGTTAACAGAAAAATTGAAACGAATGGCGGCAGTGCCTGTTACGTTTGACAATTTTTTTTGCAGTTATAATGTCATGAATTATTTGCATGTAAATGATATTTCTGCGAGCGGTACTGTACGCAGGCAAAGAGCAGACTTACCGAAACTTGTAAAAAGTAAAAGAAAACTAAAACTAAGAAAAGGGCAGTACAAATGGAGAGTGAAGGAAACGTGGCCTTTGTAATCTGGCAAGATACAAAAGAAGTTTTATTTATGACCAATGCTTTCCATCCGAAGGACAATGAAACATCTCTATCCAGGAAAGAAAGAGACGGTTCTAAGACAGATGTAGTGTGTCCTGCAGTAGTGAAGGAGTACACAAAAAGAATGGGTGGAGTAGATCACTTTGATCATATCAAAGGGACATACTCAGTTGGGCGAAGGAGCAAACGGTGGTGGCTTCGCATATTTTATTTTATTTTTGATGCCTGCATAACAAATTCATTTTTACTCCAGGGAAAGAATGCGAATGCAACCAAATTTTCCAACCTGGAGTATCGTATAGCTCTAGCCAGAGGACTTATTGGTTGTTTTTCTTCCCGAAAACGTCGTGCTGATGGAACCAACTACGTCGTAAGAAAAAAAGTTGCTGTATCTGAAAATTACCAAAAGGCAATTCGTTGCACCGGAAATTCGCTTTTCCAATGTTGGTGATCACATGCCAAATGATATACCGTCGTATCAAAGATGCCGATATTGCAGCACTAAGGCAAAGGATAAGCGATCTAAGATCAAGTGTAGCAAATGCGGTGTGCCTTTATGCATAACACCATGCTTTTCGAATTTTCATAAACAAATATAATTTTCATTTATTTTTGTTTCTATTTTCTTATTGGTATTCAATTGTGTGATTTTAATAAAGTTATTATGTAAGATTTATGTTGTTTTTTTCGTTTCTTGAAAAAACATACCGCTATTTCATTACTCTCAAACAGGTAGAGGGAATATTCTTACCACCAATTAAAAAAAAAGTAAAAAAAAAATATATATATATCAATTTTTATTTTAGGCATCTTAAGTAACACAAATCCGAAAACCAAATCTTTCTATCTCATCTAGATCCTTATAACCGTTAAAGGGTAAAGGTATACTTATACATTTATAAAATTAATTACCGCAATAAAACTATGCGATGTCTCCCACCTTCCCTTGAATTCTTTCTGTTATCCAATATTGTTCAAGTCAACACTATAACAGTATAGTGCACTCAACGAAGAACCTAATTCCTCATGATTGTCAGATTCTGCATCTAAAACTACTGTATTTTGATTGCATTCGTTGTTGTGGTTACGTATTATAATATCTGAAGTTAATCTATTTTCGATATAACTAAGGTTAATTCACATATGTTCATAACACATATTGGTCTAGTGAGCTACTATATTAATGTAATTAATTGCAGTGATTTATAATAATTCAGAATCAAATTTAATATTTTTGTTGTTTTTATCTTATTTTTTTATGTGTGCAACATTAATATGCTTTAGGATAATAATATATTTATGTTGTGTGGCAACAATCTTTTCTTTTGTACTTCCGTAGAACACGTTCGAGTTGAACTGGCTGTTGTATTTTCTTATTACAAAAATATAGTGAAATCCATATTTTACTTTCTCTCTTTGTTTTATTTCAAACAAAGAAGTGGGTTATCAGTTATCACTGAATACATTGAACACTAACTATTCACAAAACAGCGAATATTTGAAATAAACTTATAATGTAATGTTTTGCAACTGTTGTAAAGTCACAGCAAATTTGAACATGTGGTATTAATGGACGGTTACCCGGTGCTGTTAAGTTCGGTTAAAAATATCGGCTGTTTAAGGGCACGGGGTTCACCACACGTTAACATTGGTTAACGTGTGGTGAACATTCAAAATGAATTAATCAGTTGTTCATATGACAAACAGCCGTTTTAAAAGTCGGTAAACTCCGCCCTTATTTTATCGGTTTGTGTGAGTTCATCACGTAATCTATTGTATCTTCGTGTTTGCGTATTCTACTACTTATATTTTAACGGCGTACAAGCAACTAATACAGAGACATGTTCACTCTTGCCACACGTTTCTTTATGTGCGCGACGAAATAAACGACCGCGATGGTAAAGTAGATGACGTGACAAACTCGTACGTAGTCTCTATTTTATGATTATCAAGTTTTACTTATTCAGTTTACAAAATGGTACCAGTTTAATCACCTTGTTTTTTTATTACAGATAAAGAATGCCATTTAAAATGTTAAGTACGATAGAAAAGGTCAGGTCTGTGTTAACAACAGTTCCTAGTGACTGGGAAAAAGAAGGCTTTTTATTTTGACCCCGCCTCGTGGCTATAAAAGTTGATAAATTACGTCGATCAGAGCATTCTAAACCAGAGGACTGGAAGGAAAAAAAAATTTAATTGTATCTAAAAAGAAGACATTTAAGTATTTTAGAAAATGCGGAAATAGAAACAGAAACACATCCTGTTTGAATTCTGACACGGAAACCAACAATGAAAAGAAAATGAAACTGTTAACATGAAAACACAGCGAGATACGAGAATGTATAAACGTAAGTCCCATAACAGTTTTATTCATAGAAGCCTGAGGGACGATATTAATCTTAAGCAACTTAAATCTGTATATTATGCATTAGTAGAATCCAGATTACGATATAGCATTATGTTTTGGGGGAGCAGTTACGGGTATAATTGCCAAAGAGCATTCATTCTACAGAAACGTGCATTAAGAACGATTGTCAGAATCCCACAACAAGAGTCATGTAAAGAATATTTAAAAAAAATTGGTATTTTAACAGTGCCATGTTTATATGTTTTAGTACTACTCAGCCACTTTGCGAAATACATACACGAGCACGAATCACAGGAAAAACGTGAACTTAGAGAGAAAACTAGAAGAAACGTTATAAAAAATAAAATAGCGCCGAAACTTAATATTGCTGAACATTGCTCTAAATACCAAGCAGTAGAATTATTTAATAAGTTGCCTACTGACTTAAGATCATTGATTAACAAAGGTACACTATTCAAAGCCAAACTTAAAGCATTCCTGTTGAATAAATGATTATATTCTATATCTGAATTGGTGACAAATGATGGTGAATAGTTTTTATATTTAGTAACTTACCTTTTTGACATAAAATATACATTCATGACATTGTTCGATTTTTTGCATTTTAGAGAATAGATTTATACGAATTTGACATGATAATATTTACAATAATTTATATAATTACTATTTACAATCTATTGACATATTAATTTATCATATAAGTTATTGATTTTATTTTTAGTGAAATTTACTGTTTGATATTCATAATTTATTGTTTTTAGCTGTAAAATATTCATTAATGTACTACAAAATTCAAACACAATGCGAATTGTTATATGAATAAATAAATCACACGAAGTGACCACTGAAACCTTGATTTGCGGCTGAGTTGTGTAATAAAATAAAATTAGGGCGGTCCACTTAGCTTAAAACTGAACAGGGCTAGAATATACAAAAAAAAGTCCAATTAAATAAGAAAATGGTTGTACCCGTGTAATGAAAACCATTACACGGGTACAAAACAATTTTTTTATTCAGACCTATATTTCTCTTCAGCTTCATCCGTGAAATTATTTTCAAAACCAAAGCAGTAGTTTAAAATTTGATTCGGAATATGAGAGCGACGGAACCGAGTGCACCTGGGTTTGCGCACACACCTTGTGCACTAATTTATTATTCTCGGCGAAATTCGGTCTTGATGACATTATTATTTTAATTGTAGTATAGATTACTTGTTGTCAGCAGTGGTATTATTGTGTAAATATGTTATTTATAGAGCACAGATACGGATTCACTTATTAGAGGCGAATCTTCACGTGTACTAAAGGCAGATAAGATGTTAACTGTAACAAAAAACCGACTAGAGTCCCAAGTAGTTTCCGTATCTGAAGAACCACAAGTAATTTCCGTATATCAAGAACTTAAACAAAGTCCCGTATTCCAGGAACCTCGAGTAGCTTCTGTATATAAAGAACATCTAGTAGCTTTCATAGCTGAAGAACCTCAATAACTTCATGTTGCAGATATACAAATTAAGAACGGATCGGTTTTAGATAACACTCTTGTGACAAAGATAGATAATTTGATAACAAATGTTAAAACTATACAAGAGAACCAAGCCATTTTGCCAGGAAATATAAATATTATGATAAAAAAGTAAAAAAATGTTTTTTGAAGGTCAGCAACTTAGGTCATCACCAATCATGGGGTTGTTCAACTTCTAACTGTTATGGCGATGAGTTATTAGATATAATAGACTTACATAACTTATGTATTTAAATTCAGGAGCTGCCACACGTCGTTCAGATCCCAATCAAAACCAAAGCGCAATTGACCTTTCTATCTGTTCTCCAAACATCTTGGCATACTTTAACCTCTTCTAATGAGAGTAAACGATAATATATCGCACGTATAACATCAGCTCCGCGCAAAAAAATTACCAAAAATAGACGCGTTAAGCTACGAGCGCAAAAAAGTAACCAGTGGAATTGTGAAGTGTCAGTGCACCAGGATTCGTGTGGGCAAGTGTCTACCACCTCAGGTTGCCGAGCAGGACCCCCAGAACTTTACCGGTGAATAACTTAGAAAAGGTCAGTTCGAGTCGTTTCACAAATATTAATCCCGAGAGTCGCGGCAGAGGTCTATCCAGCAACACCAGGATCAGGAAAATCGAATCAGCAGGTTGGGAGTTATTAAGGTGCGAAAATCGTCAAAATACGTGAAAACATGTGGTTTTTGGGTGAAAACCAACCTCACTTTTCCTCTACGTGTTTCTAATACTCTAGACGTAACGTACCGACAGCCATTCCAGCCACTACTGGAGACTCCGAAGCCGGTCCGGAGAATCTGCCTTCAGACCAGCGACCAGCGTGACGACTCCACGACCCATCACCAGGTTAGCCCCGAGGGAACTCCAAGGTCTTCAACCAGTGCTTCCTGTCCGTTATGACATACGGTGCGAAACGTGGACACTGACAGTCGGGCTGGTCCACAAATTCAAGGTCACTCAGCGTGCTATGGAGCGGGCTATGCTCGGAGTTTCTCTGAAGGATAAGATCAGAATTGAAGTTATCCGGAAGAGCACCGGAGTTACCGACATAGCCTGCAGAGTAAGCAAGCTGAAGTGGCAGTGGGCTGGCCATGTTTGTCGAAGGACCGATGGCCGGTAGAGCAGACGAGTCTTGGAGTGGAGACCGCGTATCGGCAAGCGTAGTGTGAGAAGCCCCCCAGCTAGATGGACCAACGACCTTAAAAAGGTGGCTGGGACAGACTGGATGCGGAAGGTGGAGGACAGGGTGTTGTGGCGCAGCCTGGGAGAAGCCTATGTCCACCAGTGGACTGCTATAGGCTGAGTTGATGATTGAACTTTAAATAATTACATATTTACATTGTCTCTAAAATAATCAACCCATCTCCCCTAAACTTAATAACAACTAACCTCCACATTAACATAACCTAGTGTAAATAAAGCAATAGTAATAATAACAATAACAAAATGTGTTCAAAACACTCCACCACCTCAACCACCTCCCGCAAAATGACCACGGAGGCCGCAAAAGCTCCAAAATCTCCAAGGGAAAGGGTCCTTAATAAAAATAGGACCCAATACATTAGTCTCGGAGTCGCAGTGTTTTATGAAGCCCGATTTTCGGACATCGCATTTTTATTGAAAAACCTGACAGAAATGATCATTTAAATGCAAGATTTCTATTTTTTTCAAAAATCGTAATTTTTCCATCCGGATATTAAGAAAAAAAAAAACTCTTAAACTAAGCCTGATACCAAATAATGATGTTAGGTACATTGATGGTGCATCTTATGCCGAGTATTTTAGTCCATAAATGAACCTCGGACCATTGTTAAATCGAGATTTATATGAGTTTTTCGGTTTTTAGTTTTTCTTAATTTTCTCGAAAATTCCGCTGTCATCTATCTCACACAAAAAAATTGAATGTGGTATTAAAAGCCAGGGATAATCACGTAACTATTCTATGCCTGCCACCTCATTGCACCCACAAACTACAACCCTTTTTTTTTTTTGTTTTGGCAGGTCTGGGAAATCCTCATGGACGCCCAGACTGCCTCACTTATGAGCCAGTCTGGGCAGTGCCGGACTCTTACCGGCTAAAACCACACTCCTGCCCCACCTAGTGTCCCTCTGACATGATCAGAGCCCTTGTTCTTCGTTTTATGGATGGTAATGATGTACAAAATATTTACAGACAAACACGGAGATCTTCTGCTAGACAACCAAACTACATCACAACATTATAATAAACACAATTTTCAACACGGAGACATTTGTTTCTTTTGCTGGACAACCAAAATGCCACATAAAACAACTACATCACTAACAAAAACAATCAAACAAAACTTTCTAATACCAAATCTGCTTTACTATTATTTTGAATCTTTTCTTTTTTTTCCTTATTTTGTATATTATGATACCTAAAGTAATATACTAATATACTCATTATATATTTGGTATCATACTTTCTTAAGCTATTTATTTCTATTTATTACTATTGATCCTACTTTGCAACAATATTTCAAAAACTCTTCTCTTTTCTTTCCCTTTATTAAATTTGGTATATTATGGGCAACTAATGTGACGGCGAGTTTCTGCTCTGTCTCGTACCGCATCTTTGCAATGATCGGGCATTCGAGGAGTATGTGCCGTACTGTTTCTTCCACGCCAGGCTCGCACGCGCACGAAGTTTCAGGTATGCAGAGAACCCACCATGCCCCGTCAAAATTTGCGTGGATATGCTGGTAGGAGTCATCTTGCGCACCACGCTATACGCCACCACCGCGTCTGGGAAGAACAACTTGGTGCCCGAAGCCGTGTCACCTGACCTATTTCTCTCGTTCCATTCGTCAAGCGTTTCCGACCGGATTCTTCGCTTGACGAATGATACGGGACACAGATCATAGTCCTGCTTCTTCTTCGACCCCAGGGCGGCTTCCTTCGCGAGTTGGTCAGCTCTCTCGTTTCCCTCCAACCCTGCGTGAGCCTTGATCCAGAACAAGGAGACACTCTTGTTCTGGAGCTTACAGCGTCGTATGGTGTCTCTGGTTTCCACGGCCAAGGGATGGGGGGAACTTATGTTGATCACCGACTGAAGAGCCGCCATAGAGTCGCTGAAGATGCCGAACGTGGTTTCCCTGCGCTTGAGCGCTTCTCCTGCCGCTCTTTGTAGTGCCAAGAGCTCAGCCTGATAGACGGTACAGTAGGACGGCAAGGCAAGCTTGAGGGCCTTTGTTTCGGTGGTGTTATTCCACAAAGATAGCGCCGCTCCGACTTTGCCCTCAATCTTGCTGCCGTCCGTGAAAATGCGCACCTTGAATTTGCTGTGGTTGTAATATTGCTCCTCGTCTACCAGGCTTCCAAACTCCAGACTCAATTTCTCCGCGGGGTGCGGGGCCTCCAACGCTGGGGCCATCCGTTCTACTTCCCTGTCTCCCAGTGCTGGCTGGGGCACTCCCCTCTTTGCTCCGTAGAGCGCAGCCGCTTCTCGGATACGGAGGTCGAGCGGGAGTATCCCAGCCAGAACCAGTGCCGAGTTCAGGGAGACTGTCCGGTAGGCTCTGCACAGCTTCTGGGCAAATCCCCTTTGGATGACGTTGAGCTGCTTCTTGAACCCCAATTTGTTGGCAGCTGGTGCCCATGCGCTCGCGGCGTACAGCACAGTCGGCTCCACTGCTGCGGTGTATATGGCCCTTATCACCTCCGGGTGCAGACCCCAACTGACCCGGGCTGCTCTGGCCAGCTGCTTGTACATAGCTATCGCGTTTTTACAAACGATAGCTATGTGTTTGTTGAAGGTGAGTTTGGCATCTATGATGAGCCCTAATATTTTGATATCTTGGGACATACCAATGTCGATCCCCCCCATGCTCAAGCGCGGTGCGTCATACTTTAGCCTTCGCGTTATCACCATCGCACAGGTTTTGTGCGGTGCGAATTTGAGCCGATTTCTGACGCCCCACGATCGAACATGTTCAAGAGCGGCATTGGCCTGTCCCTCGATTTGTTGTGCTGTCTCGCCGTCAAATACCAGCACCACATCGTCCGCAAATGCCTGGCAGTAGTCACCCCTACTCTCCAGCTGTTTCAGGAGCGGGTCGAGTACCAAATTCCAGAATATGGGCCCTCCTATGGAACCCTGGACGCACCCTTTGCTGGTCTGTCTCCTGCTCTCTTCCCCGGCATACCTCACAGTGACCACCCTGTCACTGAGGTAGCTGCTGACTACCCGTCTCAGATTCACAGGACACTTTTCCTCAGCCAATCGTACTTTAATAGCAGGCCACCACGCGCTATCGAAAGCTCCCTCGATATCCAGCGACACAAGCGTAACGATTTTCTTCTGTGCCAGCTTTGCACGGATGTACTGTACGAGGGTGAAGAGGGAGTCTTCAGTGCTTTTTTGGGGCATAAAGCCGTATTGGGGAGTACTAATCCTAGGCAGCAAATAGAACCTGATACGAGCAACCAGCATCTTTTCGTACACTTTCCCAAGGACAGGCAAAAGCCCAATCGGCCTGTACGACTTTGGTACGGTGTACGAGTCTTTGCCCGGCTTTCTGAGCACAACCACCGTAGCTTCCTTCCAGATCTTCGGGAAGTGGTGGTGCGCCAGGCATTTGTTCATCAGTGCCAGGAAGTATGCAAGGTCACAGTTTATGGCCTGAGAGCAGATGACGGCCGTAAAGCCGTCGGCTCCCGGGGCCTTTTTTGGGTTGAACGACATCACAGAACTGCTTAGCTCGCTTTGGGTAAACGGTGGGTCATGTCGTTCATCATGACTCCACGTGTTTACCGTCTCTGCCAGTTGTCGGGTTCGGCGGTGATCCATGTTGTCGTCTTCCTCTCGGTCCTCGGGATAAAACGTCTCGGCCAACAGCTTCACTGAGCCCTTCGCGTCCAGAGTCTCCCCTTCCATCTGCAGCGGCAGATCTTCCTCTCTTCGCTATCCTTCCCATTACCCTATATATCCCCTCCCAGACCCCTTCTCTGTCTTGTTTCCCGCAATACTCCTTCCAGCTCTCCGTTTGGGCTTTCATCACCGCTGCCTCATACTCCTCTTTCGCCTGTACGTACAGGCTTACAACCATCGCTCTTCGAACCGGCGTTGCGTTCCTGACTGTTACTTTCTTGGTGGCGACCAGCCTCTTCATTTCCGCGAGTTCCTCTGAGCAACACGGCATGGTGAGTGTTTCTATGTTGTTTTTGTGTGGTATTGTGTCTCTACATGTGTCGGTTACAGCTTGTGTGTACGTGTTTATAATTAATTCTAACTGGTCTATGTTGTGTATGTTTGACAACTCCACTAGGGTTAACTTTCTGTCCAGCATAACTTGAGACAGTTTTTTATGAAAAAGCGTCCAGTCAGCTTTTCTGGTGTTGTATACCCTAGTGGTTCGCTGAATTTGTGTACCTTTAGATTTTTCCAAGTGAATGCTGAAGGCTATGCCGTTATGGTCGGAACTCGTAAGGCCCTCCTCGATCCGCCAGCCGTCCACCAGATCGAGCATGTCCGCCGAACAGGTCGTCACGTCCACGTGGCTGCTGTACCTCACTCCACCTCTCACAGTATCAAAGGTCGGTATGTCCCCAGTGTTGAGAATCTGCATTCCCAATTCCCCCAGTGCCCCACACATCTGCTCTCCCCTCGGGTCTTCGTTGCTGCTTCCCCACCAAGTACTTTTCGCATTTGCGTCTCCTCCAATAACCAACCTGTTGGAACCCATCTCTCACTCTATTCGTTTAGGATGCTCCAGGTATGGCTCTATGGGCTTGTCCGGCTCGAAGTAGAAGGACACCAGCGTGATCGTCCAGGCTCTAGTTCGGACTCCCACCACAACGATGTTGTTTGTAGTGAGTTGTGGGTACTGCAAGATGTCTATTGCCGCCTTTACAGTCCCTTCTCCTCCCTCAGAGCACTGGAAGACCCTTACGCCCCGGTAACTCTTCATCCTTCTCACGCCACCCACATAGGGCTCCTGGAGCATTGCTACGGCAACTTTGCGCTTGTCGGCTTCTAGCAAGAGCTCATTGGTTGCTAGCTGACTCCGTTGAAGGTTGGCCTGGATCATTTTGTACTCGGTGGTGGTAGCAGGGACCACTTTAGCAATATGCTACTGAGGCTCGAGCCAATGCGTCCCACTTCCTCCGCACCGGGCACTCGTTGCTGAACGCGTTGTGTTCATGGTTTGCCATTTTTGCTCTAGTGCAGTTAATGCACGCCGCTGCCTAGCCAATCCGTGTGTCTGGGCAGTCCGCCTTGAAGTGCGGGCCGCCGCAGTGGCTGCATAGATCGGCTGGTTCCTTGCAGAAGCGCTTGCCGTGTCCGTATCCCAAGCAGCGGGTACACTACACCAGTGGCGTTTGGTCCTCAACGCGCACTCTCTGGAGGTCGATTCTTACCTTGCCTCCATCAATCGCCCTCCTCCAAATCGTGCGAGAGACGCTGAAAACAACGTGATTTATGTGGGGGTTTCTTGTTTTCCTCCTGTATTTTACGGAAGTCCTGCCTTCCACGTCTCCGAGGTCGTGAAAGATCTCCCGATTCTGATTCGTGAGGGCTTTTATGATTTCTTCGTCGCTGTGTACTAGCAACACGTCCCTGAGAATCAGAAGCGGGTCTCTATTCGTTACTTCCTCGACGACGAGGTTCATTCCGACCGCTTCGAGTCTCTCCTTGATCTTTTTCCGTTCCTGTTTACTTGAGCAACCCATTATAATTTTCCTATCTTTCGCTTTTCCGACTTTTTCTACCTGCACCCAGCCCTCCTTTGCGTCCACTGCCTTTCTAAGTTTCTCTAGGACCTCTTCACTCGTCTCCAACTCTTGCGTTGAGGAGACAACCACGGAGTGCAGCGTCGCTCGCTCCAGGGCCTGTCCCCCAGTCTGGCTCTTACGCGCCGCTGCAACACACGCGTAGGTTTTCTCCTCAACGAGTTCTCTACTCGCCAGTAACTCTCGTAGGTTTTCCATCTTTTCCGTGTTATCCCGAATGAATGAGCTATGCTTTTCCATCGTTTTGATGAGCTCCATTTGGCAGGGACGTATTAATTGGCGCGGCTGCTGGCTGGACTGCAGGAGTGACTGTAGGTGCTGGTGGGACAGAAACTTTCTTCCGCTTTGACTCCTTGACCAGCTCAAAGAGCCTGTCGATCGCACTCACCACCTCCGACTTTATCTCTGTCTTGAGGTTGCGAGAGTTGTTCAAATGAAGTTTAGCTTTATTCAGGCAAGCTCTGGCCTCCGCTGTCAGGTTGAGGTACTTGGACTCGGGCCTCTTTGACGCCTTTTCGGTGCCCACGGGTACCTGTGCGCGTCGGCGCGCCTCCAGAGTGCTGGTTGCAGGTGGCGTGGCAATACGTTTTGGGTTTGCCGGGGACTTTGCCTGGGGCTCAGATTTCCCGGCCTCCCATTCCCCGATACTACGTCGTACGCTGGGAGGGGACGGTCCAGCCTTCTCTTCAAATGTCGAACGCGGCGAGCCTCCGGAGCCCAGCGAGCTTATGTCATTTTGATTACTACTGTGTCCCTGTAAAGGGGGGAACACACAGAAGCAACGTAATAAGTACTAACAAATTACCTTATACTAATAATAGTAGCTCAATAAAGCTAAGATTAATCATTATTTTAAAATTACTAAAGCTGGGTCGCGGACCCTTGGTCTTAAGTAACCTAAGACAATTTTTTTTTTATATTTAAATTTAAAAAGTTTAAAAATGGGGTGCTGTACCCTAAATTGATCGGAGCCAAAAGATGGGCCCTTTACTGCCGAATCCGGAGACCCCAAACTCGATACCTACCAATAAACAAAAGCAGGTATACGAAATAAAACCGCACAACGTCTTAAAAACTATAGTCAAATACACAAAAGTTGTAAATTTGTCTCTACATAGAGCTGCAGGATGTCAGACAGTTCTCAGAAGTTTATATAAATCAATAAAAATTTAATGTCGGTTGTCAAAACCAAAAACTTTCACTCTTGCAGGAATGGCTCTATCTAGAGTCCACCCAATGCACTCACTAGACAGAGCCCGTCGAGCCCGTTCCAACGAATCCAAACACGAGGCACCCAGCTCTAAGGGTTCCGGAGCAATCAAAGTTTAAAAACTCTGGTTACCATCCAAGATGGCGGCCAGAATGTGGTTAAAAGTCGATAGCTCCGCAACCACAAGTCCGAATCGCGTCGTGCTTGGGCTTATCCCACTGTGCTCGACGAAATCTATCCAGCGATATACGTTTCAGGCTGAAAAAATGTTATCTATCCAGCGATATACGTTTCAGGCTGAAAAAATGTTGAGCCCCGAAAACCCCTGAAAACCGACTGGTCGGGTAGGGACTATCCAGCCAACGTCCCCAAAGAAAACCCGAACCTTCCACGACCTCCAGTTCAGGAGTTATCCGAGTCTCAAAACTGATTTGACACTTCTAGAACTGTCAAAGTCAGTTTGTAACCCCGTACAACTTCCCCACCACTGATCGTAGAAAGCTCGAGTTTGGGCTTATCTGGCTTGGCTCGTCTTGCTCCGACGCGCAAGATGGTTTTCAGGCTTCTGTAAAAGTTCAGCGCCAAAATGCCTGAAACCCACTGGGTCGGATAGAGACCGTGAAAACGGCAGCCTCCTACGACCACCGGATCCGGAGCTACGTCGGGCTAAAGATTTCCAAAATGGCCGCCCAGCTGTCAAAAGCCAACTTTGAATGGCTGTAGCTCCGCAGCCGTTTGCCGGAGAAAGCTGCGGTTTCGGGTATAGTGCCTGGCTCGACCTTCCCTATCCCGCAGACTTGGTTTCAGGGCTGAAAAATTTCAGGTCCTGAAAATGCCTGAAAACATACACAACATATTCCTGCAAATATCCCACTGAGAACTATGAAAACCCGGGTTTTCTACGGTCAAAAGCCTCGGAGATATTTGCACTTTTACACGTTAACCAACAAAAACCAAAATGGCCAAAAACACAATTTCCTTCAATTCTTTCGATACAAGTACCGACTTTGGGCTCAAACTATTGCCAATACACGTTTACAAGACTATTCTGTTGTCAAAATTTGATTTTATCTATTTATTTAGAATTTACTTGAGAATTTAACAAAAATTTGATAACTTTAAAACCGCTAGTCGGAAAATTTTGGATAAAATTTCTAAATTATTTACAAATACACATGCCTTTTAAACAGGATTAATATAAAAAAGTAATAATTATAAATAATTCTTATATAATTTTAAATTTTTGCAGTTTTTCCGGTTTTTCAATTACTATATTAATACTCTATATGCAAAAAATCTGGTTTCTTCAGGAAGTGTTCTGCTCCTGAGCGCGCAAAAGATAGCAGTTGAAAATTTTGGAATTTTGAATGTTTTCCGGAGATATGTTGGTCCAAAGTTTGAATATTTAATAATTAATATAAACGAAAGTACTTAATATAAAAATAAGGTACTTGCTGCATTTGTTCTCCCCCAAGTGCTTCTTGCCTGCTGCAAATTTTCAGCCAGCTGCTGTGTCCGGTTTCGGTTTTTCAGCCCACGTGCTTTTTGGTTTTTCTCCAATCGTGCTGAAACCGCTGAATCTATATTTGTCTGGAGTAGCCCAAAAGTAGGGTCTAGTCTTTCTTCAGTATTTTCCAAAGGAAAACATGTGGTCATTAGCCTCGTTCCGCAGCAATGGGGATGCACACGCAAAGCTCAGCGCAGATGTCGCCAGTGGCGGGATGGCCGCTGTCAAATCGTTTTCGCTTTGTTTACATCAGTGTTTTTTGCAATTTTTTGTGTTGAAACCGGTCCACCATCGTTATTGCTATCATGTATTGTACCTGGAAGCTCAAAGAATTGAAAGACGAATTGAAAAAACGAGGAGCAAGGATAACTGGAAAGAAAGCAGATCTTGTTGAGAGGTAGACTTTTAAATAATAAAATATTTTTCATCAGTGCTAGCCTCTAGATTTGGATCTTTTTTTAGTTGTA
The DNA here is from genome assembly GCA_948098905.1 of Tiliacea aurago. Classification (NCBI taxonomy): domain Eukaryota; kingdom Metazoa; phylum Arthropoda; class Insecta; order Lepidoptera; family Noctuidae; genus Tiliacea; species Tiliacea aurago. The sequence goes on from OX402589.1 coordinate 6,134,340, forward strand.
ACGTGTTAATTCTTACTTGAGTCATTGTAGGAAAATTTACGAAAAATGAGAGAACATTACTTTAATGATAAATGGTATTCTTTATCTTTTAGGTTAGAAGCTTACGACCGAAATTTTAATTTCGGCAATCAAAGCCCTCAAGCTTCTGAAAGCCAAGCCATTGACGTTCCTGAAGCGGATCTTTACCAAGACGTTAATAGCTCCACCAAATTGCCGAAGATTACTAAACAACATATTCAAAGTTACTTTGACAGGTACCTAACATATTTATTTCCAATGATACATGTTAAATGTTTGATATCCTCTAGCGGCCCTTGTTTAACATAAGTAATGGTTTTTATTTCAGATTCAATAAGAATATCAGTGATGCTGTAAGATTGTATGAATCGAGATACCTTCTTGTTCTACGATCAACAACATCCTGCCAAAGTACATACCTAAAAGGTATGCTTATTCTTACTATAAACTCATTTAAAAGTTGATGTCTAGGAAATAAAATGGGTGTAGGTCTTCTTCCATGGTTGTTAATAGTAGGATGGTGAAGTTTCAAATGTGTGTGTGTTGTTAGTTTGATGTGTAAAGTAATTTGCCTAATAAACATATCAAAACTTCTTCCAGGTTATTGCAAGGCATCTATGAAACAGCTTCAATATGAGGTAAACATCAAATTAAGTGATGACGGAATGCCTGAAGAAGCAAGCTGTGAATGTGCTGCAGGAGAAGGAAAAGAAGCGCATTGCAAACATATAGCTGTGGTACTACTTGCTGCTGAAAATATTGTACAACATAAAATAATACTCCTACATGAAGTTTCTACGTCACAACTACAGACATTCCATAAACCAGCAAAGAAGTATTATGCAACACCATTGAGAGCCTCCAGATTGCCATCCAAAAGAGATGTACATAATACTGTTTATTCTCCATACTTGGCACAAAACCCTAGGTTTGATAAGAATGCATTTCAATGCAGGTTTCAATCTTTGATTCTAAATTATGCACACTCGTCAATGCCTTTAAAACAATTATATCCTGCAGCTAACCAACGAGCAATATGTTTGGACCATGAATATTTAAAAAAAAACGCAGTGGATATTTTTTTAGAATCCATTAGTGTTCTTAATGTTTCAGAAACAAGAATTATGGAAATAGAAATTGAAACTAGAGGACAAAGTTCCAATCCAAAGTGGCATGATTATAGAAAAACCCACATTACAGCCAGCATTTTTCACACTGTGTGTCATTTAAAAAGTGAAACTTTAATCAAATATTGCAATCAAATATTAAATAAGAATCGAATCCAGACAAGAGCCATGGCACATGGAGTTATAAATGAAAATGTAGCCATTAAAAGGTATATGGAGGCTTATGATCTGGTTGTAGTTGAATGTGGTTTATTCTTGTCTCAGGAAAGGCCTTATTTAGGAGCATCTCCTGATGGTTTACTGGGATCAGAAACCATTATTGAAGTTAAATGTCCTTATGCTTCCAGAAATCAAAAGATCAGTCCTCTAACAATACCATATCTACAATATGACGAAAATGGACAACTAACTTTAAAAAAAAACAATATTTATTACTACCAAATTCAAGGGCAGTTATATGTAACAAAAAGATTATTTTGTAATTTATTGATTTTTACCTATAAAAGTTTACATGTAATATATATTGAACGTGATGAACAATTCATTCAGGATATGTTGGATAAACTTGATAATTTTTATCATAACTTCTTTAAAAATGCTGTAATCAAGAAATATTTCTTTAAAGACTAACACTTTAAAATAAAACTTTATTAACATATTAAAATGCTTTTATTTCATAATATTTTCTCTAAAATTACAAACCATAGCACAAACAATTAAAATTCTAGATGCCAGTGTTACATGATATGGGCTTAGTTCACTTTTCAAAATCTTGTATGTTTTAGCAAGGCCTATAATACGTTCTATATGAACTCGTTTGCTTGCTAGTTTTCGATCCTGTACTATTCTAACACCTGGTATTTGTGTCTTTCCTTTCAAGAACATTGGAATGTTAATAGTTATATCTTTTGGAGCAAAAATGTCCTGCACGTTAAAACCTCTATCTGCCATGATAGAATCGCCACTGTCACATAGATTTTCAAGATTGGATCTTTCTATAATCTGTCTATCACTGACTGAACCTCCATAACATTCTGAGACATATGAAATTAGACCACCAGGTGTAGCCCCAATCATAGCCTTCACAGTATTTTTATGTTTGTAGCTGCTGAATGTCACCTGCTGTGCTATAGGATTCCCAGGCTTTGTGATGGGTATTTCAGTTGTGTCCACAATAATTCTTGTACTTGCAAAACCACTTCTAAATGACTCTGGCATAAAGTATTGAACCAATTCTTTACTGGGCCAAATACTAATTAAAGACCATATTTCATACATAAAATTGATCCATGTTATAAAAATGTTAGCAACACTAGTTTGGGAAATACCAAATAAAAATGCCAACTCAAAATCTGGTAAATACCTCCTTAGCTTGATCAGTGTTATCAAAAGTTGGTCTTCAACAGAAACATTGATAACTCTACTTCCCTTGTAATTTAAATTATTACACATTGGACTTAACGTGTTTAACACAAGCATAAATTTTTCATAGTTTTCTAGCCCAGTATAAAAATGAATAGCCTCCTGATTGGCCCTCATAGCCTCTAGTGAAATTATTCCCAAAGAACTACCACATTGAATGCTAACAGATACTGTTCTAGGAGTAATATCTTCTGAGGTGCTCTCTACAGTAGATATCTCTATTTCAGTGCTAGTAGACGGTTCTGGAATACTTTCGTCCCCAGTTGGCTGTCTAAAATCAATTCTGCGTCTGCTTCTTTCCAAATACCGAAGGCTTCTTGATGTAGGTGTTGTTGACACTCGGGTGGACCAAGGGAATATGCTTGGGACAGTCCCCTTTTTGAGAAATCTGCATATTTGAGGATTTCCTGAAAAACAAACAAAATATTTAAAAAATTTATACAGATTACTTTAAGTATAAGACTTTTAACACTCTGTAATATGGAGGCACACAGGATACCTGTTCATTGGTTTATTTACATATTAAACCTCCAGGAAACAAACCAAGTTTTCAAGCAGACTTTACAAGGTAGTTATCATTAAACTAACCACAGTGATAACGAGAAGTCTCTGTCTGTAATGCTAATGACTGAAATCAACACTTAATAAGTTAATAGCTCACCTGTATAAGCTGATTCTCCTACATAATCAGATTCTTGGAAATGATTCCGGCATAACCTGCTATGCTGTGTCGCTACATAATTTTTGCGACGTATAGCCTTTTCCCACTTTTTTTTTAGCGTTGTATCTTTGGGAAATAAATGAACACCGGGGTTAGTACATCCTGGTACAGCACACAGAGGCATATTTCGAGAAAATTGAAATTTACTGAATGCTAGGTTACAAAATGTATGGAATTGACAGCTTTTGATAGCCATGTCGACGATTCGCCACCTATCGTGAACAAATGGCAGTTTAGATCCCCATTGTGACAAACGTTTTTTGAAGCCCGGGAAGAACGGGTTTTTTGGGTTTTTTCACAGCACAACACTGCAATCCAGTTCGTAACTTCACTCCGGCGTGTGGGGGCAACTTTTCTGCACACACCAACACTTAAATTTTTAAAATCCAATCACTTTACACCACTTTTTCGATTTTTTATGTACGGAGCGACTATAAAAATGATCCGACCACCGTGAGGGCTGGGGGGGAACTAAAAAAAAACTTCAACCCTTGAACGTTGGGGTCATGTATCCGCTAAGAGTTTATCATAACCAAGCGTTGGAGAAGTGGATGAATAACAATCCTGGGAGGGTGGTAACCGTGTTCCAAATAAAGAAATTTTTTACAGAGGCCTATCTAAAAACAGCAGATCCACTGAATAGTATGAATGTGAATCCGAATCATGATTGCCAGGGTATAGTTTCATTACATGTGTACTGAGTGCAAAAGCACCATCGCCTATGAAGACATATGGCACATCAATATTTGATCCGGGAAGAGGACATGGTGTGGGTAAATCTAATTCGTTTCTACAGATTTTTTTCCATAACAATGAATTGTTGAATACACCACTTATTCTTCCTTGGCTTCCTATGTCGGCAAATATAAATTTATAATTGCTATCCACTAGTGCCATTAGAACAATGCTAAAAGTCTTCTTATAGTTATAAAACTCGGTTCACTGTGATAAGGGTTTTCCATTACGATATGCTTGCCGTCTATTGATCCGATACAGTGTGGAAATTTTCTTCTAAATCCTTTTTCGATATCTAACCAACCGTCCGCTGTTGTGGGCATCTGAAATAATAATAGCATATATTAGCATTAAATTAATTAAAATACCTCTTTTACAGACACCATCAACGTCATCAGAATCACATGATTCACAAATACCAAAGGAACCTTTTGGAGATGAAACAACACCGGAACTACATGAAGCTATCGACAACGAAAGAACTGATAGCGAAGTGATGGAAACATTACAATCGCCAAGGATTCCAACCTCACAGATGCAGCCTACTCAAGCAAAAAATAGCCGTCGTCGCTCTGTACCTAATACAGCCGAGCAGCAAATGGCTACAGCATTCGGTCAATTGACTAATGTTTTAGGACAACGTCAATCACATACTGCAATTAAAGAAGATGATGACTGCGATCTCTACGCCAAGCTTTTGGCTACAAAACTGCGAGAACTGTCCAAAGACGAACGTAAATTAATAATGTATGAAATAGATGGCATGTTGGTTAATAGAATTCAGTGCAGGCTACCTAGACGTGAAACACCATCTCCACTATATTCAAACCCATATTCTAGACCACCGTCAGTATCGATTTCATGCAGATCACAAGCGAAGCGAAGCCGACCTTCAAGTACTTTAAGCTCATATTCCGAACCAATTTCAAACATTCATGCATCAAATCAACCTGTTGAACTCTCAGATCAACGCACATCTATTCAATGTGCAAACGACCTCTTAATGCAAACCCCATCCTTTCAATCTGCAAACGCACACTCAATCCAACCCCCATCTTTTCAGTCTGCAAACACACACTTAATCCAGTCAGACATTTATTCAGTCCAATCTCCATATGTTCAATCCGCAAACACGTACTCAATCCAACCTGCACACACACAATCCGCAAACACGTACTCAATCCAACCTGCACACAGACAATCCACAAATACGGACTCAATCCAACCTGCACACACACAATCCGCAAACACGTACTCAATCCAACCTGCACACACACAATCCACAAATACGGACTCAATTCAGACTAAACCTAACATTATACAAATTGCATTAGGAAATTCATTTGAAACATTTGGATCTAATGAAACAAGTGAACCATGAATGAACGTAATAATTAATTGTCATTGTTTTTGTTTGCCAAAAGTTTTGTTGTCAGTGTCTGATTTTTGTCTTTGATATCTTTATTTTAGTTCAGTAATTTGTGGTGATTTGTGTTTATTTTGTCAATAAAAAACCTTAAAAATATAACTACCTTTACTTCATCTTTTAGAACTTCATTAAGAGCTCTAGAGACTTCCCGTATAATTCCTGATATAGATGCTTTGGAGACTTTAAACAGATAGTGTAGACTTCTGTAGCTATCACCAGATGCTAAAAATCTTAGCGTCATGATAAGACAAAATTTTGCTGGAATAGCTTCTCTGAAATCTGTGTCTTGCTTAGAAATTATCGGTGAAATAATACTCAGCAAAATTTCAAAATCAGTAAAGGTCATTCGACAACAATTATCGAACTCTCCAGACGGTTCATGCAAGAGCTCATCAAATTTTTCTTCTATGAACTACCTGTAAACGAAAAACAAATTATGTATTTTAGGAGCCCTGGAAGTGTGAAATACACAGGGTGTCCCACGGCGATGCTTCATCGAGGGGAAGTACCTTAAAATATTGAAAATAGAGCAATTTACAATAAACAACTGAATTCACAGATTCTTTTTAATTCTACGAATTTTAATAGTTTGTTAAAATTTTAAATTAACTTTTATTTTTTTAATTAAAATCTGTGAATGCAGTTTAAATTGTTTTTAAAAATAAACTAAAATCATAAATGGGTAATTTTGTAAGCATTGAATCACTGAATCACACCACTGAATCACGATCGGAGAAAACACAGGTACTTACTTGGTACGATTTTTGTGAACTGTTATCATCCACCACCTTCTTTGCAGTCTTTTTCTTTTTCTATTTTGTTTCTTTTTCCAATAAAAATAAGTTAAGCCAAAGGATATGGCAGCAACAACACCGAGATCCTCGCTGCTCGCTATTCTGGCACTGACTGACACGACGGCGTGCGTGTGAACAGCTTGAATGTCCGCCGGCCCGGGACGGGCTGCATGCCGCGCAGCCCGCCAGGCAGCCCGCCGGGCTGCACGGCGCGCGTGTGACCGTAGCATGAGATGTAAATCACAGTCACTCTAGACGAGAAATTACAATGGGGACCACATATAATATCTCTTGCGGGGCGGCTAAGCTCGGCGGCTTATGCTGTTAGAAAGATAAGACAGTTAACAGATGTAGAAACCGCGCGTTTGGTCTATTTTAGCTACTTCCACAGCATTATGTCGTACAGCATTTTACTGTGGGGTCGGGCTGCTGACATTGAGTCCATCTTTATTTTAAGTCGCCGCGAATCTCTTAGGGAACTATTTAAAAATATTAATATCATGACGGTACCTTGCCAATTCATTTATGAAAATATTATGTATGTAAGGAAAAATCTACATCTTTTTAATAAAATAAGTGATAGACATAATTTTAATACTAGAAATAAAGACAAAATAGCTCAACAATTTTTCAGGTTATCTAAAGTACATACATCTTTTATGGGGTACTGTGTTAAATGTTACAACAAAATACCTTGTGATATATTGCAACTAAATGAAAGAAAATTTAAAACTCATATTAAAAGAACACTTTGTAAACAAGCATATTACAAATTAGAGGATTATATACAAGATAAGAATGCTTGGAAACATGCTGGTCCTGCTCCATAGGACAATCTAGAGTCTAGACAAAATCAAACAGGTTGCTATTTTAATTGTATAATTTATTATTTTTATGACATTTATTTTAAGTTCTGTGATTACCTTAACTCACACTGATATTGTTATTTTTTTAGGAAATCGTACCTATATATTTTTTAAAATTTTTGTAAATATGTGAGCACCATGTATCTATCACATAATTAATTTATCTGTCATTGTTTCATCCTTAACTCTTTTTATTACCTATTGTGGTATAGTAATTTGATTCTAGGTCTTCACATATAATTTATATAATTAATGTACCTATAAAAATATTGTACTAGATTTTAAAAGAGTACCGGTGGAGTTTCTTGCCCATTCTTCTCCATACGAAACTACCTTTTGGAAGGGGCGACTAGAATCAATTCAATTTTTTTGTAAATATTGACGTTCAAAAGTGCCTTTTATGTGCCTATTTGAAATAAACAATTTGACTTTGACTTGACTTTGACAGTATAATATACTGTTTAGCATAATCAGCCTATAATGTTCCCACTGCTGGGACACAGGCCTCCTCTCTATGAGAGGGATTGGGCTGTAATCCACCACGCGAGCCCAGTGCGGATTGGTAGATGTGTCGTATTTTTTAATTTTGGTTCTAGGACATGCCGGTTTCCTCACGATGTTTTCCTTCACCATTTTAGAGCAGATACAGAACAAAATACTGTTTGATAGATTTTAATGAAAAAGGTAATTGAAACTTAAGCATCAACAAACCATTGATATTAAAAATAAGGTTGATTTAGAAACTGTGAAGACTGAATGTATCTTGCAGTGGCATGCTCTCCATACATGCAAATAAGCTCTGCATACCCTGTAGTCCCATACATACATGCCCCTCTAAATGATAAATAACTATAACTCAAAAATAAATCAAGGTATTACATTAATCTAACGCGATTTACGCACCATCTATTACTTTTTTTGGAAGAACACCCACCGACGCGCACCGCCAATTCACCGCGCAGGCAGCGCTTGCGTGAGCAAAAGCAGTACTACGCCTTGCACGTTCTTCACAAAACACATCTCGTGTAGTACACAGCAAAAGTGTAACTGTGTGTGAAAATGTGTGCGCGTTTGAGTTTTGGAAGCATATCTTACATTGCAACCCGTCCAAATTGAGAAGCCGTAAAAGTACCGCTTAATCGTTGATAGCGCAGGGTCGAATTTTTAAGTCGGATTGACCTAATGACCGACTAATTCATTCGTTCGTATTAGTTCGTAATTGCAAAGCAAGTGATTAGTAAGTTTATTGTTAAAAATATATTTTTTTTTTTGTGTGGGAAATTATCAAATAACTTCTCCGGAGCGGGAGGGGGCGTGTCAGGCTTTTACTGACTAAAACCCACCCGTGTTCCTTCATTTGCCTGTGCCAGGGCCACGATATCCCTTTCGGACAAACTCGCAACCCTGGCAGGCATTGGTTCTGACGGACCCCGTCAGTTGGTGCTGACATCTCTTTGAGGCGCGCGTGAAACACAACGCGCCGTAGACCCGGGCCTGGTCCTTATCGGACGACGAGCTACCCATCGCTCTCCGTCCGCAAGCCTACGGTGGCCGGAAATCGGCTTGCAACTCCCGACGCCCGGGGCGTCTCCTGCGGCGACTAGAGGCGCGAGGGCGCGAACCTTGCCTCTCCCTCACGCGTTCCGCCTTCTCCTTCGCGAGCATTACTGCTTCGCTGAAGGAGGTGACGGCCTCCCATGCACACTCGCTCCGAACCATGGCCTGAACCAGTGCCGGACGCGAGAGATCGCCGCCGCTGATCGCCTCCGTGAGGACACGGCGGTGCTCCGCCCAAGCCGGGCAGATCTCCACCGTATGCTCCACCGTGTCCTCCGGGCGATCCACACAGTGGTGACAACCGGGCGTTTCCTCACGCTTTATCCTGAACAGGAACCTCCCGAAACAACCGTGTCCGGTGAGGACCTGCGTCAGGCGGAAGGCGAGGTCGCCGTGGCGCCGCTCCAGCCACTCCTCAAAGATCGCCACAATTGTAGCGTGTCCAGCGCTGGGTTGCGACAATCGCACTCTCCATGTCGCCATGAGATTCCGCCGGAGCTCCGCCCGCTGTGCCGCGATTTCTTGCGGCAGCGGAGTTAATTAATAAGTTAAATAAAGAGTTAAATAATAAAAAGAAGCAGTTAATTTATTATTTCAACAATTTGCAAATTCGACCTTTGCTAGCAGTAAAAAAAATATTTAGAGACAAATATTGTTTAAACTTTTGTACCTCGTTCGATAGATGATAATTATTAATAATTTGTACGCTTAACCCTGTATAATTGATTTGCGTCCCAAATGTAGTGCTGCAATTACGACTCAAGTTAAATTGAATCTTACCGAGTGACACGAAAACTCGCGCATCAAAATATTCAACAAAAAATTTAAAAAAGGTGATATGAGCAACATTGAGGCAAATGATGACTTCGTTGGTCACTGTCGAATGAGGAATGTTTGGAGGGCAAAGCATACCGTTTGCCTTATAATACGAGTCAAACAACGACTTCAAAGACGTGCTAATTAATTCACGATTCCGATGTTTGCGGTCCTATGGAGGAGACCTCCATTGGAGGAGCGAGGTATTTTCTGCGATTGAGGGCGATTTTTCAAACTATCGAAGTGTATATTTTTTTTAAGGGATACATGAAGGTCAAGACCTATGTTGAAAAGATTATAAAGACGAGTGAAAATTTAACTGGTAATAAGATTATGTTGTGGCAACGTCCGTGATCAGAGGACGCACCTGTTTGGAGCGCATGTAGCTCGCACCTTAATCGACCGCGCGATGTGTGTACCTCGCCGCCTGCGCCCGCGCACCGGCGGCACCCGCACGCCCGCGATCGCTCGGTCATCCGCGCCAGTCGTTACTCTGCCCCGACGGCGAATGCGCGCGCTAACCTATATAAATCTATAATTACGTTTCGCGACCTAGCTACCTAAATTCTCAGTTTCCTTCTAATTCTTGATTCTGTATCTTCTAAGTGTTTGTCTCTTCTCGTGTACCTCAAACTGTAAGTCTTATCTGTCTATTAAACTTCTATCTTGAACTCGATAAACGCCTGTCATTTGTCTACGCATACCCTACGAGCAACCACAAATTGGTGACCCCGACGTGATCAAGATGACGGGCTCGAATAACGATGGGAGCGGCCCTGAAACCCTACGTGTAGGGGTACGCGCACCCCCTTTTTGGCCCGAAGAACCTGGATTGTGGTTTGCCCAGATGGAAGGCCAGTTCGCGCTCGCCAATATAACCGCCGACACAACGAAGTTTTACCATGTCATCGGCGTGTTGGATCAACGTTTCGTGGCAGAGGTCAAGGACATCATCACCAACCCTCCAGCGGTAAATAAGTACGATAAGCTTAAGGCGGAGTTGATCAAGCGATTATCGGCCTCGCAGGAGCGGAGGGTGAAACAGTTACTGATGCATGAAGAGTTGGGGGACCGGAAGCCGTCCCAGTTTTTTAGGTACCTGCAACATTTGGCTGGACCGGTGGTACCCGAAGAATTTCTGAGAACGCTGTGGTCTAGCCGGTTACCGAATAATGTTCAGACCATCGTGGCTTCTCAAGCGGATTTACCCATAGACAAAATGGTGGATTTGGCGGACCGGGTCCACGAAATCGCGCCGACCGGTGTCCAACATGTGGCGAGTGCAGCGGCCCCAGTGACATCTACCCTCACAGAAGGTATGGAAACGCGAATCACCGAGTTAACCAGGCAAGTAGCGTTACTCGGTCAGCAAGTAAGTGCAATGCATATGCAACGTAATGAACGCTCCCGCCAGCGATCTGGGAGTAGAAATACTAAGAGTAGGTCAACATCACGGTCACGTCAGCCGCCTGAAAACCACCCTCATTGCTGGTATCATTATAATTATGGTTCGCAGGCAAAGAGATGCCGGCAGCCCTGTCAGTGGTCGTCGGAAAACTCCATGGGCAGTCGGAAGTAGCGGCCTACGACTGCGGAACCCATGCTGGCCGTATTTTTGTAACGGACCGTCATTCAAGGATGATGTTTCTGATAGACACTGGGTCCGATTTATGTGTTTTTCCACGTTCAGCGATCAGAATACCCTGCACGAGCACGAAATACGGCCTAACGGCTGCGAATGGGACAGTCATCAATACGTATGGCCCGATACAAATACATTTGGATTTAGGACTGCGGCGAGCATTTCCGTGGCAATTTACCATTGCGGACATATCGAAACCGATTATAGGGATTGACTTCTTAAAGTTTTATAATTTGATTATAGATTGCCGCAACCATAGACTGATAGATGGCATCACATCTCTCTCCGTACCTGCAACGCACCAGAGGATACCTGATGATGTGGCGTCTGTCAAGACTGTCGCCGGCGAGTCGGAATTTCACCAGCTGCTCCGTGAGTTCCCGGAGGTAACCCGACCTGCAGGTACTGTACGTGAACCAAAGCACAATACGGTGCATTATATTAATACTGCCCCTGGACCACCGGCATCAAGTAAGCCTAGGCGATTGGATCCAGACCGTTTTAAAATAGCCAAAAAGGAGTTCGACGACATGCTGGCCAACGGCACGGCCAGGCGATCAGATAGCCCATGGTCTTCAGCCCTGCATTTAGTCAAGAAGAAAGAGGAGGCCATGCGGTGACTACCGCGCACTTAACGCACGAACGATTCCTGACAGATACCCGGTGAGGCACATTCAGGATTTCTCGCACCAGCTCTCCGGCAGCACTATATTTTCAAAAATTGATATGGTTAAAGCTTATAATCAGATACCTATCTATGGGCCCCACATACCAAAGACGGCGATAACTACACCATTCGGGTTATTCGAATTTCCCTTTATGACCTTCGGTCTGAGGAATGCAGCGCAGACATTCCAGAGGTTTATGGACGAGGTACTTGCCGGGCTGGACGAGTTCTGCTTCTGCTATTTGGATGATATTCTGTGTTTTTCCCCCACCCCAGAGCTGCACAAAATGCACCTGCGACGACTGCTAGACCGCCTAAGAGACTATGGGGTATTGGTGAACTCGGCAAAGTGTGTCTGGGGGCAGCCGGAGGTAATATTTCTTGGCTTCAATGTTTCTGCATCCGGTACCTGCCCACTCGACACTAAGGTACAGGCTATCCAGGACCTTCCAGTGCCACAAACTGTGAAGGAGCTACTAAGATATCTGGGTATGCTAATTTTTTATAGACGCTTTATACCGAACGCAGCTAAGGCGCAGGCACCGCTTAACGCTATACTGGCTGGAGGCAAAACCACGAAGAACCAACCAGTTAAAATGACGCAGACACAGCTGGAAGCTTTTTCCGAATGCAAGAAGGCACTTTCCAAGCCACGCTTTTAGTTCACCCGCTTACTAACGCCGAGCTATCCTTGACAACGGATGCTTCAGATGTATCAATAGGAGCCGTGCTACAGCAACGAAATGGTGAGCAGTGGGAACCACTGGGTTTCTTTTCCAAGAAGCTGAACCCAGCGCAAAAGAAATACAGCCCCTACGACCGCGAGCTGCTGGCAGTGTACGAAGCTATAAGGTATTTTCGTCACATGGTGGAGGCACGAAACTTTGCCGTTTTCACAGACCATCGCCCGCTAACATACGCTTTTACGACACCACGAGAGAACTGTTCACCAAGGCAGTACAGATACTTCGACTACATAGCTCAATACACAACGGACATACGCTATATACCTGGTCCAGAAAATGTGGTCGCGGATACATTGTCCCGGATAGAGGAAGTACGAGTTCCTAAAGGAGTCGATTATCAAGCACTTGCACGATGTCAGAACACTGACCCAGAGCTACAGAGTCTCCTTGAGAGCGGATCCTCGCTTAAACTAGAAAAGGTTAGAATACCCGATACAGACATCGAGGTCTACTGTGACGTCACAGTTACACCGCCACGACCATATATTACACCGCAATTCCGTCGTCAAGCGTTCGATACGCTACACAACTTGAGCCACCCCGGAAACACAGCTACAGTGCGACTGGTGGCACAGAAATTCGTTTGGCCAGGGATGCGCAAACAATGTAGAGAGTGGTCCCGTAAATGCCTAAGGTGTCAAGGCAGTAAAGTGACGCGTCATACCTATGCTCCTCTTTCCCAATTTCCCGTCACAACATCAAGGTTCTCCCATATCCACCTTGATATCGTCGGCCCATTACCTATTTCATATGATTACAGGTATTGCCTCACTGTCATCGACAGATTCACCAGATGGCCTGAGGCGTACCCCATCAAAGATATCACGGCTGAGACCTGCGCAACCGCGCTGGTGTCCGGCTGGATCGCCAGATTCGGTTGCCCGCTCAAAATGACAACTGATCGCGGCACGCAGTTCCAGTCAAACCTCTTCCGAGCTGTCGCTGCCATGGTTGGTGCGCGCCACTACAGCACAACCGCTTACCACCCTGCTGCGAATGGTATGGTGGAACGTCTGCACCGACACATGAAAGCAGCCATCATGTGTCACTCTACTCCGCAATGGACCGAAGTTCTTCCACTGGTACTTCTGGGTATACGAAGTGCATGGAAGCCGGACATCAAAGCATCACCAGCAGAGTTGGTCTACGGCGAACAACTTAGACTACCAGGGCAATTCATCGCACCAGCCGATGACTACAAGTCATCTGACGTCACTGACCTTGCAACGCGCTTGCGAAGTCGCATGGCCAACCTTACGCCAAGGCCTGCATCCTGTCACAGAAAAGGTCCATTTTACTTACCACATAGTCTCAGCGAATCATCTCATGTGTTCTTGCGGCAGGACTTCGTTCGAAGACCGCTGGAACCACCGTATGCCCGTACAAAGTCATACAGCGCCGACCCAAATATTACAAGCTTGACGTACGTGGTAAAGAAGTCACCGTCAGCGTCGATCGGCTGAAGCCGGCCTACGTCACACAAGAAGCAGACGATCAGCCACCATCAGTTCCTGAGCCACCTTCAGTTCCTGAGCCACCTTCAGTTCCTGAGCCACCTTCAGTTCCTGAGCCATCAGCTTCACTCCCGTTTCCAGCAAAAGAAGGAGAGAGGAGAACGAGGTCCGGGCGTCGTGTGCACTTCCCAGATTATTACCGCCCGCAGTAGCGGTCTAAGCGGGGGAGTACTGTGGCAACGTCCGTGATCAGAGGACGCACCTGTTTGGAGCGCATGTAGCTCGCACCTTAATCGACCGCGCGATGTGTGTACCTCGCCGCCTGCGCCCGCGCACCGGCGGCACCCGCACGCCCGCGATCGCTCGGTCATCCGCGCCAGTCGTTACTCTGCCCCGACGGCGAATGCGCGCGCTAACCTATATAAATCTATAATTACGTTTCGCGACCTAGCTACCTAAATTCTCAGTTTCCTTCTAATTCTTGATTCTGTATCTTCTAAGTGTTTGTCTCTTCTCGTGTACCTCAAACTGTAAGTCTTATCTGTCTATTAAACTTCTATCTTGAACTCGATAAACGCCTGTCATTTGTCTACGCATACCCTACGAGCAACCACAATGTATTTCCGGAGTGACAATGGTTTAGAATTTGATAGCAAGGGTATGGAAAAACTGTTGCAGAGAGGACCCACGGAGGAAACCGCTGTTTGTGAGAACATATCTACAAAGTCAGCAGTGAGGAAAGTCCTCTCGAAAGTAGTTATAAATAATTAATTTGCTAATTACAAGCTTCCACATATATACATAGTATGAAGCTCCATGTAACGTTTCATATATCGACACGGCTCCAGCATTGCGAGGCTTGCTGTATGTGTACCCTCGTTCACACGATGCTTGATGCATGATATTTCGACTCGTTCGACAGGAGATTTGAGGACTGGTACCAAACGGAACATCAGAATAGAATCCCAGTCAGAGCGGTGGCGGTTACTCTGCCTGCTTTCGCGTCCCACTTGAAAAACCTTGATCCCCAGATGGCCGCGGAAGATCCGGACGGAATCCCGCTGAGCCGTATGGACACTGGCTGGACAGCCATACCGGTCAGTTCGGACATGGTGGGACAACCATGGCTATAGGAGTATGCCTTGATGTTCACTACCACGGCCCTGTGGGCCGGAAAGATGTCGGTCGTATCAACCGCGGACCACGAAGGTCCAGAGGCGGCGGGTAACACGGTCTATACAACGGGTATGCCTGCTGCACATCAGGTGCATATATACCGGGGCCAAAAAACCTTGTGTTTGTTTTGCTTGACGGAAACATATACGCCCAGCAGACACAGTTCATGTTACCGGGGGTGGCCCCTCTCAATGTGTTCAGAGGTGCCAGGATAGCTCCGGTCCAGGCGGGATTTGAACATTTCTAGGTACAGTCACGAGCACCAATATATATACACTCAGCAACTTTTAATAGTGATTTCCTCCAACTATATTGATTGAAAATTTATTTTACTACGAACATAGTATTTTGGAACCCAAACTATTATAAAATAGATCTTTTCTCAAAGTTTCAATCGTTATTCCACGAGAAAATCGGTTTTGAATTCTGCTAAGCGTTAACATATTAGTGCTCATGACTGTACACATACAGAATGAGTTGTACAATTTGTTCACCAATAAACACTTGCCAGAACATGGTTAAGTGTTTACAGTATGTTGAGAGCAACTTGTGTGTCGGGATGGCCTACCAGTTGGCCGTGTCTTTGGCTGCGGAACTTTTATCAGTCATGCCTGAGTCCCCAAAACTGATTAGCGGCGGAGACAATACGGTGACGAATTGGCGGGTGTGTGGACTTTGGGACAACACAACTACAGCAACAGACATCCAAGACACACGTCGACCAATATGTTATCCCACTGTGGAATTTCACATCAGACTACCGTGACAGGGAAAGTCTTATCGCCTGAATAAACCGATGTCTGGCCTCAAACAACCTTCTAAGAGTAGGTATGAGACGATAAGTACAGTTTTAATAAAGAAACTGAGCTTTAGAAAGTCTTCTTCAGAACCATGTGTATATTGAATTTACCGCGTTTCCATTTTATTTTCTAAATCTTATTGCTTCAAATCAACTGATTCTTACATTTTGACGAGTTATTCGAACATAAATGTGGGTAACATAACAGCAGTATTTTTCTTGCGATTTCGGCTTTGACGCTAGTCTAGGACGAACCTATGTCAATTGATTTCGCGCTCTTTGTCGTGTCGATACTATCGATGAGTGCGTCGCTAGCCTTGTCAACGCTGCTATCGACATCGTTATGCTGTTTGATCAGCTGTGTTTGATCGTTGTGAGTATTTCGTTTATAGTTTGCACCTAGAGTGTTGCGCTGCAAACGCAACAAAAAGAACAGGCCGGATTTGAAGCGCTAGTATGCGTGTTACGCACACAAGTAAGCGTAGTTCCTGCTGTAAGTACAACAAACGCGCGCATCACTGGTGGGAGCGTACAGGGGGCCGATTCTACTAATTTGCAACGTCACACGTTCAATTGTGTTTCCACAACAGTTCTATTTCGATCGCCGTTCGATAGTTACATAAAAAGTCATTCTACTAATTTTAAGGCAAACTGGAAACTAAACTTTAGCCGAATCGCAACTGAATCGTAACGGGAACGTAGCAGCGGGTAACCTGTGTTATCAACATGCCAAATAGTATGTTTTAATAATACCACAGAAAAAAATTTAATCTAAAAATGTTACTAAATACGAATAAGTGTCACTAAAGGTATTTTCTAATACAAAAAGATATCTAGACCATAATTATATTTTTGTCCTGTTTATTTTATTGTTACACATACAACATTTCAACTTTTTAAATAATAAAAACTCAGAAGAACGTTTTGTTTTAAGTCTCTAGCTGGCCGAAACTGTGAAACGAAACGTTTCGGTTATCTCAAAGACTCAAACACTTAATTAAAACAGTTAACGTAAACAAACAGCAGGAACTCGGGCAGCAAAAACATTTATTGTGTTGAGTTAAAAATGGTTGATTTACTATGAGTATTCGTTTTAAATTCGTTCTACTGATTATTTATTCATTAATTCAAATATCGCACCACAGACAAAACGACAAAGGTTTAAAGTAAAATATTTACGACACACTTGAGGGTTTAACACACTTATGTCGCACTTCAATTAGCTACAACAAAAAAATGGTTAAATGATGTAACTACTTGTTGTATGGTGCAGATTGGTGCATTTCATTTACTAGTAAAAGATTTAGTCTCGCTGCAACTGTTGTTCTGTTATTACCTTATTACGTACGTAATTTCAGACCCAATGGAAGATACCAGACGAAAATCTACGTCAGGTCGACAACTTGACCTCATTACATATATGGAGGCACATACAAATTTTGCAGTGGGTCAATTGCGGTCCAAAGAAGGACGAGCCCTTGCAAAGGCACTTACAAATTTTGCAGTGGGTCAATTGCGGTCCAAATAAGGACGAGCCCTTGCAACACGAAAGTGGGAAGAATGTGCAAATATTTTAAATTCGGAAGGCGTAGCTAGGATACCTAAAGATTGGTCGAAGGTAAGTTCTTAAGTTGATATCTAGTTTTTTAAATACCAACATGACATGAATAACAATAATTTTCATTCAATTTTAGTTTTGGAATGGCTATAAATGTAGGGTGCAGGCCAAACTAGTCGAAATAAACAGAGGCTATAGGGGTACTGGAGGTGGGCCTAGCAGGGCACCACAGTTAAGGCCTCTAGAGGAAGGGGCTGCTGCCCTTATAGGGCGGGATGTCGGCCCACTTCCTGGAGTTTTTTTTTTACTTATAGTTTGTTGAAGAGATGGAAGTGGAACAGGATAAGGAACTGCCAGCAGCTAACTCACCCATTTTGTCAGTAATACTTACCTTTTTATGTACTGGTATTTTATTAGCCATTTAATAATAATTTATTAATTCTTTCTTTCACAGATTTATCCATTGTCCAAGAAAGTACTGATGCACCGGGAAGTAGGTCACCAGTCACACAAGAACTCGGCAGAACAGTGACTTTTGAATCTGAGCAGAGGGACAGTGCACCGGTGGAAGGAAATAATCAGCCAGCTGATCAAGGCACTACATTACCACAAACAGGTTCTCATTATTTAATATCTTATCATATTGATTTTCTATTCTATGATCATTATTTTAAACATGAATGAATAAGAAGCAGTATTATGAACAAGTTTGAGACATCATACATTTTTTATTTCTTAAATCTAGTACCTACCTATAGAAAAACAAATTAAATGCAAAAGAATAAAAGTCAAATTTATTCAAATTCTTACACATTCAATTTCACACTACACTCGAAATTCCAAACCTGGATAAATATCACAAAAAACGCCCAAGGGATGTTAAGTGGAATGCACTTGACCATGCCTTGGCTCACTAATAACCAACATGAAGATACTTATAACGGAACACTCTCACGCCGCACGCATTTCATAACGAAACACCAATCTACATGGTCTTCACATGATCTGACCAAGATTATGTCTGGACTTTAAAAGAGACTGTGACCTATGAGTTTGTTTCGGCCTTTCTTCTCAGAGTATAGTCAGATAGGAAACGCCGACCTCATCTAGTTTTTAAAATATGATTGACGTGTAAAAGTGTTTGTACAAACCTACTTACAGAAATAAAATCATTTATCATTTATTTAACAATGAGTTTTTTTTTCCGATAGTACTCTGATTATCACGTACACAAATAATATTGTATACTTACACGAAAATAAGTTACTAATTATTTTTTAAATTTTCAGGCCGCCCTAGACACCGACAGCCAAGACCACGACCAGACGCCTACGTGCGGGGGTCGCCCTCGGTTTGTACAACAGAGTAAGTGGCATTTTGTTTAACATAAATCTGGCAGTCAGAACCAATTATAACTATAACTAATTACAGGTAACACGGCAGCTCATGATGAAGCAAGGGCAACCATAGCCCGCATTGAAGAGATGCGTACGCGAACGGAGATGGTGGCTACTGCAGCATTAAATATATCCAACGCTATGACCGGATTCTCTAATGCTATGACCGGCATCTCTAATGCTATGACCAGGGTTGCGAGTTTGTCCGAAAGGGATATCGTGGCCCCGGCACACAGGCAACGGAAGGAACACGGGTGGGTTTTAGTCGGTAAAAGTCAGACACGCCCTCCCGCTCAGCCCAGAGCGGGAGAAGTTATTTGATAATTTCCCACACAAAAAAAAAAAAAAAGCATTGCAGAAAGTCTGCGTATCTACGTATCTCCTTCACATCGAGTAAGACGTGTTTTAAAGTTATGTTTTGTTAGAATATTGAGTAATTGATTGGTTGTATCACCAGTTTTAAAATTATGTAGGTACCTATTTATTATTCTCTAAATAACATCACAACATCACGATCTCCGAAGGGTTAGGTGGTGGTGGACCTATATCTATAGTTCTCCCACATTTCGCCAGTTACAAATATGTTTAACTCTCATTTAGTATTAGAGTACGAGTAGAGGGGTTTGTGGCTTAGTACTCGTAATAACAGCACGGGTTGATCGATAAGATAAGATAAATTTATTTGTTAAAACATGAGTAACATGATTATGCACATATAGATGGAGACATAGTTTCAACCGGACCAACATGTTTTGCCTCATTAGGCGTACAATATATTTAAATGTTAATAATTTAATTGGTGATCAGGTCGATCAGGTTAAGTTATGCTTACCGCGGTTGGTCCGTGGATGGGTGACCTTTACATACAATATTATTCTATATTATGAATTTATTATTATTGTAAATATTTTAGGCTGTCTGTTAGACAGTCAGGTTCCGTTTTTATATTTAGACTGTGACTCCCATGTTTCTGAACTATGATTTTATAATAATGGCAATATTCTGTTTGTTTCAGACTGATGACTGATTATAGACCTGTCACTCACTGGACAAGAATCCAAGAATCATGATCGTGTGCTGTGATCATAATTTGTGTTTATTGTTTAGGTTTATTATGCGACTTATGGAAAGAAAAATAAATTAAGAAGTGTTAGAAAGTAGTTAGCTTATCGTAGCAACACCAAATAAACTAGAATATTGTCCGTTTTATGATTTTGTGGCCGCTGGATTAAAATTTATTTAGTCTAGAATTAAATGATTACGGTTTTACTCAAGTGTAATTATTATTATTAAAATCTCCCCTGGAGTTTGGATTTGTGCCCGGTTGATGGCAATAGGCTCGCCCCATACGTCATTAGCGTTCACAAAACTACACGTCGTTATTATTTAAATAATCCCGTTTTATTAGGTTATGGGCCCAGAAACTCCATATAGGAATTCTAAGCAAGTTATTTTAGATAGAATAGGTGTGTGTGCTATCAGGTTCAGTGAAATTAACCAATAAAAGAAAAAAAATCTTCGAACGCATTCTTGACCAACGTGCCTAAGCTGTTAGGACGAGAGAATTATCACGAATAGGCGTTTGCAGCTGAGAACTTACTAGTTTTGGAGGGCATGTCTGACTGCATCAAGCAAGAAAGTTCAGAAGCCAGGGCGACTGAAGAAGAAAGTTCAAAAGTTGGCAGTATTGGAAAGGCTGACAACTCCAGCCAACATCATTGCGGTGGAACGTCTACGTCCAGCTTACCAAATAACAAATCTGACAAGTCGAATGTGAAATGTTACCGTTGCAAGCAGTTTGGACATTATAAATCACTGTAAACAAAGTAATCAGCCTTAGATAAAGAAGACGAACGCTTTTCCGGCAGTTTTCTTGAGCGGAAATTACAGTTAACAAGACGACTACTTGGATAGTGGCGCGGGTGTCCGTATGATTACAGACGTAAACATGATACAGAATGCATCTTATACTACGAGTATCAAGGACATAATTGCAGCTAATCAGAGCCCTATGCCAGGGTTGTGCTCGGGGGATGATGGTATCATGACAGTTACTTCAGATTGCCTGTATGAAGTCACTTTGAAAGACGTTTTGTGTGTGCGTAATCTCACCACAAACTTGATTTCAGTCAGTCAGCTCATCAGGAATGGCAATAAAGTTGAGTTTAAAGAGAACTGTTGCTATGTTTACAACAGAAAACAGTTTAGTGGCAGTAGCTAAACAAATTGATGGTGTTTACAAGATGGTCCTGGAACAGAAACAGTGTTTGTTTACATTAACTTCTTCAGCAGCAAGCAGTGAAGTATGGCACCGGAGACTTGGCCATCTGAATATCAATGACCAGAATAAGATGAGAGATGGAGCAGTCTCAGGAATATCATACACCGATAAGTCAGTAATCAACAAGCAAACATGCACCGTGTGCTGTGAGGGAATGCAGTCGCGCTTACCATTTGGTCATGGAACGAGGAGCAGCAACCCATTGGATGTTATCCATGCTGATGTCTGCGGCCCCATGGAAGTTACCTCAATGGGCAGAGCAAGGTATTTTGTTGATGACTTTATTCGTATCGTGTTTGTTTATTTACTTAAAGAGAAAAGTGAACTCTTCAAATACTTCAAGGAATTTAAATATATGGTGGAGAACCAACAAAATAGAAACATTAAAATATTCAGAACTGATAATGGCTTAGAGTTTTGTAGCAATTTGAGAATTTTTTAAATGATGATGGCAATATACATCAAAATACTGTAGGTATTTTGATGTATATTGCCATCATCATTTAAAAAATTGAGCAAAATGGTTTGAGTGAACGTGTTAATCGAACCATTGTTGAAAGAGCTCGATGATTATTATTTGATGCGGGTTTAGATAAGAAGTTTTGGGCAGAGGCAACTAACACCGCTGTGTATATTAACCCTTTATAAGGCAGAGGTGATATTTTTACCACCAACATATCCTATTTTTCCTGTTGCAAGTATCATGGTAGGATTCCTACTTTTTTTTGATCAGGCAACAGGAAAGACCTAACTTGCAAATCATTAAAAAAAAAACTGACGTTTGAATGTCATATTTTTTCTTGGCGGAACCAGTTGTCAAAAAAATTGCGCCAATTTCAAATAAAATTTTCATCTCCGCGAATCCTGACATTTTTTACTTGAAAAGAAGTAAGTATTTGTTTTCTTTTTACGTATTTGTGTTTATTATTACAAATTATTGCGATGTTTTAGAAATCACCATGGTATTTTTATTGGTAAGGACAATTTATTTGGTGGGAAAATTATTCCCACCGCCCGTGACGTGTAATGTATCCTCTTTGAATTAGTACGTACTTGTTTCAGACATTCATGAAAAATGCAGCGCAATTTGAATGACGGCGATATTGAAAAGACATTGGAAGAGATTTTCGGCATTCCGGATGATGGTTCAGAAGACGGATTCGAGTCTGATGAGGCAGATGAATTCAATGTCAACACAATACAAAGAATACTGGAATCAGATGATGATGTTTTACCAAATTCTCCTGTTCATTCGAATTCCACCCCTAGTAATAGATCAGAGACAGGTACATCCACAACAACGCCATCAACTTCATTAGAAAATTCACATCAAGAAGAGCCTTTGGGAATACAATCATCACAACCACAAGAGGTAGCATCAAGTGATGAATCTGAATGTGAAGATGAGTCATGGGGAAAGCATATGTGGACTTCCAGGCCAGATCCAGATGAATTCGATAAGGTAACAATAAAGCCTCAGTATTTATTGAACAGAAGAGCGCGTCCAGTAGCGCACTTCGGAAAGTTCTTCAATGATTATATTTTTGATTTGATTATCACTCAGACAAACTTGTATGCAGAGCAGCAAAACATAAAGAATTGGCAACCTGTTGATAAAAAATAAATTAGTGCTTTTTTGGGAATTCTTATTATAATGGGTTATCACATTCTTCCTCAAATAGATCTATATTGGTCATCTGATCCTGGTTTTCGAGTAAATGAAGTGGCTGATGTTATGCCTGTGAAACGCTTCAAAAAAATTTTGGAAGCGATACATCTGAATGATAATAGTCAACAACCCAACAGAGAAAGTCCCAACTTTGACAAATTATATAAAATTCGCCCTCTCTTATCTTTACTCAGCGACTCGTTTCAAAACAATGCTTCTAACTCATCTTCTCAGAGTATAGATGAGAGCATGATCCTCTTCAAAGGAAGATCCAGTCTAAAACAGTACATGCCACTAAAGCCTATAAAAAGGGGCTATAAAGTATGGTGCTGTTGCGACAGTAGTACAGGGTATCTGTATAACTACGAAATTTACACAGGCAAGACGGGACAAGGAACTGAAGAAGGATTGCGGGCTACTGTTGTAAAGAAATTATCAAGTAAATTGACAGAAGAAGAGTTCAAGACCCACGTTACTTTCGATAATTTTTTTTGTGACTATTCTCTTTTGCAGTATTTATATGAAAAAAATATTTATGCCACTGGAACGGTGAGAAGAAATAGAGCAATTTTACCTAATATAATAAAAAATAATACCAATAGAACTGGAAGGAACAAAAGCTTAAAATTGAAAAAAGGTGAGTTCAAATGGCGAACGAAACAGGACGTAGCGTTTACTGTTTGGCAAGATACTAAAGAGGTTTTGTTGCTAACCACCGCATTTCATCCTAAAATAGGAATAACATCTGTACAAAGAAAGCAAAAAGATGGCACCAGGGACGCTGTCCACTGCCCTAAGGTTGTAAAAGAGTACACAAAAAGAATGGGCGATGTGGACCGATTCGACCAAGTAAAGGGGACATATGCCGTCGGACGAAGAAGTAAACGCTGGTGGCTGCGAATATTCTACTTCTTAGTGGACGCATGCCTGACAAACGCTTTCATTTTATATTCAATGACATCAAGAGTAGAAAAACTAACCAATTTAGAATTTCGGGTAGCTGTTGCAAGAGGACTGATCGGTGGTTACAGCACACGAAAAAGAAAATCCAACATCCCCACATACGTTTGCAAGAAATCACGCATAGCATGTCCAGTTAGCTATCAAAAAAGCGTAAATGCTGTGCCTGCAGAATCGCGGTTCCTAAATGTAGGTGACCATATGCCAGCAGATTTAGAGACCTACCGACGCTGTAAGTTCTGCAGCACAAAAGCCAAAGATAAAAGAAGCAAAATTAAATGCAGTAAATGCAATGTCCCGCTGTGCATTACGCCTTGTTTTTCTAAATTTCATCAACAATAACATCTGGTACTTTGCTAGTATGGGTAGTCAATGACGGGCAGTGGGAATATTTTTACCACCATATTTTCTAAGTTTTCCAAAATAGTTAGTACGGCCCCTGTTTCATCAGTTTTCGTCTTAAAAATCCATTTACAAGGAAAAGCTTTCTTTCCCGGAGGTAGGTCAGTAAGCGTCCAGGTCATATTTCTTTTCAGAGATTGAAATTCTTCATACATGGCTATTCTCCATTTATTAGCATTTTCTGAGGATAAAGCTTCTTTTAGGCCTCTTTTCCATTACACGGTTTCTCGCCGTGAAAATCTACGGTTAATTCGCCGCGTGTAGGCACGGTCGTCAGTGTGGTATGGATCACTATATGAGCTTGTCGACATGCACGGTGGCGCCAAGGCACGGCGCCGCGGCCGCGTGCGCCGTGACTGCCCCTCGGCGCGCCGCGTCTACGCACGGCGTGATTTTCACCAGTGTTGTATGGCAGTCTATCGGGGTGTGTCGACGGTGCCGGACGTACGCACGGATTCGTGACCGCTTATATACGCTGTTTCGCGATTTTATTATAAAATGAACATAAATCAAGAATTATTAATTACGTTGATTCAAGAAAGGCCTGTAATATGGGATAAGACCATCGACGATTATAAAAATAAGCGGCTTAAATATGATTCCTGGAAAGAAATATTTATTCATTTCCAGCCCACATTTGAAGATTTAAGTGGTGATGAGAAAAACAAGTTTGGTAAGTTACAGATATTTAATTATTAACTTTTTACTTATGCATAGTTGTTTTGATAGGAGAGGCGACCTTCGTTAGATACAAAATATTGTGCAAATCTGTTGCGAACTTCATTAGCCGCCAAACTTCCGCGAACTGCATTCGTGATAGGTAACTGGATTAGTTCCGATTCTGAATCAAGGGTGGACTCATTTTCACTCGCATTGTGAAACTGAAAGTTTTCCTGCTTATGTATAAAATTTTGCAAAACACAACATGTTTTCACAATATCAACTGCCAAATCGATGGACACATTCATTGGCCGGTGAAAAATTCGCCATTTATTGGATAAAATGCCAAACGCACATTCAACAAATCTTCGCGCTCTGGTGAGTCTGTAGTTAAATGTACGTTTTAATTGATCAAGCTGATGACCACCAAATGGACGAAGCAAGTGATAATGCAAAGCAAAGGCTTCGTCCGCAACGAACACATATGGCAAATCGTAGTCAATTCCAGGCAAACGTGTTGCATCGGGTAGATTTAATCCGTTGTTTGTTAAATTTTTCCAAAATGGGGTCTCTTTAAACACACTGGAATCACACTCCTTTCCGTAGGCGCCAACGTCAACAAATATAAAGTTGTAATCGCTATCTACTACTGCCATCAAAACTATAGAAAAAAAATGTTTGTAATTTAAAAACATCGAGCCACTATCAATTGGCTTAATAAGTCTGATGTGTTTTCCATCGACCGCTCCTAAGCACAGCGGGAAGTTGGAAGATTCTTGAAATTTGCTTGCAATGTGTAGCCAGTCTTCTTTAGATGGCATTTTCATATATTCTTTATACAGTTCTAACCAAATGTAGTGGCATACTTCACGTACGATGCAACTTATGGTTTTTATTCCAATTCTATAGCTGTAGTATAGGTCAGTAAAGGTATCTCCTGTTGCTAGATACCTGAAATATAAAACAAAACGGTTCAGGTTCAAATACTAAAACCCCATTTTAGGTCGGGGTCGATTCAGTTTAGGTCGGGGGTTTTTATAAATTTTGAATTTAATAATTATTATTTATTTATTTTCAGGGCAAATGGTGATGAAGAAGTGGACCAATATGAAAGATAGCTGGATAAAATATGACAAAAAAATTAATGAATGTAAGTCTGGTTCTTCAGCAAAAAAAATAAGAAAATATATGTTCTATGATGAAATGATGTTCCTAAAAAAAAATGTTGAGCATCGCAAGACCGATTCTAACATGACTGAACATGTTCATGATTCTAGCCTCAGTAATGAAAATTTTGATAGTGCAGTCCCGAATCAATCAAGCTCGGGATACACTGAACGGAGTGAGACGCAAAGGGCTAAAAAAAAAAGAAAAAATGAACTAAGTGAAGTTGACATTAGGTTTATGAAGTTTATGGATTCAGCAGAACGAGATGAGAAAAAGAAAAGCCGTAGTATGAACTTTTTTATGGGAATCGCTGGTACAGTTGACAAGTTCAGTGATGAAAATATGATAGACTTTCAGTTTCAAGTAATTTCAATAATTAAAAATATTCAACAAAGACAGTGTACTCAGTATATACCTACATCAAGAAACCAATGGGATCAAGGCCATCAAGGATATTTAAGTGGTACAGCATCCTCAAATGCGCAATCGTCAACATATGGATATTCTACAGCTGCTAGATCGGGCTATGGAATAAGTCGTCCACAGACGTCTTCTCATGATTTTGGACACGGTTCTGGTTTAGAGCCAATCCACTACCGACCCGAATCACAATTATCTGTACATAGTGTAAATGCGGAAAGTATCTCGGCAGATTCTCAAGTTTCTATTGAAGACGAATTCGATTTTAGTACCGCATTTGAGTAGCATTTTCAGCGTAGTGTATTTTTTGATTTACTTGTTCTTAAATTAATAATTATTAAAATTCAATTACATGTAATAATTTTGTTTGTGTGCAATAAACAATTTTAAACTAAAATATGTCATTTAATTTTGTACCTACTTACCTCAGAGTTACAGCCAATCTTTCTGCGGGCGATATACTCTCTCGCATAAAAGTATCTTGATGTTTTAGTTCCTGGGATAATTTTTGGAGCAAGTTGTCGAATGTAGTTTTCTGCATTCTAAAATAATTGTAAAACTTGTCTTCATCTTCTCTCAATTGATTCTTGACAAGTGTATGAAACGCGCCATATTCCTCCCTTTTTTCTAAAATCGGATGTATCCAAAACCTTACTTCCCTTTTTTTTTCTATTTTCTTTTTCCTATATATGTAATAAGCAACTATAATCTTTTTTTTCGTAAGAAAATTCATGACGCAGCACGTCCTACACAGCCCGAGTAAAAAGCGCTACTAGCCAGTACTTACCAATGTCTCGCGCGGTGATTTTGCCGTATCATGTACAAGCTAGCACGTTTTTTCAACCGTACGGCTTACACACCGTACGTTTGAACAACCGTGTAATGGAAAAGAGGCCTTACGGTGTCCGGATCTCTTGGATTTTTAATTGAACAATAATAACTAGGTTTTGAATTCCTTTCAGATTCTTCAGGTTTGTTGGAAAATAGCATGAAGTATGCTGGGCAACATAACAGACACAGTTTCGAAATTGATAAGCCTGAATTGAGAACTTTTCTAGCAATTTTAGGTTTTACTGGATATCCCGAACTGCCTTCCGAACGTGCCTATTGGAGTTTGGATGAAGATCTCGGCGTTCCATTGATCGCCAATTGCATGTCACGCAATAGGTTTTTGGACATCAAACGAAACCTACATTTCGTAGACAATTCCCTAGCGGAAGGTTCCAATGATAAAATGTTCAAAATGAGACCGCTGTGCAGTCTTATACAAAGAAACCAGTGGGGAGTATTGTTTATAGCTGTAGTAGGCGAGCGGTTAATTTTATAAGCAGCAGTAGCTGTCGCCTCGGCCCAATAAGGTTTTGGTAAGTTAGCATCTAACAACATGCACTTAGCTCTCTCTACAAGAGTACGGTTCATCCGCTCTGCAAGACCATTTTGTTGCGGTGAATATGGTGTAGTAGTTTGGTGCTGTATGCCATACTGTCTCAAATAGTTATCAAAATTTTTGCTGCAGTAGTCTAAGCCGTTATCGGTACGTATAACTTTGATTTTCTCACTACATTCATTTTCTGCCTTCTTGTGGAAATCCTTGAATGCATTTAAAACACTGAGCTTTTCTTTGAGGAAGTATACATGCACTAATCTTGAAAAGTCGTCTATGAAAGTTATAAAATATCTCATACCTCCTAGGGATGGTGTCTCCATTGGACCACACAAGTCAGAATGTATCACCTCTAGTTGTTCTAAAGCTCTGGAACCAACATGGTTGAAAGGTAGTCTCGACTGCTTTCCTTCTAGACATGTAGTGCAGGTCACAGGTAACTTGACCTTTTCTGGAGACAGGTTCATTCTTGGAGTCTGTTTACATCTGGAAAGTTTAAATGTCCCATGCGTCGATGCCACAGAACAACATCATTTGAAATATCAGAAATACTCAGGTTGGCATTTATTTCTCTGTTAACATTGAGTAAATATAAGTTGTTTTCTAATTTAGCTGAACAGATAAAATCTCCTTTACTGTTAAAAATTTCACAACAATTTCCATTAAAGTTAACTTTGCAACCATTTTTTACCATTGCACTGACAGACAATAAGTTTCCAGCAAGTTCAAGTATGTACAAAACATCTCTTACCTGTATTCTATTTTCATTATTACCGTGCAACACCAGATTAATTTTTCCTATTCCTTTCACAGGTAACGGAGACTTGTTAGCAACTGTGATGGTAGAAATCGGAGGACATTTGACATCATACATCCAATCACTGTGATTTGTCATATGCATTGACGCGCCTGAGTCCACATACCATTTATCATGCTCTGTTGTTACGGAGGAAGCTGAAAAAGCTGCTACAAAACTTTTATCTTCACTTTTATTTGGTGTTTTCTTTTGTACACGACAATGTTTACCCAAATGACCATGTTTATTACAATTAAAACACCTTGGACCTCTGTATTTTCCACTATTCTGTTTATCAGAATTTTTCTTCTTAAATGAGTAAAAAGCAGTAGTTTCTGAACTCTGAACTTCTTGTAAAAGTTTAGTTTTAATTATATCTGCACTGATTCTCACCCCAGAGCTCTCTATTGCCATAATCATGGGTTTGTATAAATCCGGCAAACCCGCAAGCATTAATGTGCCAAGCCATTCGTCGTCGACGGAAAATCCTATATTTCTCAGCTTGTGTGCAGACGTCATGATTTTATTTACATAATCTTCGACACTTTTAGAGGATTCTAACGTTGTTGTAATCAGATCCTTTAACAATGCTACTCTTCGTGTTAAACCGTTATCATCGAACGCTCGTTCTAAGTTCGTCCAGACTTCTTTCGAAGTTTTCGCATCTTGAATGTGAACATAATTGATAGCATCCACTAATAATATCAGTTTTGACTTCGCTTTAATGTCTTTGGTGGAATCAACTTTAGCGGGATCTTTAGTTTCGATGCACTGCCAATGATCTTCAAGTTCGAGATATGCCTTTACTGCGAACTTCCAATTGGCATAGTTATCTCGGCCAACGAGTTTTTCGATGTTAAATAGCGAATTTGTAGACATTTCTTCGGATTATGTACCACGATAAACTGTATGACGCCACGCGGTGGAAATTTTTCGACGACGATTATTATTCGGATTTTCACTATTATCCCGAGTAATCACTATCAGGTAACCAAACCACGCTCTGCTACTATGAAGATTTATGGTGGGTTACTTGTGATTACTAGAATAAAACCACTGAGTGAAAAATTGTAAGACTGTAATTTTAGGCGGCAAAAGCAGAGAAGAAAAAATTAAAGACATACATGTCATCTTGACATTAACATAACATAGTGTTGCCAATAAACTATATCAGAACAATGTTGCAATCATTACTTAACAGGCACATTTGAAAAAAACTGGGTACACAAAAAAGCTCGATATTTGGGTACCTCACGAGCTCACTGAAACAAAACCTAATGAACCGTGTACTCATTTGTGATTCTTTATTACGACGTAATGAAACTGAACCATTTTTGAAGAAGCTGATAACTGGTGATGAAAAGTGGATCACGTACGACAAGAACGTCTGAAAAAGTGCGGTCGTGGTCAAAGGCTGGTCAGGCTTCAAAGACTGTGGCGAAACCCGGAACTCACGACCTGTAAAGCGACTTAGAAGGCAAGATTCTAACGAGCCTGTATGGAGAAAACATTACCCGTATACAGCATGACCCATGACGTAACTGATATTATTCAGCGACGACAAGTCCTCGTTGAATCTTTGAAAGACTGCAGCTTTATGATGTTATTTGAGAAAATATCTCGTAATGTCATAAGTTTGATTTTGGAAAATAGCATGAAGTATGCTGGGCAACATAACAGACACAGTTTCGAAATTGATAAGCCTGAATTGAGAACTTTTCTAGCAATTTTAGGTTTTACTGGATATCCCGAACTTGCCTTCCGAACGTGCCTATTGGAGTTTGGATGAAGATCTCGGCGTTCCATTGATCGATTTGGCTATCGGAATTGGGCTGCAACAAGTTCAGATGGCAACTGCTACACTTTCGACATTTATTGCGGAAAACCTACAGAAGTGTCTACAGACCTGCTGGGCTCGAGAGTGGTAAAATCCCTATTAGCAAAAATGCCGATTAGTCCCAAAAGAACACATCGTATACTTTGATAATTTTTTTACCAACTATTAGTCACTCCACGACTTGCGACTCTTAGGGTACAGAGCCACAGGAACAGTACGAGAAAATAGAACAAAAAGATGTCTTGTAACTGATGTAAAAACAATGAAAAAGAAACCAAGGGCGGAATACGTCTATCGTTTCGATACCAAAAACTAAATAACAATCGTGCGCTGGAAAGACAACAACGTGGTCACGATGGGATCAAATTTTGACGCTGTAGAATCGCTGGGGAAGGTGAAAAGGTGTACTATACAGAAACAAAAGTTGGATGTGAATATTCCAAGATTGTTTGTTAATTATAACAGAGGAATGGGTGGAGTAGACCAGATGGATTAATCGATTAGTCTCTATCGAGTAGCCATAAAAGGAAAAAAATGGTGGTGGGTAATCTTTACCTACCTTTTAGATATGGCGATTTCAAATGCTTGGCGACTGCATGTCTTGATCAGCAAAACTACAGATACACCCTACATGGATCAATTGCTATTCAGACGTACGATTGTTAGAGTATACCTTCGCCCAACTAAGACGAAAAGTCGTGCTACGTCATCAATTATATCTGGCCTTGTGCAGAAAATTAACGGACACAACCCGCAACGCATCGAAAACCCATTACGATGTGTTATTTGCCACAACTGCGTACGTTGGCGCTGTGAGATATGTGCCAAAACACATGTGTGGAACGACCATGCTTTGAAAAATTTCATGGCTGATTCGCCCACTATACCCGGCCAAGTACACCCCTACAAATCCATAAAAAAAAACAGTTTTTTCTTTTTGTACCTCATATTTAGTCTACATTAATGCAATAAATAACGAGTGGTTATAATTTTCATGTGTAGTTTCATTTTGGGCGTTAATGGGTTAATAAAGCTGGTGACCCTAAAGTGAACGATATAAGAGCTACTGCTCATCTAACAGATGAATTGATAAGGGTAAAACTTGATTATAGCTCTGAATGGATTGGACTTCCTCAGAGACCAAAAAGACTTCCTGTCACTGAACATTATGAATAATTAGCATTACATACAAAACAGATACCAATTCCCGATCTTCAAGAATTGAAATCTTCACTGCCGGATCATTGTCAGCTATTCTATGATTCTTTGCCTAATAGTACACCCACATTTCGCCAGTTATGTTTAAGTCCCACGTAATAGGGGGCGAGCCTATTGCCATCAACTGGGCACAAATCCAGACTCCGGGCTGCTACTGAGAAATTCCTGATAGAAAAATCCAATATCACTTTGCCCGACCTGGGAATTGAACCCAGGACCTCATGCTCAGCAGTAGCGCTTGCGGCCACTAGTCCAACGAGGCGAAATGTGGGTTTGCTATAGTTACACTTCTGCGCAACCCTTCGGGGAAACAAGGCATGATGTTATGTTATGTTTTTGGCCTCATATTAAAATTAAAATTGTTTTGAACTCCTTGTTACCAAAATACTTAGGTTGTTAATGATTGTATTGTGATTTATCCGAAATTTAATTAATAAAAGTTATTTTCATATACAGGGTGTCCAGTAAATAGCACGACATACTGCAGGGGGTGATAGCTTGGGTCACTACCTATCAATAAAACACAATATATGTTCAGCAAAATCTTACGGATTTACAGTTTTACAAAATTTTCCGAAATATCGAAAAATCTCTACCTTGAAATAGATTTTTAAGTATCTCGTAATTAAAAAATCCTTTTCTAGAATTTTTTTTACATCAAATTATTCGTGAATAGGTTACTCTACTCATTATAAGTTTTTTTTTGATCAAAAACAAGAAAGTTTTGAAGAAATAGTTTTTTTTGTTAAAATTTTCACAGAACGATTTTCTGATTTTTGTATATTATATTGTATTTTATATTTTATATATATATTTTGTATTTTATAAGTTTAACCTACAGTGGTGAAAAAAAATGTATGTGTAGTGTGTGGCAGTTTTGTACAACAAACTTAAAAGATAGCCTGTTTAATGGTGATTTAGGAAAGATACAATACTATTGCATTTTCATTAAAAAAATACAAAAAAATGCTATTTTAGTTCCAGAGAAGCTGATTTTGTTGAAAATGTAATTAACGTAATTTTGACAAAAACCACTATGAGAATAAGTAAAATAGCTGCTCATTTACGCGAATTATTATAAAACTAGTTGTGACACGTAAAATGCGACGTGCACGCGCAATGAATAAAGGTTTTTACCTGCTCGCTGACCGACCCGACCCGACCGGTTACTGTCTAACAAAAGAAGCGCATGTGCTATCCCGCTCTTTCTTGCATTGTGATTTTGTGTCTCACTCTCAACCTTATTTGCGACACTTGTCAGTACGCTACCTTAAACCGTGCGCAACGCATCTCTGTGTTCACAAATTATTGTTTTGTACTGACGACTGTTTTGTGCTTTGGACCCCGGACTTTGTTTGCCTTACGATTTGGATTTTTTATTGTGATCACTACGACGACTTGGCGACCACCTGGACTTTTGTGTTTTATAACATGGCCAACCGCCGCGTTTTTCCTGGTTATACGCAGCGAGAGTATGCTGAGATGCACCTTATTTACGGAGAAGCTGGCCAAAGTTCCCGAGCTGCTGCCACCCTCTACAGGGAAAGGTTTCCCGATAGGAGACATCCACACCATGAAATGTTTACCAGAGTGCATAACTCCTACATGGAAGGCAGACTCCCTGGTCAACGTGGCGGTGGATGGCCTCAAGTTGTTGACGAAGACATAGTGATTCAGGAACGAGAACAAGACCCGACAACTTCGGTTAGGGCGATACAACGGCGCACAGGATGCGAAATGCATCGGGAGGACCCAAACTTTTTTAATAAGGTGTTATGGAGTGATGAGTCAGCCTGCAGAAAGGACGGCTACTTGAATTTGCATAATTTACATAGTTGGCAATTAGAAAATCCGTATGTGTCAAGAGAAGACAGGTCCCAGTACCAATCCAAAATAAATTTATGGTGTGGGATTTTTAATGGCCAGATTGTGGGTCCCGTCGAGCTTCCACCTACATTAAATGCCAATAATTACTTGGAGTTTTTACGAGAAACCCTACCCACGCTCCTTGAAAATGTTCCGAGTGAGCTAAGAGAGGTGATGTGGCTTCAAAATGATGTGATGTGCCCTGCTCATTATGGCCGGGAAGTAAGAGCCTACTTAGATGAAGCTTATCCAGGCAGGTGGATTGGGCGACTGGGACCGATATTATGGCCACCTAGGTCTCCGGACCTAAACCCCCTGGATTTTTTTTATTGGTGTGCCATGAAGGACAAAGTCTATGAAAAACCGATCCAAAATGACAATGAATTGAGAGCAAGGGTTAACATTGCAGCAAGAAAAATATCGGAAATAAGCCTGAGAAGACTCAAAAGCTCATTTTTAAGAAGATGCCGAGCGTGTATTGTAAATTATTTAAATAAATGTTTATTAAAGTTAACTCCTCTGTTTTTTTTACTATCACCTTATCCTTCAAGATGTCATTTACAGACCGGCCGGCCGGTCGGCTGTAGATTAATTATTATGTAATTCGAACCGTAGTACGACCTTACAACGATTCGAATTCAAAGTCACATTACTTGCATTTAAAATAAAATGCTCTTATTAACTAAAATAGCTTATTTTTCGTATTTTTTTAAATGAAAATGTACTAGTATTGTATCTTTCCAAAATCACCATTAAGCAAGCAATTTTTTAAGTTTGTTGTACAAAACTGCCACATACATTTTTTTTTCACCACTGTAGGTTAAACTTAAGTGATAAGAAAATTGTTCTGTGCAAAAAACAAAAAATAGTATTTCTTGAAAACATTCTTGTCTTTGATAGAATAAAGACTTATCAATGAGTAAAGTAACTATTCACGAATAATTTGATGTAAAAAAAAGTACTAGAAAAGGATTTTTTTAATTACGAGATGCTTAAAAATCTGTTTCAAGGTAGAGATTTTTCGGTATTTCGGAAAATTTTGTAAAACTGTAAATCCGTAAGATTTTGCTGAACATATATTGTGTTGTATTGATAGGTAGTGACCCTAGCTATCACCCTTTCAGTATGTCGTGCTATTTACTGGACACCCTGTATTATGGTGACAATATCTTTCGTTTCTTGAGTTATTGTAAAATTCACACATGAGTTTTGCTACTAATTGCTCCCAAATGAAATGACAAAATCTCCTACCTACATATTCGGACTTATAAAAAAATAAAAATTTCTGCTATCTTACCTGCTCATTTGTTTAAAATGAGTTAAAACAATAAATTTATCTTAATACAGTAAATAATTATATTTAAAATCAACTATATTTTTCATTTACTCATATTCGTACTAATATCAAAACTAGAAGGGTTTTTGTGCCCGCAATCATTTTAACCGCAATACGCCTACAAAAAAACTATTTAGATACGAGGTGAAAGCATATATACCACCATTATTAGTATGTTATAAGTGTCTTAAACTTGGACTATAAAGGATGGTGATTTCTGTATTTTTAGTCAGTAAGTCACCCCGTCATCAGACATACATCAGAGGGCTGTAGTAACGCAAGTGCCTGTGTTTCATAATCGGACGTTGGGATATAGTGCCAAGAAATAAAACAACACATTGACGATGAACTTTTATTCCCTGTCATTAAAGACCCTGCACAAGTGTTTCTTCTAGTAATTTTGTTTGTCGATAGCCACAAAACGCATATAACATAGAACTATTTCTATTCTGTCGAATCTTACGAATCCATTTAATTGCACTCTACCCAAATGCAATGCGCATACAACCAGCAGATGTTGCAGCTTTTCGTCCGATAAAAGCTGGGTGGGAAAAGATGTTGCGGAATTGGTACGTTGCATATAATTACCAAGAAAGCCTCACTAAATAATCTTTTGCTCCTTTACAAAAAAAAGTTGTAGATTCATGCGCAAAAAAAGATATACCTGTATCCATTTGAAGCCGACAATGTGATTACAGCAAGTGCAAAACAACCTGAAACTTATGCACCTGCAGCAATTATGAACACGACAGATATTGAATGTGTACTGACTTACGCCGATTTTTGTGGGAGTGTAGGTAACCAATCATTCTCAAATGTCAGACAGTCATGCCAGTAGAATTTGATGACAACTTTACAGCAATTTATAAACTAGGGCAGAAATTTAAAGGTGTTTCCGAAGTACATATTAGTAATGACTTAATGAATACACAGGATTGGAATCAAAATCTACACATGGATGAAAGTGACTTGTTAACCGAAGGCAGATGATAGATAACCAAAAAAGACATGTTGTGGCACAAAACAAAAACTGAGGAGTAGAAGATTTCGCATGAGTTTAACGCGATTTCCGATCCGCGATGGGCCGAAACTTCTGAAGTGGCGACCGCGTACTGGAAGACGTAGTGTTGGAAGGCCTCCTACAAGGTGGGCCGATGACCTTGTGAAGGCTGCAGGTATCCACTGGATGCGGGAAGCACAGAACCGGTCGAAGTGGCGGTGCTTGGGGGAGGCCTATGTCCAGCAGTAGACGTCTTTCCGCTGAAATGATGATGATGATGAATTACATACTTATGTTTGGAATGGAATGAGCGAGTAAGCGACTTTGCACTGACGAGCGGGGATTGCGAGTACGGAGAGGATATGAATGCGCGGGTGTCGGTACTCGTAACCTTCTACAAAATCATAATATAGGCCATGCAGACGGCATGACCTATATTATGACTTTGTAGAAGGTTTGTTTATCCTTATGTCCTACTGTTAATCTATCTACGATATGTTTTAATTTTAACAAATTCTGATATTATTACTTTTAATGATTATATTATTTTATTGTATCGAATCACCAATTTTAGCATATCTACTTGATGGCTATTTTTAAATGTAAATAATTATTTGAGGGGTTTGGCGCTGATAGCCGAAATACAGGCTTTTGCCTAGATCGGCTACAGATGTCTAATTCATTTGTAACAGGAAACTAGTATAGCCTATATACATGTGTATCATCAGAACAAGGATGTTTTCCATAACCTCAACAAAGAGGAGAGTGGAAGTAAAGTTTAGGAGAATAACAAGGGTCTCGCACACTAATCATGTCGTGATCAGCGTCTCACCGACCATCTGGAGAAGGGCTACAGAAGTCGGTGGCCTGCATGTAGACCTCCAGCGCGTTAGGGTAGAAGACCAAACCCCGCTGGTTCAGTGCACGCGCTGTCTAGGCTACGGGCATGGCAGAAGATTCTGTAAGGAACCAGCCGACTTGTGCAGTCATTGTGGCCCACATCTGAAGTCGGAATGTGCCGATTGGCTCGAGGGTGTTCCACCCAAATGCCAGAACTGCACAAGAGCTAAGCTCGAAAACCCTGACCACAACGCCTTTAACCCCGCTTGCTCAACACGCCGTAAGTGGGACGAAATCGACGGTGGCGTATTGCTAAGGGCACCCAAGACAACTCAAACCTATACGGAGTAATACATGGTGGTTTATATAAAATATTACTAGTATGATGTTACTACATCCAACCCCGATTAGTAGAGTATGCTAAACCTCTTCTATCGTAATGTATATTTTATCTGTGGTCGCTCTCTATGTGAGCTTGCTGCGTGACATTTGTAACACTCTGAATATAAAGTCCATGAGAAACCACGCTCGTTTTATTTCAAATTTCAATAGGTTATGGGCCCAGAGCACCCCAGAGCATCCGAGTAGTTTATCTTAGTGAATTATCTCGCGGAAGGAAATAGTAGTTTTTATTCGCAGTAGGATAATAAGAAAGCTAGTCAGGCTAGTAGATACAACGCGTCACTGGCTTGCGGCAAAGAGAGTGTTGCAATATTTGAGAGGCACTATTGATTATGCTCTTACTTACAGAAAGACTGGAGGGTTCCTTAAGGGATACACGGATGCAGATTGGGCTAACTGTAGCATAGACAGAAAGTTATATACTGGCTACTATTTTACGTTGGCTGAAGGTCCTGTAACGTGGCAAGCTAAAAAGCAGCAAACGATAGCTCTATCGTCTACTGAGGCGGAGTACTCGTACATGGCTTTAACAGCTGCTGCTAAGGAGGCGTGCTAGTTAAAGCGATTTATTTCTGAAATAATTGGTAAGTCCGATATTGTTACTTTGTTTAACGACAGTCAGAGTGCACAAAGTTTAGTGCACAACCCTGTCCATCACGAGCGAACGAAGCATATAGATACTAGATATCACTTTATACGAGAAAAGGTATCTGACGGCATTATACAAAGTTTAGTGCACAACCCTGTCCATCACGAGCGAACGAAGCATATAGATACTAGATATCACTTTATACGAGAAAAGGTATCTGACGGCATTATAGATATTAAATTCGTTAGGTCAGATTTGAATTTTGCTGATTTGTTTACAAAACCATTAGGGCTTATTGCGCATAAGAGATGTGTAGCTAGTTTAGATTTAGCATAGATCATGTTAATGTGTTTTTTATTTGTAAGATAGTTTTAATTGCGGGCGGATGTTGTAATGTGAACTATTTTTAAGAGATTGCATTAAAACTCTCTAGATATGCTTTTATAAAGATTATTGTTTTGAAAAGTATGTCGTCCGTTTTTTCAACGTCAATCAAAATAAAATTATCTCATCTACGAGCTGCTTTTTTCTTTCCTTATAAATTACAACAGTTAGTGAAAGAGCGCTAGGAAAAAACCCACCTGCAGTTCTCACATCCTTATTTTACGACCAACACGAAACCCTGTTTTCCACAATAAATCTAAGCATATAGATATAAGCTTTTAATTTTTGTAAAGAAATAATTGCACAAAAGTTTTTCAATGTTGAGTATCTGTGCACCACTAAAATGCCAGCAGATTTGTTGACCAAAAGTTTAACTTCAAGTAAACATCAAGCTTTTGTTACTGCAATCGGTTTAGTAAAAAATAAGTATGTATTTAAATTGTTATTTTATATAGTGGGGTTTTGTTGGTTGATATAAAACATTATTAGTATGATGTTACTACATCCAACCCCGATTAGTATAGACTATGCTAAACCTCTTCTATCGTAATGTATATTTTATCTGTGGTCGCTCTCTTTGTGAGCTTGCTGCGTGACAGTTGTAACACTCTGAATATAAAATCCATGTGAAACCACTCTCGTTTTATTTCAAGTTTCAATAATACAAGCCAACCTCCAGCGGAAAAAAACTCGGAACAGACGAGCTCCTATTGGAAGCTATAAAGCGCTGAGTCACCGTTGCTCTCCTCCAGGAACCATATGTGGGAGGGGCCAAGGTTATGAGAAACCACAAGGGCGTTCGGATCTTCCAATGTACTGATATCGGAAATGGGACTGTTAGGGCTGCAATAGCGGTCTTCGATCAAGATCTTATAGTCACACAGTACCCGAAACTCACCACGAACAACATCATCGTGGTGGGGATCCGGACCAGTGCCTGAAGGATCACGCTGGTCTCCTTTTATTTTGAACCGGGCCAGTCAATAGTTCAAATGGCCCTTCTCAGGGCCAACCCAACGGTCCTTCTCAGGGCCAATCCAACGGACCTTCTCAGGGCCACGCCGGCGGTACTTTAGCGTCGGAAGCTGCCCGCGGGCCATGTGCGGCCAGCTTGTTCAGTAGGCTAGACGAGTTGTCGGACTCTGACGACTCCAACATGGACACGTCAGCGGCCGAAAGCGACCGCTTCAAGCAGAAGAGAAAAAACGGCCGACGAAATTAGGGTCACTGAGCCGCTCAGATCCTTCACCCAGTCATCCCTGGGCGGAACATAGTACGGCTCAGCGACCACGGCGATGTTAATCGACCACTGCGCCATGCTCTGGAGCAACAGATCCTGAGCGGCGGCGCAGTGGTTGATGTTCGCCTGGAGGAGGCGCAATGGGGCCATTTATTGGCAATCCATTTGAGCTTCCTCCCGGGCCCCCTGAGATGGCCCTGCCGCGGTGTTAGCGGCGACGACGACGGTAGAGGCGGCAACGGCGGCTGCAATGGTGGCGGCTGCGGCGGTGACGACGGTTGTTGAGGGCTTGCCCCTTCCCTTGGGTTTGGGGGGGGGAGCGCAGGCCTTACCTCCAGCCCGGTGATCGGCCGGCTTACCAGCCGCCGCACATGCAAAACAGTGCGGCGTGGCATCACAAGAGGCGGCCTTGTGACCGGGCTGACCACAGCGGAAGCAGTGGTCGCTGCGGTCCACCTCTGAGGTGCAGCATACTCCCACGTGGTGACCCACCCGGCAGCGGAAGCACCTCAGAGGTCTGGGTTCCAGCAGTTTCACCTGCAACTCCAACTCGCGAGAGTTGTGAGGAAATCAAAACTAGATTGATGAAGAGAGGAATAAATAAGGAGACAGTTAAAGCAACCGTGGCTACAGTTGACTCGTATTTACTAAATTATACCACCAAAGGAAACTTGAGATACGATATGTTGATAGTCGAGGAGGCACTAATGTTACATGCTGGTCAGGTTACACTCGCGTTAATAGTTTCGGGAGCTAGATCATTAATGTTCATAGGAGATGAGTGTCAAATACAGTTCATAAATAGATTGGGACAATGTTCTCTACGATACTCCAATTTGATTGAGGTTTTTCCAAAAATCAAGAAACGGGAACTTAACATATCATTCAGGTGTACCTTGTCAACTTCGAAGTATAAATCTGGAATGTATTCGGTTAACCCTTAAATGCATATTGTGCCGAAAACGGCACAACAACTTTAAGTTCAAATAGCCCGCCAAATAGTAAACTGTCATACTATTAGCTATTGTATTTTTAATTTATTATCTATGAAAAAAAAATACGAGAATATCAGCCTCTACTTGGTATTACCTGTCAAATTTTATCTGTCAAAGTATGACAGAAGTCTGAGTACTTAGCGCCAACCGAAGTTACGAAAGTTTTTTCGAAAAAAATAAACTGTCCGTTTATTATATTCTTTCAAGTAAAAATAATATTTTATCAGGTAAGTTCATCAAATATATGTGCTTATTATTATTTTACTTCAAATTTCAATAATGCGCTCGTAAAAACGCAAAAATATCTTTGTGCCGAAAACGACCCTTCATGCATATTTAGTACATTTTTTTCCCGCTAAGTGCCTACCTGTTCTAACACGTTTCAAATGTTTTATTTGTT
This sequence comes from Tiliacea aurago, assembly GCA_948098905.1. NCBI lineage: Eukaryota > Metazoa > Arthropoda > Insecta > Lepidoptera > Noctuidae > Tiliacea > Tiliacea aurago. The sequence continues at coordinate 6,175,110 of OX402589.1, forward strand.
ACTTTGCTTTGCTGGGTGGTTGGTTATTGCATGTTGTTGTGTTGCTTTTCAGCTATGGATGACAAAAATATAGAAGAAATGCTTCGCATGCTAGAAAGTGGCGAAATTTCTGACGATCAGCTGGAATCCGACGGGGAAGACCTAGATTATTATCCGTCTCGTCAAGATCTTTTAGATGAGTTGGAAGAATCTCCTTTAGAAACATTCAATGGTAATGGTAAAGATATCGATCCAGCTATTGATCCTATTGATGCTATTGATCCTCCCGCAGTAATTGACAGTGACCCTCCAATAGTACGTAATATTTCAACTCCTGAAAGCGCTAATTATATGCCAAGTGGAGGTAGAAGTCTACTATGGAGAAAACGAAACCTAGTCTATTCTGAAGATAAAATAGCATTTTCAGGTTCTGAAGAATTATCTTCTAATATTTTGGAATTAGATACACCATATCAATTTTTTACGTACTTTTTCACTAATGAGTTCTTAGAGTCTATTGTTCAGGAATCAAACTTATATGCAACTCAGCAACAACCTAATAGATTAGAAACATACACAGTAGAAGACTTGCGAAAATATTTAGGGATTATCACTTTCATGTCTGTTTACCACTACCCCAATATTCGGTCATACTGGGGCAAATTTGGGTTCGGCCCAATACGAGATACCATGCCCGTGAACAAATTTGAAAAAATTAGAAGGGTATTGCATTTCAACGATAACTCAAAACATCTCCCAGTCGACCATCCAGACCACGACAAGTTACACAAATTGCGGCCTGTGATAACACATTTGAACGAAAAATTTTCTAGTGTTACGATTGACCAACGCTTGTCAATCGATGAACAGATGTGCGCAACAAAAATCGGACACTTTTTGAAGCAATATATGCCGAATAAGCCTCACAAATGGGGTTTCAAATTATTTGCCCTTTGCAGCTTACTCGGATATTCATATAATTTTATAATATACGCGGGTAAAGACAAGGATGACGAGAGACTGCCAAGTGAACCTGAAATAGGAGTTGTTGGACAAACTGTCATGAGGTTGCTCAGAGTGGTTCCTAAGCAAAAAAATCATATCGTATATTTCGATAATTATTATACATCTTTGCCCCTAATGTATCATTTGGCCACTGAAGGAATCCATTCTTTAGGAACCATACAGCGAAATCGTTTGGGCAAAACTTGTAAATTGCCTCATAAACAAGACGTAATGAAAAGTTCTATACCTCGAGGAACATATGAAGAATATGTCACAAATTTTGAAAATGTGGACATATCTGCAGTTTCGTGGAAGGACAATAAACAAGTTGTCCTGGCATCCACTTACGTCGGTGCAGAACCTGTGGAAACAATCCATAGGTATGATAAAAAATTGAAACGAAAAATCGAAATTGCTTGCCCCAAACTCGTAAAAGAGTATAACGCTCATATGGGAGGCGTCGACCTGATGGATTCTCACCTTGGCAGGTATAGGATTCGCATCAAAAGCAGAAAATGGTACATGAGAATATTTTATCATCTGTTGGACCTGACCATCATCAATGCCTGGATTCTTTACAGAAAAGTTATGGGTCAAAGAGGGAAAGCCAGCAAAGATATCATGAAACTTGCAGACTTTCGTTCTGAATTAGCAGACACACTTTGCAAATATTCCACACCTATACCGAGGGGTCGTCCACGTTCTACATCAACTACAGCAGCTGGCCCGCCTCCCAAGATACGGAAAGGAAAGCCTTGTCAAGTTTTACCCCCAAACGACGTTATACTCGATGGCGTGGGCCATGAACAAATAAGGACACCTAATAGGATGAGATGTATGTTTCCAGCCTGCAATTTGAAGACTGTAATTATGTGTGCGAAATGTAAAGTTCATTTATGCGCTAAAAAAAGCAAAGACTGCTTCAATGACCTTCACAAAAAATAATAAACTAACTAATGCATGTAGTGCCGAAAACGGCACATGTTGATTTTTGGTAAAAATATACGTAAATACATAATACTGATTTTTTTTATTATTTTTCCTCGAATCTAAGCACAATATTCTATAAAATACATTTTTTCAAATATTAAAATAAAAGATCATGCATTTAAGGGTTAATGATGTGACTAACGAATGCTCTAACAGAAAATTTTTGGGGTTCTCTGATATTAAGAAACTAAAGGATAATGTTGTCTACCTTTAAACAGTCGGAAAAAGATGAACTCATTAAGAAAGGTTTCGAACCTGTGTTTACTATTCATGAATTTCAAGGAAAGCAAGAGGATAATGTAGTTGTTGTCAGAATCAGCACTAAGAAAGAGGAAATTTATTCCTCAACTGAACATGCTTTAGTTGCCTTTTCAAGACACACCTATTATTCACCTTTATCCGATGATGCACTGGGCAGTATGATAGCGGCCTCAAAATTTAAACCGATCGCATTAATGCGTAGAAATCTTAAGGACAAATCAGAAGTAAAATCCCCAATGATATAGCTAAAGTGCTTTCTAGACCTATCAAAACAGAAAATTTGGAATTCGGCATTTCAGTTTTACACGGATGGATACGTTTCTTTGAATGTCTCTCTCATCTGGCCCAGCCTGTTTTTTTTTTTAATAGGAAGTCATACAGACTTCCTATTAAAAAAAACAGGCTCGGAAAAACAAGAAAAATTTAGCAGGGGTTTCAGATAAAGAAAAGGTTGAAGAAACCAAGAGAAAAATTCAGACTCAGTTCAAAGAAAGGTTGGGCTTGATAGTGGACAAGCCCAAACCAGGATTTGGAAATTCGAATGATGGGAACACAGCGAGACGCTTTTTTAAAAATGCCGCTGTGTCTGCGGAAATTACAAACCTGGATTTACAATTAATACAGAAAATGCACAATATATTAATTACCATGTCATCTGGCTATGAGATTGATGTGGAAAAATTCCGCACGTATGCAACTGACACTGCCAAATACTTTGTGCAAAAGTACCCGTGGTTTGATATGCCGCCCACTGTTCACAAGTTTTTTATTCACGGGCCAGAAATAATAAAGAATGCGCTTTTGCCGATAGGCCAATTAACGGAAGAGGCCCAAGAAGCCCGGAACAAGGACTTTAAAAAATTCAGGGAACATCATTCTAGAAAATGCAGTCGCGAGAAATCTAACGCTGATATTTTCAACCTCTTGCTGTTGTCATCAGACCCTGTGATAACAAATAAATGGAAACTGCCAAAAAAAAGTTAACTTCACTTCCCCAAGAAGTTCTAAATCTTCTGATACCTCCATCAATACAGCCAAGTGAAGAATCTACGGATGATGACACTCAAATTAATTCTGAGTATGATGAGGATACTGATTGTAGCGATGAAAGTGATTAGGGTAGTTATAATTTAAGATGTAATAGACTTAAAAATATCACATTGTTTATACTTATATAATATTATGTAAATAAAGTTGATAACATACTTATACCTACCTTTTTTTGCTAAACCTATCTCGTCATATTGAAATGTCCACTCTAAAATATAATTATGAATTAACGACACATTTTAAAAATCTTGCCCCACTGTGCGGCGGTAGCTAAGGAGGCGGGTGCGATGTCGGAATAATGGTTTCCGACTACCGCATCCTCCAGGCAAACACCAACCACTGCAGAGCGGTCCAGGACCTGGTAGTGCAGGTCATGGCCGAGTGGTTGGTGAACGTAGCGGTGGTCGCCGAGTCCTACTAAATCCCCGGCTGGGTGACGAGGACGACTCGGTGGCACTAACGGCGCGGTCTTCCACAGACTCCTCTCCCCTCTCGTTATTAGAGGGGACCGGGAGACCAGGCTGCCACGTGGGGAGACTTAGCCCTTGTGGACGTTTATTTCTCCCCAAACCGCCCTCTTCAGGACTTCTAGAACTATCTCAGAGTCCTGGCCGCCGTGGTCAGCAGGGCGGCGCCGCGTCAGGTCTCCGTACTGGGAGACCTGAATGCCAAGTCGGTGACCTGGGGCAACCCGGCTACCGACGCACGCGGGCAGGCAGTGTAGGTGTGGGCAGCCTCCTCTGGACTCTCCCTCTTGGACAGAGGAAGCATCCGGAACTCAGAAGAAACAAAGCGGACTGTCACCTAGGCAATTTCTGCGTGAACATCTTGAGATATGCTGATGACATGATTCTTTTGAGTCCCTCGATCAAAGGCTTGAGGAAACTGTTGTCTGTCTGTGAGCATTATGCTGATGCTCACGAACTGAAATATACTCGTAATGTTCTCAAAACGAATCTATGGTATTCAGGTCTGGAGCTGGTCCGGGGAACATACCCAGTCTGTATTTGAATTGTGCGACCATAAAGGTCGTAAAGAAGTTTAAATAATTAGAGCACATTTTGACGGACAGACTTCAAGACGACTGCGACATAGAAATAGAGCGTAGGGCCCTCTCAGTGAGGAGTAACATGCTCACGCGCAAATTTGTGAAGTGCACCAAAGACGTAAAGAACACTCTGTTCAGAGCTTGTCAATGTACACCTGCCAACCTTGGTGCAACTTCACAAAAAAGATGTACATTTCATTACGGGTTCACCACAATGATGCTTACCGAACCCGTATGAAACTGCCAGGATACTGCAGTGCCTCGAGCATTATTGCCGAAGCGAGGGTCCCGGACTTTTATGCAATCATGAGGTCGAGGGTCGCGTCTTTTTGGCAAATTTGAGACGGTACAGTAAAGTATTTTGAGGGTTGTCTCGTGCAACCTAGCAAGCCTCATATTTGTGCACTGGATTTCTGTTCACCTAAGCGAGAACTAAAAATGACGTTAGACTATTTATTTTATTATTTATGTATACACAGTAAAATACAAAGCGATATGACATAATTAAAATTTAAGTACAAAGGTACTGCTTATTTATTTTTTTATTTTATTTTATTGGTTCACCAACAATTGTTTTCACAGGATACGTGCTAAAGGTAACATGCGAAAGTGTGTATGCAACAGTGCAACAATCACTTACAGGCAAACTCCGCATGCATAAGGAAGTTGTACATTTTTTTTTAAATTAAATTACTTATCTAAAGGTGTTATTAAATATAGAAAGAAAGAAAGAAAGAAAAAACATTTATTGGGACTCGCACAGATCACAAATTAAATAAAACACACTCATAGAAACAAAAAAAAAAAGAACAAAACCAAAAATAAAACAAAGTAAACAAAAAGAAAATAAAAACAAAGTCCTGTACGAGGCCAAAAGGCCCGTATCTCAGCATGATGCCGCGGCACTTAAAAATAAATGTCGCAGCGCTGGTATTCTGATAGGGCCCGATATGATGTCACGGATAGATTAGGAAATAAATTAAATGAAATAAAATAGATGAATGAAATAACATAATAAAAATAAACATATGATAATTATAAATAAAATTACTGTAACAGAAAACGTACACCGCGTGTGAGAACCTGACGTAACATCAGTTATTAATTGTCGGACGGTCAGTGCGTTTTGTGTCTGTGGTATTCTGTGCTCTGGTCAGCCTACTTATTAATATTCTGTGGCTGTGACAATTAATGATAGCAATATGCCATGCAGTGACATAAAATAATAGTATGATAATATGTAAAAACTAAATCTATTTAAAAAGGTATTTAAGGGGAGGGGGTTTCTATCCCAAAAACGTTACATAAGAGCAATTTTTGGCATTCCTCCCTATGAGTCTTGTAAACCTCAAGTCAATAAACTCAAAATATTACCCCTACTATGTACATTTTTGAAATTTGTGTGTTCGTGAAATCAAATTCTAACCTATTTTTGTAGGCTAGTGATATTTATACACGTAATACCCACGTGGCGATAATACCCATTCTCGTAAATCAAGGCATGGTCAGCGACTAGTGCTAGAATGTGCACCAAACACTGGGGTGTTTGAAAAAAACTGCTCAGCTATGTGTGTAAAAATCTATAATAGGTTACAATCAGGCATTAAAGATCTTCCTCTGCCAAAATTTAAGATAAAGCTTAAAGAGCTACTTCTGGAAAAAAATATTTATTCAATAAACGACTGGGTACAGGAATAATATGATTTGCCGTACGAACCGATTGAATTCAGAGACATGTAGATATTGATTGTGACTAAATACCAATTCTTAATAAGGCATGTATTCATATTATTATTAAATTATTAAAGTGTTTATTGTATTATTATTTGAATGAGTTATACTAAATTATTGAAATTATTAATGTGAGATCGTGTCAATAGCATAGTTATTATAATCCTCAAATTTGCTATGCCGCTAAGTTGTAAGTACCTACATTATAAAATATCACCAAAATGTACACTTAGTTTGCAAATAAATCTTTGACTTTGACTAAATTTGGCTTTCAAATTGCCCAAACTTTCAAAGTGGACATCGATTTGATCGCTGCAGCTATTTACGATCTTGCATAATATAGCATAGGGAGTTGGCGCCTAGAACCGTTCTTCTCTGCGGTGGACAGAATGGTGTTATGGGACTGCGAGGAATTCCTGAGGGAGCGCGAAATTAAAGGTGTGCAATATTTGTAGGCAGTCAATTTTATATTAATGCGTCGGCGATTGGCTATGTTTTTTGAAGACTATGGGTACCTATACATACCTCCCATGTTTTTTTTTAAATTTTAGTTTCATTTTTTTACTTTTTACTGTTTAAATTGTTGTGGTGTATTTGATAATTATTATATGTGTGTAAACTTGTATGATCAGTTGGTTGTCAGCCATTACACGAGTATAAGTGAATTGCAGTGTTTTGTTTTATTGATAATATCCTTAAATACAGAACATTTGGCGACGAGTCGTTATTCACGTGTGTTATTATTGTCAGTGTCATTAGTAATTGTGTTTTTAATGACCACGGTGCACGCAAAATCATAAAGTATGGCGTTTAGCGGCAACCTCTCATTTGATCACCGCGTACAAGAGTGGAGCATTTTTAAGTCGTTATATCCAGTACTGTACGGCGAAGAACATTGAAGATGACACCGATAAGTCTGGAATAAGAAGACGAGCTTATCTGCTCACTGCGCTGGTGGAAGATACCTACTGCGTCGCAAGAGATTTGGTCTTTCCGGAAATTTTGGACAAAGTCGAGTATAAAAACCTGTTAGAAAAACTGAACGTCCATTTCCAAGCAAAAAAAGAGTACGTTCGCTGAAAGGTACAGTTTTTACAAGGCGGAACAACGTCCAGGGGAAGATCTAGCAAGTCCGAGCTAGATACGGCTTTACGCGACAAATTCGTCTTAGGATTAGAAAATACCAAGGAAAAAGAGAAATTGTTCGCAGAAAGCATTGAAACCCTCACATTCAACAAGGCTTTAGAGATGGCGCAGAGTGTGCGGTGTGCGCGCACCGCCTTGCAATATGCGCGAGCTGACAACGTCGCGGCCGGCATGGCTGGCACGGACGCCGCCACCGCCGTCGCGATGGCGACGCAGGCGCAGCCTGTGTTCGCACTGCAGCGGCCGAGTGGATTTTCTTCTAACGATAATAATTCTCGAGTGTCTAAGAGTTGTGAAGTGTGCGGGTACAAAAATCACTCGAAAGAAAAGTGCCGGTTTGTTAATTATACCTGTCAAAAGTGTAACAAAAAAGGTCATCTTAAAAGAGAATGTAAGGCTAAGATAAGTGATAGCAATTTCTTGGGAACGGATGACGATGATGTTGTTGACAAAGGTATTTATAATTTATTTAATTTAAATGACACTATTAAGGACCAACCCATCTCTCGTAAAGTCAAGTTAGATGACAGGGAAATCTTGTGTGAAATTGATTGTGGTAGTGAAAGAAAGAAAGAAAGAAAAATGCGTTTATTGGCATTACAGCAAAAAAAAATACACCTTAAAAACTATAAATAACACAGAAAACAATTAATTATAATGCCAAAAGGGCCTCAGCTCAGCATAATGTCAGATGACAACACAAGGTGTACCACCTGACGCTGATTTTCAGCTGCAACCCACGAGTGCCATACGCTAGAATAATAAACATAAAGGAGAGTGTGTGTTCGTTAATTAATTGAGAGTAAATTAAAGGTAATTAGGCAATAATTGCTGTCTCCGTTTTACCGGCTATTTATTATACACCATGACTATAAACTATTACCATGGAACAAAGTAGGTATAGATCTTTTTGATTTTGACAATAAAAAATACTTAATAGTAGTTGATTATTTCTCAAAATATGTAGAATTAGCATTAATAAATGATAGGTCAAATGCTAAAGTCATTGTAACACACTTAAAATTAATTTTTGCAAGACATGGTATACCAGAAATCATGAATTCAGATAATGGTCCCCCGTTCAATTCCAAAGAAATCCAGACCTTTGTTAAAGACTGGATCTCTGGCTCAATTTATTACATCTAGTCCATATTTAAGTCGTTCAAATGGTATAGTTGAAAGAACCATTGGCACAATCAAACATATATTTAAGAAATGTAAGTCAGATAATACAGATCCCTATATAGCATTACTTATGTACAGAATTACACCTAAAAAGTCGGGATTTTCACCCTCACAACTTTGCATGTCTAGATATTTGCGATCTAAAATACCTGTTATTGATTCCCAGTTGAGACCAACACTGGTTGATATTGATGTACTAAAGTCTAGTATTGAAAAACAGAAAGAGTATTCATCACATTATTATAATAAACATACCAAACCTTTGTCTAATTTACATACAGGTTTTGAGATATATTTTAAACATAAGCGACACGGTGTTTGGATCCCAGGTAGAATTTCACAAGCTGGAAGCGACCCTCGTAGTTATATCATTAAGTCTCCAGAAGGATTTTTTCGTAGAAATCACGAACATATCTTGAAACCCTCAGCTTCTCCTGAAATTTTACCAGAAAACAAAAGAAAAATTAGTGACGAATTAAGCGAAAATGTAAATGTTCACGTTCCTAACACTAATCCTGTTTCTCAGAAAACGACGCGTTCTGGGCGTATTGTTAAAACCCCACAACGTTATCGTAATTAGTCATAAGATAATTAAAAAATTGTACTTTTGTGTCTACTTCTTTTCGGTTTAATGACTGGAACGCGCTCCGTAACAGCTAAATACTGTCCTAAGTTTATTTATCCGCAAAATTTATAATCAGTTGCTAATTCGTTTATTTTTCCGTAAAAACTCGCGCTTATTGAAGTGACAATCATTTGCTGTAGTGTACGAAGAACCACCAAGTGTTTCAAAGACAATAACATAATCGTAATATTGTTTAAAAGTGCAGTATCATAGTGTCAGATTCGCGAGTGCAAGGAATTCTCGTACCTACGCGTACGGCATAAACGGCAAAGTCCTGTGCGCGCATTCATCGCTGGACTCTCGGTGCTACCAACATACCAACGACGCACTTGGCGTTACGTTCCAGGTACCGAATACGGTGCGGTCCAGTTACAAAATTAATAAGCTGCATTGTGACTAGTGGCGCCACCCCGATCACATTATCACTGTAATAACTCCACTTCAAAATACGACACTTCTGCCTACGTGCGCCCTCCAGCATAATATGCCTCGCACTGTTCGTACTCCTCCAAAACCGACGGACGTTGAAAATATACCCCATGTTCAATCTGAACCGGATATACAACAAGCGCTTTTAGAAACTCCTAGCACCTCTACTGCACATATTCGACAGCAGAAACGACCGCGTATAGATAGCCCACCCTCTAAAGAGCACGTGAATCCTTCTTCTGATGAGATGTTGGAGACCATTCGCCACGAAATAAGAACAGCGGTGACAGCCGAAATATCAGCATCCCTAAAAGCATGTATTGCTACCGAGCTAAGCGAATTAAAAGAAGCCCTAGCACTCATTAAAAAACTCGAAGTATCGGTTCAATTTATGAGCAACAAGTTCGACCTAATGAAAAGTGAACTCGACAACTGTAGGGACACGACCATACAAATAAAAAAGGAAAACGACCTACTCAAAAAGTCTATGTCGGATCTGTCTACAAGAGTTAATTTGCTTGAACAAAACTCACGCCAACAAAATGTAGAAGTCAATGGAGTGCCGGAGAATAAATCTGAGAACCTACTCAAAACTGTTATACAACTAGGAAAGGCGGTCTCAAGCACCATACAAGAGGCGGATATTGTATCGGCTGTACGTGTCCGAAAATTAGATCCCCAAAATAACAATCCTAGAACCGTGATCGTAAAGCTGAATAGTGTATCTGCTCGAGATGAAATGTTGACATCTGTGTTGAATTTTAATAAAGAGCACCCTGAAGAAAAACTGGTGGCCCAAAGAAACCAATATTCGTATCCGAGCACTTCTCTCCTCTTAACAAGGAAATTCACGCAGCAACCAGAAAAGCGGCACGAGACAAAGGCTACAAGTATGTATGTGTGAGTGACGGACGTATCCTCATTCGGAAAGCAGATGGGATATCAGCTAAGCAAGTGCGCAGCCTTGAGGCAGTCGCACTGCTCTAATCAGAACGATTAAAAAGTATACCTACACAAAACCCTGTACTAAACTCTCACATTCAATATTTACTATCAAAATTTTAGAGGAATGAAAACCAAATTAAACAATATTATGCTAAACACGCAAAACCACACCTACGACATCATTCTAGGGACAGAAACATGGTTAGACGACAGCGTCAACGATGGGGAAATATTTGACTGTAGGTACAATATCTACCGCAGAGACAGAGCCTCAACAAATGCACGAAAAAAAAAGGGTGGAGGTGTACTAATAGCTGTTCTGAAGTCTATCGATTCCGTTCGCATGTCACAATTTGAGACAGACTCTGAAAACTTATGGGTAAGCTTAAAGATCACGAATGGGAAAAAGATCCAACGCCTGAACATATGTGCTGTTTATCTACCACCACCTGTACAGCAATCAACACTTGACTCGTTCCTAGACAAAGTTACTTCGGTTATCGACACAACCGGAGATCAAATTTTAATAGCTGGCGACTTCAATCTTGGATCCATTAAATGGAATCTGGACGAAACCGGAACTCAAAGTACATCCACGTCACCAACTAACTACAATACCGCACTAGGTTACTCACTAATAGACTGCTTGTCTCTAAATAATATTGAACAGCTGAACCCTGTACAAAATCACCTTGGCAAATCCCTTGATCTAATTTTGTGTAACTTTCCTGGCGGATTTGTTCTAGAATTTAAAACTCCCCTGTCGCCTGTAGACTCTCATCATCCACCATTGGAAATTATTATAAAAATATGTCACTTACTCTTCTTAAATGTAAACGCTCCGTAAAATACAATTACCAAAATGCAAACTACACACTGTTGAATGAGCGAATTAAACAAGTTAATTGGACTACATGCTTGTCCAAGTGCTCAGATGTCAATGCAATGGTAGATGTACTATACAAGAATCTCCATAATATAACCGACGAGCTCGTGCCAAAAACTAAATTATCACAAAATAGGTTCCCCCCTTGGTTTCCAAAAGCTCTCATTAAACTTTTAACCGAAAAGGAAAAGCTTAGAATGCGGTTTAAAAAATATAAGAATCCCCGCGACAATTATGAATACAGATTGTTAAGTGAAAGAGCTAATATAATGATCAAAAGTAACTACAAAGGCTACGTGGAGAGAGTAAAGAAGGGTATATCACAAAATCCCAGTTTTTTGGTCATTTGTAAAGGCAAAAAAATCAAAGTCTAATGACATACCGTCCGAGATGAAACTGAATAATCAGATAGCCACTTCCGGTGATGAGGTCTGTAAGCTCTTTGCTTCCCATTTCTCTTCAACGTTCACCTCATCCGATGAATCAACACAAGCCTCAGTACAGAGAGATCACAAGTATCTCCAAAATAGCTTGAGTCGGGTCACATTTTCCGAAAGAGATGTAGTTAGAGTCCTTAAAAAACTAAATGTATGCAAGGGTCTGGGACCAGATGGTTTTCCACCATTATTTGTTAAAAACTGTGCGAGTAGTTTGGCCCTGCCGCTAAAAGTAATTTTGAACCACTCAATCGAAACGGCACAATTCCCTTCTAAATGAAAAAATGCCAATGTAGTGCCCATTTTTAAAAAAGGTGAAGCAAACGACATAAAAAATTATCGGCCAATATCTATTTTATCTGTGTTTTCGAAAGTCTTTGAATCCCTCATGTGCCCTATTATAACTTCTCATTTCAAAATAGAGCTAGCATCCCAACAGCATGGATTCTGCACACAAAGATCCACCACGACGAACCTGAGTCTTTATGTCAATGACCTTAGCAGACGTATTGACTCTCGCATGCAAGTTGACTCCATTTATACGGACTTTAGCAGTGCCTTCGACAAGGTCGACCATCAGATCCTACTGCGGAAGCTTTCAAACCTCGGCATATTCGGTCAGCTTCTCCAATGGTTCGAATCTTATCTGACTGACAGAAAACAAAAAGTCGTTGTAAAGGGCCATCAGTCATTCTTTTACTATTCCACTTCCGGAGTGCCACAAGGCTCCCATATGGGTCCAATATTGTTCCTAGTGTTTTTCAACGACATAGTGAACTGCATCAAGCACAATGAATGTTCACTCTTTGCAGACGATGTCAAATTCTACAAACAAATAAATTCACCCAGAGATATAACCTTGCTGCAAGAGGACCTAAACTCAGTGCACCACTGGTGTATAAAGAACAGAATGACTCTTAACGCTGAAAAGTGTCAACATAGGACTTTCACAAAAAAAAAAAAAATTCTTCCATCTTCGTATTCGCTGAATGGTCGAACGCTGCAGAAGGTTAACACAATTCGCGACCTGGGAGTCTGCCTCGACAGTCAGCTCACTTTTATTCCCCACATAGACAATATTGTTAAAAAGGCAAATAAAATGTTAGGATTCCTGAAGCGTATCTGTCACGACTTTAAGTCTATTCGTACCCTTAAACTTCTCTACTTCACCCTCGTCAGAAGTGTACTGGATTATACATCTCAGGTGTGGAATCCTACCTATCAGATCCATATCGATCGAGTCGAACGCGTCCAAAAAGGCTTCACTAGGTACCTGCGATATAAATCGAACACCTGCCCCAACACAATTAATTACCCTGAAAGATTGAGTCACTTCAACCTTACATCCCTCGAAAACCGCAGAAAAATTATGAATCAAATTATGCTCTTCAAGATTGTCAATGGACTGATTCATGTTCCAAAACTTCTGGAAGGCATAAATATATCTGTTCCCCGTTGTTGTCAACCCAGACCCGACCGCAAATTGGATGTGTTTGCACCAATTACAGCTCGAACCAACCTCGGGCGATCAGCGCCGTTGAACCGTTTGATGAGAACTTATAATGAAAGCCACTCTCGCACCAATAGCATTGACATCTTCTCCAACACCCTAGCTCAATTTCGTAAAAATCTTTTGCAACTTATATTTTGAATTCCATCATTAATTATATTCTTTGCAATTATTTTTGGTAATGGAATTTATTTCAATTTAATTGGATTTTTCTTATTATTGATTAATTTGATTTTTTGTTATTGTAAATTTATTTCATTGTATTATTATTATTAACATTTGATTTTATAATTATCTTTATGTCAGATAAGCAAATTATGTAAGTGCTGTGCACACCTATAAGTGATAAGTTCACTGCAGTAATTTTAAAATATTATATGTATAAGTTCTCTAAATGTGCTTTTGTGAACTAGTCGTTGGAGTGCCATAATAAATAAATAAATAAATTAGCTTAGAAATAAGTTGATTTTATTTAATTTTTTTTGTGTTTACAGTCAATGTGTCTTAAAATATTGCTTATGTCAACTGTCACTGACAATTATTATAATTTTTTTTTTAAGATACGTTCCGTTCAGAAACTTTGTAAAAGATTTCATGGCCTTGAGTATTGGTGATTTTAGTCAAGTCGGAAAATATTAATAAAAAATTAAAAAGGACTTACCACAAAGCTCTGAATTCTTCATATATTCTATATATATCTTATTCTTCTTTTCAAAAAAGGGAAGATATTACATATAGCAACACTGAGCTAGTACTCATGGTGCCGCTCTCCCGTCTGTCAACCCGTCGTGTCAATTATGTAATGTTCGTTTGTATACTAAAGACTAGAAACTGAAGACATTGTTTCCTTGAAATATACACTACATCAAACAATCTAATACAATGTTCAAGTGTAGGCGTTGTCAACAATTACATGCACCAAGGGAGTGTCCTGCATATGGAAAAAACTGCACTAAGTGTGGTATTTTGAATCATTTTGCTGTTAGCTGTAGAGTGAAGAGAGTTGGTGAAGTTAAATGTTCGGAGTTGTCTGATCCAACTAGATCAAATGAAAGCTTATTTTGTGGTGCGGTCCAAAATATGTCTATTAAATAAGTTGAAGGGAGGGGGGGGGGGGGTTTCAATGATAGAGGTACAGGGGAATTCAGAGGCCGCAGAGAGTTCAATGATAGCTCCTGGATCTTATTAATAATTATTGAACTTTTACTAAATAATTGGGTTTGACATTAACCCTTAACACTTTTAAAACGAAGAAATATTTTAAGCGTATGAGTTACCATACTTCAACGGTGACCCAGCGGATTGGCTGTCGTATAAGAGTATGTACCACGATACGACAGCCATGTACCAGTTCAGCCGCATGAGAACGTGGCGCGTTTGAAAACATCGCTCCAGGGAGACGCCAAGTTAGCAGTAGAGAATAGGATCTATTGCGTACGTACATCAACAAACCCAGCGGATATCATGAAAACACTGGATGACGAGTTCGGGCACCCTAACCTAGTGCTATAATGTGCTCTCAGAAAAATACGTGGTTTACCTAAAGTTACGGAGAGTGGCCGCGAACTCAGAAAGTTCTCAACGACAGTGCGTAATTGTGTATCGCTCCTGAGAAGTGTGCAAATGGATTCTGAAATAACCCACAACTGTTTAGTGAACTACTTAATAAGCTTACGCCTAAACAACGCGCTCAGTACGGTGATTATGCAATGGGCATGGCAACTAATCGGGGCATAGACGTGCGAGTTTCAGCTAGTCTAGAAATACTTGCAGAGTTCCTAAGTCATCTAGCCGGAGCCACGTCATATTATGTGCAAATAGAAATAGACTCACCGACGAGCGCTATCAAGTACAAAGGTAATGCACAGCAATTCAAGCAAACGAGAAACACGTACAACGTTTGCACGTGCATTCTGATAGTGAACAACAGGCAAAAGCTGAAAAATGTACTGTATGTAGGGAAGAACATAAATTACCAAAGTGCAAGAAGTTCACTGGGTTAACTGTCGACGAGCGATGGCAACACGTCAAGCAGAATAAATTATGTTTCAAATGCACCACAAAGAAACACAATAAGAATTTCTGTCGCGCAAGCAAGTGCGCTTCATGTATTTACGCGCACCACATATTATTGCATGCCGACAAGAAGACAGAGAGCGTCACTAACGTCAGTGACTACCCCGGGAAGGCGCCATTAAAGATAATGCCAGTGTGTGTAACCGTGAACGGTGTTAATAGCCAGTGCTATGCCTTATTGGATGACGGGGCCACCGTGTCACTGATAGACGACTCGTTGGCGGGAAACGCCAAAGGCAAACAGATTCCACTAGTGCTACGAAGTGCGTGCGGACAGGAAATAATAGACGATGCCTCAAGGGTGATCAGTGTATCAGTGCGCGGGCCAAGCGGGCAAACACATAATGTGAAGTGTCGTACCCTGAAGAAACTGGATCTACCCGCGCAGACGGTGCCCGCCGCAACGATGACCGAGCACGCCCACGTTCGCCACTTGGGTTGCGAGGAGGTGAGAGGAGCCAGGCCGCTGCTGTTGCTGGGACTGGACAACTGGGAGTTGCTTGTCAGTCAGGACACCCGCCGAGGAAAGTCAGGTAAGCCGGTTGCCTCTTTGACCAGTTTAGGGTGGGTGGTGCAGGGCCCCGTAGGGGAACTCATGACACTAGTGAAGAATCAGTAAATCGTATGGTAGAGTTAACTACTGACCTACATAAGCTAGTCAAGCAGCAACTTGAGCAACACGCAAAGACAAGGAAAGAGCTAACGCTATTCTGGATTCCACTAGCCACCAAACAGAGAGCGGCGCTTGGGAAGTAGGGCTGCTGTGGCGACGGGACGACCCGCAGCTGCCCGACAACTATAGGTACGCGCGCCAACGGTTAGCAGGAATAGAGCGCCGTCTGATCAAAGACCCAGCGTACGCTAAGGCCTATGCGGCTCAGATAGATAGGCTAGTAGCAGAAGGGTACGCAAGTAGAGGGCGGGGTCGAAGCCGATCCGGTGTGGTACTTACCTCACTTCGGGGTAAAGAATCAAACAAACCGGAAAAGCTAAGGTTAGTGTTCGACGCCGTATCAGGTTGTAACGGTACTGCTTTAAACGACAATTGCTGTCTGGGCCTGACCTTTTGAACTCCCTCTTAGGCGTGTTATTTAAACTTAGAATAGGCCCTATCGCGTTCACCGGGGACATAGCCGACATGTTTAAAAGCATGGATAAATAAAATAAATAATGTTTCTCCGAGTGAAAATTAGAGAACAGGATCGGGGCGCGCACCTTAGGAATGATCTGGTCGCCGAGCACGGACCAATTAGCGTTCGACCTATCATTCAAACGGCTACCTAAGCCAAAGTTATCCCGACAAAGCGAGAGTTTCTTCGGTTTATTATGTAAATTTTTGACCCGCTGGGTTACCTGTACCCGTGCGTCATACAGTCACGTATACTCATGAAAAGGGTATGGCACACGGGAATCCAATGGGATGATAGACTACAGGAAGCCGAGGCTAAGACTTGGTTCGAATGGCTGCACAACTTACAGTACCTCACTGACTTATCCATACCTCGATGGTACGGCCTAAGGCCGGAGGGATTGGAACTCCACGTGTTCGGTGACGCGAGTGAGTCTGCCTATGCCGCGGTAGCGTACCTAGCAGGGATATATACGGAAGGAGATAAAGACGTAGCTATAGTGATCGGAAATGCCAGAGTAGCGACACAAAAGTTAATTTCCCTCCCGCGACTAGAATTGCAAGCGGCTGTGTTAGCCTGCAGATTGGCTGACACAGTGG
This sequence comes from Tiliacea aurago, assembly GCA_948098905.1. NCBI lineage: Eukaryota > Metazoa > Arthropoda > Insecta > Lepidoptera > Noctuidae > Tiliacea > Tiliacea aurago. Next base: position 6,192,142 of record OX402589.1, read on the forward strand.
GAAAAGAGCTAGGCATAGTCATCAGTAGCAAATATCTGTGGACAGATAGCAACACCGTCTTAAAATGGATAAATTCAGACGCGTTAGAACTTCAGAGGTTCGTGTCACATCGGATAGCTGAAATAGACAAAAGGTCAAAAAGGAGCGACTAGCACTGGGTTCCATCGGCGGTGAACCCTGCTAAAAAAGCCACCCGAATGGACTGGCCCAATAATGGCAACGAGTGGCTGTCGGGCCCCTCGTTTCTTCGTTTCCCACAAGACCTGTGGCCAGCGAGCACCGACCTCGATACGGTGGCAGAGTCGCAGCTGGAGATAGTGCAGCGAGTACACGCTGTGACCACACAGGCTGAGCCGCTGCTACATTACGAGCGGCTGCCCACCTGGACGCGCGCCTTGTATGTCGTGGCGCGACTACTTAAATTTTCAGAACGCATTTCATTGCTTCATTCTTAACCTATTGTGGCATAGTAGGTTACATTCTAGGTGCATCGTCTTCACATATAATTATGTAATTAATGTACGTGGGTGGAGTTTCTTGCCCATTCTTCTCCATACGAAACTACCTATTGAAAGGGGCGACTACAATCAATTCTATTTTTTTGGTAAATATTGACGTTCAAAAGTGCCTTATATGTGCCTATTTAAAATAAACAATTTGACTTTTTTGACTTTTATGATGACGTACTTGGTCAAGCAATGTCATGGAACTACGTAATAAATATTTTTAAATATATATATATTTTTTTTTTTCAAAAACGTTGCCCCACACTAGGAATTTCTCCTGTATTGTGGGTGCGTTTACAAACATTTAAATTCACATACACAAACAGCCAGACCCGAAACAACTACTTGTAAGTCATACAAATATTTGTTCCGTGCGAGAATCGAACCCGCGACACGCAGCGCAGCAGTCAATCGCTTAAGTAACTGCGCCAACCGTGCCGTCAACCGTATTACGAGTATTTCAAGTGTTTAATTAATTTTATCATAATACATAGCGCAGTCGAAGAAACACTAAATTTAAAGTGCTAAGTTCAAGTTTCATACCTTTAATATGGAAAATTCCGTCAAGTTACCACCAAATTTTGACATTCGTGTTCAATCCGCCGCTACGGAATGGAAATTCTGGAAGTGTCTTTTTGAAGATTACTTGGGAGTATTAGACAGGATGAAGCCGCTGATAAGATTAAGTTATCATTATTAAGGAATATGATGGATCCCGAGTCGATCAAAGTAATCATGAGTTTTAAGTTGTCAAAGGCGGAATTTCAAGTTTACGACAAGGTTTTAGAAGCGATTGTTGCATATGTAAACCCGAAATATAACGAAGTTTTTGAGCGTTATAAATTCAATAAACGGAAGCAACAAAATGGCTAAAATTTTGATTTTTTTTTAACTTCTCTGTGGCAGTTAATCTCTTCCTGTAATTTTGGTACATCTCTAACAGAGACATTGGAGGATCAATTACTACGTGACAGGCTAGTTCAAGGCCTACAGGATAAAATCTACAAGAAAGTTTGTTAGGTATGGAAGGATTGACACTTGACAAAGTGGCTAAAATTTGTCGAGCAAGTGAAGTTAGTATAACTCACGTACAGGAAATGAATCCAATGTTAGAAATAGATTCTGTAAAGTATAGGAAGAACAGTTCTAAAAGTTTTAATGGGCCTAACAATGAAAAGTCTGGGAGAAGTGATGGTACAATGTTCAAGTGTAGGCGTTGTCAACAATTACATGCACCAAGGGAGTGTCCTGCATACGGAAAAAACTGCACTAAGTGTGGTATTTTGAATCATTTTGCTGTTAGCGGTGAAGTTAAATGTTCGGAGTTGTCTGATCCAACTAGATCAAATGAAAGCTTATTTTGTGGTGCGGTCCAAAATATGTCTATTAAATAAGTTGAAGGGAGGGGGGGGGATTTCAATGATAGAGGTACAGGGGAATTCAGAGGCCGCAGAGAGTTCAATGATAGCTCCTGGATCTTATTAATAGTTATTGAACTTTTAATAAATAATTGGGTTTGACATTAACCCTTAACATTTTTAAAACGAAGAAATAGCATAATGTGGATGAAGAGGAAACACAAAGTGTATTTATAGAGGAACCAGAAATAAATAGGTCACGGGATAGAAAAATAGACCAGCTGGCAGACGCTATAACTAACCTGGCACGGCTGAGACCGGTACCGAGACAAGCGTATGAGTTACCATTCTTCAACGGTGACCCAGCGGATTGGCTGTCGTATAAGAATATGTACCACGATACGACAGCCATGTACCAGTTTAAGCCGCATGAGAACCTGGCGTGTTTGAAAACATCGCTCCAGGCAGACGCCAAGTTAGCAGTAGAGGATTATTGCGTACGTCAACAAACCCATCGGATATCATGAAAACACTGGATGACGAGTTCGAGCACCCTAACCTAGTGCTAGAATGTGCTCTCAGAAAAATACGTGCTTTACCTAAAGTTACAGAGAGTGGCCGCGAACTCAGAAAGTTCTCAACGACAGTGCGTAATTGTGTATCGCTGTTGAGAAGTGTATGTGCAAAATGTCCAAGCTCGGAGAAAGCTGTTCAATCATATACTAAAAATGATATTGTTAATAACAAATATAAAACACAAATATTATGTCAAATGCTAGCTTGTAAGAAATCTTAAGGATTATTCTGTTTTGCAGATCCTTTATTTGAGACTACTAAAACTATTCATGTAGTCTGGGCTGATTTTGACAATGTATACATTAATGAAATTATCAACAAAGCAGAACTTTTATGGAGTCTATATATATTTCCAAAATTACTTAAAAGTGTCAAAGAATAATAATTTATATTCTTAATAACTTTTTATTATTTCTCCCTTTAAATTAATTAGGCTGTAGCGGTTAGCACCGTTAGTTTTGTAATAAAATTCCTTGTTAAAAACTAATATTGTAAACACTACACAGCACATTACATAACCTAACTCATATTTTCTCGTTTGACATTTGTCATCTGTCACATTAACGTTTCGTTCATCTGAAGGTCGATTTACATCAAACGAGCGAATGCTCATTCTATCCCCACTACAGCTAATTCTTCTAGTGTAAACAGGCGTAGAGCATTCCTTCGTTGTTCTTAGTGCGTTCGCAAAGATTCTATGGAATATTCTAAGAATGCTCGCTCGCTTGATGTAAACGGCGCAAGAGCGCGCGAACAGTTGCTTAGAGCGTTCTAGCGTGTTCGGACGTGCTCGCGCCACTGAGCGGTCTCATCAAAGCGTTCTTGTGTTCTAGCGATTGTTTACGTATCTTATCGATTAAGTTATGGATTGGTCTCAAGAAAAATGTTTATTAATGATAGAAGCCTACCGCAATTTCAGATGTCTGTGGGATCCGACGTATGAAAACTATAAAAATACAACTTACAAACAAGATGCTTGGCGGGAAATCGCAAAACAACTGGAATATAATGTTGAAGAGTTAAAAAAAAAGATGGACTCGCTTCTTGCATCTTACCGCCGGGAAAGGCAAAAAACAATGAGTACGAAGTCAGGCAGCGGTGCCGATTGTATTTATAATTCTAAATGGTTTGCATTTAAAAGCATGCACTTTTTGATGGACAAATATAAACCGAGGAAAACAATTGATTTCGACACTAACCAAAATAAAAACATGGTAAGTAGGTAGTTATGTTTATTTATTGGGTATTCTACCATAATTTTAGGTTGGGTTATTTACGCTTTTTATAAAGTAACATATCGCTTTCATTATGCAATATTGTTTTGCCATGGCAAAATATTAGTCAAATTAAAATAGTCTGAAAATTCTTTCCGGAAATATTTTCACATTGCAAAGTGTGTCTTCGTCCAGTGTTGGGTAACGGGAGAAATGATGATAAACGGTCCATATTTCTCCACTGGCCTGGAATGACGACGTCATCTTCAATTCTGTCCATCATGCCCGGTGAATTATACAGCTTCCTAGAAGCTTTCCTTTTCATCAAATAATTATGTAGGTACACGCAGGTTATTACGATGAGAGATGCTTTATCAGGTTGTAGCAACATAGGTTTTCGCAATACACGAAAAACTGCTGAAAGAATGCCAAATGCATTTTCTACTATTCGTCTTGCTCTAGACAAACGGTAGTTGTAAATTCGTTTTTCGGATCCCCTGGCATGAGTACCAGGATACGGCTTCATGATGTGTCTTTGTAATAGGAATGCATCATCTGCTACAAATACGAATGGCATATTCTGTTGTCTTCCTGGAAGGCTTTGGTCATTGGGCAAATTTAATTCATTATTTTGTAGTTTCTGATAGAAAGAAGTGTTTCTGAAAACTCCGCCATCTGATATTCTGCCCTGACAACCAATATCGGCGAATATAAAATTGTAGTTAGCGTCTACTATGGCCATTAACACCACACTGAATGTGGATTTATAATTAAAAAAGTCGCTTCCGCTGTTAATAGGTGCTTGTATGACGCAGTGTTTCCCGTCTACAGCGCCAATACAGTTTGGAAAATTCCACTTCTCATTGAATTCCTGAGCGATTGATAGCCATTCTTCTTCTGTTGACGGTGTCTGAAATGAATAAAAAAATATTTTAGGGTGTATATTAATCAAACCGTTTTTTTACAGGCTGATGAGCAGGAGAATGAGCGAATTGAACAAGAAACTCCGGTAGTGGACCCTAATGCAGATACACAGTCAGATTCAACAACACATTCACAACCTGCAGCTTCAGTAGGGTCAAGAAACACCACACCACAATGGCAACCATCAACATCACTGCAATCTGGCCACACAATACCACCAAAAAAATCAAAACATGAAGACCCTCGAGTAGCCGAAGCCTACCGTATTTTAAAAGATACACATGATTCAAAGATAAGGGACAAGAGTCAAGCTTTTGGAAATCATGTTGCTTCAAAACATCGCGAATACTCAAAAAGGACGAAAGCGTATGTTGGACATTACATAAATAATATACTGTTCGACGCTGATTTGGGGAAATTTGATTATGAGTCAAATTTAGCATCAACTCCGATGTCTTCATATTCAGACAGTTCACAAAATACTTGCATTGTGTATTCTGTAGCCTCAGATCAATCCCCTCCACCCAACCAAATGGAAGCCAGTTCAGAAAGTAATGTCAATTTAGGCCAACAATTACACATTCCGGATGATACCGCAACTGAAGAAACCAGCGAGTCTTTGCTGCATTTTATAAAAAAAATTAAGTAACATGTATATCTTTTCTAGTTACTTTTTGTTTATTTAAGTTCTCTGATTGTGTTTTTTTAAATAAATATCTTAAAATAAATTGTCTTAGTTTATTTACTTACTTTCACTAATAATTACGGTCGTGATAATAGGTGTGTAGGTATGTATAAAAGTAATAACTTTACTTACCTTAGCATAGTCTTGCAATGCTTCATTTATTGCAGCACATACTTCAGATATAGCATTACATATTGTCGATTTAGACATTTTAGTAAAATACATGAGGCTTTCATAGGAATCTCCAGTTGCCAAAAATCGCAAAGTCACTGCTAGTTTGTCATATGCAGGAATCGAGTCTCTAAAATTCGTACTTGATTTTCGAATTTTTTCGCTGGTCAGAGATAGTAAATGATCAAAATCCTCTGGCGCCATGCTACAAAAGTTTTGGAATTGTCCACTTTCTTCTTGTTTTTGCATATCCTTCATTGTTTCACCTACATTATCCAGTTTCCTTCGATGCATTAAATTTGTAACCCACCAACGTCTCTTCCTTCTTTTATTTTTGAGTTTTTGCGACAAAATAATAAATGCAGCACTTGCAATAATGATATCGCTGTCAGAGTCAGACATAACGAAGCACTACCAATACTAACCACAGAATTGACACGAATGAGCAAAGAACATTCGATCTAGCTTTTGTTTACACTAAAAGATTACGAAAGAATGCTCTTGTTCTATGTTCGTTTGATGTAAATCGATACCTCTAGCTTTCGTTTACACTAAAAGATTACGAAAGAATGCTCTTGTTCTAGCTCTAGCTCTATGTTCGTTTGATGTAAATCGACCTTTAAACAACAGACGAGGAATAGTATCATTATCTATTGCATTGCATGACTAACAAAATAATGATTCACAACAATAATCATTATTTTATTTACAACAGTTTATTAAACACACAATATCTATTAAATATAATTAACTATTCTTCACATCTATAACTATTGTATGTCCCATACGTACAATAGTTATAGATGTGAAGTGTAAATAAAGGCAAAAGGCCGGGGATGCATTCCGGCATTATATAGAAACACACATTCGGTCACGATCGGTTAACTTCGGAACCGCTCCCGACCAGATGATTTTGCAAAAGTCACCTCGGGGGTTCAACGACCCGCGCATTCGGCCTTGTCTCGAAGACGGAATGCATACCCAGTCCTAGCATCAGATCTTCTGGAACCTTCAGCTGCAACAGTCGCTCATACCTTTGTCCAAACCTATCAGTGTTCATATCTGTTCTTATTCGTACAAATTTGTCTGTAATTGTTAGTGTTGTTTTGTACCTGTATATACACTACTTTGCAAAAAAAACGGGCGGTTTTGATTTTTCTACATTATTGGTAATAATTTCGTTCTAAAGAGGTTTTAATAGCCAAACTATGTTACTGGCACTTAATAGAGAGTCTGTGTATGAAACAAAGTTAATTCCAAATTCGAAACTTTTGTTTAAAAACATAATAATATTTGTTTTCAGTTTGTGATTTTTTACTTACTTTTCGCGGGTTTGCGGTTAAAAGGTTATCAGGCCACTAAAACTTATTTCTCGTTATTTTTAGTAGACTAATTTATGTTTGTCGCATAATCCTGCCTTATTGTGACTTAAAACAGATATTTTTGTGTCTATTGCAATGGCAGAAAAAGCAATAAGAGCTAGTAACAATATAGCGCTGCTGGAAGAGGGGTGTAGCCAATGTTACGTCTCACAGCAGTTAAACGTGAGCCGTTCCACCGTCCAAAGAACCTGGACTCGATACCAAGATTCAGAGAAGGCAAGGTTCTGGGAAAAAACGTTGCACACAAGCATGAGACGACCGCTTTTTAGTGACTCATGCGCCGAAGAACCGCAAATGCAGTTACATAGATCTCCACAGAAACCTTGAAGAGGTACTCGTACGAGGAGTACAAGTTAGCCTATGGACAATGAGGAGGAGGCTTTTAGCGGCTGATATACGCAGTCAACGATCAGCACGGGCCCCTAAGTTACTTCGTGAGCACCGGATTGCTCGATTGAAGTTCACTAGAAGTTGCCTATCTTGGACACTAGGTAACTGGAGTAGCATACTCTCCTCCGATGAGGCTCGAATTTGCCTGAATGGTGACCATCGTCGGCGAGTGTTACGAAGACCAGGGGAACGCTATGCCGACGTGTGTTTCGAAGAAATCACCCCTTATGGTGGAGGGTCCGTTATGTTTTGGGCGAATAGAGTTGGAGTTACTGGAGTTTGACGTATTGCATCGTTCTCACATGTTTAACTTCAATATAAATGATGTAACCAATATTTTGTATCAATATTTTAATTTAAAAGAGTGTCCGTGGAGTTTCTTGCCCGTTCTTCTCCATAGGAACCTACTATTTGGAATGGGCAACTAGCTTCATATTTATAACTGAAGAACTGAACTGAACTGAAGAAGCGCAAAAAAGCAATTTTCAGTCTTCACAGCGACAGTCTCAGTATCCGCCAATAGATAATACACAATATTCTCTGCCACTACATGTGGATTCACAGTTTTCACACCAGTTACAGGTTCAGTCAACCCAAACTGCAGCACCTTTAAAAGAACTTTGTATTAATGCTATCAATGTCCTAATGCATGATAACTATTTTGAAAATACTTCTTTAGTTGAGGACTTAGAAAGTGTTGAATTGTTGGCGAATGTGTGGAAGTACCAAGAAGAGGCTCAAAAATTTATAGCAAACCACGAAGAAGAATTGCCCACATGTCTGACATCGATCAATTTTATAAACGAAAATGGAACAGAATCCAAAACTACTTTGCAGAGACAAAATTCGAAAATTAATATAATTTCTAATGAGATAGTCAGTTTTGAAGAACTTCTTCTCGATACAGTCAAACAAACCCCTCGACTTGACACGAAGATCAAAAAAAGGCGTGTAGCTTTAGGAGCGGAAGTAATCACAGAACCTATGAAAAAAAAATTGAATGAAACAACAACACAAAATATACTTCAGACAAAGATAGTAATACCAAAGAAAAAAAAGCTGAAACAAAATAAAGTCGTAAAAGAAAAGATTGGAAAAATTGATGACAGTAGTAAAATAGAAATGTAGCGGCATCGCCGCCACATGATGAACGGACCCGAGCCGCGCTCGTAGATCATCGGGTGCCTCCGCCGCGCCGCGCACTCCTTCGGCAAAGTTCGGTTTCGTCGCATGCTCACGCGCCAGTCCTTTGTCCGCCGTTGCGCAAGGCACTCATGCGCTCGCTAGTTTAAAAATCTTGTAACATTTCCTTTCGTGAATTTAATTATCTGTTCACCTTAAATACTATCTGCTTACTTTATTATTCTAGCTTGTTTTTATATTCTATCATCTTCCTATCTTCTATCTAAAGTGTTAGCGTGATCTCTTCTCTAGTGTAACTGTAATAAACTCGTTATTTCTAAATACAATTATTCAGTGTGGAATAAGTTGTTTCATTGGTGGACTAATACCTACAGAAAAAAAAGCAATATTCTAAGAAATGTGAAGTTAAAAAAATTCAGCAGGAAAAGAAAAAATGTACAAAGAAAAAGGAAACAATTATTGTCTAGTGACCCAGAAAGCTCTGAAAACGAAATGGTAGTTGAGACTATTGAAACTGACGACTCTGATTATAACAATATGGATGAGTTTATAGAAAAATGTTGAAAAGAACAAGATGAAGATCAAGAAAACATTAATCCATGTGCCAATATACCCTTGAGATTAAGCGAAATAATATTTTGTGAGAATTCAAGCAAGTTGAAAAAAGATGATTGGGTTGTAGTGCAGTTTGCAACAAAAAAAAATGTCAAACATTTTGTTGGGACAATTTTGTCATTTGAAAACCAAATGCCTGTGGTAAAATATGTAAGAAAAGTAAAGTAAAGTCATCTTGTGTTATCGTGCATCTTATTATCATTGGTGTTTAAAATAATGCCGAAAACATTCAAAAGTTCGACGAGAAAGCTTCTCTTTACAATGATTGTCAAATATAAAGACGTAAAAAGTGATTTGAATCAGAAATCTACAGAAATCGTGTCACTTATAGGTTAGTTTCTGAAATTTCCATTGAAACATCTTGATACATTTCGCAGTATTTAAAAGGTTTTATTTAGCTTGCCCTGTTTGTTTGTTTGTTTTCACGGTGTATCTACTTTTCAGGTAGTATTAACAACGAGGACGAGGAAACAAAACTTAAAATTGTGAAAACAGTCAAGAAATTGAAGAATCTTGAAAATAATGAATTGTCGTCTTGTGAAACACATTATTCAGAAAAGATATCTTCAATGACAGGTATCTATTCTACATTAATTTAGAAATTATAGACTTAACAGTCACGTTTAAAGGTTTTATACATGGTATAATGACTAACATGCTTTCCTTGCATTTTATTCATTATAGTGTGGGAGCCTGGCATACAACATAAGCATTAGCGACTGACCCGCGCGGCGCGAAGACCGACACTAAGTGCTGCTAGCCCACGCGATCGTTTATATGTGCGCTCCTCGGCGCGTTGCCATCGGACATACTCACGCGCCGAACACCTTCAAATTATTAAGCGGCTCACTGACCACCACTAGTTTTTATTAAAGTGTGCTTGATGCTGATTGGCTGGGCACATTTCTAAGGCAGCTGATTAGCCAATAGGATGTAATTAGTTTTTAAGAATTTTGTATATATATTGGTTTGGAAATAAATTCTTCATCATTCCCAAAACGAGTGTTTTACTGAACAGCCCAAGTAGTACCCATATTTGGTGACCCCGACGTGATCCAAGCTGTCCAGATACGTTATTAGTCATGGAACAGTTTGACGACGCCATAACAGAAAAATGCGAAAAGGAAGTCTCTGCTATTGCACTGCAAGCGAAGATTCCACAATTCTGGCGGGCACAACCAAGGCTATGGTTTGCTCAGTTTGAAGCCGTGACATCACCATACAAGACAGGCGATGAACAAAAATACAACTTGGTCATTGCAGTCCTGGAGAGGAAAGACATCGAACAAATAAGTGATATCATCTCTAAACCACCCGAGTCAGGAAAATACAACGCTCTGAAGAATCGTTTGCTGTCGGTGTACGAAGAGTCCGAGTCCCGTCAATTTCAGAAGCTTTTAAGCGGACTAGAATTAGGAGATTAAAAGCCTACACAACTCCTGAGGGTCATGCGAGAGTTGGCTGGCGAAAAAGTACCCGATAACGCGCTCAAAATTTTATGGATGGGTCACTTACCTTCTCAAGTCCGTGCCGTACTATCCGTTAACACGGAATCTGCACTCGATACCCAAGCGATGATGGAGCATACAGAACATACTATCGCCGAGGTCTGCCAAGCTACACCTACTCCAAGCACCAGCACCAGTCCAGATCTGCAGTTTCAAGTACTGACAAAACAACTCGAGAAGCTGACCCTTGAAATTGCCACACTAAGGAAAGAGAACGTGAGTCATCGTCGTCTATTTCGCCGCAGCAATTTCCGTTCACGATCACGTTCCCGCTCTAAAAACGGGTCGGGAAAGAGACCAGGAGATCCAGACTGGGAGTGTTACTATCATCATCGATTCGGAGACAGAGCTAAGAAGTGTGAACCACCATGTTCAAGGAAGCCGTCGGAAAACTGAAGACCACATCGGCTGTGGCGGGCGTCGGTGTATCAAAAATGAATAACCGCCTATGTATAACTGATTTAAATTCAAGAGAACGATTTCTAGTTGACACTGGTGCAGACTTATCGGTGCTAGCCGTCAAAACTAAGCGAACACCGATAGAAACGCCTTTCAAATTATTCGCCGCAAACAATACACCGATTAAGACATATGGGGAAAAAACTTTACCAATAAATCTTGGACTTCGACGCAACTTTAAGTGGACCTTCATAATGGCAGATGTGAAGACGTCAATTTTTGGTGCCGACTTCCTGAAGTACCACCGACTTCTTGTGGACCTACACAGCAAGACACTCGTAGACAGTTTGACCGAGCTTTCAGTTAACACGATGACGATAAATACTACACAAGATACGACGTTGTATGTAGTCGAACCAGGACACCGAATTCTTGAAGAAGTGCATGATAGCACTTCTTCAAGAATTTACTGAAGTCTTAAAACCTATGACACCTACGAAGGAAATCAAGCATAATGTAAAGCACTATATTGAGACAACTGGCCCCCCACTTTTCGCAAGACCCCGCCCACTGCCGCCGAATAAATACAACGCAGCCAAAGCCGAGTTTCAAGCAATGATGTCAATGGGCATATGTCAACCATCCAAAAGTCCGTGGGGCAGCCCGATGCACGTTGTAACAAAAAAAGATGGAAGCCTTCGCATATGTGGCGATTATCGTCGCCTGAACTCAGTAACGCTTCCAGACCGCTACCCAATACCAAGGCTACAAGACTTCACCTACCAATTAGAAGGCATGAAGTTATACTCGAAGATAGACCTGAAGAAAGCATTTTTTTGGATACCGATTGCTGAAAACTATGTTGAAAAGACGGCAATAACGACACCTTTCGGTCTTTTTGAGTTTCGTTGTATTTGGTTTGCGTAACGCGCCACAGACATTTCAACGATTTATGCATGAAGTCTTAAGAAACCTCGATTACTGCTGCTATTGCTTTATTTATGACGTACTTGTCTACTCAAAAACCCCAGAGGATCATGAAAAACATTTGCGACTTGTTTTGAAACGTTTGTCTAACTACGGAATCGGAATCAATCTAGAAAAATGCCAATTTGGTAAAACGAAGCTAAATTTCCTGGGTTACGAAGTTACAGAAGAGGGAATCACGGCCACTGCTGAGCGCATTCAAACAATCTCCAACTACCCGAAACCAGAAAATATACAAGATCTTCGACGTTTCCTTGGAATGGTAAATTTTTACCACGATTGTTTACCTAAGCAAGCTGAGACTCAAATAGAATTGAATAAGCTCCTTCATAATAAAAAGAAGAACGACAAAACACCTATCACCTGGAACCAGACATTAGAAGATGCTTTCAATAATTGCCGACAAAGCATATTGAAAGCTGTACAATTAACACACCCTGTTCAAGGTGCCCCATTATGCATCATGTCAGACGCCTCAAGCCTAAGTGTAGGAGCAGTCTTGCAACAGAAAATAAACAACGAATGGAAGCCGCTATCTTTCTTCTCGAAAAAGCTCAGTGATACCCAATCAAGATACAGCGTATACGATCGCGAGCTATTAGCTATCTATATAGCTGTCAAACATTTTAGAAGATTGATAGAAGGAAATGATGTCATCGTGTACACGGACCACAAGCCCCTGACCTACGCCATGGACAAGTCAGCAAGCGCAAGCGACACACCAAAACGGGAAAGGCAACTCCACTTCATCAGTCAATTCTGCAACAAGATTGAGTACATACGCGGAAGTGACAACGTTGTTGCTGACGCACTATCTCGCATAACTGCCATTGACTGTCCTTCTGTCATCGATTTCAATAATCTGGCAGACGAACAAACACGAGACGAAGATTTAACAGACCTGCTGAAGCAACAAAATCTCCACTTTATCAAGATGCCACTGCCTGGTATACAGAAACAAATCTACTGCGAAAATACTACAAAAACACCACGTCCGTACTTACCGAAATCTTATCGTAAGACTGCCTTCAAAGCATTACACGAAATGAGTCATCCTGGTATCCGAACCACAAGAAAAATGATCACCGAAAAGTACTTCTGGCCAGCAATGAACAGAGACGTTTCTCAATGGACGCGATGCTGCATCACGTGTCAACGTGTTAAAATTCACCGACATACTAAAACTCCGTTAGTACAGTTTCCCGAGTCCAGTAGATTTGAACACATACATGTTGATATTGTTGGACCACTCACTCCATCAGAAGGATACCGCTACTTGATCACAATTGTCGATCGATGCTCCAGATGGCCCGAGGCAGTGCCAGTCAGCGACATCACCGCGGAAACCGTCGCCCGAGTGATATACGATACATGGATTACTCGCTTCGGTTGCCCACTACGTATTTCAACGGACCAAGGACGCCAGTTCGAGTCATCATTATTTCAAAAACTACTGAACAAACTGGGTGTATCAAGAATCCGCACTACTGCCTACCATCCGCAATCAAACGGCCTCGTAGAAAGATTTCACCGTACCCTTAAGCATTAACCGCAAGAGGAAATAAACAACAATGGGTTCAAGAATTATCGATATATTTGGATTACGCACGGTCATTCATAAGGAGACAAACTACAGTCCCGCTACAATGATTTATGGCACCTCATTAAGATTACCTGCAGATGTTTTTGCACCGGCGACGACAGACAATGAAGACCCGTTATTGTTACGTCATCTAAAGCTGGGTATCCATTTGAGGCAGCCTCGGGCCGAGCGGTTGCCTCGACCCGAGGCAGATCTAGTGGAGACCGTGCCGCGAGTCGAGGCTTGCCGCGACTTGAACCAAACGAGGCGGCCGCGCAGCGAGCCAAATCGTGTCGGTAAATGGCCATGCTCAAAGACGCCTCAGTGTGAGGCGTGCGTTCAGTGGAGACGGACGTACGTGTGCTCGGCACGCAGCAAAATGGATAATGAGAAATGTATCGAATTAATTAAGTTATATGAAAACCACCGACATTTGTGGGATCCAACTTCACCGCATCATTATAATAAACAATTGAAAGAAGATTCTTGGAAAATAATAAGCAAGGAAATGAAACTACCCATTTCCGAAGTAAAAAAAAAAAAATTCTTCGCTTTGTGGATCTTTTCGGAGGGAAAAATCTCGGCATAAAAAAAGTCTCGTCACGGGATCAGGTAAAAATTCATTGGTTTTTGAAAATTAGTTGTACCTATATTGCTTGTCATTTATTTTATACTCATTTTACTCACGTGTGTAGTGTAGTGTACCTCTAAAAAATATTTTTATTCTAGGTCGTAATGAGGTGTATATATCGAAATGGTTCGCTTATGAGCACTTTTACTTTTTGGCTGACAAGTTCTCTCCCCGTGAGACTCAAAACTCAATGTCTATCGACACATCGTCGCCTTCTGCAGCAAGAGACACAACAAATTCAGAACCGTCGCCTTCTGTAAGTATCTGGGGTCAGTAAGCTTTGGGCTAAAGGCGGAAACATATTTACGGAATTATATTTTATATTTAATATCTATGTTGCCATGTTATTTGTCCATTTGTAACGAAGTGTGTAGCCAAGTGTGACCGAATTGCTTTTGCGTCATTTGCAGACCTTCGAGGAATTGCACGTAAAGGCACAAAAGAAGTCGAATCTGGTTCATTCCTCCACGACCCTTGTACGAAATTTCCATCGATTTCAGAGTCCAAACTTCCTGGTGGTGTATAAATATTTGCCCTTGTTTTTCGTAAAAAGTTATGCAAATAAACAGTAGCCAGTACCACTTTCGTAGCAATTTCTGGTTCCAATAACATTGGTTTTCTTAACACTCTAAATACAGAACTCATGATGCCAAAAGCATTTTCTACTACCCTTCGTGCTCTAGATAGACGGTAATTGAATATTCTTTCCGGAGAACCATTGTCTGGGGTTCCTTCAAACGGTTTCATAGTATAATTGTTTAAAGCAAAAGCCTTGTCAGCTAATATAACATAGGGCACTTTAATCAAATATGGTGTCTGTAATATACAGGGTGCTGGTAACTTTAATTCATTATTTTCCAATGATTTATACAATGCACTGTTTTTAAAGACTCCACCATCGGATATGCGTCCTTGACATCCAACGTCTACATACATAAAATTATAATTAGCATCCACCAAGCCAAGCAATACGATGCTGGGAATTTTTTTATAATTTATGTATTCTCCGTGACTATTAATTGGTGATTGAAGAATAATATGTTTGCCATCGAGGGCCCACACACAATGAGGAAAATGCCACTGGTTTTCAAAATCTTGTGCTACTTTTAACCATTCTTCTTCTGATGATGGTATCTGAAAATTATGTCACATATTTTACTATTAGGCTATCGTACTGCTAAAACATTATTTGATGATTTTACCTACTTTAATTTACAGAATGAAGAATTATTCGAAGAAAATGAATCGATGCGTGAAACTGCTTCTTCCGAGCGATCATCTTTGCCCCGCGATGATCAACAACAGACGCAGCCCGAAACTTCAAGATCAAATAAAAGAAAAATGCCTGATGCTTGTGAAGATAATATAGATCTAGATAAAGCTATGGAAGTGTTAAATTATACAGATGATAGTTATGATACGTTTGGTAAACATATTACTGCAGAACTTAGAAAATATGATCCAATTACTTTAGCACACGTTAAAAGAGCTATGTTGGATATCTTATTTCAAGCTGATACCGGGATGTTACCAGGTACACGACAACAAGGATACTACACGCATTAATACGGCCAAACTTCTGCGAACGCACAAAATTCCCAACAATATGGGCAAACTTCTGTGAACTCACAAGATTCTACTGGAAATACTGAACAATTTACTACTCTGTCATTATTGTAACTTTGTACTTTACTAAAATTTTGATTAATAAAGCATTTTTAACATACCTGAACATATTCTTTGAGCACTTTTACCAAGGCATCACATGTTTCGCGAACAATTTTTGAAATAGATTGCTTTGACACTCTAAAAAGGCATTGCAAACTAACAAACGAATCACCACTTGCTAAAAACCTCAGGGTAATGGCCAGTCGTTCTTTTGTTGTGATTGCTTTGCAAAACGATGTATCTTTTTTTCCAATTATTGGTTCAAGCTTGATACATAGATCTTCAAAGGTTTCAGAGTTCATTCTGGTAAAATTTTTAATAGTTTCTTCTACGCCTTCAAAGGTCATATCTGACAACAATTTTATTGCATGAACATTTCGCTGACGATATATTTCCTTAGACCACCATCGATGTTTCCGTTTCTTATGTTGCTTCCTTTTGTAGTGACTAATTATTACTAATGCTGCAGCGACTTTACGTGCGTCAACCATGGTGGTTAATGAGGAATTGAGAAAATCGTGGCTCGGGTTGAGGCTTGCCGCTCGATACGATATTATGTGTGCTCAAGTGGAGACGCATGTACTTTCCGCAGCCCGCGGCACGCTCAGGATGAGGCAGCTCGTCACGAGGCTGCGCAAATGGATACCCAGCTTAGCAGAATCAATGGCATCGCTTAATGAGTCCTGCGCACGTGCGCCCGCTCGACAACAACGCACAACCTTTGTACCGAAACAGCTGTCGACATGCACTCCTGTATTTATACGTGTAGATTGTGCAAAAAAATCATTAACGCCGCCGTACGAAGGCCCGTATGAAGTTATGGAGGAACATGACAAGTACTTCAAGATACGTCTGCCCAACCGTGAATCAGTTGTATCTTTAGATAGACTGAAGCCTGCCTACATATTGCCAGCAGCCACGGAAGAAGAGGTGGAAGAAAACCCATACGTTACCCGTTCCGGCAGGACCGTCAAACCTACAAAACATGTACGGTTTTCTTGAAGGGGGATCCTGTGGGAGCCTGGTATACAACATAAGCATTAGCGACTGACCCGCGCGGCGCGCAAACTGACACTAAGTGCTGCTAGCCCACGCGATCGTGCTTTTATAAAAAAAAAACTTTAAGAGTTATTTCATAATTTTATCAAGCAGGAAATTTTTGACGAAACTCTACCTTTACGGAAAGTTAAATGTTTTGCGAAATTTAATACTGCAAAGTTGGTAAAAATTATGGATCGACGGCTTGCCAGTAGCAGTGGTGCAAATTGACATTCACTATTCCCTTGAGATGGTTACACAAAGCAGGTAGAAATTTTGTTTCACTCTTGCGCAGTCATAGCGTATTTTTGCTCTCTTTCGCTCTCGTGGCACCGTGACGCCTCAGAATGAATTCTTTTCTTTTATTCAGTCGAGACTTAACTGCCTCTGCGATCTCACGTGCCCGTTACGCTTACGTTTGTTTTTGTTCACTTCGTTTTCTTTTATTGTTATCACTAGTTAAGTTTAAGTTTGTTAAGTTTTTTGTTATTACTGTTACCTGTTGTTATTGGTAAAGAAATGGCTGCTTTTACCAGTGAGGAATACGCGGACATGTTGTTAGCGTATGGAAGCGCTAATACAAATTCGCGTGAAGCGCGAAGAATTTATCAAGAGCGTTATCCCAACCGCCGAGTACCCAGTCATCAGACGTTTGCGAGTACTTACCGACGTTTACGACAAACCGGTAACCTGAACTTACAAGAACCACGAGTGAACGCAGCACGACCCGATGCTACCATTGACGAACAAGTTCTTGCCGAGTTTGACGCGGATCCTACCAAAAGCATTAGACAGATAGCTTCAATACTTGGCTTAAGCATATGGAAAGTGTGGTCTGTTCTCCGGCAAGATGGTAGACATGCTTTTCACTACACTCCAGTGCAAGGTAAGATTAAGCCGTTTATGCACTGCATCTGATACGATTTTGTGGAATGTAGTAAATTATGAGACAGTTCAATTGATCGTTCCATTTAACCTTGATTTCGTCACTTTCTTTATTAGTTGTTTTGCCTCATGTTGTTTTTAGCGCATTCAATTCTAATTTCAAATTAAATTCAATAAACTATTCCTATTCGGCCGCATTCACGTAACAATCAGGCGGCCAGCGCTTACAGGATTCGGATTTCGGATTCGGTTTGCGCAGGTGGTCAGCGTAGGTAAACTTGCCAGCACTTATGGGTCCTTTTTAGAACAAAATTGGAAAGTCGCACGCCCTTTTGTGAATTTGGTCTTACGTCTTTATGGCTAAGCCATAAAGCCAATTAGTGTACTTAAAAATTGAAGATGAAAAATTTGGATAATTGTAGAGTTTGAACTCGGAGGAAGAAAAGATTCAGTATTGAAATCAATTCTTAGACATGTTTTGTTTGTTCTAGGTCTCGATGACAGTGATTTTGGGAGACGTGTGCAATTTTGTCGCCATTTGCTGCATACCGATGTGGACGACGTTAACTTTTTAAAAAGTATTTTGTGGACAGACGAGTCCAAATTTGACAAAGAAGTGATTGTCAATTATCACAATCTTCACCATTGGGCACTTAAAAATCAAAACCCACACGTGAAGAGACAAAGAGGCTTCCAGAGGAGATTCAGTGTGAATGTCTGGGCAGGAGTGATTGGCGATAAGCTAATAGGGCCTCATTATTTGCCCGACAACATCAACGCGAACAACTACTTGGATTTTTTGATAAATGATTTACCACCATTAGTGGAAGAAGTGTTCCAAGTAGACATAAACAGGCCTATTGTCTTTCAACACGATGGTTGCCCAGCTCACTTTAGTCTAGTTGTACGTGAGCATTTGGATAATTGTTTCCCAAATTCGTGGATTGGCAGGGGAGGACCAATTCCCTGGCCTCCGCGATCGCCCGACCTCACTCCGCTCGATTTTCACGTGTGGCGAAGGGCAAAGGAACTAGTTTACACTACAGAAGTAGAAAGTCGGGAAGATTTGATAAATCGAATTAATGCTGCTTTCGAAGTTATGCGACAGGAGATGCTGCTGCGCACAACAACTGTAGAAATCAGACGTAGATGCCGCACCTGTATTGCGAATGAAGGGCGTCAATTTGAACATCTAATATGATTTATTATTTAAATAAATTATTTAAAATTATTTAATTGTTTCATTAACGCACCTAACTGGTACAGCATAATTTCAATCGATCATTTAATTTTTACCAACTTTGCAGTATTAAATTTCGCAAAACATTTAACTTTCCGTAAAGGTAGAGTTTCGTCAAGAATTCATTCTGACGCGTCACGGTGCCACGAGAGCGAAAGAGAGCAAAAATACGCTATGACTGCGCAAGAGTGAAACAAAATTTCTACCTGCTTTGTGTAACCATCTCAAGGGAATAGTGAATGTCAATTTGCACCACTGCTACTGGCAAGCCGTCGATCCATAATTTTTACCAACTTTGCAGTATTAAATTTCGCAAAACATTTAACTTTCCGTAAAGGTAGAGTTTAGTCAAAAATTTCCTACTTGATAAAATTATGAAATAACTCTTAAAGTTTTTTTTTTATAAAAGCAAATTACATACCATTAGAAAGCTCACACACTAGGGATGTTTTGCTAGAATTGGAACTCCTCAATCATTTTTTGTTTTTTTTTAAATGCAAGTTGAAATTAACATTCAAGTATTTTTTACATCTTTCTGTAAGTTTGAGGACTCATAACTTTTTTTCTAGCTAACATCTGAACAAAGCAATAATTTTATAAGAATCTGCCAACATCAAAGATTAAAAAAAAAAAATTGCCTGTTTTATTGCCCATTTTTAATAAAAAAAATACACTTTAAAGTTAGGAAAGTGGTGAAACAAGAAAAAAACTTTTTTTTTTTTTTTAAATACCCAGTCGGCCAGGGCCAAATAAATTAGGGCTGAGTAAGTAGCAGATGACCCCACCTACCCACCATTTTCGTATGTTCAACGTTCTGCCAAACACCCTGTATATATTTTGTTTACTTTGCTTGTTGTAATTAACCATGGTTTAATCTTTTTAGTCATTATAAACTTGTATTCCACTTGAAATAAATTTTTAACTATTTTTTTCGTGATTTTTTCCCATTTCTTTCATTCTATGCAAAAAAACATACATAGATATACAAGAAAACCCTATAAACTACACATCGTTCGAATCTCCGAACCTTGCTGCATATTTGTGCCAAATTTCATCACGATACAACAAAAATTCATGAAGTTACAGATTTTTGATCCGATACCGACCTATATTTTCCATAGTGCGTCGGCGCGTTGCCATCGGACATCCTCACGCGCCGAACACCTTCAAATTATTAAGCGGCTCACTGACCACCACTAGTTTTTATTAAAGTGTGCTTGACGCTGACTGGCTGGGCACATTTCTAAGGCAGCTGATTAGCCAATAGGATGTAATTAGTTTTTAAGAATTTTGTATACAGGGTTACTGGTAATTCGACGTATATCCGGCAGGGGCTGATAAGGGGGCCAAAATGCAACAAATTGAACCCCCCATATTTATGGCCGAAATTCAATAGTTTTCGAGATATTAGAATTTTAAGGGTTTTTCGATATTTACCCAAAATTTGACATTTCATTCCAAATTAAAAAAAAACTACATATTTGAATGGGTACCATTAAAAATGATGTTGTAGCTGGCACTTCAATTAAGCTATGGACATAATTAAAACTACTTAATTTAACAAAATAATGAAAATAATGAGCGATATAGGAATAATATTGTTGCGCGCACAACTAAAAAGCCTACTACTAGCGCCATCTAGTATCGAGTGGCAGAACCAGTAGAGTCAAGATGATTCTAGAAAGTTCGATTCTAGAACTATCGACACCCGGTCAGTCGGGGCCGGTATGTACTCGAATATTCTAGATGTTTCGGGAACTATCCGAGGCCCTATATAAGGCCGGTATGGGCCGCGACGGAGTTAGTTTACTTTTGAAAACGAGACAAGCGAGAACTTACTGAACGATATTTGAGAGTGACATTAAGTGATTGTGTTTTTAATTGTGTTTAAAGTAGTAGTGTGTTTAAATTGGTGTTCTTAATTAAAGTGTCTATTTGTTTAGTTATTAAATCGGCAGTTTTTATTGTCACGAACCCCAAGCTCGTAACAATTGGTGTCAGAAGCTAGCATTAAAATTATGCCGATTTTACCTAAAGACGACACGGAGGGTATCCGTACCCGGAGTCAACGCCAACAGGAGACGGACCAGAGACGTTTTGGTGGAGCTACGCCACAGAGGTCGGAGGGCCAGCTACCGACCACGGAGGCCGACCCGTCCGCAGCAGCTCCAGCATCAGCAGCACCAGACTTTGCTGCCCTATTGATGATGCTGCAGGAACAGTCCCGCCGTCAGGAGGAACAGTCCCGCCGTCAGGAGGAACAGGCTCGTCGGCTGGAAGAACAGCTCCAGCGCGATAAGGAGGAGCAGTCCCGCCGTCAGGAGGAACAGGCTCGCCGCCAGGAAGAGCAGATGCTCCTCATAAAGGACCTTCACGCAACCTTCAGGAAAGACGTAAAGGAGGTGAAGGAGAAGGTTGCCCAGCATGACAACCGCCTGTCAGAAGCTGAAACTCAGATCAGCAAGTTTAACAACGTCATTGCTGATGTGAAGCGGGAGTTGGGTAACCTTAAACTTGGGGATGGAATCGCAGCTCCCGTAGCTACAACACCTTCGCTACGTGGATTCAAAGTGCCACCGTTCGACGGAACTTCTTCCTGGTCAGCCTACAAAATCCAGTTTGAGGCTGTCATGAAGGCGAACGGGTGGAATAACAGTCAGGCAATGACTGCCCTCACCCTAGGCCTGCGCGACCAGGCCTTAACTGTCCTGGAAGCTCTTGGTAAGGAAGTGACTTACGAACAACTCCTTGAGGCATTAGAGGCTCGGTATGGCGATGCTCACCTGGAACACGTGTTTCGTGCGCAGCTCAAGGATCGTGTGCAACGCAGTAACGAAAACCTGCAGCAGTGGGCTCTTGAAGTGGAGAAGCTGGTTCGTAAAGCTTACCAGTCCGTACCTGCGCTTATTGATGGGAACCTGGTGCAGGCATTCATCGACGGCATCCGCGACTTTGAAGTTAGAGCTGCTGTGAGGCTTGGTCACCACGGGACGCTTAAGGACGCCTTGGCCCATGCACTGGAGGTGGAAGCTGTGCGGCAGGATCATCGTTCCCATCGCGTCAGGGAGGTTGCAGCGTCTACAGTTCGCGATCGTAAAGGATACATCCCTAGGTGCTACGGCTGTGGGGAAAGGGGCCACCTTCGATCTAGTTGCCCTAAGCGAACTACAGAAAAGGAAGATGGCCGGTCTCCAGAGGGTAGTGCGGCTAACAGCACCACCGACCAGCAGCAGGGAAAACGAGTAATAGCCAGGACTGCGGGGCGGGTGCTGGCTGATGTTCAAAGAGCCCCAAGGATTTCGATCACACAAACCCATGACGGGAACACCTTAGTCATCAAGGGCGAGGTCAACGGAACGCCTTGTAAGCTGACCATAGATACTGGAGCCTCTCGTACGGTCGTCAGTTCCCAACTTATAAGCCGGTCCCTTGGGGACTCCGCATACAACCGAGACCGCATTAATTTGTTAACAGCCACCGGTCAGCGCATACCCGTCCATGGAGAAAAGAAGATGGAGTTGAAGCTAGGTAACAGAATCTACCTGCATAATGTTATCGTGGCTGATATAATGGACGATTGCATCTTGGGCCTTGACTTTATGAGGAAGAATTGTTGTGGACATTCGGAACTTACCCATTAAACGATTTAAAATCTGTATTAAAACTAAACTTTGTAAAAAAGGGTACTATAAGATTTCTGATTATTTAGAGGACAAAAAAGCTTGGGATTGAGCTGCTCGCTCTGCTAGCCTTGTGATAAAACTTGACATTTTAATTATTATGCATGATTTTATATACATATTGACATTGCAGAATATTGTATACAATTTTACATGAATGTTTACTTTGAAAAGTATTATATTTACTACTTTAATTTATTGTGAATGTGAGCACTATGTGGGTCATTTTTTTTTTTTTTTTTAATGTTTTCCTTTCTTTTCTCAGTTAAGTTTTAATGATGGTCTGACATTTTGAGCGCTTTATGCGGCCTACCCAAATGTCCTTTTTTTGGTACTGTTCGTCGAGTCGTTGAGCTCCTTAAGTTTTGAGTTGAGCTGCACGATTACTGACAAATGCTTACACTGATTGGTCAGGTCCGCTCAAATTTGCGTGGTTCTTTCCTCAAAAGACCATTTCAGACACGGATCTACATGGTCCTCACATGATCTGACCAAGATTATGTCTGGACTTTAAAAGAGACTTTGACCCCTGAGTTTGTTTCGCTATTTCTTCTCAGGGGTAGTCAGATAGGAAATGTCGGCTACATCTAGATTTTTTTTTATTTTTTATATGACGTGTAAAAGTTATTTTAATATCCTATTTACAGAATAAACGATTTCATTTCATTTCATTTCATTTGAGATTGACGTCAAGCAAGGTGTTTTGAAATGTGGACAAGAGGAACTTTTCATGGAAGGGGCGTTACCAGGGAATGTGTACAGCCTTAAGAAGATTGTTCTTCCGCCGAGATCGGAAACGATTGTGCCGATAAGTCTTCCTCGGAATCCTGGGCAAACCCATCGTTGTGTACTCGTGGAAAGGGTGGACAATGTCCTTCCATGGAAAGTGGCACGAACTTTGGTCAGAGCCACAGACATCTCAGGGGTACGCGTGCTGAACCTTTGTGATCAGGAACAGATTATAGAAAAAGGCACACTAGTTGCTACTTGCGAGGAAGTGGATTGGTTGCGTCGATGCCAATATCTATCGACTGGGACCCTCAGCAAGGATGCACAAACGAAAGTGTCCACACTTTTAGAAGACTGCCGCAGTACTTTGTCCCAAGATGAAATGTTCAAGGCAAAGATGTTACTCAAGTACGCTGATGTTTTCTCGTCAAATGATGGTGACATCGGGAAGACTGGCTTAGTTCAACACAAAATAAAAACAGGAGAAGGATTGCCTATACGTCAGCGGCCAAGGAGATTGCCGGTAGCACGTGAATAGGAAGTGGAAACCATGATTGAAGGAATGGTGAAGGATGGTGTTATTGAACCTTCATCTAGTCCATGGTGTTCACCTGTAGTGCTCGTTACGCGACGTCCTGCGTGAGCGATCTAGACGCGAACGCGAAGCGGCGCGGCGCGGCGCGAAAACAACAAACATTCGAAACCTATTGAAGTGGCCTACGTGACCAAACGCACGTGGGGTGCGGTGCGGAGCGGAGCGAAATGAAGCGAACGCGATCAGTTGGCTTGATATTTTCGCGCGAAGTGGACGCGTCGGCCATATTTTTTTCAAGCAAAAATTGTAAATGTCGGAAGTAGAACTTCTTATTAATGCTATCCAAGAACGTCCTACATTATGGGACAAAAGGAATAAAAGTTATCATAACCGGTTATTATCGCACCGCGAATGGGAGGCTGTGGCTAAAATAATTGGGACTACAAGTAAGTACAACATATTTCTTTATTATTATTACATTCTTGGCAAAGGATGTTGCTCAAAATACAATTTAAAGTTTTCTCTTGCCTGTGCGGCTGCTCGTGATGTAGCATTGTATCTTCTTTGAGAATTATGTCTTTGTGTTAGTGACATATTTTGATATGTTTTTCGGAAAGACATTAACTCATTCTCATTTATTGATTCAAGATCCCTTATAATATTGTGTAGTAAACATATGGCTTTGACGATATGAACTGCATTTGTAACATTCGTTTCGATAGATTTATGTAGAATTCTGAATTTAGAAGTTATTGAACCAAAAGAACATTCCACCACCATTCTGGCTCGAGATAAGCGATAATTATAATTATCTTTGGCGTCCCCTTTAACCGTTGACTTTTCTGGAAAAGGTCGCAATAGGTATTTCTTTAGAGGAAACGCCGCATCTCCAAGGAGCACATACGGAGCTATGATATTAGAGCCCGGTAATACTTGTTCTTTAGGTATTTTTAGTCTTCCTTGTTCTATTGCTCTTCGAAAGGGGCATTCCTCAAAAACACCGGCATCGTTGTCTTTTCCATAGGAACCCACATTTATCATTACAAACTTATAATTTGCGTCAGTGACTGCTAACAACCCAATCGAAAAAAAGGATTTGTAATTATAATACATGGAACCACTCTTTTTTGGTTTTTTTATGCGAATGTGCTTTCCGTCAATACATCCAATGCAATTAGGAAACTGCCATCTGTCCCAAAAACATTGTGCTATGTTTTTAAAGCTATCTTCTGAAGGTTCGGGCATGTGTTTCCTAACTAATTGAGTCCATATAGCTTTGCAAACTTGTGGTACGATTGTAGAAATAGCAGATTTTGAAATTCTGAACGAGAAAGCGAGTTGCCGAAATTGTATACCTGTGGCCAAATACCTAAAATAATGCAAAATATTAAGTTATAATTCCTTTTCTTTTTTCAGGTGAAATGACTAAGAAAAAATTGAAAAATTTGAGAGACACGTTTAGTAAAGAATTAAAAAAAAATCCTAAGCCACGTTCTGGGACTGACGCCGATAATGAGCCGAAGTATACAGGCACATGGCCACATTTTGAGGCCATGTCTTTTTTAAAAGTAGTTCTGAAACCCCGACAAACAGAAGGGAATATTATATCAAAAGACTCCGAAAGCAATTCTGTAGATCTGTCAGTGTATTCAGACGCGGCTAGTCCGGAAGAGATTTTCAACATGAACGCATCTGACAATGACAACACCCAGCTCCCTGAATCTGCGTCTATTTTAGAAGAAATACCACAGAACATGTCCATAGATAACAACCTTCGACAAGATCGTCCACCTTCGCCCTCGTTGCCAGGTCCTTCGCCTTCATCCTCATTGCCAGCTATCACAAGGCAAACACGCAAAAGAAAAGATATGTCTCGAAGCATTTCTCGATATTGAGAGAGAAAAAATTAAAATTCTTCGCGAAGATCAACCAGATAATACTGACGACGACCTTCTTTGGTTCAAATCAATATTACCTTACATGAAACAGTTGCCATCACTCAAAAAATTACATTTTAGAACGCAGATGCAGGAGCTTCTTCTAATGGAGCTGTCAAAGTTAAACCCACCACAATCCAGTGCTCAACAACATGGCTATTACACATCTCTGTGAAAGTATTGCAATTATGTACATACTTACTAATTAAACTTAATTAATATTATATGTAATCTCTAACATTTATTTCATAGTTTTCTTACCTCAAAGTCACCATAAGTCGTTCTTCTACAGAAATAGGTTCCTGAAAATTTGTTGTAGTAAATTGCAGAACAGGTTTAATGGCTTGTACAATATAGTCAAACGTAGTAGGTAACATTCGACAATATTCCTTGAACAACAGGGGTTGAGTACGTAAATCCTGGTACAAATTATGAAATTCCCCATGAGTATGCCTTTCTAAGTACACAGTATTAGTTCCACTTCTCTGCTTTATACACTTCTTCAATATCTCATATTTAAGATATGAATTTTCGGCTTATTCCACTTTTCCCCGTTGGATGATCCCCATTGATGGGGATTAGTGAACTTTTTGTTCACTATTCCCCGTTGACCCAAAATTTTTATTTAATGGGGATAAGTGAACTAAAAAGTTCAATAATCCCCATTAGGTAGGTACGTTAAAAAAATAAAATATATGAATCATGTTACATTTATTAATTAAAAATATAACTTTCTTATACCTAATAAAGTCACAGATTGTTACAATCATTAATTTAAAATTGTAGCATGAAAATATTTCTTTCTTATACCTTGTAAAATCAAAGATTACAATCACTTAAGTTTTTCTAATTAGGTACGTTAAATAAAAACAATATAAAAATAAAATATATGAGTCATGTACTTTTATTTTTATAAGGTAAGAACAAAATTTTAAATTACCTACATACCTACTTTACGATTTTATTAGAACGAAAAACAGATTGTTGCCCCAACGAAATTGTTCTAACGATGTTTGGGAATAAGACCTTATATCTATCTATCTAATAAGATACACAATACTGTAAAAGATGCTCATTTTCTAGAGGCGCGCGCGCAAGGCGGTGGCGGAGCGGGGTGCGAGTTAGCTCGTATGTGATTGGTCGACCCATCTTTTGTTTTTGTTTCGTAGTCGTTAAGGGTTAGTAGTGTGTAGTGTAGTTCAAGCGTGCAGTTCTTATCAGTTCGCAGTTATTAGTTTAATATAGGAATAAATAAAGGAAATGGCTGGTAGTTCAACTGACGTTTGTTTAGAGTACGTTAAAAAAGGTAAAGCTACCATACTTCTCCGGGCCGGACATCAATACAGTAAAAAATGCAAATATAAAAATGGTGGAGTTTTGTGGGAGTGTACCACAAGAAAACAAAGTAAATGTGCCGGATCCATCACTGTCATGGTAAGTTACTTATTATATTTTGTGATTAATAATGACAATAATAACTCAGGTTATGTGTGTTATCAATATCACGTTTATCAATATCAAAATTTAAAAATCAACGTTAAAGTTTAAACACTGTTTCTGTCATGGCGGCACGTGTGACGTCATTCTTTTGTCAAACAAGTCTATTACACCTAGTGTAGTAAAAGAGTGTAGCTGAAGTGAATTGTATATATTTAATTATTATTACATATTTTAGTTAAGCATAAAGTGAAATATGTTTTGTGGAACTATTCTGATAGGATAACAACAATTTGTTATAAGTTTTAAAGGTTGTTAAATAGCCTATTTAATTTTGTATTCTATGTAAGTGCAATATTGTTTACTTAAAAAATAATGTAAAGTAATTAATTATTATTACTTAATTTTACAGGACAATCAAGTTGTAGCTGAGAAACGACACAATGTTTGTGAACCTGATTTTGCGCGGAATGAAGTTACCTTGAGGTTATTCAAACTAAAAACTACACTTGCGGATCCAGAAGCACCTGCTATTCCCACTGCTTACAACGCGGCTGTGAGCTCACTAAAAGATACCGGAATTGACAAAATAAAAGAATTCCCTGCCCTGAAGTCTATCAAAACAACATTATATAAACACAGAAATGCAGCATTTGAAGTAAGTAAAATTGAGTTCAAAAATGTTGAAGAAGTTAAAGTACCTCCAGCTCATCAGGAATTTATTTTAGCAGACTACAATGACAGTGGTATCCGTGTAATAGCTTTTTGCTCTGAATTTGCCCGACATCAAATGAAAAATTTGAAGATGTTCTTGGGTGATGGAACGTTTTGGATCTGTCCATCTCCCTTTTACCAACTCTACACCATTCATGGGGATTTGGGCAGTACAGAAAAACACATAAACATTGTGCCACTTGTTTATGCCCTCATGAGCCATAAAAATCAACAAACATATGAAATTTTATTTAGTATGCTAAAATCTGCATTACCTGATTGGAATCCAGAAATATTTAAATGTGACTATGAAGTGGCTCCGATGAACGCAATGCGAAATGTTTTTGTAAATATATCTATTAGCGGCTGTTATTTCCATTTCACCCAGGCAATATGGAAGAAAGGAAAACAACTCAAACTAACAAAAGATAAATTAACCAGAAGACAAGTTGCACTTAGCACTGCTTTGGCTTTGTTACCATCAGATAAAATCATTGCGGGTTGGTTTTATGTTGCCTCTCAAAGCCCTGTTGATGATAATAGCAAGGAGTTTAGAAATTACATGCTCAGACAATGGCTACAAGATGATTTTATTAAAACGTGGTGTGTATTTGGACAGACTCATCGCACAACGAATTTAGTCGAAGCATGGAATAATAAAATAAAAAAGCGTGTGAAAATAAAGAAACCCAACATTATGAAGCTCCTCACAGCGTTGGCTGAAGATGCATCGTATTACGAAGTTCTTGCATTGGGGGTTTCTGAAAATAAAGGTACAGCGGAAAAAAAAAAAAAAAGCATCAATCGCGATAATTATATACAGGAGGTCCAAATGGAACTCATTAATAATGAAATTACGATTGGGCACTGTTTAGAAAAACTTAAGTGAGTGTAATCTTTGATTTTACAAGGTATAAGAAAGAAATATTTTCATGCTACAATTTTAAATTAATGATTGTAACAATCTGTGACTTTATTAGGTATAAGAAAGTTATATTTTTTATTTTAAATTAATAATTGTACAATCTGTGATTTTACTAGGTATAAGAAAGTTATATTTTTTATTTTAAATTAATAATTGTACAATCTGTGACTTTATTAGGTATAAGAAAGTTATATTTTTTATTTTAAATTAATAATTGTACAATCTGTGATTTTACTAGGTATAAGAAAGTTATATTTTTTATTTTAAATTAATAATTGTACAATCTGTGATTTTACTAGGTATAAGAAAGTTATATTTTTTATTTTAAATTAATAATTGTACAATCTGTGATTTTATTAGGTATAAGAAAGTTATATTTTTAATTAATAAATGTAACATGATTCATATATTTTATTTTTTTAACGTACCTACCTAATGGGGATTATTGAACTTTTTAGTTCACTTATCCCCATTAAATAAAAATTTTGGGTCAACGGGGAATAGTGAACAAAAAGTTCACTAATCCCCATCAATGGGGATCATCCAACGGGGAAAAGTGGAATAAGCCGAATTTTCCAACAACATTAGCTTCCGTCCGTCCATGACAAATGTTTAATGCTAACTGAACTGAACGGCGGCGGAGGGCGCGGAGGGGACGGTTCGCGCGCAGACAGGACAGAGTAGCCGCGTCGCTCCGCACCGCATTAAATTCGCATCGGATCGTTTCGCAATCGCGTTCGCGTTGAGTCGTCCACGTAGGACACAGCGTAAGGAAGAAGGACGGCAGCATGCGGTTTTGTGTTGACTATCGTCGTCTGAGTGATGTCACGAAGAAGGACAGCTATCCTTTGCCAAGAATAGATGACACGCTGGACATGCTTGCTGGAGTTAAGTGGTTTAGCACGCTGGACCTTAAAAGTGGCTACTGGCAAGTTGAGATTGACCCTAAGGACAAGGAGAAAACAGCATTCTCGACAGGAAAGGGTCTGTGGCAATTTAAAGTTATGCCGTTTGGATTGTGCAACGCTCCGGCAACGTTTGAAAGACTGATGGAACTTTTACTAACCGGGTTAATTGGCGATGCCTGCCTGGTCTACTTGGATGACATCATCATCGTAGGCCGTACGTTTGAAGAACATCTTCAAAACCTTGAACGCGTGCTTATGAAGATCCAGAGTGCCAACCTGAAGTTGAGTCCAAGGAAGTGTTCACTGTTCAAACGGCAAGTTAGCTTTTTGGGGTATGTAGTGTCGGAAGAAGGTATCCGCACGGATCCAGAGAAAATCGCCGCAGTCAAGGATTGGCCAGTTCCAAAGGACAAGACGCAGGTCAGAGCATTTTTGGGTTTGTGCTCTTATTATCGGCGATTCGTTAAGAACTTTGCGGATATAGCGAAACCCCTGCACAAGCTAACCGAGGAGAAGCGACATTTCTGCTAGTGTTGCCCAAATTCAGTCTTGGTCTTGCAGTCTTGGTCTTGTTCTTGCGTTTTTGCAAGACCAAGAACAAGACCGCGTATTTTTAGCAAGACCAAGACCAAGACTGACCGTGCAAGACTTGAGCAAGAACAAGACATAGCCTGCAAGACTCTTGCGTCTTGCAGCTAGGACTTAGCGCTATTTCACTGAGTAGTTAGGTGTAACAGTTCGGTGTATAGGTAGGTACGCTTAGGAATTCTATGAGACGCAAAAAACTGTATCAAAGAATATGAAAAACTTACCATAAACATAGCGAATAAAAAAATATCTATTAAAATCAAACTGAGTGCATGCATAGTTATGTTTTAACCATCGGCACTTTGATAATGCGGCATCAAAGGTTTTGTACTTACTTCTCAAAGAAGTTTGCCGCTTTTCGGAAGTACATGGTTATGATACACGCGCCGGCGGCTTCTTTTGAAATCTAAAACAATCGTTGCCGCCACGCCGAAATCATAACATTTGTGACACTATTTGATTGCCGCCATAGGGCGTAGGTATACTCATGCAAAATAATTTCGAATTTTTTTAAGAGTACCTACAGGTGTTCCAAAGAATAAATAAGTTTCAGAGTGCTTAGAATGAAAATGAATACATTATACTGATCACGCAAGTAGTATTATGATTAGGATAAAATGGTAAGGATAGGTAGTAGATGTCATATTAATTCATTCTAGTAAGTATATATTATAATATTGATTACTTATATGGTTTTAAACTAATTACTTAGGTACTATTATTGTACATTTAGTCATTATATTTCTTAAGTTTTTACAAGAAAAAATAGCAAAAAAGTGTTCAAATATCACCCGTTTAATAAATATTGTAGCCACTTTTAAATATACTTGAAACGTGTAAAAAAATTCTACAAAACTAATAAAATAATATAAAAAGCGTAGGTACTTACCTACTAATAAAATAAAAAGCCTGCGATAAGAGTTTTGTATTACTTACCAGCCCGAATATCTCTGAGAGAGATGATGAGAGTAAGTATTTACTAGCTGTGCCCGCGACTTCGTCCACGAGGAATAGTAACTTTGGAGGTATAGTGACGTTCAGGACTTATTTATTTATTTTAAAACTTCTGTCATCAAACATACAAACGAACTCTTCAGCTTTATAATATTAGTATAGATGTACGCCAAAACATTCACTTATATGTAAAGAATAGTGATTGGCACTAATTCTATTTTATTCACGCGTCGCGTCTGTACAAGTAGGTAATATTTAGTGTGTGTTTGTACGCCGCACGCGGCATTGTTTGATTTGCGGCGGCATCCTTTTCATAGAGCCGGCACGTGGCGAGGCGGCGCGGTAGAAAGCAAGGAAACGTACTATAAATAAAGGAATTATTTTAATTCCAGTCATTTCCAATTGAGCTGTGCTTCGAGTCTAACTTAATAATTGTTTTTACTAATTCTCGTTGTTTTCTAAAAACCTATCACGTGTACAATTTAATATGAGTGACGAAGATTCAAATTATTCTAGTCCGAGTAACGAGAGTTTGAGTCACAGATCTAAAAGACCCAAAAGCAAATTTGAGGAGTTTTTCGAAATAATTCATGCATCCCAAACTGCCTTCTGTAAATTGTGCCAACATAAAAAGATTGAAATAAAAATGAAAAACAGAAACACTTCAGGCTTAAGGAAACATCTAATATCTTTCCACAAAAAGGAATCAGAAATATTTCTTCCTGTTAAACCAAAATTAAGTGGAGATATCACAAGCTTTTTAGTAACCGCTGGAAGAAGTGGACAGGTAAGAATATTTTTTTAACAGTTAAAAGAATTTTAACTCCGCGTAGCTATTCATGCGATACTTTCAAAAACGCCATTAACTTACGTAAGTATTTTTGAGTTAGTGGTGTTTTCATCTAGGGGTGCGACATATTAAGTATGTAATTATCGTCTTAAATATTTTTTATAAACACCCATATTTTCATTTAATCGGCCAGTAACAACTAAGTACTTTATTTTGGTAAATTACAGTACAGTGCAACCTTAATATAACAAATATCAATTTAACGATTTTCTCGATTTAACAACAACAAACCTCCTCCTCTTATACGCTCAAACCTAGTATGTTTTAAATAATAACACAAGATTTATTGTTTTGTTTCAGTCGGAAAACAGCAGTGACAACATCACGACAGCTACAGTTGATTGGGTGGTGAAAAAATATCTTCCCTTCTCATTTTTCTATGACGAAGCTACACAAGTATATTTTCGACGTATTTGCCCTAATATGGTGTTTCCTAAAAGGTCTACACTTAGAAGGAAAGTCAAAGAGCGATTTGAAGAGCTCCAATTGAATCTCAAGGAACGACTTCAACAATTATCATCTAAAATGTCTTTTACCATTGATGGGTGGACGTCAATTGCTGGTAGGAGTTACTACGGGGTTACTATTCATTATATAGACAACGAATGGAAGTATCAATCTGTAGTTCTTGATTTTATACCATCACGCGGTCGACATACTGGGGAAGATATTGCAACGATTTTCCATGAATGTTTATTGGAATATGGCATAATTGATAAAATACAAGGTATCACGGTCGACAACGCAACTGCAAATACCAAATTTATGTATGAACTGGGCAAACAGCTGCCGCCACACTTTGATTCAGACAATCAACATTTCCGGTGCTTTGCTCACATTTTAAACCTTGGTGTACAAGATTTATTAAAGACCTTAGCATTACACTGTGAGTCTGACACTAACGCGCAAGATCAGCAGTACGAAGACTATGCAGACGAAACTGAGGATGAGGAAGATGAAGAATCTGCACCAAATATTGCTGACTCGCGTACATCTGTAACAAAGTTACACAGTATTTCCAGTAAAATAAAAAGAAGTGAGATAGTGAAGAAGAAGTTTCAGTCTGCTTGTGAAGCAGCTGGCGTGCCATCAAATCTAAATGCCATTCTTGACTGTCCAACGAGATGGAATTCCACACATGATATGATTGGATTTGGTTTAAAAGTGAGAGCGGGCATTGACATATTGTGCAGTTCTGTCACCGAATTAAATGATTTTCAAATCACAGCTAATGAATGGCAGGTACTCGAAAAATTACATAAATTTCTAATAAACTTTAAACTTTTAAGTACAAAACTTGGTGGAGACAAATATGTTACATTACCGCTAGTCATTGTATCATTCAATCTCTTGCTAGATAAAATTGAATCCATGGTAAAACAGTTAGATGAGAAACCTAATCGATCTGAAGTGGATGAAAGGCTCATTCTAGCTTTCCAAGCAGCTCGAGACAAAATGCTTAAACATTACAAGAAGAGCAACTGGATTTATTGTACTTCTTTAATTTTAGACCCAAGGCATAAGGCTCAGACTTTTGACCTGACAATGTGGGGGAAGCAACTTAAAACAGAAAGTCTGCGCAAGTTCAATGAACTTTATGAAGAATATAAAAGTCTACACTCACTGAACAAATCTCTGGAATTACCAGAAAAAGAAAATAAAGTATGTGATGAAGATGAAGACGTAATAGACTTTGATAAACTCTATGAATGTCCCTCGACGTCATCTGGATCTTGTCTTCAAGGCTTAGTGATAGACGAGTTGGAGGAGTACCTGAGAAAACCAAGAACTGCCAGCTCGGAAGACATTTTAGATTGGTGGAGGACGCATGAGACAGAGTATCCGATTTTATCGAAAATGGCCCGTGATTTTCTCTCAATACCTGCAACTTCAGTACCTGCTGAGAGGTTATTTTCTAAAGCATCATTAGTAATTAGAAAACATAGAAATAGGTTAAGTGATGAGTCAGCCAGATGGTTACTTTGTATTAATTCTTGGTCAAAAAAATTGATATAAAGTATCATAACCTAATGATAAAGCTGTTGATTTGTGTTGTATTTTATTTTTTATTCAAATAAATGATAAATCGTAAAACTCTTTTATTAAATTTCTTATAAGTTGAGGGTTCAATCTCTTTCTAGACAGATAAGTATTGTTCTTTAAAATACAGTCAAGTTATTGTAATTAATTTGTTTTTTTACATGTTTTAGCAAATGTAAGCTTATAAATCATAAATGTTTATTAAGAAACAGTTACTTCCATGGAAAACGACATATAGGTCAGTTGATTTTTCGAATTTCTTATCAAATCTTCAGTTATTTATTAATCTGCTTGATCTTTACTATGGCTATGTTAATTCAAGCTCACAATGTTCCAATTCTAATACGTTTTTCTAAGATTTAAAGTAAACTTTAATAAATAGTAATAGACTAATAGGTAATTGCAAGACTTGCAAGACTCTTGCTGCAAGACCAAGACCAAGACTGGGAGCGCAAGACCAAGACCAAGACCAAGACCAGGTGTATTGGCGCAAGACCAAGACTGGCTAAGTCTCGTCTTGTTCTTGCATTTGGGCAACACTTTTCTGCTGGGATGAAAGTTGCGACATCGCATTCCAGGAGTTAAAGGACCGACTGTGCAAAACGCCTATTTTGGGGTATCCTGATGCAGGCAAGGAATTTATAGTTGACACAGACGCAAGTGACATAGGACTTGGTGGTGTGCTGTCTCAACGGAATGGTGATCAAGAAGTTGTGATAGCGTACTTCAGCAAGTCGTTGTCAAAGCCGGAAAGGAACTATTGTGTCACGAGACGGGAATTGCTTGCTGTGGTAAAGTCATTGCAACATTTTAGCAAATATCTTCTGGGGCGGAAATTCCACTTACGAACTGACCATGCTGCACTGAAATGGCTATTGCAGTTCAAAAATCCAGAAGGACAAGTTGCGAGATGGATTGAGCTACTGCAGGAATACGACTTTGTGGTCGAACATCGCAGCGGGAAATCTCATGGCAACGCAGATGCATTGTCAAGAAGACCTTGTCCTGAACCTTGTGTGAATCCAGTAGAGTCAAGATGATTCTAGAAAGTTCGATTCTAGAACTATCGACACCCGTTCAGTCGGGGCCGGTATGTACTCGAATATTCTAGATGTTTCGGGAACTATCCGAGGCCCTATATAAGGCCGGTATGGGCCGCGACGGAGTTAGTTTACTTTTGAAAACGAGACAAGCGAGAACAATTACTGAACGATATTTGAGAGTGACATTAAGTGATTGTGTTTTTAATTGTGTTTAAAGTAGTAGTGTGTTTAAATTGGTGTTCTTAATTAAAGTGTCTATTTGTTTAGTTATTAAATCGGCAGTTTTTATTGTCACGAACCCCAAGCTCGTAACAATATCTTACCAATATTTTCATTTTACGTTTCAAAAATGTTGTCTCGTCACAAAAATTTATATGACATTAATCGTACAAATAACTAAAACAACTTGCTTATCCTGTAAGCTTTCCAGAAAGGTATAAAAGTCAATTTTAAAACACATAATTCGTGGCATGGCATGTGTTTGAACCGGCGCGGGGAGAGAAATTATCTGTGTTTTTAGTTTATGATCCTCGCTAAAACAACCGATTTTCCTGGCGAAATTCTTCGCGATGGGGCGGGGTGTGAGGGCGGGGTGTGCGGGCGGGGTGTGAGGGCGGGGTGTGCGGGCGGGGGAGTACACGGCGTCTGCTGCGCTCGCGTCGCCTTCCTTAGTAAGTTTTGACTCTCCGCCGCGCAAGCACGTGTGTTATTATCTTGCTACCAATCTCTCATCCCGTTAATTTGTTATCGATCATTATTGTTAATTCTTGTTTCTCTTGTTATTCTTTTTGTTATCATTGTTATTTCGGATAACATGGCTTCGTATCCTAATAACGAATACGCAGACATAATGTTTTGTTATGGTTTTGCCGATGGAAACGCGGCTGCGGCTCGGCGAGAATACCAACGCCGCTTTCCCGATCGTCGACTTCCCCACGTTACTGTTTTCGGGAGCACCTATCGACGATTGTCTGAAACTGGCAGTGTTCAAAGAGCACAATTCAACGCTGGCAGACCTCGACGGTACACGGCTGACGAAGAGGACACCATTCTTCAGTGTTTTATTGATGACCCAAACATCTCAACGAACATTGTTGCAAGACAGCTCGGTATGTCCCAGTGGAAAGTGTGGTCGGTAGTACATCTATCAGGTAGACACCCGTACCATTATCAACCTGTTCAAACATTGCACGAGGGAGATCTTGCCAGGCGACTCGAATTTTCTCGGTTTATGTTAAACGCTGACGCTGACCAGGAACATTTCCTAAGAAATATTTTGTGGACTGACGAGTCAAAGTTTGACCGGGATGGAATAACGAATTACCATAACTTACATTTTTGGGCACCTAAAGCAGGCAGGAATCCAAAAAAACTAAAAGAAACTGCGTCGCAAATGAGATTTTCCCTGAACGTATGGATGGGTGTCGTTGATAATTATTTGGTGGGCCCTCATTTCTTGCCCCAAAATTTGAACGGCGAAAATTACGAGGAGTTTTTGAGAAACAACCTAGACGATTTGTTGGCGGATGTTCCCGAAGAAATAAAAAACAACCTCATGTTTCAACATGATGGTTGCCCAGCACATTACCGGATTACTGTCCGACAGTGGCTAGACGAGAGATATCCAAACCGATGGATTGGGAGGGGAGGGCCAATTCCGTGGCCAGCACGAAGCCCTGATATCACACCACTTGATTTTTACGTTTGGGGTCATATGAAGGCATTAGTTTATGTGACCCCAATAAATTCAGTCGAAGAACTTCGACAGCCAATAATAAACGCGGCGCAACAGATGAGAACAACGTTCACATCAAGAGTGACGAAAACCGAAGTTAGGAAGAGAATTCGAACCTGCATTCGTAATCGAGGGGCTCATTTTGAACAAGATGTGTAAAATTTGTAATAAAATTTGATGTACATTTTTTTATGCATTTTATTTCATACAAATACAAATGACCCTTTCTCTCCCCGCGCCGATTCAAACACATGCCTTGGCACGAATTATGTATTTTAA
Source organism: Tiliacea aurago (assembly GCA_948098905.1). Classification (NCBI taxonomy): domain Eukaryota; kingdom Metazoa; phylum Arthropoda; class Insecta; order Lepidoptera; family Noctuidae; genus Tiliacea; species Tiliacea aurago. Next base: position 6,229,398 of record OX402589.1, read on the forward strand.
AATTGACTTTTATAGCTTTCTGGAAAGCTTACAGAATAAGCAAGTTGTTTTAGTTATTTGTACGATTAATGTCATAGAAATTTTTGTGACGAGACAACATTTTTGAAGCGTAAAATGAAAATATTGGTAAGATATTATTCTTATATCGCTCATTATTTTCATTATTTTGTTAAATTAAGTAGTTTTAATTATGTCCATAGCTTAATTGAAGTGCCAGCTACAACATCATTTTTAATGGTACCCATTCAAATATGTAGTTTTTTTTTTATTTGGAATGAAATGTCAAATTTTGAGTAAATATCGAAAAACAATAATAACTAATATCTCGAAAACTATTGAATTCCGGCCATACATATCGGGGGTTCAATTTGTTGCATTTTGGCCCCCTTATCAGCCCCTGACGGATATACGGCGAATTACCAGTAACCCTGTATATATTGGTTTGGAAATAAATTCTTCATCATTCCCAAAACGAGTGTTTTACTGAACAGCCCAAGTAGTACCCATAATAGTTTTTGAATTGAATGACTGAGTGCACTAACCAAAGATTTTACAGTCTGGTTAGTTTTATAATATTGTTACATAATTTGTTCTCTTCAGATGTAAGTTTGAAAACTCTAAGAAGAATTAAAACTGAAGGGTCTAAAAATCAAGGACAGTGGAATACTCCAGGGAAAAAACGTCCACATGCAGAAACAGTTTCCAATTTGGATAATTTTGACATTTCGGCTATAAGAAACAAAATAAACTCATTTTATGCAGTGAAAAAACAAGTTCCAACACTGAGAAGCCTGCACAATGAGCTGAAGGAAACAATTGGATTAATGGGATGTCGTGAAACTCTTAGAATTTTTTTACACAAGAACGGCTTCACTTCCAAAACAATAAAAACGAACGGACTTTACTTACAGAAAAATATGAAATTGCGGCATGGAGACACAGATTTTTGAGAGCATTACAGCAAAAGAGACTAGAAGGTAAACAAATTGTATACATTGATGAGACATATGTACATCAGAACTATAAAGTTAAAAAATCATGGCAAGGACCTTCAACAAGTGGTGTCACTACTAACATATCGTCAGGAAAAAGACATCATTGTGCATGCAGGATCGGAAGAAGGGTTTGTGCTTGGTGCATTACTGGTATTTAGTACAAAATCCAAATCGGCTGACTACCATGATGATATGAATGCTACCAACTTCATGAAATGGTTTGAAGAAATGTTGATACCTAATCTAACTAAGCCTAGGGTACTTGTGATAGACAATGCAAGTTATCATGTAAAACAATTAGTAAACAAAACCCCTACTATGTCTGATACTAAAGCTAATCTCCAAAAATGGCTTCAAGAGAATAATATTCATTTTGAAGAATATCATACCAAATCTGAATTAATGTGTTTGGTGAAAGATAATAAACCTGCAGCTGTCTACGAAGCAGAAGAAGTTCTAAAAAAATACAGTCATATATTGAATCACGAAATTTTGTTGCTGCCACCGTATCATTGCGACCTCAATGCGATTGAGCTTGTATGGAGTCAGGCGAAGAGAAAAGTAGCAAGCAAAAATATAGGAATACCAGGGTCTGAAATGCAAAATTTAATAAAAGAATGTTTCCTATCCATAACTGGTGATGATTGGAAGAAGTACACTGATCACGTACTTCATGTTGAAGAGCAGTACAAAATAAGGGACCGTCTTATTGAAAACGAACTTGAACCCTTTATAATACATGTTGCGAAAGCAACGAAGCTATTTAAATTTTATCAGGTGTAGAATTCTTGGAATCCGATTTCGACTATGATTCCTAGCCCCTCCCTATGTTTGTGTTATGAAATAAACTTTTAGTTATAACTTTTTCTTTAATTCTACCTTTTCAATATAATGTCGTGCCAGGAAGTCTAGCTGTGAACTACAATGCACGCAGAAGTTAAAAAAATGCCATATATGTATACTAATATTATAAAGAGGAAAGATTTGATATAAATATTTGATTGAGTGGTATATTATGGCAATTCCCATGTAATAGGGTGCGCGCCTATTGCCCTATTTGCGCCTATTTGCGGGAACAAATCCAGACTCCGTGACTGTTAATGAGAAATTCGAAGCAGTGTAAATATCGCTTATTAGTCTTGAATAATAAAAATATCAAGTCCGTTTAAGCAGCGTATAGCCAGTGTTGGCAGCACTTGATTTTTTTTAAATTGCCGCCTTTTTTCTTGGACAGCTTTCGTTGGCCAGACTCTATATTAGGAGTGTCTAAATGTTACTTATTATTTTTCAGTTTTTTATAATTTCATGTGCAAGTTATTTTTTTCTGTCACAATTTAAAATTTTAATTAGCATTGCCATTCAACGTGGCAATGCTGCCAGTCTTCTGGGCACGTTTCCGGATGACAGCGATGCGGACGTGTACTTCGACGCTTAAGTGTCTTTTTATTTATATTTATCATGTTGTAATTTTTTTCGTAGTTAGTATCTTCTTAGTATAAATAATTAGCTGTGTATTTGTAATTAGTAAATGTATACTTTAATAAATAACTTTTAATATTATGTTACATTATTAAATACCTATTTTGTTCGTACCTACCTAGTGGTAGCATAATAAAAATAGACACTTATATTTAATTATATTTTGAAATAAAAGAAATACACAAAATTATAAAGACAAGAGTAAGTAATTTAAAAAAAATATAAAAACCAAAATTTACCTAGAGCACATAGGTACAGAAACTAAAATAATTATTTTAAATAGTTATTTTTCTATAGAAAAAAAAAAGGTGAGATTAGTTTACGCCGTGTAAAAAATGAAAGAAATTAATTTATTTTGAAGTAACCAATACCTAACGAAATTGCAATTTCGTGTCTGGTTCTTTGAGCAGACAAATAAATGAAAGTATTGAATATTATTTGGACTAGAAACTAAACTAAAACCGTACACACACAGTATCCATTTTTACTTAAGTTAAAATTACAATTTGAAAGAATAGATAAAATAGAAAATATATCACGTACATGGATATCTGAGATAAATTAAATATTAGGTTTCCGTACGCAAAATACGCGCATATTGTACGTATAGTTGCGGACACCAGCCCGTTTTACCTATTACCGTTTTACCTAATATTAGGTTTTTTTTTAAGTTAAAAAAAGGTTTGATAATTTGTTGAATCCGGAAGTATAAGGCTTGACGAGGGGATGCAGCTATACTCAGTCAGAAATAACAGAGAACGAAGTCATTTGCTTTTGTATGTGAAGCACAACCACTCTCAAACTGCTGGACACCTCGCTGTGATAAATCCAGCCCGAGGGGTATAGCCAGAACACTGGCTTGGTACTTCCCAGTTGAAGATGGACACAATAAATTCCAATTTACTGGTGTAACAACGGAGCGGACTGTAGGTTATTTTCGTCCAAAATAAATATAAAAACTAGCGCAGAATGGTCACTTCATTGATTGTGACAAGAACAAACAGTTCAGTATCTCAGTTGAAAATAATAGAAATGACACCAATTTTTTTTTTTCTCCATTTTTATAAAACTATGAAATGGAGATAATATTAAAACCAAAAACTTTTTTAGTACTATACCGAAATGAAGAAGTTTTTAATGTGGTAGAATGTAATTCTTCACTAGGCATGCTAAGCAGTTAAGAATTTGTGTCAATATTCTCTCTAGTCTTTTGATTTATTTTAGCTAATTATTTTTCTATTTTTAACCGACTTCCAAAAAGGAGGAGGTTCTCAATTCGGCTATATGTTTTTTTTTTTTTTGTATGTTTGTTACGCGATTACTCCGTCAATTATGAACCGATTTTGAAATTTATTTTTTTGTTTGAAAGGGTATACCTCCAAGGTGGTCCCATTGCCACCAAATCAGAATCTGATGAGGGGATCTCATGGAAATTGAGGGAAACCCTCAAATTTTATATGCAAACCTATAGCGATTTGAGTATTTTTTTTAGTAACTCGTGCATTTGCTCTCCGAAAGCACCATTTGGTGAAGTGTAACTGATGATGGAGACCACAGATGGCCACCGGAACAATATAATAATGAGTAGGTACCTATTTAACGGGTTGCGATGAAGCAATTTATGCTCGTCACTATGCATATGGTGAGTGGCAGTTCTCCTGGTTCTTACCAGGAGAACTCCTCAACAATCAACGTCCCGGCATCGGGAAAAGCAATATTTTGTAAAAGGTGATAAGCAATTAACATTAGGCTATTGTAACTTAGATAAATTCAAAACTGACCCACTAAAAAGTGAAAAATAAAAAACTTTTTACAAAAAAATAATAACCGACTACCAAAAATTGTGACTTACGGAGCGGAAACGTGGACACTCACGGTACGGCTGGTCCATAAATTCAAGGTCGCTCAGCGAGCTATGGAACGGGCTATGCTTGGAGTCTCTCTGAGGGATCGAATCCGGAACGAAGTGATCCGGCAGAGAACCAAAGTTGTCGACATAGCCCACAGAATAAGCAAGCTGAAGTGGCAATGGGCCGGCCATATTAGCCGTAGAACCGATGACCGTTGGGGTAGACGTGTTCTTGAGTGGAGACCACGAATTGGCAAACGTAAGGTAGGACGCCCTCAGGCTAGGTGGAGCGACGATCTTCGCAGGGTGGCTGGTGGCAGCTGGATGAGAGTTGCCGAGAATCGAGCTGAATGGCGTGCAATTGGAGAGGCCTATGTCCAGCAGTGGACTGCTATGGGCTGATGATGACCAAAAATAACACTACAAAGTGAAAAATAACTTTAATTTCGGAAGTCGGTGGCAAAAAACTCCAATACAGATCCAAAGACACCGAATTCCGAAAATAAAGTTATTTTTCACTTTGTAGTGTTATTTTTGGTAGTCGGTTATTATTTTTTTGTAAAAAGTTTTTTTTAATAAATATTTTTTATGTGAACTTATCTTATTATTTTAAAATCGTTTGGTAAATCCGCTAAGAGTTCAGGGAACCTCAAAAATGCTAATTATTTAGTAGAAGCATCAGCAAATCTGATAGGTGGCAAATAGTCAGATAGCAGTATTTACAACCCAAAAAACATCTGATGTGTGCAAATTCACTCACACTTTCAAAAATTGTAGCATCTGGAATATACACAAACAACAAAAAATATATATTTTTGTATGTCCTGACACAAAGTCTAATTTTCTGCATAGGTACTAAGTTTAAAAATGTTATAGAGTTTAGGAAAAATCTGTTTATGCTTCTCCTGAAAATTTGGGTTTTTATCCTTAGCGGATTTTGCAGGTTTAGCAACAATGTATTTTATTTATAACACCTGTTAAACTTCACAAATTCCTCTCCTTTCTTTAACTTTCTTCTAAGCAGATATGTTTAAAATAATATCGGTGAGGAGTTTCAAAAATATGGTACAATGCTCATTTTGGCGTGTCCCTCAAGTTCATGTTTTTTTTTCCGAAACTAGGTACATTATTATAAGTTGATGTATTATATAAATTATAATTCAGCTTGTTTACTTGGTTTTTAGTTTAAATTAATTCTAATTGAACAAAAATTTAATTTATCTAGATTTTTTTACTAAACCAGACGCCTTAATGTTGGTGTGTCCCCAGTGTAAATAAAAAGTTTAGCTTAAATTATCGTTAGTATTTTGTTGAATATCTTGACATATTTTGTTGTTTATACAATAAATGGACCTTGTTCTTATTGCTAAATGTTCATTTTGTTGCTTAAAATAACTTTAATCTGTTTAAAATGACACTCAATTGTTGTCCCCGAAATTTGTTACCTCCGGACATGTCAGTTTTGTTAATACTATTTCTTTGAAAAATAATTCTACTAAATATATTTTTTGAGTGGCAAATGGTTGGTTTGGTGGCACTGACGCACATTAATAAAATTGGCTGTTATACAAAAAACGTCACTAGTGTCATTTTTTCGGCGGAGTGAGTGAGTCAATAGCTGGCTGGACTGGAGAGAAATTGGTGTCAGGTTTGTAATATTTGCAATCTATAACTTTACCACACATTTTAAATGCATGTAATATCCTAAAGAAATGCCATGTTTTGTACGAACAACTTGTTGTATGTAGTTTAACTTATTGAGAAACTGTACTGATAATATATTTTTTTGAATTGAAGGTAGACACATTATGTTACTTCGGTTTTGTTACTTCAGGTACGGTAACATATAGATGGACCGAAAAAGTAACAAAATCGACAACATAAAGCTAGTTTCACATAGCATTTTTATCCGAAATTTAAATTATTTTTACCCTATGAAGTGAAAAGTTAGAATGATCGTGCTAAGATTGTTGAAGTATGTTCAGCGGTATTTTCGCCATTTGTAAAACGATTTTAATCATTGTTTTTTTTTTTAAAGAAAATTCTTTGTTCTCATTTAAATTAAGTGAAGATATAATTAAGACCTTTGGAATAGATATGGAACTCCTCAATAAGTGACAGCCAATTCCTGGAATTGCTGTAATCGCATCTCTTTGTACTTTTTCTACGATGACGTAACATAATATCACTCCTACGACGAAGGGGTATGCAAAGTTGTATAGAGGTACTATACAACTTTCCCTACCCCTTCGTCGTAGCATATAAACTTAAAAACAACACCCTAAAATAAACTTAAAAAAACAGTACAGCTACCGACTTCAAAAAGCATAAAGTAATTTTATGTGCGAATAGTTTAGGACGTAGGTGTTTTCGATTTGAAGTTGAAGAAGAACTTGTTTGATTAATGTTTGTTGTTGTGTATGGTTTTATGTTTTAAGATGGACGGGTACCATACATAGAAGTTAAAAAAAGCTTTATAAATAAAGTAGCGATTTTAATAATACAGAAAATAATTTTACCTCTATGTATTTTTCAATGCTGTTTGCTGTTAATTTTCTAGCAGTTACTGAAGAAGTTTTTCTGAGAATGAGTTCTTAACCAATTGATTAGGTACGTAGAATATAAATTTTCTTCGTTTCAGAAATATGCCATTAACAGCTAAAGAAAAGATGCGAAGGTATAGAGAAAGGCTAAAAAATGAAAATCCTGAAAAGTATGAGGAACAGCGTAAAAAAAATTTAGCAAGGATTAAGTCTAAAAAAAAGAAAATTTCGGAAATGGCCCCCGCTGAAGCAGAAGCCCAAAGGAAAGAGTGGAGAGAGGAAAAAAGAGTAAGCAGGCAACGTCGTCATGATATGAGTAGAGAGTTGCCTATGCATGAAAATATGTGTAGTACTGCTGAAAATAATGTCAAGAGTGGAAAAACAGAAGTTAGCAAAATAAAGAAACTACAATTAAAACTTAAATTGGCCTTAAAACAAAACAAAAACTGTAAGGCTCAAATAGAAAAACTTAAAACTAAAGTTGAACGGTACAAAAAAAGAATACAGAGAGTGCAATCACAAGCTAGTACGTCTATTGCTAATTTAGAAAAATCACTTGATAATGTTAAAGCCCGAAACGAAGTATTAGAGAGCGCATTAAAAACCAGCTTTTCAGGTTGTACCAAACATTCAGAAAAACAGTTGATCAAAAAAGTAGTCCACAATTCAAAAAATAAACAGTACACATCGAAAGTGCTTGGGTTAAAAGTGACAGCTAGACAAAAACCAAAGAAGGCGAGAAAAATTGAGATACCAGAAATAACATCTTTCTACGTAAGAGATGATGTTAGTAGAATAACGTCAGGTAAAAAGGAATGTAGAGTTAAAAACAAACGTAAAATGCAAATTAGGTACCTTGTTGACAGTATACTTAATCTTCATAAGAAATATAGGGCTGAAGGAGGCCGTTATGGCATAACTACGTTTTATGAAAAGAAACCTTTCTTCGTGTTGTCACCTCATGTGCAATCAAGGTCAACGTGTCTATGCGAAAAACATGATAATATAAAATTTCAATATGAGACATTAAAAAGAAATCAGATAGTAACAAACGAAAATTTTGACAAATTATTGCAAGAATTGGTATGTGATACAAAAAAAATTGAATGTATGTACAATACATGCAATGAATGCAAAAACAAGAAACCAAAATATGTGGCAGATCAAGACATATTTGAGAAAACGGTTAATTGGTACCGATGGGAACGCCAAGCTCATGTGTATACCAAAAAGGGTGGAACCACAGTCCAAACAAAGAAGACCGTACGAGCTATGAAAACTGATACGGCTCAAAAATTGATGCAGGATTTTAACCGCGACATTATTGCTTTTAAGAAACACCACTTTAATAATATTCATCAACAAAAAGAATATCAAAAGGCGGTTTCAAATATGAAGGTTACTGAGGCTGTAATAGTTTGTGATTTTTCAGAAAATTATGAATGTAAATTAACGGAAGAAATTCAATCCATGCATTTTGGGGCCTCAAAATCCCAAATCAGTCTCCATACTGGCATGATTTATTTGAAAAGTGGCTCACAGTCTTTTTGCACGATATCAGATAACCTCAATCACCAACCTCCAGCAATATGGGCCCATTTAACTCCAATTTTGGCAACAGTTAAAGAAAAATGCCCTGACTTAAATGTTATTCATTACTACTCCGACGGTCCAAGCTCCCAATATCGTCAGAAACACAATTTTTTTTTACATTCTCTTTTTACCAAGGAACTAAATCTCTTTTACTCAACGTGGTCTTATTTCGAAGCCGGCCATGGCAAGAGCGTGGCAGACGGTATAGGAGGTACCATTAAACGAATGTTAGATTTTAAGGTATGCCATGGTACAGATGTAAAGAACGCCAGAGATGCATATGAGGCTATAAAACAGACTGAAACAGTCATACAGGTTCATCTTATTGAAGAAAAAGCTGTCCGTGAGATTTCAAATCGAATTCCTGGCGATATTCCTGTACTACCAGGTACCATGAAAATCCACCAGATTATTGCATCCGACGGAGTGAAAATAAAATACAGAGATGTCAGTTGTTTTTGCGAGCCGCTGAGAGGAACTTGTTGTTGTTTTTCACCAGGTCAACACACTTTGCTATCAAGTAACACCAACTACAACTATCAAAATAACGTGGTTTCTTTTCCCGAAAATAAAACCCTTATGAAACCTAAAACTACAGGCAATGACAAAATTGAAGTCGATTTATCAGTATGTGAAGTGAACACTGAATTAGTAGTTTCATCCCATGCAGACCTGGATGAGGTCGCCTTACGTGATTTAGTTGAACTCGAAAATCCAATACCACCAATTACACGTTTAGCTGACTTGTCCCGTACAGAGATGGAAGAGACCACTTTATTCGATGCAGTTGATATGGAAGGGATAAACGACTTTGTGGGGTGTTCGACCAGTATGATAGATTCAAATCTAGATATCAACATAATGCCTCTGTTTTTTTTGCCTGAAACTCTTCCAAGTTCAATTTCTAAAAAAGATAATCTTCTAACCCAAAAATCGTGTTTATCTAAGAAATTAACAAAGACCACTACAATCCAACCAACCAAAAAAGAGATCAATTTTCAAAAATGCAATAGCTGTAGTTGTTCAATACTTGGCCAGATGACTAAATGTATGGCTTGCAAACAATTCTACTGTGAAGATTGCGTCGGCGGTCCTAGTTTTTTGGATTATTTATGTGACATTTGCCTTCAAGCCAGTGACGAAGGTAGTTATGTTTCTAGTCATTAAGTATTGTTATTTGTTACACATTACGCTAAACTCTAATTATTTTTTACAGATTGACTTTCCTCCACTTATCCTGATTTATCGCCTTCAATCACATTATAGTACCTAAGTCTTCAAGGCTGTGATATAGGTACTTAATATGCTTGCATTGTTGTTTTAGGTTTATTTTTAAATTACTATGGTCACTTTTATTATCTTATAAATGTTTTTTGCAGATCTGTTTCTGCTTCTGGAACAATCTTTGAGACGTTTTTAAGCAATAGACCTTTAGTGGAAACTACAAAGATGGTGATCGTTGTGGACATTGATAAAGTATTAAAAAAATACGATTTGCTGCAATATTTATACTACAACTTGAAGTGGCCATGGGACGAGACACATTTCATCCTTTCTGAGCAGTGTTTGGAGTGTCACCAAAATATAACACAAATTACAGCTAAGGGGATTCGACGCTCTCACTTTGCCTTAAAAATGATTGGTGTGATTATTGTTATGCATCCATTTACGATCATTATCCAAAAGATGAATGTACAATATGTTTTTAAAGGTGAACGTATAAAGACCCAGCAGAGGTGGGCTTCGTAAAAATTATGTTTTTTGTTTTGTTTTTATTTGTTATTTTTGATTGATACAAAAATTGTGCCAGTAAAGTGTATTTACTGTGCTTTATCTAATCAGAATATTACTTTTAATTCTAGAATAATGTATAAAGAAGACTGTTATAGAAGACTGTTGTTTATGAACATGTTGATTATTTTGTATTAATAAATATAAACGTTAGGTTAGATCGGTGCATTTATTACAGAAATTACAAGTACCAAGTTTTGATTGTGAGAACTACTGTGTGCCATAAAGAATCCTTACTAGATTTTATTTTTATAGAGATTTACTAAAGAGATTATTTTAATCTTGGGATCTTGGTTATTTAAAAAAAAATGACTCTGATTTTATAATAGAAAAAGGCGTTTAACTCATCATGTTTTTTTTTTTTTTTTTGTTTTTATACTTTGTATATTAATTAATCATTACCGGAGTGGTAAAGATTAATATAAAAAAAAAAACTAATTGCAATGTTTCTTTCCCATTGAGGCCATGTGAACTGTGCTTTACAATTTTGTTACCGGTCGGTTTGGTTACTGTCCCTAATTTTATTTATGTGTTCGAAGAATTTGCTAATAAATTTTTTCGCTTTGTCAAATATTCTGGGCCTTGGTTCAAAGTAATTAATAATTTGAGATTGTTTATTGTATTTTTGTTACGTTTTAGCTCATTTTAAATTTACAGCATGAAAAACAAATATAGTTTTGGAACCTACGGTAACAAAACCGAATGAAAATAATATTTTTTATAGAATTTAAATATTTTATGTTCCTAATTGATTAGTCTAATAATACAAAAGAACTGTATTTATCTAATAAATAATTTGGACTGATAGAATTTATCATCGTTTTGTTTACATTTGACTTTAAGTATGGTACCAAAACTGACACCAAATCATCACCTTACCCTCATATTTTATTATTTTTTGACAAAATTAATAATTTAATTTAAGAAAAATATTAACTCTATTAATTTAGAGAGTATAAACATTAAAATGCAATTCATAAATATACCCTACTGTGAAGTTATATTTATGGTAATATTTTGAACAGTTGTACCATATTTTTGAAACTCCTCAGGTATGGCAATAATCATAGAATAATGACAAGCAATAACAGTGACCATTTTTTGTAGCACTAACTGTACATGTGCGAACTTACTCCCACTAGCTGAAACCTGGCCAAGTTACATGCTAGGGAAATAATTGCAATTAATTATTCATTAACTTTTATATGACAAACCGCTAGCATATAGGATAAAAAATTTATAGATATTTTTTGACATAAATACTTAAGTTTCCTTAGTTAAAACCATTTCAAACAGTTCTAAATACAAAATAAACAACCTTATTTAACTTCAACTCCATTGTGGCTTTTGCACAAGAGCAACAAAAAGTTTACACAAACTTTACATCTTTTCATAATTATCGGCAGATTTTATCCAACATCAGTAAAACTTTAATCTGTGGAATAAAATTGACGTTTGACAGTTTTTGTATGGTGAAACTGTCAAAATTACATGTTAAATCCTCAGTTTCATTGACTGATTTTTCCAAACAATTAGCCAAATAATTCAAGCCAAAAAAACAATGTGTATGACAAAGACAATCAAAATGTCTCTTAGGCTGAAAAAAAAAGACGGACACAAGTCAATCCTCTAGTAGATAAAGTCAGTTTTAGAAACAATTACAACAGAAACAAGCCATACGACCCTCTCACCAAAAGAGCATTTTCAATTACTATATAATGCTATTTCGCTTTGACTATGCGCTTTGACTTCTCTACAGCAAAAGTCGCCCACCTTACAGACTAGGAAACTTATGTAGGTTCCTAGTCTGTGACTTGGTAGTCTTTTTTAAAGAATTATGGACCCTCTTATCGAAACGCATGCCTTTAGACGACGTTCTGAACCAAATATTCAAGAAAATAAATAAATAAAACAACTCCGCCCTAAGACGACCCACTGACCAAAACTGCGAATTCAATCACTGTCCGAACTCCGAATGCAAATATCACGAAATCAAATAAAAGAGACCGACCAAAAATAGAAAGGCAAGCTAAAACCAAAGCACCAAATTGACCATTATTTTGGTGCTTACTGAAACAGCCGATGTCGATTAAACTGCCAGCGTGCCAACGTCATGGTGTTGACGCCTGACGCCAACGCGCAGCAAGTTGAGCCGTCGATCTTTGCACTTCGTGTCGTGGTAGATATCTAGCTAGATGTTAGTGGCACACAAAGATTAAGATTAACGTCTTTTTGTACTCTGTGAAAAAGCCACTTACGATGCCACTAAAATCGAAAGTCGAAACAAAACAAAGCACTTTTTTATAATATTTTAATGGCCTGGTTGCTGGAACCTTTTAGCCAAGTTTATATTTAATTACAAAACTTGTTTATTATTGATGAAATGAATTTTATTCATTGCATGATGATGATATCCCCGCTCGCTCCTCTTGAGTTTTAGTAAAGACGTGGCATTTTACTGAGACCTCACGCGGACTTCTTGAGAGAACTTGAAGTTGCACTGTTGTGTTTCATTTGCCTACGCCTGTATAAAGTTGCTTCTGCATGAGTAAGGCACAGTAATAAATAATTATTACTCTTGGTGTTGTACACTTTCTAATCTATGTCTTTCAACAAAATCAACAAAATGTTTCCCAGTGACATTTCTGACTTTCTGTCACACACAGAGTACATTCTAGGCCGCATTCCGAATTAAGACCATAATTGCTGTATTCGATTTTAGCGCGCTAAACGGTAATAGGGAACGCGCTAAAATCGATTACAGCGATTATAGTCTTAATTCGGAATGCACTGCTAGACTGTGTCACAGACCACAGACTCCGTACTCCTTATCCGAGTATAATAAACGCATTGAGATCACAGATTACTAATATGTATAGGTTTTTAAGTCAATGATTAAGGCTTCTACATACCAGCGCGACTTGTCGCGCGACGCGACACGGCACAAAGACCCGCGTGTCGCGGGACGAGCGGTGCCTTTGTGTCGTGTCGCGTCGCGCGACAAGTCGCCCGGTATGTAGAAGCCTTTATACGCCAACTTATTTTTTTAAATAATATTATAATGGCCTGGTGCCGGGACCTTTTAGCCAAGTCTTTATTTAGTTACAAAACTTGTACCTATTTTAAACTATATTGATGAAATGAATTATATTCAATGCATGATGATGATATATCCGCCCGCTCCCCTTGAGTTTAAGTAAAGATGTGGCCCTTTATTGAGACCTCACGTGGATTTATTGAGAGAAATTGAAGCGAAGCTGCACTGTTTTGTTTCATTTGCCTACACTAATGCACGTTCACAAACACTTAATGGTTAATAATCCACCATTATTACACATTCATATTCGGCTAAACACAAATTTTGGAAAATTAAACAAACTGCTGAACATGACGCTTCACTTTCCCACCAAGAAGTCCGATCTAATCATCTGACTCACGGACTACAGACTATTGTTAACACAGATTTTAATATCATAAATAACAGTATCAGGCTTGTGTCAGTTCAGAGACTATACTAAAATGTAGCGCACAACTCAATGGTAGCGCCTCAAGAGAGTCCCGCTCCATCCCCTGTGGCGACTAGACGTTCCCTTTGAGTTGTTAAGTACTTACTGATAATTCGGTGGTTTTACTCTAAACTCAAACCCCCTTATTACAAAACAAGGTTTAACTTCAGACCCAGGTTTAAAACATGGAGCCATTATTGAATTTCGAACTTTATTCCGACTACGGTAAAGTTCCTTAACACAAAACTGACAACTTAGTACCGAACTAAGTTTTAAATTTTGTATAAAGAACGGTATTTCAATCACTGTTACGTTCTTATTACAAAAACTGGCTCCATGGTTTAAGCCATGTCAAAATATAAATCTTGTTTTGTAATAAGGCGGCTAGCCGCTAACTAGTGATTCTAGTGAACAGTTGAACACCACTCAGCAAGGAATATACTACTCTCTAACGAGAGCCACTCAGAGTTGTTAGAGTTTCCACAGATGGCACAGACCGAAGCTTCTGTGCACAGAACACAAATAAATATAAGTGACAAGTGACAACTGACAGTTTACTGTCAAAGTATGCATCCAAATTGGCAGCCTAGCGCGGTTGCGACGACGGGCGCGAACTAAAAAACCTCTCAAACATTAAGAAACCGCCCATTTGCGTCCATAGTCTAGTGAATAAGGCGAGCGCCTAGCTCGACGGGCATGAACGAGATAGCGCGCGTAGTTTTCAAAAGTTCCTATCCGCGCGTTATGGCCGAACTACGGGCCTAGTCAAGCAAGGGTGGCAAGGGTATCAAACCAGTTCAATCTTATCGCTCGGCGTAAGCGCGTCTGCAATTTTTTTTTTGTTGTTTAATGGCGGTAAAGACTGGAGGTTTTAAAAGTGTGATTCAATCTAAACCAGCAAAGTGAACTTCCGCACTACAGTAATCGTACAATAATAAGAAAATTATGGAGCGAAATAAACATTTTGTTGGGTACAATTAAAGTTCTTCATACAAATTAAAAAAATCACCATTTATTTCCCTGTTTTTATTTATTTCGTGCTGCACACCATCTCTTGTGTTCAACACCTCCTGAATGGGCTCAATCGGGACTTTAAATTAAAGAATAGTGGACTGTATATAAATAGGTATAATGCCACAACCAACATGTACAATCGTATGTAGAAAAAAACAAAGTAATGCCCGTAGTGAAGCGCGTCTGTGAGCTGAGTGGTGTGGAGGTCGCGCAGCGGCCGTCGCGTACGGGCTCGGTACCCCGACACCCCGCACCATCCCCGTGGTCAATCACGGGCATATATGATGCGCCGACACCTCCCATCTCAGGATCGGAATATCTAGTAAAAACCACAAATCCTCGTCCATGGTTTAAAACACCTGAAATACGTCTCAACCACTCTCAACGCTACATCAGCTCTCACGTCAGTGTGGCCACCACACGCCCCAGCTGCGCCACGCTGTCGCGCCCGCCATAGGCCGTAGTGGGCCCTACTAGTCACCGCACAAGTCTCTGTGGATGCACACAGATAAGTTATTGTCTAGGTAATTTAGAGATGTACCCATATTCATACTAAAGTGGCTCTATTGCAACAGGAAACCTATGCTAGTACTTAGAGCATTTGCTCTAAAGGCTCAGAGTCGCTGGTGCCAAAAGACACACGCAGACACACTTTTGGCACTAGCGGTTCGCTTGCGATTCCAAAATATCACGTGAAAACACAGATTTTGACATTGCAAGTTACATAACGGCTGTCAAAATCAAAATAGATATGAATATTTCTCATGTAAGTGAAATTTCATAAGGGAAATAAAGACATCTCAAACCCGAAAATCAGTAAGTGGATCTTGGAATCATCAACGGTTCTCCGTTGACACAAGTCGCTACGTGTGAACCTAGCATTAGAACAATTTAAAACACTTTTTGGCCCAGTCGCTTTTTGTCTGAACTTTTTGTGTAGTAATATGTAACTTAGTTACATTTAAGTACTAGTATCATATAAATGTATAATGTCTATTGTCTATACTTATTATGTAGTCTGTGGTTGACGTTGAACGATATTTAGTTATCAGCTCCGTTAGGAGTATATGTGTTCTGTGGTTGTCAGTGGTTGAACGGTGCCGGTTGAAGATTTCGTAATTCATTTCGTTTCCAATTTTCCAGGTTTTTTTTTCAGACACTTCGCTTTGTTTGTTCAGTCCTTCACTTTGTTGTACCCTACTATTGTAGTCTGTGCTTTGTTGTTTGTTGTTGACACAGATAGTAGTAAACTAATATATTGTAGTACAGTTATGTACATTACCTAACACTTTTACTTATTTATGCTGTTTAGTGTTTAACTGTTTTACTGTTTTTGTGTTTACTGTTTTTGTTGTGTGTGTTTGGTATTTAAATTATGTTCTGTGCTGATGTGTTACTGTTTACATGCCCTGATCTGCTCTACTTCGTCGTAGTTAGTCCCACATAAATACGTACCATCTATCTTTGTTTTGTAAATATTTATTAGAGTCGTATCGTATTCCAAATTCAGAGTGATAGTTTTTAGATTTTTATTAACGTTCGTGGTTTGGTTTTCGTATCGTAGGGAATTTGGTCTTATTATTACAAGTAAAAACATCTACGAAAGAAAGAAGCGACGTTTAATCGGCAAAGGTCCATGAAATACGACATATAAAATAAAGTAGGGAAGTGAAATGCTTTAGAAACAACAGTGTGCTTCATGGTTGCACCTCAAGGTCAGTCAGTGGGTCGTCTTAGGGGCGGAGGGTCAAAAAATTGGTCCGAGAGTGGAGCTGCACGATTATTGACATATGCGTGCATTGACTGGTCAGGTCCACTCAGTCTGTGTGGTTCTTTCCTCAAAAGACACCAATGTGTCTGAAATGGTCTTTTGAGGAAAGAACCACAAGAGCCATGCAGATTGCTGCATGGCCTTCACATGATTTGACCAAAATTATGTCTGGACTTTAAAAGAGACTGTGACCTCTGAGTTTGTTTCGGCCTTTCTTCTCAGAGTAGTCAGTTAGGAAATGCCAACCTCATCTAGTTTTTAAAATATGATTGACGTGTAAAAGTGTTTGTACAAACCTACTTACAGAAATAAAAATCAATTATCATCATCGTAGGGGCAGGCTATCTGTAATTTGTTTTGCTATTTTTGGTTGTAAGGTACATGCTTCAGTCTTGGTCATGCCAGTACAGGGAGCAGGAGAATTAAATGATCAGTGAACAAAAAAAGGAATGTGGGTTTTGATCATTATGATATGACTTATATTAAAATTTTAAGAATTGACAATGGAAAACCATTAGTAGCCTTGGTGTAGGGCTGTTTTTTTTTTATTTGAACATAGCTAAACAAATGAGGGTAATGGATTGCATAGCCAGAAGTAGGTGCAGTGGGACCATAATTAAATAGTTCTCTGTATGAAGATTTTCTGTGCACTAAAAACTTTTCTACAAAACTTAAAGTGAACTTTTATTCAAGATTACAAATTATATTCCACCAATTTATGAAAGGTGGGATTGATTTTCCCCACTTCATCAGAAAGTTGAATTACCAGTTGGTTTTATTTATTTTGCGCGGTTTTAAGTAATTTTGTTTACAAGTGTTTTTCAAAAGAATGTATTTCTTGTTTTAACATAATATCGATGGTCTAGAAGACAAACATACTAATTACAGATCTAGTAATTGTTCAGGAGGATAGTTTTAGTTAATTTAAGTTTGAAAAGCTGAAACTCAAAACTGTTTATAGGTAGAGTGTATACTATAGTGAATATAATTATGTATTTAAGTATTATCTGTGTAATATTGATCATAAATGAGGCCGTCAGCGCAAAAGTGGCCTAAGCTCAACATAGTTAGTATGGAGATAATGAGGTTTGAATTTAATTATATTATATTTGAATTTAATTTCCAAGTGTGTTATTTAGTTACTATGGTACATTCTTTGTGATGAAGAAGATTATTTTTGGAAAATAATCACAAATTAGTATTTTTTTGTGGTATTGGCCACCTTTGCATTTTAAGTAACTATATATTTTTCCTAATATCCAGAAGGTTAGGCCAAAAATAAAATGAATATGTAAATGGAAACACCTTTTTATTTTTCAAATTAATAGAAAATTACATTTTAATTTATACAGAACTTAAATGGAATGTATACTAGTCATCGATAGGTTCATCCTCAGATTATAGATAGAAGCAGATAGACCGCGCGGAACACCGAGAGTGCGGCCAACAAAGCAAATACAAATTCAAAAGCGAATACAATCTCGATTCAGTACAGCAAGAAGCATCGTTAGTACGTCACGGGCTCTAACAGATAATTTCAGAATAATGCCGTCCGGTATTTTTAAACATTGTAAAAACTGTTCCGCGCGGTTCCAAAAACAAAAGAAATAAGATGGAGTATCTTTCGAGCTACGTATGGTATTCCGAAATACCGCTCACCGAAAGGACGGTTTTCCGATAACACTACTCCGACGGTTAGTTGAACGAAAAATAATTGGCCGATGAAACGTTTCGCAGAAAATATTATTTATCGACGGTTGGTAGTCCGAATGAATCCTTCGCCGATGTAACGGTTCACCGAAAACACTCTTCAACGACGATTGGTTAAACGAACGAATGTTTCGCCGATAGCACTCGTTGTAGGGGAATTCTTTTGCCTTTCCTTTTTCTTTTCTTTTTTTCTTTTTTCTTTTTTTTTTTTTTTTTTTTTGGCGTTGCACTATTCGTGCTTATTGCCACTGACAATGTTTGACAACTCGCGAAATGATAAAATATTATAACGGGGAATTTGGAAATGGAAAGGAGATTAGATGTTATTAAATAAAAATAATAAATTATAACAAATTAACACTATGGGAATTTAATTTAACAGAAAACTAACGTTTTAACGCCACCAGGTGGCCCAGCAAAAAGGCCGACTCGATGCGTAAACTAAGAGCTACATGGTACATAAAAGATGTTTATAAATGATGTTTAAATAGATATATCATTATTTACAAGGAAAAGAGCTATGGTTTTATAGATATCTACATTAAAATTAAATAAAATACATGCAATAGAAGTGGGAAAAGGGACTCGGAGGGAAACAAGACTTTGGAAAAGTGAGGAGTGGTCATAAAGGGGGCAGGAAAAAATAAGGTGGTTCAGATGTCCCACTTCAGCGCCACATTCACACGCAGAGTTCTGCACAATGCCAAGCCTGGCAAGATGAGCAGGAGTGCACACATGACCTAATCGCATACGTATGAATATTGTTGTAATCTTTTTGTTTAGTTTGTATTTGCTAAACCAAGGTTTAACAAAAATGGATGGCTGAATATTACGATAAAATTTCCCTTTCACTGATTGCCCGGACCAAAGCTGACCCCAGGATTCCTGTAGATAAACCCTGGGCAGAGCTGCCAGATCTTGGGTGTTATTTTTGTTCGGAAAAACGTCTCCACACAATACGGCATCATTAGCTATCTGGTCAGCTCTCTCATTACCTAAAATGCCACAATGCGAGGGTATCCACGCAAAATGCACTGAATACCCCTTAATAGAACACCTATAAAGGAGTTCACGTGTTTCAAATATAATATAAGGATTATGAGAATAGAAAGGGAATCTGGCCAAAGATTGTAAGGCACTCCTTGCATCAGTCAAAATGAGTGAATTCCGTAAGCCCATTAGAAGTATATATTCGACAGCTTTGAATAGACCGTAACATTCTCCCGTAAATACAGATGATTCGGGCGGGAGTTTTATTTTTTGGACGATATTATATTGGGAGTGGTATACACCTACTCCCACACATGAGTCTCTTCCATGCTTCGAAGCATCTGTGAACAAGAGCTGACAGCCCTTCCAGTCTCTATCCATAGTGAAGTTGAAGATATGGTTGTGACATACGTCATCTCGGTAAATGTTAAGGTTATAATGTATATTTGGTGACATAATTAATGAACTGTAATTACAGTGAAATAAAGGAAGAAATTGAGATTGGTGACAGGGAGCTTCAATTAAATTAAAATTTCTAAAGCTTTTAACTAAACACGGAGTAGCTTTGTGCCTCCAGTAAGTGGATGAAATTACTTCTTCAGAGAGAATGAAAAGTTTATTTCGCAAAGGATGATATGTAAATTGCAGACACCGAGCCATAAATCTATCAGCTAAAAATTGACGTCGTAAATGAAGTGGAGGGTCTCCACATTCCACCTGAAGACAATTAATAGGACTGCTTTTCATTGCACCTGAAACCACTCTTAAGTGCCTTTGACTGAACACTGTCAAGTTTCTTAAGACCAGCAACATTAGCAGGTACCAGCAAAAACGTCCCATAGTCCAATACGCTTCTAATCAAGGTGTTGTACAATAGTTTTAATGAAAAGGGATGTGCTCCCCACCAAACACCAGCAAGACATCTAATTATGTTGATATTTCGTTCACATTTAGCAGCTATATAGTCACAGTGTGGTAAACCAGTAAGATGTGTATCCAAAATAAGGCCTAAAAATTTTACCTGGTTTTTAACGGGCATAGGGATATTATTATACCTTACTATAACTATAGGGGGCTTACGCATTCTAGTAAACAAGACAATGTTGCTTTTATCAATTGCCAGGTGTAGACCATTAGTTTCTAGCCAAGTCTTCAGTAAGCATAAAGAAGAGGTTAAGGAAGTACAAATGGACCGATTTAAGCAAAAATGATTCAGTCCACACTAACCTCATTTCGAGATAATAGAGTTTAAAGTTTATTTCGGTATTTCTCTGGCTTTGTAGTTCTAAATGTTATGTTTTTAATTTTATGTTATTCTAAGTGTTCTAAACTAATTTACATGCATGTATTTAGTAAATAAATTTTAATAGTTTCGTAGATATTCAAGAAAACTTGCGCGTGGATCATTATTACATAATACATTTTGTATGGAATTAGCTGTGTAGGCTGCGGAAAGAAAAATGCAAAAATGTTCCAAACTATGACAAAAATAAAAGCTTAAAAATGTTTATTATTTTTATTTTATTTAAAAAAACACAAATGTTACCCTACTCCTCATCCAAATCAAAGTCGGGTTCATCACAATAACCATCTATATCGTCTATTATTGCATCGTCTCCCTTCAGTTTTTTATAATAACCAATGCAATCATTTGGTATGAGATGGAATAACGATTTCAAATCGTTTAACTTCTTTTTGTTAATCAGTTTTCCTGAAGGCCATAATTCTTGCAAATCTTCTTCTATGACACCCAAATCAACACCTTTTAATTTCTTTTTAATATTCAGTTCTTTGTAGTCCTCATTAAAGGAAGTTCTCATGAACAAAGAATGTTGAGTCTTTTTTGTGATTAAAATTTCTTTTGTTTTGAGCCAGTTTACTTTGCTCTTATCATTAAATATTTTTCTATTAACTATTTTCTTTTCTAGAATTTGAGATCCAACAAAATCACAACTTTCCATTTTATGGACCTGTAAAGGATTTTTGTTTTTGCATTGTTTCATAATGGCAATATAATCATCCACGGAGTATATCCTTTCATATTGCTTGAGTCGAGTCTCAATTTTAGCGAAGTCGTTGTCATTTGGTAGGAAAGTGTGTCCTGATTCTAGGTAACGGAAGCTGATTGTCTCGAGAGTGGGGTGTCTATTTAATAAAGCCTTTAAAATCAAAACGATTTTGATATTCCTGTTTTGCCCTCCGCAACAGTCACTCCACAAAATAATTTTTTTTACTGTAGGAGGTAGCACGCACTTAATATATTTCCTCAAACATGAACCCACTTCTTGGGCCCCTCTGCCTGCCTCGCCTTCAGCCCAAACAAAACAATTCCCAACACCGTTGGAAGCCGAGTGTATACCGCAGTTGTATACCCATAACTGCCTTTTGTAGAAAACTATATTGGTCGGTATTCTAGGTAAAGGCAAGGTTTTCTCCAAATCGTAAGTCAGACATTCAGTTTCTTCACAAGTTTTAGCCTGTTCAAAATCTTCCTTCAGCTTCTTCCTTAAATCTTCGGCAATTTTTTGGTGTTCTTCTTTTTCTCTTTGGGCATTTGCTCTTTCAGCTGAGGTAGTAGAATTTTTCAATGTCATTTCATAAAGATCACATTTGTTACACGTGTCTTTCTTAAGGCTCTTGCACCTCAAATTGAATTTTTGTACAAAAATATGTCTAACAACATTGAAGGATGGACATTTTTCATCTTTTCCAAATTCTTTTTCGAATTCTATTTTGAACAATTCGTAGATTTTTGGTACCGTCATTCCTGGCTGCAGATATAAAGCATCGCTGTTCTTTTCTCTACGATAATGTGACTCGTATTTTGGCAACCTTTTGATAACATCGATAATAAGCTCAATATGTCTTTGTGGCGTTTTATTCCATCCGCCTGCTGTTTCCCCTCTTTTATCTTTTATTTCTCTGTCATTGCGTTTTTTTCGAAGACTGACAGTAACTTTTTGAGGTGTTATTTGCAGAGTTCTACAAAACATGTCTCGACAAACAGGTATATTGCCAAGTGTATACGTGCGAATAAATTCGCGAGGTTTCCTCTTCGACGGGGAGCATAATGTAACGTAACTTCGTTTCTTTTTGCTTTCTGTAATGTTAGATGTTATGTACAAAACTTGAGCTGCGTACGATTCAAGATGTACGAATCTATGAAATTCTCGTTCCCTATCTTCTTTTGAAACTAAATTAGCACAATCTTTTTTGCATGAACATTTAAAATCTATGAATTTTTTAGATGATACTTCCTTCTTTTTAGTTTGGTAAGGTAAATTTTTGTATTTCCTTTCTTTAATTTCCTGACGACTGTATTTTTGTTTGAGTTTCCTTCCTCTTTTTTTACGACCTTCATTTTCGTTTTCTGGTGCATTCTCTAAACTGCATACGATATCGTTAGCAATTTCTTGTCGGTAATTAATTTGTTTTTCCGCTTCTTCACTTCCTTCGGTGTTATTTTCTGTTTCACGTTCTATTTCTTCCATAACATCTTCAACATTAAGTCTCTCCGTTGATTTTCTTTTTTCAGTTGCCGTACTCGGAGAATGGATTAATGCCTGTGTGGTTTTGATTCTTACTTCATCACAATCAGTGTCACTTTCTGAATCTGTGGTATCTTGTGCTATAAAATCTGGATCTCTTACGCTATCGTCACTGTTATATGTTAGGTTATCATTATCTTCTAATCTTAGTGATGTTGGTTCTTCAACTATTTGGTCTAATGCAATGTGCGTATCATTAGGAACACTCTTCATTATATAAGGAGTCAGAGGTGAATATGACGGCGGAGGAATTGACAAATTGGAAAGTAGCGTTGGACTAGTAACGCCATCATTATCTGAAACATGAAAAATAAGTGGTTCTGACAATCCAATTTAATTTTCTTAACAATAATATGATATTAATCGGGATTGCTTTAAACGTAGTTTTGCTAGATCCTTCTGTGCCAGTAGGTAACAAAGTATTGTTTGTCCCCGCCTGCAGCGCCTTAAAGTATTTAGTTTAACTAATTTGAATATACATTGTGAGACTTGTTTTTCCCTTTTCAGTTCATTATTTTTAAGCAGTCGGGTTTTTTGTTTTTATAATAATAATTTTACATACATACATACATACATAAAACAGTCATCATTTAGGAATTTTAATGTAAATAATAGTACCTTCTAATCTCGGTGATGTTGGTTCTTCAACTATTTGGTCAAATGCAATGTGCGCATCATTAGGAACACTCTTTGTTATATGTGGAGTCAGAGGTGAATATGACGGCGGAGGAATTGACAAATTGGATAGTAGCGTTGGACTACTGACATCATCATTATCTGAAAGATTAATTGCAATAAAATTAAGATGTTGATTATTGTATTTTGAACTTTAGTCTAACGAACATTTTACTGTCCTGGTATTAAATAGTACCTTACCTTCAGATATTCGTTTTTGGAAAACTTCACCAGAAGCCATTTGGCTAACATTGATTGGCGATTTGTTAACTTCGGTTTCTTCAATAGCATTCTCTAAAATAAAAGATCTTTCCCGATCTTTCAAGTTACGTACTTCATTCGTGCAATCTCGCTGTAAACAAGAGGCTGATTCCTCGTCATCACTTGCCTCGATATATGTTTCTTGTCGACTTTGAGTATTGTCAATGCGCTGAACTACTGTGCATTCTGACCCCGACATAGAGTTTATGACATCTTTTGGCTTAAAAGGGCATACCGTTTCCTCATCATTACTGTCGCTTGCTTCTACATATGTTTGCCTTTCATTAAAATGTGAACTATCTTTAATACTAACAATCCCCTGAAGTGGATTTTCAGAGCACCGTTCAACAAAAGAGTCTTCACAAGGTTCTTCAAGCATCTCATTTGTCAAAATGTTGAAAATTTTTTCCGTTTCTGGAGACATTTCTCTGATTGGCGATGACGTACAAGATTGTTGATTTTCGTCATCTGAAACAATATGGAGCCGTCGTGTATATTTTTGTATCCCTGATAAGTACTTTTAACTCTTTACGTTCCACCTATTTAAAATTACGTCGGGCCACGTTCAATATAGGGTCTCAAACAAAGCGCGAAAAAGCAAATCAGCTGTTTCACACATTTTGGTTAAGTAGGTATAAACATTTTGTATAAAACAGCTGTTTTTTTTTCTAAAAAACACTTTAAAAACAATGTGGAAATAAGTAGATACCTAGTATTATGTGTTCTTACCTAGCTTACTTTGAGCGGTTTGACGAGAGTTTTTATTGCAATAGTCTTTCTGAACCATCCTTATAATGTTATCACTCCTCTTACATTTCTTTGAGAGATGTGAATAATTAAGAAGCGAACCGCCACCTTCTACGGCAAAACAAAAAAAATGCAAATAGGTAAATAATAAGTAAGTAGGTACGTACGGTCGGCTGTAGTTAGATAGTAGGTAGGTTAGTTCCAAATAATTTGGAGCTCACCTATAGCTGTGTTTCTAGGTACCTACCAACTTATTCTGAGTAAAATGTATAGGTAGCAAGCCGGGCATAAAGGTTATTTAGCGGCTAAATATACCTAAAAGTTCATCCGTAGATTAAGTAGATAATGTCACCTGCACGTAATAGTAATTATTGTAACAAAATATGATTATAAAATACATAAACCACAGAAGTTACTGCAATTAAAACAATTTAAAAGAATATGAGTAGGTACATAAACACAACGCGATCGTAAAATATCTACGAGACATATTAATAATTATTACCAGTAGCTATCTACAATAATAAAATTACTTACCATCATCTTTTTGCCCTGCATCTGTTCTTTTACGTACACTTTTTAATATTGAATCTTTTCTATTCATTTCTAGGTTTAAGACTAAACTTTTGATAAAAACTCGAATCACCAACTTTACAAAACACAATTTAACAAATTCAATTACAATGAGATGTTACTCATGCACTTTTCTTTATTTTTACTACGCAGCAATAAATTTCACACAACGTTTCAATAGACGAGATCAGTACGAAATGACGACGCCCGCTCCCCACTCCGCCCGCTGCAGCCGCACATATTACGCGTTTGCAGCGGCGCGAGTAGGTAAGTTTATTTAAAGTACCTACCCACAACCTAATAAAGTAATAATGTTTGCAATGAGTGCAGTTTTTTGTTTTGAAAAATATTTAATGACACAATAGTATTTACTCAACAATTACTTAATAAACAAATTTGCCATAAATTGCGAAGTGGATCCTTTTTGTTTATTCAATTAAAGTATAATATAGTTTTCATTTCAAAATTGCAAAAACGTTTCAAGCTCTGAAGTTCATTTTGTGTTAAAATTTAAATGAAGAAAACACGCAGCAGCATTATTTGCAAAAAAGATTCAAGTGAGGTGGATCGTTTTTGTAAAACTTTAACAGTAATTTTTCACTGCGCTTAAAGTTTTACAAAAACGATCCACCTCACTTGAATCTTTTTTGCAAAACTTTAGCGCATTTGAAATGGTTGGTTTAGAAATATGCAAAAATGATCTTCAATAAGTTTGTCTACATGACCACATTATTCTAAAAAAATAGAATAAATTTCATGCAAAACATACAATTTTATTGCAGGTACAAAAAAATGCAATAAAAGATAGAAGGTTTAAATAGTTATATACGTATTTCATTAAAGTTTTCGGTATAAAAATAATATTTTGTTTACTTTTTAGCCGAGATATTAATGATAATTTTATATTTAACCGTGAATCGTTTTTTAAGAATTGAATTTTTCGTTTTTCTTTAATTAAATAGAATAGTCATGTGGTCTGAATCAGTATACTTCTGTAGTCGAATGTTATTTGGAATTGAGTTAAAATGATTCAAGGTTATTGGAACATTTAAGCAGAATGATTTTTATAATATTTTCCATATTGTATAAAAAGCATTATTGTTCCAAGTAGTTTGAATCATTATAGCAAAAAACAAAAAACCTATATCAGGGCAACCAAGAAAATGCAAAAATGATTCTAATAGCTTGAAACATTTATGCATTATGAAAAAATGATGTTCGCTATGACAGTTGTGGTTTGGACCATACGGATTTTCGTCAATTATTAACATAGAGTTCCGAGTCTTTGATATGTTAAAATATACCTTATTTAGAGTACATAAGTCACAAAAACTCGAAATTGTCGAGATTGTGGGTTGGATCATTTTTGCATAAATCGGTCCAAATATTCTCAACAGAATGACCAGATGAATAAAGAAGTAAATCATCTGCATATTGAAGAACTTGTACTGACTCATTTAGGGAGGATTCCAAATCATAAGTGTAAATATTGTAGAGAATTGGACTAATTACAGAACCTTGAGGGAGACCTTTCCATACTAAACGGGTAAATGTATACCCTTCAATATGAAGATTTAAAGATCTCTCTGAAAGCATGTTAATTATGAACTTAGACAGCATTAATGGAACTTGTAATGAATTCAGCTTTTGTTCTAGGATTGATACCTGGACATTATCGTAAGCTGAGCTAATATCCAGGAAAGCAGCAATTACAGAGTTATTAGAAGAGAAGGCTAAGCGAATATCAGTTGTGAATACACTAAGGCTGTCCATCGTACTTTTACCCTTCCGAAAACCAAACTGTGATGTAGCTAGCAAGTTTTTGCTTTCCAAAACCCACTCCAAACGATTCTTAATGAGATGTTCAACAATTTTAGCAAGAACTGTAGAAAGTGCAATTGGTCGATAAGATGTAACATTAGAGGAAGGTTTGTTTGGTTTCAGAATGGGAATAATTGTTTGAGACTTCCAACTTGATGGTATGTTGCCAGATATCAAAGCTGTATTGATGAGATTTAAATATATTAAAAGAACAGAGTCGGACAAATTAGATATAAATGAATATGGTATACCATCTTCACCAGGAGCTGAATCCTTAACATGTGAAAGGACTCCCTTCAACTCACTTAGTGTGAACAGGGAATTCAACTCAGAATTAGGAATAGGAACATAGGGATAGTGCATTAAAGATCTCTGTTCTGGGACTGAAGGAGGAGCTAAATGATCCATAAACTCATTGGCTAATTCTAATGGCAGTTTTGAGGCTGTTGTGTCACTAAATGCTGACCTGAATCGCCTAATATTTTGCCATACTAGAGATGCATTAACTTCTGGCGAGATAGATGCACAGAATCTTTGCCAACCTTCAAATTTCTTTTTCCTAAGGAGCTTACGAGTTGTACGAGCAGCTTCTAGGTATATCTCAAAATTGTGACGAGTCATAGTATGGCCATAATTTTTTTCTGCCTCTTTTCTTTTTTTAATGGCCTGAGTGCACTCAGCATCCCACCAAGGTGGTGAAGGAATTTTGCCTGTAGCACCATTCTTAATAGGGAAAGTATTATCTGCCACCTCTATTAAAATTCTTGTTATTTGATTAGATAATAACTGAGGATCGTGTAGTTGTAAGGAATTAGATAAACCAAGAATTCTTTCTTGTACATCATTTTTGTATGTATCCCAATCTGCATTTTGAAGTCTATACTTTAATCGTGGTGCTGGATTGCTAGCAACTGGTTTTTTATGTGGAAAAGAAATTATTAAAGGGTAATGATCACTACCATAAGAAGACGGTAAAGGAGACCAGGATAATGTTGATGCTAACTCAGGTGTGCAGATTGAGAGGTCAGGGGCACTTATTCCCTCATCTGGATTTGTTCGGCGTGTTGGGAGACATGTGTTTAAAATACACAAATTATTAAAGTCTAGAATTTCTAATAACTTTTCCCCATAGCAATTGGAACTAGAACTACCCCAGGACTGATGTTGTGCGTTAAAATCTCCCATTACCAAAAATGGTTTAGGTAAAACTGAAAGAAGATTACTTATTTCAGAAAGGATATCTATAGTGGGACGAGAATAATATATACATACTAAACAGATTTTATTTACAATAGCAGCGACAGCAGATATTTCGTCACTGAGACTTGGAAGAGGAAAAGATTGAAAAGACAAGTTATTTTTAATAAGTATGGCGACACCGCCATACCCATCGCTTCTGTCTGTTCTTAGACACGCATAGCCAGGAATTCTAAAAGAAAACCCTGGTTTAAGCCATGTCTCACAGAGAGCGACTGCAAAGGGATCGTATTTGTTCAATATGTAGGACAGATCAGATTTTTTATTCACAATGCTGCGACTGTTCCACTGGACAATCTTGGGTAGATTTGGATCCATTATGATTAAGGTTAAATAAGTTAGACAGAGTATCAATTAAAGTAGCAACGTTGGACGGTTCAATATTATTATTTTTAGATAAAGTATTAATAAGCATAATTATTAAATTAAAAATTTGGTTCTCATTATTATTTGTTGTTTTATTTTGGAATGCCACACCATTCCCTGACACAGAAACATCATTAGTGATTAGTGCTTGATGAGCTGCCCGGTCATACCCCTTAGTTGTTTTTGGGGGATCCCGAGGTTTAAGAAATACAGTTTTTCTTTGTGAGGAGACAATTGGTGTGTTACGTGGTTGGGGCGAAGGTTGTGAAAAGAAAGAATTTTTAGTGGTATGTGATGGGGCAGATGTGACCACATCGGCATACAATTTTGAGATTGGTGGATGTAGCTGTGACGCTTCCGCATATGACACGCAGCTATGGGCCATATAATGCTTGATTGCTTTTTGCCTCTCAAATTCTGGGCATTTTTTATTAATGGCGTAATGAATGCCACCGCAATGACAGCATTTACTATTACTCTCATCTTCAATACTGCAAGTGTCAGCAGAATGCTTCTCCCCACACTTGAAGCACTGAGGGTTCGACCTGCATTGTACCTTTGTATGGCCAAAACGACAACAATTAAAACATTGAATTGTTGGGAATGTATACAATTCCACTGGCATAGAATTGTAACAACAAAACACACGTTTTGGTAAAATTTGTCCGTCAAAGGTGAGCACGACTGTTTGCGATGGTTTCCACACAGGGGTCGGTTCGTGCACTTTATAATTGAGACGCCTTGCTTTGATAACTTTCCCGCATCCAGCGGGGACAGATATATTTTCCAGTATTTCCTCCGGAGACCATTCGGTAGGTACGCCTTTAACAATTCCAATGCGACACACATTAATTGATGGAACAAATGCCTTCAACTTTTCTTTGGCCAAACTTGGGTCATTTAAGAAAGAGTTAGCATCTACGTAACGAGAGAAACTTAGCGATATTCTATTACGACCAATGCGTTTTAATGAACCGTTAATGATGTTGTTGAACATGCGTTTTTTAAGAAAATGCCCTAAAGTTATTGGGTGTAATGTTTGAGCAGAGTTTTGTGTATCAAAAATTTTTTGAATGTGTACAACGTATGGCGACAGGTCTGTGGCCTCATACAAAGTCCTAGTAACCTGTGGCGCCTTCTGGGGAAGATCTGACTTTATGAGGTTTTCAGTCTGGGGAACATCCACAGAACGTGGAGAGGTTTCTTGGTGAACTAAAATTGAATGAACCGGTACGTCTGATGCTATTTTTGAACTAGTGGCTGAGTCATTGTCGCAATGACACTGTGCTCCTTTATTTATTTCTGTTGTAGTGTGAGAGTGACTATTTCGCCTTTTTTTATTGCAATTTTTGCACACTTTACGTGGAGCTCTAGTCCTTTTCCGCTCCGATCTGGTTATGGATGAATCGGTATCCATACTGGATTCATAAATGGTTATATTATGCCCGACCGAGGGGACTGTGCCCCCCGGATCAGGCGGTTCGTTGTCCATTGTGGACAGAAAAAGATAAAATACAAAAAACTTACCCTAAATATGAAGTACAATATACACAAACAATCAAATTAACTAATCTAATGAATATCTACATATATTTACACAACTTATCTCCAATCTTAAGTGTTTTTTAATTTAAAAAAGAAAACGAAAGAAAAATCACGCCCGCCAAATTCGATGATTCCCGCGCTTTTTTTCAATAGTTTTTCTTTCAGCTTGACAACACCCTTAGGTCTGGTAGAAGTCATGTTAAAAATACAGGTAATAATAAAATAATACATGGAAGTGTGGCAATAGAAAAAAAAAACAAAGTTTTAATGTAACAATAAGAAAATTAATCAAAAAGGCAAATTTATATTGTTTTTTACAATAACCTCCTGAGTCCGCCATATTTATACCGTAAGATGTCGGAAAGACCGAAGTCCTGAGATTTTATTTGATAATTACAGGGTTACCATTGCATATCATGATTTTTACCAGAACAAAAGGTTTAGTGTTTTTTTTTTACAATTTTTTGACGTATTTAGCTTTGATGTAGCAAATGTCCAATACAAAGGACTACCGGTCATAATAGACAAACATTGTAATCGGAAATTGTTCGTTTTATCGGACTTTCGGATAATATGGGATGTAAACTAGCAAAATATATAAAGTAAAATACATTTCAAATTTTACCAAAAAAATTATATATTTCTATAAAAATAACTTGAATTTGTTTATTTTTCTTAAAAAAATCAGTCGTCGTGCTTAGCAAGAAATAAAATATTTCCCCATTCAGCACCATTAACAATTAAGTTCCATAATAGATAACACTGAGATCACAATAACTAATTTACTTACTTTATTTAAAAAACAATCAACAATTTTTGACGTCAGAGACTGATCTCAGAAAGATCAATCTCTGGTGTGAAAGATTTTAAAGCAGTTTCTTTTTGTTGTTAAACATAAAGATATATTACAACCGATACATTTAACCGAGTTCTTTTTGGTACATCCTTGATTCCGGCAGCGATTTTGAACAGTAGACATATCTGGTAAATGGTCGATTCCATGCTTTCTTTTCGCCTTTGACGGCAGTGGTACTAACGGCGGTCGCCTAATTTTCACATTTCTTTTTGTTTCTGGAATACCATTATCATCATCACATGACGAATCTCTGTAAACATTTTCTTCAATGAGCTTTTCAGCAATTTGCCTCTTAAATTCGCGTAGTTGTAATATTTTGTGAGGTACTATTCCTTTTTCTAATTGATCTTGTTTGTACTTAATCCAAGAATTTGTAACTGCAAGATCCATGAAATGCGAAATAAATCGAACAGTCCACTTTCTTGTTCTTGTTCTTGTTCTTGCTGGACAAACCACCAGCAATCTGTCGACTAAGTCCATACCTCCCATGTTGCAGTTATACTCTTTAATGACTTCTGGGCGAGAGACGTCAATATATGTCTTTGATTGCCTATTATATCTTCTGCAATGGTCGGTATTTTCAGCAGCATGAATCGTTGAAAGTATTATCACTGGTTTGTTATCCATCCATTTGGTTATGGCGATTTTACCATCACTTCTTACGAGAACATCGTGGCTTCCTCTCCCTCTCCTCGTTAAAGTTTTGTCATCGGTAATGTTTTCCTTCACGTCCACAGGCACCCTGTTCTTCATTAGTGTCCCGGTACATTTAAAGCCTCTACAATCAAGTTCATTAGCCAGCCTTACCGTTGTAAAATAGCGGTCAAAATATAATAAGTGGCCGGGGACTAAAGATTCAGTGAGCTTCAACACAATCTTTTCACCCAGATGAAATTGGTTATCATTTTCATCAATGATGGTATCTTTACCTTGATATATTATTATGTCACAAACAAGACCGTTTGGATTTGCGAGGACGAAAGCTTTTATTCCTGTTGGATTTGGCTTTCCGGGACAAAACTGCCTGATTGGACAAGCTCCAGTGAAGGGAATTATCATTTCGTCTATTGAAATTTTCTGTTGCCTTAATTGTTTACGACAACCTTGTAGAACCCTGTCAAAAAGAGGCCGCACTTTCCACAATTTATCTCCATTTTTCATCTCCTGCGTAACGTCATTATCGAATACAACTTTGATAGAATTTCTCAACAAAAAATATCGGTCTCGAGACATGGCTCGTGTAATTATTGGCAATGTATACTGTCGATTCCAGTACAGCCTTATTTGGGAGAATGGAATACATGACATCATCATTGTTATCCCAAAATATATTTTACATTCTGCCTTGGACAAATTAAGGCTTCTTCCAGTCCTTTCTATCGCAGTTTGGTTAGATTTTTCAACGATAGTTTCTATTATTTCGTCATCAATGTACTCTTTGTAATAATCAAATAAGTTATCAGAACTTACGTTTTGCGGCAAGTAAGACGGTTCTTGTAGTTGGGGTGGTAATATAGTAAAAGAACTCCTCCTCCAATCACTTTCTTGCTCAGGTTCTCGAAGACGAACACTACTGCCACCACGAGTACGTACACCACGTACACCACGTGAACGACCTGTACCTCCTCTTACACGGACTCCTCCTCTCGTTCGAATTCCTCTTGAAATAAATTCCGTGTGAGGAGTGTCTGCAGTTTCATTTTCCGATTCGGAAGAAGTCTGATGGATTTCAAAATCAGGGTCACCAAAATCAGCCTCGTCTTCCGATATGTCCTCAAAATCTGATTGATTAACAATGTCGATCAGTTGGCTTTCCGTCAAATCTGAAATGATAAAACACATAATTATAATTTATTTACCACGAAATTGTGGTAATAATTATGAAATGTGGATTATTTAGGTCGCAGTGGATCATTTTAATAAAAGCCTAGAGTACTATAGAACGAACAAAAAATGTCAGGCTCTTGATATAGTAAAAACCGAGATTCCGTTTAAAAGCACAATTTTGTTAATGGCATAGTTTACACAAATTCTTACAAGTTTTTCATAAAAAAATGGGAAAACAACAAAACTTAACATGTTAGCAATTTAAAAACGTAGCATTATGCCAAAATGAATTAAAGATCAGTAAGTTATACAAAGATTAACTCACCTCTACTCGGACGGCCTTCCATTTTCAAACACGCACGCCGGCAAAGTGAACGAATGTCAGTATTGTCGTTGGCTCATTGGAAACAGGAACAATACAAGATTTGAATTCTCATTGGTTGACGAAATCTGGTGTAGCAGCGCCGATTTTTAAACGAAAAACTAATATGTGTGTTAGGAAGCACGTCCGGTTATTACAAATGGCAACCGTGAATAATGTCAGGACTTAATGACAGATGATAATTTGTCCGTTATAATGACCACAGGGACTCAGGAGGATAAAGAATATGATTATGATTATTATGATTTCTCTATTGGAACTGTGACAATAGAAAAAATTAAATAAACTGTGCGAACAAAGCAAGAAACAAATAAAAGTAACACAACGTGATACATTTTTGAAGTTATAATAGTGAGTTATTATTTGTACTTATAATTATTTTAATTCTTTATTGATATAAAAAAAATATTTATTTCTTGTTTTTCAGGTATAGAATATGGGCCAATCCACCTAAGAAAGATTCAATATTCATTTCACTCTTTTGTGATATGTGTGTTTGTATCCTAGCATCATATTCAACCTGTGCATTACGTCTACGCTTTGGCATGGGTTCCGAGGAGTTGATTCGTTCAATGACACATTCTGTATGCTTCTGCTCTTTAGCAAATTCAATAATTGTATTATAAATGTTCGTACGTACGTTATGTATGAATTAATGATGGATGCATCAAACATAAAAAAGAAAAGACGCATCCAAAACTTGCGGGATTTCCTATTGATTGGGTAAGAGGATCTATAATGATCAAATAGATCCACCCTGCCCATGCTCATTGTGTAAGAAGCAATTGCTTTTGGGTAAAGAACTTCTACTCTTGACCCATTTTTTTGAGTTTGGTGACGACGTTAGGTTGTTTATACGTTGTAGATATTTTTGGGAGATTTTATTGAATAAAATAACGCGACTGTTTCTTAGCTCTGTATTGAGGCAACTAATCATGCAAAACGATCGGACATACCGCCCACCAAAAGGACCCTGTGTCCTTTTACAATTAATACTACTACTGCTACTTCTGCTTACATTAAATTGGGCTTGATAACTAACAGGTTTTCTACATTTTTAAACGAATCAAAACAATATAACAAATCTTACAAGTGGACTGTATGTAACAAAAAATTAATAACAGATTATATATTAGTAAATAGGTAAGTAGTAACCTCCGTGTCAGTTTATTTCATGTATAAAAGGCAAAGTAAGCAGCATGACACATTAAGGTAAGTACCTATCTATTTGACATCATTAGTTATTAGTTGTACATTATTATGTAGTTATAAGCAATAGCATGCAGGTGGGGAGTTACATATCGTAAACTAGTTTAGGAACTTAAATCATTGAGTGGTAAGTACTCGTATGTATGTGTAGGCACATATATCTCAGCAGTAATTAAGTAGTTAACGTAGCTAGTATAATAAAGTAACGTTGATATTTTTTAGTAAAAAACAAATAGTTAACATTATACAAAACTTACACGTAGAACGTGTAAGTTTTGTATAATGTTAACTATTTGTTTTCGTTCTAGCTATTTTGGTTCTAGCTACTTAGGTACACATAAAAATAGGTAAGTATATTAACAAACTTCGTTTCAATTAGCGTATCGTTGTTAATTAAACATCTTTAGGTAGGAATATTAACTTAGATAAAGGTCTTTTGAATTCACTTTGTCCTTTACACTGCACTGTAACCACTCTAACTAAATTGTCTTTTCCAGGATGCAGCGTTTTTATTTTTCCCATGAGCCACTTCGTGGGTGGCAGGTTTTCCTCTTTGATGACCACAATATCTCCCACGGTAGGTGATTGGATAGCTGATTGCCACTTCTTCCGTTGTTGCAGAGTTTTCAGGTATTCTGAATGCCATCTTCGCCAGAAGTCTTGTGTCATTCGCTGTACTAGTTGCCATCTAGTTAATAGGTTGATGTTGAATTTTTCATAGTCATAATCAGGAACACTAAGCAATGGCTCACCTATCAAAAAGTGCCCAGGTGTGAGTGGTGACATCGTCTCAACAGTGTTGTCCAACTGGCATAATGGACGGGAGTTAAGACAGGCTTCTATTTGTGTTAGCAATGTCGCCATTTCTTCATAAGTAAGTTTAGTGTCTTTGCTAACCCTTGCTAGATGTCTCTTTGCAGATTGGACTCCAGCTTCCCAGAGGCCCCCACAGTTTGGCATTCGTGGAGGGATAAAATGCCACGTAGTTCCATCGGTCGCTAAGTGTTCGGATATTTCTTTAGAAATGCTGTGTTCACCTACTTTGAAAAGGTCTTTAAGTTCTTTTGCAGCACCAACAAAATTAGTGCCGTTATCACTGAACAGATGAATACATCGACCTCGGCGTGCGACAAATCTCCGAAATGCAGCCAAGAATGCTTGAGAAGTTAAGTCTGTCACGGCTTCTAGGTGTATGGCACGGGTGGCCATACACACAAATAGACAGATGTACCCTTTAGTAGCATGATGCCCTCGCCCTTTTGATGTTCTTAACAATACTGGACCTGCATAGTCGACTCCACTGTTCAAAAAGGCTCGTTGTAGATTCACCCTTACAGCTGGTAATTCACCCATTAACTGGTTGTTTATCTTGCCTTTATTGATAATGCAAACCTTACAACTTCTTATGCATTTTCTTACTGCTGATTTTAAGCTAATTATCCAATAATTACTTCTTAGGTATGTCATCATAACTTGTATACCACCGTGTAACGTTTGCTTGTGTGCTTCGTTGATCAACAATGTAGTGATATGTTGATTACTCGGTATTATTATTGGATGTTTGGTTGTGACTGGTAAATTAGCATTTTGTAAACGACCTCCTACTCTCAGCAGATTGTTTTTATCTAAAAATGGTGTCAAGCTAATTAGTGAACTTGATTTTCTCACTTTGCCATTTTTCTTAATGTATTCTATATCTCTTTCATACACTGTCTGCTGATAGTAATTTATGCAATTTTGCAAAATTGTGTTCATTTCACCAGTAGTTAAATACTTCTCTTTGTTTTTATTATTTAATAATCGTCGGCAATAAGCAAGTACCCTTTTCATTCTAGTCAGATTAGAAAATCTTTCCCAAATTGTTTTTTCTTCATTTTCCTTAGTTTTAGTTGTAACAGTACAACATTTTAACTCTAAATCTGTCTCTGCATTTTCTGATTTTATGAAATGAACTTCTCTTTTTGATAGCCATTCTGGCCCCTTCCACCACACCTTCTCCTTCTTTAGATCTGTTAGAAACATTCCTCTGGATGCTATGTCAGCGGGATTTTCTTGTGATACAACATGATGCCACTGAGTGTTATTTGTATTGTCTTTGATTTCCACAACTCGATTTGCTACAAAGGTCTTCCATTTTTGAGGTTCCCCATGAAGCCACGCCATTACAATCGTTGAGTCTGTCCAGCAGTAGGTTTGATTACAAGGAATTCTCATGGCTAATGTGACTTGTTTTAGAAGCCTTGACAATAATAGAGCTCCACACAGCTCAAGACGAGGAACTGATATTGTTTTTAATGGAGCAACTTTGGTTTTTGATGCAATTAAATTTGTGGATACAGTCCCATCCTGTTGTTCCACTCTGCAGTATACAACGGCTGCATAGGCCCGAGTTGAAGCATCGCTAAATCCGTGCAGCTGTATTGTTTTTATATTGCTGCTGTATGAGCGTAACCATCGGTCTAGAGAAATCTGGTTGACATTCTCGAAATCTTTTCTTATCTTCAACCAATCTGTGGTTAATTCTTCGGATAAAGGTTGATCCCATTGTGTGCCAATTAACCATAGTCTTTGAATGAACATCTTAGCGAGCACAATGCTTGGCGATATCCATCCTAACGGATCATAAAGTTTTTGTACATCTGATAATACGTTTCTCTTCGTAATGGTAGGTGGGAGTGAAGGGAGACTGATTTTGTAAAGAAATTGATCAGTACCAAGATTCCATGCGATACCCAACGCCTTCACAGTACCATCTAGGTTTATGTCAAGATGGATGCTTGAAGAAATGTTGCTTGGATCCATCGACTTTATTAATTCGATGTTGTTTGATGACCACTTCTTCAACTCAAAACCTCCCTTACTTAACATAGCCTTGAGTTGCTTACTAGCTTCTATGGCTTCTTCAACAGTGTCACAACCCGACATTACGTCATCGACATAGAAATCTGACAAAGTAATATCAGCAGCTACTGGATAGCTATCTCGTTCTTCATGTGCGAGTTGGATTAAAGTTTTCACTGCTAGATAAGGTGCTGAAGTAGTCCCAAAGGTCACGGTAAGTAATCTATAATCTTTTATTTCTTCATTGCTATCATTTCTCCACAGTATTCTTTGAAAATTGGCATCTTCCTTGTATATCATGACCATTCTGTACATCTTTTGTATGTCTGCAGCGAAACAGATGGCGTGCATTCTCCAGCGCATGATTATACAACGGAGGTCTTCCTGGAGAACTGGACCAGGTAAGAGTTCATCGTTTAATGATATGCCATTTATTCCTTTACATGATGCGTCGAAAACTACGCGAGTTTTCGTGGTTTCTTTTTCTTCACGCAGGACTGGATGATGGGGTAAGTATACAGATTTTTTTGAGTATATTTCTTTTTCAGGTACTTCTTCTATATGACCTAAGTTTTTGTAGTCTTCTATAACTTTTTCATATTCCTCTTTCAACTTAGGCTGTTTTTTAAACCTTTTCTCTAATTGTATTAATCTTGTTTTAGCTATGTCTCTTGTATGTCCTTCAGTTGATTGAATACAATTTGTTTTAAATGGTAGTTTCACTATGAATCTTCCTTGTTCATTTCTTGAGTATGTTTTATGATAAATGTCTTCACATGTTTGTTCTTCTTTTGTATTCTTTCGCCTTGTAGTTGTGTCTATCTCCCAGAGTGTTTTTAACATGGTATCGACATCCACTTGGTGATGCATGACAAGTAATGAATGTTCTTTTTGTGTTGTGTTTATTTCTCCAAATAATATCCATCCTAGGGTTGTTTTCTGTGCACATGGTGACCCTGGTGGACCCTTGATTAGCTTTTGTTCGACTATTCGTGCATACTCCTTAACACCAAGCAGCAGATCTATCGGGCCTGGGTTGTTGTACTCTGGATCAGCAAGATCGAGACCCTCCAGGTGCTGCCAGTTGTGAACAGTCATTGTATGGTGTGGTATTCTCGTGGTCAGTTGCCTGGACATGACGTAAGCTTCTACGTGCATGTTGAATTCTGGTTTCCTTCTTGATACTATGTTTAGCTGAACCACGTGTTTAATTGGTGCTTGCATAGAACCCACACCTGTTACAGTGCCATCAATTGATTTTCTTTGAAGCTTCAATAATTGAGTTGCCTTTTCACTTATGAAGCTCGCTTGTGAGCCTTGATCTACAAGAACTCTTAACAGTGTCGCATGTCCATCTTTTCCCTTTGCTTTGACTAGTGCAGTTGCTAATAATGCTCTTCCAGATGCTCCGATACCAACATGAAGAGTTGTAATGTCCTTGTTGGCTTCTTGTTGAGATGTCGATGGTTGTATTGGTTCGGTCTCTGTGGTATCCTTCGACTTCTCTGATTTATGAAGCAAGGAATGGTGACGTCTTCTACATACGCGGCAAGTAACTGGTACCTTGCATTTGTAAACTGAATGACCCGGAAGCAGGCAGTTGAAACAAAGCTGTTTTTCTTTCACATAATTGTTACGTTGTGTAAGGTCCATTTTAATAAATTCTTTGCAGTGACATAAGGTATGCTTTTCACTACAAAGTTCACAGCTTTTATCTTTAACAACATTCGCGGCATGGTAGGATCGCTCTTTGATTGTACGATCTTTATTTGTTACGGGCTGAATCATTTCCAGCGTTCTAAATTTTGATTCCAAAAATCTTTTTAACTCTTCCCAAGATGGCACTTCTTCTGATTTTTCCTTATAAGCAAAAGTTTCCCACTCCTTATGTGACTCCTGGTCCAACTTCTGAATCACCAGAAATATAATTAAAGGATCCCAGGAATCGGTATTGATTTTCAAGTTTTTTAGGTTATTTATGCACTCTGTCGTAGTATCTAATAAAGTCTTCACACTGTTAGCTGTCTGTGTTGTGATTTTCTTTTGATTAAAAAGTCTTTTCAAAACAGAGAACACAATAACACGTTTGTTGCCGTATCTGTCTTTTAACAATTGCCATGCTTGATCGTAATTGCTGTCCGTAACTTTAATGTGCCGTAATATTATTTCTGCTTCACCGTTAACAGTAGACTTAAGGTAATGCAGTTTTTGAACGTCACTGATTGAAGTATTTTTATGCACAAGTGATGTAAACATGTCCTGGTATGTGGGCCACTCCTCGTATTGTCCCGAAAAGGTTGGTAATTGTATCCGAGGCAGTTTTACAATTGAACATTGCCCTTGACCACTAAATACTGAAGAGTTTGATGTTTCCATTGCTGTTTGTTGCTGCTTGCTCAACATATCTGTCAAGTCCGCTTGTAGACAAAGGTATAGATCTTCAATGACAAAATAGTCTTCATTGAGAAAGTAAGAAACTTCTCCACGCTTGTCTCTCGGAGTACACTGTGTCAACATCTCATGAGCATGCTTAAAGGAATTCCAATACTCTTCAATGCACTTCACTCTAGCTCTTATGTAACCGTCTGTAAGTCTCACTTTAGGGCATTTTTTTAAGTTCACTTGTGTTTTTTGTATCAATTTTGCCACGTCTTCCAGCGTATTCAAATATTTTTGTTGTTCCGAAGTTAAGGTAGCCATTGTAACTTTCTATTATATTATTAAGTATCACTACGAATGTACGTACGTTATTAATTGTCAACCACACTATTCACACTTTGTTATAATATCTAACTTCATAAAAAACTGCACAATTTTGCGTAAACAAGTCGTCTTATCTCTGGAATGCGGCTGCCTATTGTTCTCAGCTCGCTCGGACTCCGATTCACTAATGACCCACAGGTGTGCAAGTAGTAATTATGCGGCTCGATTTGCGACCATATGGTGACGACGTTAGGTTGTTTATACGTTGTAGATATTTTTGGGAGATTTTATTGAATAAAATAACGCGACTGTTTCTTAGCTCTGTATTGAGGCAACTAATCATGCAAAACGATCGGACAGAGTTCTTTTTACATACATGATGTCTAATGGTTGATGTGCTGTGGTAAGCAATGTGACTTCTTTTGTGTCAAACCATTTTATTGCGGTGATAGGTTCTGATTTCATAGCCGAGAATTGATGCTTTTGTAGTCTTAACTCTTTTGGTTGCTTCTTCATCATAGCTGGGAGGTCTTTTCGATTTGATCTTACCGTTCCTACAGCATAAATATGTTTATCATATAGCTGTTCTAGTAAATTGCAACCAGTGAAGAAATTGTCAAACGCTAGAAGTGTATTCATGGGGAGGTTGGTGCTGAGTTTCATTACGACATTGTAGCCCAGACCTTCGTTTTCGATACTGTCCCCTTTTCCCGTATATATCTGAAATTGGTATAGGTATCCAGTTTTGGCGTCGCATCTGGCCCATATTTTGAACCCCCTTTTAATGGGTTTTTTGGGCATGTATTGTTTCAATGAGCATCTGCCTTTAAACTTAACCATACACTCGTCTATAGACTGTACACTTGAATTGTATGCCTCATTCTGATAGACTTCATTTAATGTTGTAATCATGGGTCTTAATTTGTATAATTTGTCAAAATTTGGTGAATCTCTGGGTGGTTCGGTGCTATTGTCATTCAGATGTAAATTTTCTGTAATTTTTTTTGAATCTCGCTATTGGAAATACACGGGAAATTTCAGGATTATTATAGAAGGAGTCACTTGACCAATAAAGCTCCATGTCTGGTAAGGGATTTAAGCCCATTAGGATAAGAACACCTAAATATGCTCTGATGTCATCTTCATTGACTTCAATCCAGTTTTTACTATTTTTATAGCGAGCATATCGATTTGTTTGTTCAACAATTAATTGTATTAAATAATCTGGAAAATGTTTTTCAAAAATGGTTATTGGTTGTGTCTTATGATTGAATTCAGATTTAGGCTGAAATTTTTTGGTAAAATTTGGAATATCATGAGTGGTTCTACATATTTCCCATTTCCGTGGCTGAGATCTATTTCTTTCCACTGTAGAACTCATTGGAATTTGCAAATCCTCCTCTTCAACTAAATTTTCGTCTATGTCACTAACATGTTGCTCAACATGTTCATATATGATTTCTTGTTG
The DNA here is from genome assembly GCA_948098905.1 of Tiliacea aurago. Lineage (NCBI taxonomy): Eukaryota > Metazoa > Arthropoda > Insecta > Lepidoptera > Noctuidae > Tiliacea > Tiliacea aurago. The sequence continues at coordinate 6,270,718 of OX402589.1, forward strand.
AAGGGGATCATCCGTGGAGACAATTTGTTGAATGTTATCCCTATTTCATGCTCAATTGATACTGGTAAATCACTGTCAGAAATTAGATTTAGTGCCCCACTTTGTATTTCTAAATTAGAATTATCACAAGTATCACTATTTCGTTTTTTTTTCTAATATCGTACATTCAGGATTTTCCGGGTTTAGTATTTCTAATAAGTTCTCACATGGTTCTAGTGTTTTTGTAGTTTCCTCATGTTCTTTGTCACCCAAATCATCCATCCCAAACATCTCTTCCAATCGCATCTCGATTCTATCCTCCTCATTTTGTTGCAAAAATGACCTTGAAGGACTTATTATAAAATCACCGTAAACTAAATCATCATCGGAATCATTATCGGACCAATCATCCTCTTCTAAAATGTTTTCTATCAACTTTTCGGTTAGTTTTTTAGGGGGCATTTTTCTAAAACAAAATAAAAACAATAAATTCTAATGTATTGAAACTAGTTATCTATTTATCTGATGATGAAATGATAACTAATAATATGCTTATACCAAGTTTTTTTGGACACACGGATTTTATATATAGAATTTCCGAATGTAGTGTGCAGTGACGAACACTGGGATGATATCTTCCCACATATAGACTCAATTTCAATCGACGACTATACCAAGGTATAAAAGAAAGATTCGGGGCATATTTTACGTTTCACGCAACCGTAATACAGTCTAGTTTGTATAGCTAAAACTCAAATCTGCTTACCTAATTTTTTTTCAGCACTACACAAAAAACAAAAAAATAACGGTCGTTTTCGGCGGCAAAATCACGTCAACTGACTTTGACGTGTGTTTACCATGACATGTAATAATTCTCTGAAAAGTGTTGCCATTAAAAAAGATTCTCTGAAATGTTAAGATTGCGTAGATAAATATTACATTGCATTAGGTTTAAGCATATAAAAATAAAACACGATTTACTTCAATCTGAGATGTAGGAAGTATAGCTCCCAGCGTTTTAATAAGGGTCCAGTGGCCAATTTCAGCTGCTTCTGTCGGCAATATTTTATTTTGGATGATTTCGAAGGCTTCGGATATCTCAGCGGGCTCAAGAAAAGCGAGGGCAACTAAGTGTCTGATTTTGTGCGCAAATGTGAAATCTTCAGCATATCGCCTTGCGAGACCCTCTGACTGGACATGACGCCAAATACTTTGGTTCAAATGAAATAAGCATAGCCTGTGGGCGCAGTCTGGAAACTGTCGTTTGACTGCATTGATCACTGCTACTTCAAAATCAGTTAATATATTAGCTGGTGACAAATGGGTATTTAATGTATTGATCGCACATCTTTTCAAAATCTCCAAAAATATGAAATAACAGCTTTCAGTCTTATGTGACAGTAGTGCGTATACCATAGGTAGAAATTTATTTGTGCCTCCTGCAGTTCCCACTAAAACATGAATAGAAAAAATTTGACAGAACGGAGTTGGACAACTCGAAAATGTCCCGTCCATGATCCAGCATTGTGCATTATTCATACGCTTAACATTAGCTTTAGTACCAAAAATGACAACACTTTTATTGTTACATGACATGTATATTGACCAAGCAAAAATTGCTTTCCATTACTTTTAGCGAGATATTGTGGTACATGAAATTCGTTGATTGTTTGCGGTATCTTAGGAAGTCCTTTATTTCTAACACGCTGCACAATCATTCGGCAAGCTGATTTATTGGGCAATTGAGGCGCACTTGTGGTAGCTACGTCTTTTAAACAACGATTTACAATTTGTGACGGACTGCCCATAGATTCCTTCGCACTAGTTCTCAATTTGTTTTTAAAATTCATATCAATAATTTTTTCAGGCTCTGGCAAATGTGCATGATCACAATTTTGACTAACAAATGTATGTTCATAACAATCAAATAAAGTTATTACACTTACACCACAACCACTTGTTTGTTTTCTTGTACACCGCCAATAATACTTGTTATCATATTTTTATTTAAGTGATAAGAATATCCATTCACTACTAGCACATCTCCTCCGCGTTTAGATTTAACTAAATTGCACGTATTCATTTTTAATTAAACAAAACACGAGCGAGAAACATTTCATGTAACGAGGTCTGTCGTCACTAATTTCGCAACTACCCACAAAAAATAAATAAATACTACCATAGATATTTGTTGTTTTGTTACATGTAACTATTGCAAGTTTATTCAATACTCGTTTAATCTCAGTACCATTGTTAATGAGTGCATTATGCGTCATTTAGAGACTTATCTTTAATACGGAAGCTCCCGGTATTTATTTATTCATCTATGCTGATAAAATTAAACATGGGACTCGAGTATTGTTTAGCTGCATTGCACATAATTATAAAATATAATAGCTAGCGTAAACTGAATGCTATCGGCGAAACATTCGTTCGTTTAACCAATCGTCGTTGAAGAGTGTTTTCGGTGAACCGTTACATCGGCGAAGGATTCATTCGGACTACCAACCGTCGATAAATAATATTTTCGGCGAAACGTTTCATCGGCCAATTATTTTTTCGTTCAACTAACCGTCGGAGTAGAGTGTTATCGGAAAACCGTCCTTTCGGTGAGCAGTATTTCGGAATACCATACGTAGCTCGTATCTTTCATAGGTAAAATATTGATTATTTGTCTATTTGGATTTATTTTACGTGTTTATTGTTAGTGAAATCTTGAAACACAAAACCTTAACAAAAATCATTCGGCGTTGCTAGTTTATATTGAAACATTTACCCCTAAGTTAGGAAATAAGTATAGGATACAGGAGTATCGATTTACGCACCGCTGGCGACTTTATCAGCTGGCGATTTTCTCAGCGATTATCGCCAGCGACTTTCTGAGCGACTCAACGCGCGATATTTTGTAGCTGGCTGTCGAGGGATGTGCTCGTCATGGATTAACAGATATCGATGTTTAACGAAAAATTGAATTTCTTTCTTCGAAGAATAGTGTTCATCCGAAATCATAAGTCACAAAGTACTAAGGCTTGAATTATTATAACAATTAGAATGACCTACAACTTTAGTATAAATACATAAGTTTTAGTATAATAACATTAAACTGTTTTATAAACTCATCTTAGTATCTACCTAGGTAGGTATGTATTTACCTCTCTATCACTTTCACACCTAAACCGTATAGGTACTTGTAAACAAAACTTATAATTATATCGATATCCATCTGTGAGCAACGACGCAACGTCCTTCCCTAGCAAAGAGTACGCGGGCGATAGTCGGTAAGCCGTGTGCGTTAGCTAGTACATTTCCATACGTTCCATTTGTCAGCGATAATCGCTACGCCCGGAATCCAGCGATTTTGTTGGTGAGCGACTTTTAGTAGCTCGTGGGCGTTACAGCATAGAACTCCATACGTTCCATTTTCGGCGACAAGAAAATCGCTCAGCGATTAACGTCCGTGTGCGGGCACCCTCATAGTGTTTTATTTATCGCCTTTGCTGGTTGGTATGTTTCTAAATAAATAAGTATGTACGAGGGCTGCACTAAAAGTATCGGGAATGGAATATTTCCACTGTTCCTGTCATATTAAAATCTTTTTAATTGCAAACTCCTTGGTTTTAAAAATCGAATACCATTTATATATTTAAAACAGATTCTCGGTCTTGTCACAAGGTTTTGTCAAACTTGTTTAGTCGTTGAGAAAATGGAATTGACTCGAGAAAATTCAAGAGCGATGATTAATTATGACTTTCGAAGTGGTTTAACACAAAAACAGTGTGCTGACCGGATGATTTCTGCATTTGGTGATAAAGCCCCATCCAAAACCACAATTTATCGCTGGTTTGCTGAATTTCAACGTGGACGTGTCAAGCTCAGTGATGATCCCCGTCAAGGTCGTCCAAAAACTGCAGTCACCCAAGAAAACTTTGATGCTGTGCGTAAGCTGATTGAGGAAGATCAACATGTGACATACCGCGAAATTCAGGCAACTTTAGACATTGGCATGAGTCAAATACAAATAATCTTGCATGAACAATTAGGTGTAAAAAAGTTGTTTTCCCGATGGATACCGCATTCGCTCTGTGAAGAGCAAAAAGCGGCTCGCGTTACTTGGTGCGTCAGAACTCTCGAAAGATTCCACGCAGGATCCTCAAATGCTGTATACAACATTGTATCAGGTGACGAATCCTGGATATACGCGTACGAACCCGAAACAAAAAACCAGTCATGAGTTTGGGTGTTCGAAAATGAGTTAAAGCCAACAAAAATTGTTCGTTCACGGAGTGTTGCAAATACGAACCCGAAACAAAAAACCAGTCACGAGTTTGGGTGTTCGAAAATGAGTTAAAGCCAACAAAAATTGTTCGTTCACGGAGTGTTGCAAAAAAAATGGTGGCCACGTTTGTCTCCAAAACCGGCCATGTTACGACTATTCCTCTTGAGGGACAAAGAACGGTTAATGCAGAATGATATGCTAGCATTTGTTTGCCACAGGTCGTTTCTGAACTCCGTAAAGAGAACTGCAACCGCCGCATCATCCTCCATCACGACAATGCGAGTTCTCACACCGCGCACAGAACAAAAGAGTTTTTAGAGCAAGAAAACATAGAATTATTAGACCATCCGCCGTACAGCCCCGACCTAAGCCCTAATGATTTCTATACTTTCCCTAAAATAAAGAATAAATCGTGGACAGAGATTTTCATCACCTGAAGAAACTGTGAGCGCCTACAAAACGGCCATTTTGGGGACCCCAACTTCCGAATGGAATGGTTGCTTCAATGTTTGGTTCCATCGTATGGAAAAATGTGTCAAATTTCGCGGAGAATACTTCGAAAAGCAATAAATACATTTTTAAATCGTAATGTTGTGTCACTTCCTTGATTCCCGAAATTTTCAGTGCCGCCCTCGTATGTGTCTTCGTAACTGTAACTAGTTAATGGATTCTATAATACTTATTACATCAGTCGATTTGCTATATCATGGGTTATATGACGTCACCATAAAGTAAATATAGCTACCAAAAACAATAAAATGTTGGTGTCTCAAAATAAAAATATATCGCAAATGTATCGTTTACATGGGTATTGTTAATTTGACGTATACTGTTAATAAAAACAACAAAAAAACTTTTTTTTTTCATGTAATGAAATATTATGGCAATTTTTTTCATTATCCTGGCAACCGTACACACCCACAGAGTTGCCACACACCTGTTCTTATATTGCTGTCACGTGGCTGTAACGCACACATGTCTACAAATGGGTCTCACTTTATTGTTCCGCGCGGTCTATCTGCTTCTTTCTATAATCTGAGGGTTCATCATTGAAAATAATATTAATTTCAGCTGCTGATGTCTTTAGCTCATTGTAAAAACAATGATTTACAGGTGGTATAAAATGTAATAATTCCATTAAATCTTTCTTTTTCTTATCACTTACGACATGACCATCAAGATATAAAATATCGTCGCGGTACATGCAATAGGTCGAATGTGAGTTCGGTACCACTTTACAGGAAGGACTAAAAACTGTTTATTTTGTGTCATGTTAGTTAAACAAGGATTTGTGATACTGCTTTTTATACTTAAATTGGGTAGGAATTATAACATGTCATATTAGTGGTTATAGACTTAATAGTTTTTGTGAAAAGTTGACATATGAAATATTGCGTCTGTATCAAAAACCATTTTGATGACATAGGTAAAATTGATTTAAGTAAAGAAACAAGGAAAAAAGATCTTGTAGGTATTAAAGTTTTTATTTATTATGTAAGAACAAATTTATTTGTGAAGTAAAGTCTCATAGAATTGACGATAGTCTTGTGGAATCAATTGTTTTAGTTCTTGCAAGTGCGTATATTTGGAAGTTTCAATTGGGATTGGCCCTGTGTACAGTTTGGGATGGTCTGGCAGTGATTCAAGACGCTTTGGTCGTACAGGTAATTACGTACCGCGACGATATTTTATATCTTGATGGTCATGTCGTAAGTGATAAGAAAAAGAAAGATTTAATGGAATTATTACATTTTATACCACCTGTAAATCATTGTTTTTACAATGAGCTAAAGACATCAGCAGCTGAAATTAATATTATTTTCAATGATGAACCCTCAGATTATAGAAAGAAGCAGATAGACCGCGCGGAACAATAAAGTGAGACCCGTTTGTAGACATGTGTGCGTTACAGCCACGTGACAGCACTATAAGAACAGGTGTGTGGCAACTCTGTGGGGTCCGTGGCTTAGGCCCCCAGTGGTCGACGCACCTGTGGCCGATGCCCCCGATACGATTAATTTAATATCTTTATTTTTTTGTGCTTTTTCACTTAGTACAGTAAATGAGAAAAGTGTTTCACCCTATTAATAAAGTATTTTTCCTTGCTAAACAAAAGTTATCTATCAAATAGCAGACAGAATAGATCGCCACTTAACCTTATCCTTACACACCTTTTTCCCCATTAGAAGCATATTTATTATGTACAAACATCCAAAAAATCAAAAAGACTTAATTTAAAATGTTAGTGAATGTTTATAATATACATTTATAATAAATTACCTTACGGAAATTTTATCTTTCAACTTCAACCCACTCGTCAACTAACTGAGCCAAACCAGTTATTGGTAACAATAAAAAGTCCGTCTTTTTGTCTACAAAATTGAAAACAATAAGGAAGTATGAATAGATATTATGTCTATCTCTTTCACACCTGAGCCCAGTTATTGAATATTGCAATATGCAACTGATAAGAAAGTTTAGTGTGTCATCTCACAATGACGAGCGAAGGTCCCTCGCAAGGGCTCGTGCGAAATAATTACGATATAGTTAAAAATAGACTTAATGGAAAAACATTGTTGCACGCTGGATTTGCGTATAATATTCATAGAAAAAATCAAAACTCTAGTGTGTGGGTGTGTGTGAATAAAAGACATGGCCAGTGTGGTGGTGCAGTTAAATTGATAAATGAAAGTGACAACGTTCAAATGATAAAAGGACATAAGCCTGAGTGTCAGCCGAATTTATTAAAAAACGACATCAAAATTCTTACGAATGACTTAAAGAGAGAAGTCACAACTAATTTTGGCTCCATTCAAAAAATGTATGAAACGAAAATTGCAAAATTACAGAGGGAAAAGTACAGTAATGAAATTCCAATCTACAACAATATTAAAAAAGCGATTTACAGAAGCCGATATACAGCCCTGAAGGTAAAAAAAATACGATTCAAGGATCCAGCTCAAGTTACTATACCTGAAATTTTTCAAAAACATTTGTTATTTGATTATAATGAGGATGGCAACAGGATCATCGTATTTGCATCAGACATAGCTTCGGATGAAATTAAAAATGTGCACCACTTCTTCTGTGACGGTACATTTGATTGCTGCCCCTGTCCCTTCAAACAGATTTATACTATCCACGGAGATATTGGGAATAATTCGGATGAAACCAACATTGTGCCCATATTTTACGGGCTGCTGGTTAATAAAGAAAAAGAGACATATGAAATGATGTTCAAAAAAATCAAAGAAGCTTTGCCAGATTTCAAACCGTTAAAATTCACATTGGATTTTGAAATGTCAGCAATAGTCGCAATAAATAACGAATTTCCGACTGTTGAAATTCATGGGTGTTTTGTACATTTCCAAAATGCTGTATATAGGCGGGCAAAATCTCTCAAATTATTAGAATATGAGGAGACCACACAGTACGTAAAACTGTGCATCTGCCTTGCGTATCTGCCAAAAGAAGAAATTGAAGACGGCTGGCTTGCCATAATGGAAAACAGGTAGTTAAGTATTTTTTACACTTTATTAAAGCTTGTCTATTCCTTACATTTTTACTTTTGCACAATCATTCGATCGATTGTTTTCTTTTCAGTATTCCGGACGACCAAGTAACTAAGTTCAATGATTATTTTGTTGAACAATGGCTTGAGCCTGCGGATATGATCGCAAAGTGGTGTTGTTATAAGGAAAAACATAGAACCACTAATTTAGTAGAGGCCTGGAATCACCGTTTAAAAAAGCACCTGGGAACGAACCCGTCTTTATTGTCGTTTTTAGAAATGGTTAGGATTGATATTTCTACCTACGGCACGGCACAAGCGAGGTAATATTATTTATTTTACTTATATATAAAACAATTTAAAATATTACAAAAAAAATTGTAGTTTAAAATAAATTTATTAAGATATTTACCTAGTTTTTTCTTTCAGACTGAAAAACAAAAACATTCCTGTGAGCAGAAGAAAGAACAACACAAGAAAGAATGAAAAAATGATTGCCAATTTAACTGAACAGTATGAAAACAAAAAAATTAGCATAATCATGTTTTTAGAACAAATCCGCCCATATGTGGCAGTTCGTCCTAAAAAGTAATAATTTAACTTACATAATGAAAAGAGATGATTTTGCTTGTATACTATTTTTAAGTTTTAAATTTTGAAATTTAAATTTTTATGTTTGTTTAAGTTTTTACAGTTGATTATTTCTATGCTAGCAAAATTTCATAACATTTCACATGTAAAAAATTTGTTACTCTACGAGTACGTTTGTTTTTTAAGCCTGATTATTTTGTTGTGTTATTGCTATTGAAACTGACTGATATAATTACTCGTAGGTAAAATTATTCTCATTTGTTTCACAGTTGAATATGTTTAATTATTATTGTTACAAAGATAAAAGAACATTTCATTATGTAAAAAGTTAGTTGCTCTCCAGTAATTTTTAAGACTGATTATTTAAAATTACTATCTTATTTTATTACATTTGAGACTGATTATTATAATTAAGTTAAATGATTCTCTTGATTATAGGTGATGAAAACTGTGATTTATATAAAAAAAAATACTAGATTTCTTATCGAGATATATAAATAAATAATGAAAAATTACTAAGACTTTAATTTTTCAAAACATACCTCTAATATAAAAGCATTTCTATGTTATAAATATAATTACGATTTAATGTTATGCATATACTTACAATCAATATTAAGTATATTTAATATTTTTGTAAAACAATTTTTGTGCCTGACAGTACATTTGATCAAAAATAATTTTGAATTAAATTAATCGTATCGGGGGCGTCTGCTACAGGTGCGTCGACCACTGGGGGCCTAAGCCACGGACCCACTCTGTGGGTGTGTACGGTTGCCAGGATAATGAAAAAAATTGCCATAATATTTCATTACATGAAAAAAAAAAGTTTTTTTGTTGTTTTTATTAACAGTATACGTCAAATTAACAATACCCATGTAAACGATACATTTGCGATATATTTTTATTTTGAGACACCAACATTTTATTGTTTTTGGTAGCTATATTTACTTTATGGTGACGTCATATAACCCATGATATAGCAAATCGACTGATGTAATAAGTATTATAGAATCCATTAACTAGTTACAGTTACGAAGACACATACGAGGGCGGCACTGAAAATTTCGGGAATCAAGGAAGTGACACAACATTACGATTTAAAAATGTATTTATTGCTTTTCGAAGTATTCTCCGCGAAATTTGACACATTTTTCCATACGATGGAACCAAACATTGAAGCAATCATTCCATTCGGAAGTTGGGGTCCCCAAAATGGCCGTTTTGTAGGCGTTCACAGTTTCTTCAGGTGATGAAAATCTCTGTCCACGATTTATTCTTTATTTTAGGGAAAGTATAGAAATCATTAGGGCTTAGGTCGGGGCTGTACGGCGGATGGTCTAATAATTCTATGTTTTCTTGCTCTAAAAACTCTTTTGTTCTGTGCGCGGTGTGAGAACTCGCATTGTCGTGATGGAGGATGATGCGGCGGTTGCAGTTCTCTTTACGGAGTTCAGAAACGACCTGTGGCAAACAAATGCTAGCATATCATTCTGCATTAACCGTTCTTTGTCCCTCAAGAGGAATAGTCGTAACATGGCCGGTTTTGGAGACAAACGTGGCCACCATTTTTTTTGCAACACTCCGTGAACGAACAATTTTTGTTGGCTTTAACTCATTTTCGAACACCCCAACTCGTGACTGGTTTTTTGTTTCGGGTTCGTATTTGCAACACTCCGTGAACGAACAATTTTTGTTGGCTTTAACTCATTTTCGAACACCCAAACTCGTGACTGGTTTTTTGTTTCGGGTTCGTACGCGTATATCCAGGATTCGTCACCTGATACAATGTTGTATACAGCATTTGAGGATCCTGCGTGGAATCTTTCGAGAGTTCTGACGCACCAAGTAACGCGAGCCGCTTTTTGCTCTTCACAGAGCGAATGCGGTATCCATCGGGAAAACAACTTTTTTACACCTAATTGTTCATGCAAGATTATTTGTATTTGACTCATGCCAATGTCTAAAGTTGCCTGAATTTCGCGGTATGTCACATGTCGATCTTCCTCAATCAGCTTACGCACAGCATCAAAGTTTTCTTGGGTGACTGCAGTTTTTGGACGACCTTGACGGGGATCATCACTGAGCTTGACACGTCCACGTTGAAATTCAGCAAACCAGCGATAAATTGTGGTTTTGAATGGGGCTTTATCACCAAATGCAGAAATCATCCGGTCAGCACACTGTTTTTGTGTTAAACCACTTCGAAAGTCATAATTAATCATCGCTCTTGAATTTTCTCGAGTCAATTCCATTTTCTCAACGACTAAACAAGTTTGACAAAACCTTGTGACAAGACCGAGAATCTGTTTTAAATATATAAATGGTATTCGATTTTTAAAACCAAGGAGTTTGCAATTAAAAAGATTTTAATATGACAGGAACAGTGGAAATATTCCATTCCCGATACTTTTAGTGCAGCCCTCGTACATACTTATTTATTTAGAAACATACCAACCAGCAAAGGCGATAAATAAAACACTATGAGGGTGCCCGCACACGGACGTTAATCGCTGAGCGATTTTCTTGTCGCCGAAAATGGAACGTATGGAGTTCTATGCTGTAACGCCCACGAGCTACTAAAAGTCGCTCACCAACAAAATCGCTGGATTCCGGGCGTAGCGATTATCGCTGACAAATGGAACGTATGGAAATGTACTAGCTAACGCTCTAAATACGCTCATGACCGTGTTCGGAAGATGCCCGATGCCAAGTACCAATTGAGATTGTAGACGAAATAGATGAGTCGGCATCACTTTAGTTTGTGTAACAGGTTCTCGGTTCAGTGGGTCGGAGACTATACCAGAGTATCGTAGTGCTCAATGAGTAGTCCATGGGTACGCGGTAGGCGGTAGCTCTGAGTGGTATAGTCGGGTTTTGCCTCGAAGCACAGACCATAAAGTCAAGGGTTGACTCGGTATTCCCGTGGGGAATGAGAAAAAGTGTGTGTGACCATGAATGAGATACCTGAGGTTTTGTTTTCTTTGATTATTTTAATATGGAATCGTGTGCTTGGTCTCGGTAATCTCAAAACTAGATAGTTCCAACTAGAAGGTTGGTCTAGTTTATAGTTTCAAATTGCTTGGAAATTAAAACAGATTTTAAAGAGATAGTTCTCAAAACTTAAATGCCAGTCGTGTCTTAGGATCCAAAAAACATTATCGATTGGTTCACAAAAAGTAACTATTAATTCTGAAGATACTTTATCTATGGATTCTAAGGCGACTGTATCCTGTAATTCTGTTCTGTGTTACCCAGTACCGGAACAAGGTCCTTTACTGGATGACTAAATGTACTAGTACTGGTTTATACCGTGGGGGTTGCAAGAGTTGTGACCTAGCCAGTTGTAGCTGGAAGGGTCTCACCTGCTTTTGTGGGTTGATGACCTAGTCCAGCGCTTTGTCGATTTAGCCTAGCAAATATGTAGCTGAAGGGGTTTCACCTGCTTTTGTGGGTTGATAACCTAGCCCAGCGAATTGTGAGCTGCAGGAATCTCACCTGCTTTAGTGGGTGACGATTTAGACCAGCATGTTTGAACTGTAGGGGTTTTCTGTTGTAAAGAAATATCTAGAGCAATGATATTTGCTATGTAACGATGATGATGTGAATTAATGAAAGTCCTTTTTTAAATTTTTTGGATGAATTCATGCACTCGAGGACGAGTGATTTATCAGCATGGCCGTGACGGAAGCCATATTGTTTAACAGCTGCGAGAGGCGGCGACTAGATGGCGCTAGTGGAACGTGCACCATAGACAAATCATTCATTCTATCGGTCATTTGACTTAAGACTTGAAGTCAATTGAGTGAAATATTATAACGTTACCCCCCACTAGCGGATCGCCTTTATAAGGAGCTGCGCTGTTGAGTCGGTACGCATTTTGAACGGATGCGTCTTGGTGCACAGACCACTGTCTCTCGACAGTCAGTACTGCCCGGTTATTGGATATGGAACGCTGTCTCCGACAAATTAGTACTGTTGCGCGCATAACTAAAAAGCCTAATACTAGCGCCATCTAGTATCGAGTGGCGGAACTAGTAGAGTCAAGATGCTACTAGAAAGTTCGATTCTAGAACTATCGACACCCGGTCAGTCGGGGCCGGTATGTACTCGAATATTCTAGATGTTTCGAAAACTATCCGAGGCCCTATATAAGGCCGGTATGGGCCGCGACGGAGTTTAGTTTACTTTTGAAAACGAGACAAGCGAAAACAACTGAACGATATTTGAGAGTGACATTAAGTGATTGTGTTTTTAATTGTGTTTAAAGTAGTAGTGTGTTTAAATTGGTGTTCTTAATTAAAGTGTCTATTTGTTTAGTTATTAAATCGGCAGTTTTTATTGTCACGAACCCCAAGCTCGTAACAGTACTATCCTTATTGCGGTGGGTGCATGGACCACTGTCCCTGACAGTCAGTACTGCCCTATGTGACCGCCACTACCATTATTAGTTATTTCATTAATTCTATTTAATTTCTATATTCTCTCGATTTAAAATAACTGATTGTTCGATTGAAATATATTTCTGTATTGCCATATCTGAGTATTACTTCTGATGTCTGAACCTATCCCGACATATACTTACCGAGACAGTATATCCACAGTTGACGTTTGTAATAGCATATTCCTGTACCTACTTATTACCGGAGTTGGTAGGGTCTTCATTAGATCAAATTAAATTATACATACATTTTCATCATTCTTATACATTTCTAAGTACATCCTTTTTTATGCCCTCTCTCGCTGAACTTGCTTTGAGTAGATGTAACTTTTTTTCATTTTTCAATCTCAGTTCATCACCTCTATACTTATTATACTCTTTGGTTCATCATTAGAATTGTCACAATCTAAACTATACACGATGGTCGGATCACATTACGCGTAGCTGGCCTGTGGTGGTTGCTGTGGAACGGTGCGTGTCTCCACGCGCCCAGGCAACACGGTCATGGATGGATTTCTTTGTATACCAATTTCTTGACGCGATGACGAAAATGACGACACAACACGAGGACTGCTATGAGCGCTACCGCGGTTGCCATGACCGCGAAACCGATCTCGTACTTCGTCACTTTTGATACTATCGCGTTATTTTGGGCGATGACAACTTCTTCTTTGCTGTACGCCTTGCCCATGGTGAACTATTCATATGTAAGAATCGCTACTCGAAAGGAAAATGAATGCTCGATGCTATTTAACTCAGTGCTTCGTGCAGGAAGTATTCCTAATTAATAGGTTTAGGTACCTGCATGCTGTGATGCTGTGTGTGTGGTGGTATTGGAAGGGCATTATTCATTATGAGCTGTTACCACCAGGCAGGACCATCGATTCTGAACTCTGTTCGCTGATGAGATTAAAGCAAGAAGATGAGAGAAAGCGGCCGGAATTAATCAACAGAAGGGGTGTGGTTTTTCATCATGATAACGCTAGACCTCACACATCTTTAGCCACTCAGCAAAAATTAAGAGAGTTTGGCTGGGAGTTGTTAATGCATCCGCGGTATAGTCCTGACCTTGCACCTTCAGATTTCCACCTGTTTCGGTTTCTTCAGAATTCTTTAGGCAGTGTCAGGTTAACATCACGAGAGGACTGCCAAAACCACTTGTCGCGGTATTTTGATCAGAAGTCCCAAAATTTCTATAGCAATTGGATCATGTCCCTACCTACAAGATGGCAAAAAGTTATCGAACAAAATGGTACCTACATACTTTAGTTAAATGTAAATAAACTATATTAAAAAATGTTTTGAATTTTCTTAAAAAATGGGAAGAAACTTTTTCCCCAACCTATTATGTTCCTCTACTGGTCCCGTTGCCACCTCACAGTCCTGATCTCACACCTCTTGATTTTTTATGTGGGGCTATTTAAAAAATGAACTTTATAAAAAGAAAATACGACAATGTTCAGGAAGTTAAAGATTCACTTACCACGATTGTCTATGGAATTAATCCTAGCACATTATCAGCTGCTACCCACTCTGTAGTAAAGAGAGTAAACCTGTGCTTACGTCAAAATGGCTAACATTTTGAACACCTCATATATTAGAGCAAGAGTAAAATTTCTAGGCGAGTCCAAATGTCAAGTTATAAGTTTTTAATTTTAAGGTAATAATACCCAAAGTAAAAGTTTTTATTTGTTTTTCGATCAGTCTTTTTTTATAGCGGCCAGTTTATCGATAGTAAAAAAATTAAGTTGAAGTCTCATTTTCTACGAAAAATAAATAAAACAACACCTACAATAAATAAAAAGAAAACAAAATTAATTAAATATAAAACGTAACTATGTACTAAATAGACTGTGGTCTGTGCTCACGCCCGACCTAAGCGCCCGACACTCGAAACATCACTTGTCTATGCCATAGACAGATGAGACTATTGTCTATAGTGAACAACAAGCGAAAGGACGCGCGACCCATAAACCTATGGACTTGCCATACCTACAAAATTAGCGTGACTACCTACAAAAATCGAGCACTTAAAATGGCCGCCTATCGTAGGGTTGTTACTGCGAGTGCGAGAGAGAAAGCAAGCAACCTTTTGACAGCACGTAGCAGATTTTTGTACCACAAAACTTGGCACTAAACATGGCGACCGGCCACGCATAGACAGATTTTGACGTCACACAGAAGTGTTGCCAATTTTAGTCCTTGACAAACATATAGATATCTATTTTTTCATATGTAGCTCTTGATGAATATAGTAGAATATGCCCGCCCTCTCCATAGTATTCCTACCTCAATGCGCGGGCGCAATAGGTTGCATTCGTTCGGCTGTCAAATCAATGTTTACAGAAAATAGATTACATTAAAACGATATCAAATAAAACAATTAGTGAATAATATAAAGAAGTTATGGCAAGGAAGACGTGCAACTAATGTAATAAAGTATCGTTGTGTGCATGAATGACTGAGTTGAGCTGAGTAAATCGGAAGAAGATCAATCACCGAGCAAAACAAAGCGATCGAAGCGAAATCATGCCCCTAGGAACTTAGGACTCCGCTAAGGTCACCAATACCAACTGCGTGCAGTCCCCGGGTGAGTTAGAAACTGGTTTCCTTTTGTACTCGTATCAAGTGTTGCTTATATTTGATGCTAAAAGTTCCAACTGTTTTTATAGTACGAAAAGGAGGTGGCAAGTCGTTCCAACAGCGAGAGGCAGCGAATTTAAAGCTTCCCCGGAATGCAGCAGTTTTGTGCGTTGAGGTTAACAGAAGGTAAGAAGATGCTCTTGTTTTTACTTTATTTATATCACGTGACCATGTCAATTTCCTATAAAGATATTCTGGTTTTTTTGTGAGAATGGTGCCAAAGAGTAGGGTAGCCAGATGAAGCTTTCTGCGATCTGACATTTTCATCACGTAACACAGCTTCATTTGCCATCCTCATGTCGACTACTAGTCGGTGCTGCCCCTTTTACTTTTTCTGAACATTGTGTGAAGGTGAAACACAGGGTATCGGTCCTGTCACAGATTCGATAATGTCGTTGTCAAGTAGTTCCTTAATCTAAATCTTAAAATCTTTTTCTATCTGTCTCACATTAAATGGTTGTATTCTGACAGGTTGAGCAACAAGTGGTACTTTAGGGTTAATGGGTATTTAAAGTTCAAAATTGTTCAACTTGCCCACTCCTGTGAATATATTGGGATACATCACAGTTATTTTGTCCTTGGTTAGATAACTGTTGTTGGGCTCTGTATAATTATGCTGTTATAACGGTGGTTTCAGGCCCTACTTGCAACAGTCCTAACTGAATAGAAGTATCTCGGCTTAACAGTGCTGGTCCCTTGCCATCATACACTAACACAGCAGCTGTTACGTTTATTTTTGTGTCCGGTGAATATAGTTTTGTTTTAAAAATTCCTAATTTAAGAATTTCCATGCCACCATAGGCACGGTACCTTTGAAACTTACTGTTTACTAAATCACATTGTAAACCACACCTTAACAGTACTTTAAAAAGCTTTTTGTCAATTATATTGATCTATAATATACTTGTGATTCTGTCCACAAATCCTGATGTTAAATTTTTTATCTGTAGCACACATCACCGTAAATACAGACTGCACATAACCTTCTTCATCACATTCACATTCTGATTCACTTTCACTGTTTGATTCTTCTTCTACTACATATTTTACATATCATTTCTTGTTTTCCTTTTCATTCTTCCTTGTTGGAAAACTTGCGATATTTTGCCTTTCTACGCAGACGCACGCAAAAACTATCAATTGTCTCTCCTGCCTCCATACTCAAGCTTCAAAATATCTGTCTCTCATAATTTCAATCAGTGCGGTACCGCATTGACTGGTCCGAACATGTTGCTGCGTCCCGCTATTCCATCGACGCAGCAGTACATCGCGTTTGCATCACTCCACGAAGGCAGAGGAGATCGTGGAGTACATAATGGTTAAAACCAAGTTCACCTTACGAGTCGAGAAGTTGCGAGTCCCGCCACAAAATTAACTTTAAATCTTTTGTGGTGCGCGTTCCGACTCATCACCTGGAGACCTTCATGAAAGAAGAATTTTGGCCGAAGGGTGTCGTGTATCGGCGTTTTAGCGGAAGGTTACATGACACCTCGACTCAGCGTAATACGTCGCCGACCCCACGTACTACTTAGTTAATGTTTTTTGTTTTAATATGTAATAGTTTATTATTTTGTACGATATATTTGTGTATTTTATCTATGGGCCTTAGTTGCCTGATAATAAAGCATTATTATTATTATAATTTAGGTTAACTTTAGGTGCAAAATATCGGTTCAATTTGGTAATCGCTTTTTCAAAATCGTCATTATTAGAATTAAAAGTAGGCTGTGAGGGACAAACAAAATCTGGAGTAAGGTCGCTAAGCAAGTGTTCGGCTTTTTCTTTATCTATACAGACCTTGGGAATTTGCCGACCTTTTAACCACCTCATCTTCCGCCACATTTCGGATGCTGAAGAGGTTTCATCTACAGATGAACAAAACTGTTGAAAAGATTTACACCTGGCCCGGCGAATAAGCCTTTGAGCAGTGCTAATTTTTTCTTGGAGGATATCTAAATTCCTTGGAGACGGGCAACCTCTCAGATTCGCAAAAGCCAAGCGCCGCCCCGCAACAGCCCTGGACAACTCTGAAGACCAATATGGTTTTGGCTTACATTTGTTGCAAATGTTTTGAGGGATTTTAATGTAAGGAATATACTTGTCCGCAGCTTTTTGCATTATATTATGTAGGAGGTCATATAGCTCCTGAGGATCCCGGGGATATATGCAATTTTATAAGTAATCGTCTATAAATGTAGCATATAAAGCCCAATCAGATTTTTTAAAATTTCTTCTGTTTTGATATGTATGGTTAATACTAAGTACGCAATTTAATTTAATTATTAAATGATCAATTCCGAGTGATTCGTTTGTTGGTTTCCACATAAATAATAAAGAAAGATCTGAAGAAACAAATGAAATATCAGGGCTAGATTGCTGGAAAACTCCAGCAACCATTCTGATTCTAGTGAAGCTACCATCGTTTAAATTAATGAAATTATAATCCAACATGGAATCAAATATTTCAGAGCCGCGCCGATCAGTTCTTAGAGACCAATTAGAGTGATGCGCGTTAAAATCTCCCAAGATAAGAGTTTTACTGTTCCCAATAGAAAAGATTGCGTCCCAGTCGCTTTGAGTGGTGTATACTGTCGAAGGGATATAAATGGAAATTATATTCTCAATATGCTGACAATTCAAAATTCTAACATGTAACAATTCAATACCAGGGTTGTGACTTTGCGTTCTGCAAACGACAGATTTAACAGAGCGAGGAGTCATAATGGCAACACCACCGTAACCATCTACTCTGTCCAATCTAAATGTATTATATTCACTTATTCTAAAAAAACTCTCGGGTTCCAACCAAGTTTCGCTCAACACGGCAATGTGAATTTTTTCTTGATTTAGATATAATTCGAGTGAACGAGATTTGGGCCTTATACTTTGGCAATTCCATTGTATAATATTTAAGTTCATACAATTGATATTATCAAGCATTTCTAACAAATAAATCGAATAACGAGTCAATAGATAAGCTACTTGCAATTTTATGTGTCAGCCACTCTGAAAATATTGAAATTATTTGTTGGATTTTATTTTGAAGGGATTCTTTGTTTTTTATAATATTTCTAATTTTCTTAATTAAATGCCAAAAGTTTAGATTATGTGTAGACTTATTTTCAGAATTACTGTTTTTCTCTAAATTCGGAAACTTGATGCCATATTATGTCCTCGGCAGGCGTGGGGGTCCCTGGTCGACGATTTTGCTTCTTTAAATTACGTTTAGGCATAGGTTTAGCTCGTTGATTTGCTGTGGATGTACCTGGGCAGTCCATTTGGGAGGCTGTACCGATATTTTCGTCGATCGGAAGTTGCGTTGATACCGAAATGATATTTGTGGCAGTCACTGTAGAAGTCTGTTCAACTTCAGACATTGGTTCAGAAACCACGTGTGTAACATTATCAGTGGAGGGAGGAACGTACATTATAAGGGCTTTCTTGTAAGTGCAGTTAAATGCTGACATCAAATCCCTCAGCTTCTTTTCTTTCTTAAAATATGGGCATATTTTATGAAACGCCGTATGACGACCTGAACAATTCAGACAAGTGTATGATGTAATTGTACAATTTTCATGTTTTTGCGAGCATTTAGGACAAACCGGTTTCTTTGATAGACATCTTATCTTTAAATGACCGAATTTCCAACAGTTAGCACATTGTGTGACCGGGAATATAAACCGCTCCACAGGAATCCTCAAACCGTAAATATAGACGTAAGGTGGAAGAGAAGGGCCTTTAAATCCTAGCCGGATCGTTTCACTCGGAGTCCAGCCGTTACCATCAGAATCCTCCGAGCACCGTTTATTTAACCTCTTAATAGATGTTATTTCAGCACTGCTAGACAAATTAGTTTTAAGATCTTCATCAGATATATCCAATTCCATAGCTTTAATAAGGCCGTAAGACACACCTACTTCGGATGTTTTTTGACAAGACCAACCCATGTCAGTAAACACCGAGCAACTTGTAAATGCATCTGCGCCGATATCATTATCAACATTTTATTTTGATGCACGTATTTAATTCTACAAATATTGCCACTGGCAATGTTATGCGTCTTAAGTAATCGTGCTAAAGCGAACTGTTTCGGCAAAGGTTCTTTACAAGTCACGCATACCTGTATCCTCTCTTCTTTTTCCCTTCCACCTTGGTCTTCTCTACAACATACCAGTTTGTTTCGTCCTCTCTGCATTACGGTCCATCATTCTTCAGAAGAGTTTTCATCCCTTGGCCTTTTCCCTCCTATCGACTCAGTGTCAACCTGTTGTGTATTGTCCTCCAATTCCATATTATTACCGTGCTCGAACTCGTCACCGCTCGACAATGAGTTAATGTTTATGTTAGGGCTACCTACTGGGATAGTAATCAAAGGCTCGAGAGTCAAATGCCAACTGGCTTATATTTCTTAATAAGCTTACATTTATAAAGTGTTAGTGTGTCTGTGTGCGTGTGTGAGTATGTATGTGTGTATATGTGTCCCCACAGTATTCCTCCCCTTTAAAAAAAAAAATTATACTATAATTTTTACTTGTTTTCTATCCTAAGTTTACATTTACATTGCAATATTGCTTATAAGTTACATTGTAATTCTCTAGAGTAGGTACGTACACTTATAATCAATGTATTGTGTTTCATTTTACAATAGGAATACAGGATGTTCTTTTTCTTAACCAGATTTACGCTTTGTATTGTTTAGTCTTATTTATAATAAGTTTTAACAGTTCACTGGAATAAAGATATTTATATTAATTTGCTGGTTTTTTATTATTTCACTTTGTTATTTTTACTCACTTTAATTTTTATTTTTTTACACACTTGTTATGTTTTTCACGTCACTTACACTATATTATGTCGTGGTTGTGCTTGCTGGGCCAATGGTAAACTAGTGGTACTGTGCCATACTGCCATTTCTTTTCGTAGCATTTTTCTAGTACCTTGCTTGCATTTCTTATACACCATGTATAGTATGTACATGCTAAGTACTGCTGCTATCATTATTATTATTATGCCATATTTTTCAAAAGTTTGCTCTAAATGCGAATTGCTCGCACTATTCGCTCCGTTTTGGGCGATGATTACTTCTTCTGTTTTTTTCTCAATACTATATGTTTTTCCCATATTGATGAGTAATGAACACTGATTTATTCACTAATTTAGTTTGCTTCACAGTAATGTTGAATGCTGTCTTGTGTTTTATGCAGTGGCATTCCAATAATATTTTCCGTTGGCTCAACAAAATAATTGACTTGCACACGACTCACATTGTTTCTTACGACGCTAAGTCTAGTCAACACTTTTTACATACTACTTATATTACCCATGTTTGCTTTACATTTTTTTGAAAAGGCAAACGTTATAGGCTTGTGGTCCGTAAAGATAATTAATTGACGACCTTCAAATAGGCTTTTAAAATGTTCTACAGCTAAAAATATAGCAAGTAACTCTCTGTCATAAGTGCTATAGTTTTTTTGTGTTTCAGTTAACTTTCTTGAGAAATATCCCAATGGGTACCATTTCCCATGAATACACTGTTGCAATACAGCTCCAATGCAATTATTTGACGCGTCTGCAAATAGTGCATGTGGCGCGTTAGTTACTGGAAACGATAACGTGACTGCCTGTGTGAGACTGTTTTTACATTTTAAGAATGCTTGTTCAGCATCCGGTGTCCAATGTATGAGTGTTTTGTCGTTCTTTTTAGCTTTATGAATGTACTTATTTAATGTTTCCAAATATTCAATTGCTTTAGGTAAATGACTACGGTAAAAGTTTACCATGCCTAAAAATTTTCTTAATTCACTGACATTTTGCGGTTTTGGATAATTGACAATTGCCTGTATTTTATCTTCTAAGGGTTTGATGCCTGATGTACTTACTTGGTAGCCTAGGAACTCTATACTTGTTGCATTAAAAGTGCATTTTTCTAAATTAATTGTAATTCAAAATTCGCATAAACGTTGAAATACCTGCTCTAAATGTTCGTTATGTTGTTCTGAGTTAATTGAACTTATTAAAATATCATCAGAATAGCAATATAGGAAGTCTAAGCCTGACAATACGGTGTTTGTCATAAAACGCTGAAAAGTTTGAGCAGCATTTTTTAAACCAAATGTCATGCGTTCAAATTCATACAACCCAAATGGTGTCGTGATCGCGGTTTTGCAAATATCATCTGGATTAATTAAAATATTATGATAGGCTTTTTTTATATCTATTTTCGAAAATATTGTTTTATTCGCTAGTAGATATGTAAAATCCTGTACTCTAGGTATTGGATATCTATCAGGTTTAGTTACAGCATTTAAAGCTCGGTAGTCGCCACAAGGACGAACTTGCCCTCCTTTTTTAGGTACTAAATGTAGGGGACTAGCCCACTCCGATTTAGATGGCCTGCATATGCCTGCCTCTAACATATTTTTAAACTCTTCTTTGGCAATTTTATATCTCTCTGGCGCTAAAGGTCTAGGTTTGCAAAATATAGGCGGTCCCGTAGTATCAATGTAATGATAAACTGTGTGTTTGGGTGTCTCTTTGAATGACATAGGTTTAAGAATATCTGGATATTTTTTTATTATATCATACATCGGATGGTTTTTTTGTAACGCAGAAATCGCTGGTTCACATTGACTTACGATCGTTCCACGTACTGCCAAATTAGTAATATTATCTTTTAAACATTGACCATTAATATCTACAATTAACATAAAATGATTTAGAAAATCTACGCCTAGTATTGGTTGCTTTACGTCACAAACGACGAAAGTCCATCTAAAAGGTCTCCTTAATTTTAAGTCTAATATTAGTGTCTTTGTTCCATAAGTTTTAATTTCTGTTCCGTTTGCAGCAAATAGTTTAAAATCAGAATTTAAATCTAATTCGCTTTTTTTCTTTACTAACACTTTAGGTAACACAGAAATACATGCTCCTGAATCTATCAAGAATTTAATGTTAAGTTTTCTATCACTTACTATTAGGCGGTGATCCTTAACTGTCAAACTTTCCGCCACCGGTTGCAGTTCTGCTAGTTTTCCGACTTCAGTGGGGAGTTCTTCGTTTTCCAGTTGCACGGGTTGGTGCATTTCCTCGCTTTTTGTCCATACCTCCAGTGATACGAACACAGCCAATCTGCATTCTCGGATGTCCTGCGTGGTCTTGACCTTGAGCGGCTACGTGAGAAGTTTCTATGTCCACCTCTGCCTCTGTATCTTCCTCTTCCTCTGTCCATTTAATTTATTTTCAGGTTTATCTTCGCTATTTCTGCCATGATGGTTGCTACGTCGAATGTGGTCGTGGACTTCGCATCACCACGCGCTATTTCATTGACTTGGGCGGTCTGGTTGGATTCCATGATTTTGTCTGCTATTATTGCCATTTCTTCTAGGTCCTTTGTAGGTGTGACGGTGAGTACTGCTCTAACTGCCGACGGTAAGTGACCTTGCCATAATATTTTTAATTTGCTAGATTCATTTTATCACGCGATGTGTGTACGTGTAACTCGGATTCCCGCGTGCGCTTGTTTCGAGATCGGGGTCACCACTGTTAGGGCTACCTACTGGGATGGTAATCAAAGGCTCGAGAGTCAAATGCCAACTGGCTTATATTTCTTAATAAGCTTACATTTATAAAGTGTTAGTGTGTCTGTGTGCGTGTGTGAGTATGTATGTGTGTATATGTGTCCCCACATTTACATTACTTTGATTTGATTCGCACATAAGAACTAAGTAACTGCTGCAGGTACTGATCGCGACGATAGGTCGTAATGAGAGCAAACGAAAGGAGTGGACTGTATAAACATGTATATTGTAAATTAAAAGGAAAATAGAAGCTGTGTCGGTTAATAAGTTAACAAGAATGACAACAACGGACGACAGTAAAATGCGTGAGCGCAGCCGTGCTTGAAGGCGCGCAACAGCTGACTCGTGTGTCGCGGAGGTCAGCGCCCGGCCGTACGGCCGTCTTGCTCGTCGCTGCCCCCGCACCCCTCGTTCACTGCCGCCAGCGCGCGGCGATGTTGAGGGAGGCTGGTCTCAACATACTCCCTCCGTTGAAGAGTCTTCAACAGTGGTGGCGACTGGCAGCGGGCAGATGGTGTTAAAGGCGCGCCGGATGACACCCTTTCTTCTGAGGATATCGGCGACCCTCGCAACGCCGTCTCTGCCTGGGAGAACAAGTGTGATGCGTCCTAGAAGCCACATAAGAGGATGTAAGTTTTTTTCTTTTATGACGACCAATGTTCCTTCCTTGAGCTCGCCAGACGACCGGCACCATTTGGTTCTCTCCTGTAGCCACAGAACGTACTCATGGGAGAAGCGAGCCCAGAAATGTTGCTTCAAATGTTCAATGCGGCGAAACCGCTGTAAGCTGTCGATGTTTGCGTTCTGGATCTGTGGATGAGGCAGCATGACTAGAGAACGGCCAACGAGGAAGTGTGCCGGGGTTAAAGGAGCGAGGTCGGAAAGGTCGTTGGACAGTGGAGTTAAGGGCCTTGAGTTCAAGATAGCCTCAACTTGAATTAGGCAGGTGGCCATCTCCTCAAATGTTAGGTTTGTTAAACCCAAAGTGCGTCGCAGATGATGCTTGGTGGATTTAACTGCAGACTCCCATAGGCCTCCGAAATGTGGAGTATATGCAGGTATGAAGGAAAAGTTTATGCCAGGGTCGATGTTGTTTAATTGTAAGTCTTGTAAAAGCAGGCTGCTTTTACAAGACTTACAATTAAACAACTAATTGAAAGCGCCGACAAAGGTCGTACCGTTGTCGGAAAAGATGTTACGGGGTTTTCCTCTTCGAGCAATAAAGCGGTTTAGAGCAGCTAAGAAGGCTTCTTTAGTAAGGTCCGACACAAGCTCGAGGTGGATGGCTCTCGTAGCTAGACAAACAAACACACAAATGAAGCATTTTATGAGCCTACATCTTCTACCTTTCCGGTCAGCTATCATGATGGGACCGGCGTAGTCTACCCCTGTATCTAAAAATGGAAATTCTAAATGTAGACGCTGCTCTGGGAGATTACCCATGATAGGTTGAATAGTGCTGGCCTTGACCCTGCAACATTTTACACATTGATGTGTGATCTTTTTAGCCAGATTCCTACCTCAATATTTACAATGTCCTAATTTGCATTTGGAGATGTCATGACCTGGACGAAGCCAATTCATACATACATTTGAACCCTGAGCCTTTTTAATACGAGCCTGTACTGAGAGACTTTTAAACTGCTCACATGCAAAAATAAAATGATTTTGATGACACATGGGACATGACAAGGGTTTTAACGATCTCTCAGGTAGCACAGAACTGCTCTTTGGTTTAGTCGCAGTTGTGGTTTCATTCTTAGCTGTTGCTATAGGCTTAGACTCCTCAAGTGTCTCCAGTAAGTCAGCTCTGCTACTGATGAAGTTAGTGAATGCAGATAATGTAGGAGGTTCGGAAAAAGAGTTTCTGTGCTCTTCCCACTGACGATTTGTAACGTGGTCGAGTTTACTGGTCATAATGTAAATAATAAGAACATCGACGAAAGTGTTTAGAACTGGTTGCCCAAGAGTTGCCAAAGCTCTAAGATTTTTATTTGTTGTGTCAATTATGTAACGTAGCGACTTACTTGGCCCTATCTATACGCTGAACATTAAAAAGTGCTTGCACATGATTGTTGACAAGCAATCTTTTGTTGTCATACCTCTCACAGAGTAACTTCCAGGCAGCGTCGTAGTTTTCTGACCTGAAGTCAAGGTTATCAACAACAAGAGAAGCACTACCCTTTAAGGAAGCACGCAGATAGTGTAATTTATTGATTTTATCTAATGTTTTGTTGTTCTGTACTATAGAAACAAAGGTATCTCTAAATTCCAGCCAATCATGATAGCTGCCAGAAAACTTGGGTAAATCAATTTTTGGTAAACGAATTGAATTGTGTTTGTGTATACTAGTAATACAAGATTCAACCTCGGTTGCGGAGTCCCCCTCAAGAAGCTTCCGAGCGCCGCTGATCAGCTGGCGAGCCGAAGCCACCAAACTGTAGTACAGCTTCTCAAACTCCTCGCGTTCCGCATATTGCTCGCTGGGGTCATCCACCAATGCCTCCAATTCATCCTGTAATGCATCATATTTCTCATACAAGCTTTCAAATATATTAAGTCGATATTCGATTTCGATGACTTGTACCTCACTCAACTTTTCGCAAGACTTAGAAATATTTAAAAGAGAAGTAAATTGTGTAAGCTTAGCTTTAATTGAAGCTCGCTTCTTAATATAGCCTTTCATGTCAGCCATGACTATGAAAACTTAGCAGAAGCAGCAAGAAAGAGAAGATAAAAAAAGAAGTCGTTATTTTACAGTTACTGACAATAAACGATTAGCAATAAGTTGCGAAGTAGGCACGCGAGCTGTAAGCAGTAGGAAATGAGATTGCTTTTACAAAAGCGTCAGGCGTTTCCGATCGAAACGGCTGAGTAATGCTAAACAAAATGATGCAATAGTAACACAAAAACTAAACTCAATTAAATTCAACTAAATGGAACGATTAAAATTATATCGATTGTAAATGGCAATAAATGTGATTTTGAAATAAAAAATGGCATAAAATAATGGAATTATTGACACACTGAACAAGTAACTATTGTCAAAATACTTAAGTAACTATTGTGTTTTAAACAAAAGAAACTGTTTAAACAAGCTGTAGGCTGAAAATCATGTGGGATTACTAACTGAATTGTAACTACATAAGTACAATTAGTTGAAAAAGATTTTGGATAGGCAAAATGTTGGAACAAAGGAATTGGATCGTTCTCACGGTTTTATGCTGTCAACCTCTGACGATTAGCTGACGAACTGTGCCTTCTTGTCCCGAAGTCTCGACGATCTTTTCTTGCGCCGCCCGTTGGTTTGAACTCGATGAAGACGGCTGATGCCGTATCGACGTTCACGACGACCAAATGCAGATGCTGTCAACCTCTGACGATTAGCTGACGAACTGTGCCTTCTTGTCCCGAAGTCTCGACGATCTTTTCTTGCGCCGCCCGTTGGTTTGAACTCGATGAAGACGGCTGATGCCGTATCGACGTTCACGACGACCAAATGCAGACGATGACGCGTAGAAAACGAAGACCTCTTGTGAAACTTGAACCCGAAGATGAAGTCCTTTGTTCTCCAACCGACGAACCGTTGCTTTTTCAATTTCGAAGATTTCCGTTTTTTCTTTACCGGTTCAAACGTTTCCGGCTCGAAGGACCAATGATCGCGACGATAGGTCGTAATGAGAGCAAACGAAAGGAGTGGACTGTATAAACATGTATATTGTAAATTAAAAGGAAAATAGAAGCTGTGTCGGTTAATAAGTTAACAAGAATAACAACGGACGACAGTAAAATGCGTGAGCGCAGCCGTGCTTGAAGGCGCGCAACAGCTGACTCGTGTGTCGCGGAGGTCAGCGCCCGGCCGTGCGGCCGTCTTGCTCGTCGCTGCCCCCGCACCCCTCGTTCACTGCCGCCAGCGCGCGGCGATGTTGAGGGAGGCTGGTCTCAACAGGTACCGACCGGAAAAAACCGGTTGGCCCGCGCGCAATCAAGATAAAAAAATACGCACTCAATAAGCTTAAATACCGATTAATCCCCATTTTAATACATATTAAGAAAATCTTGTTTTAAAAATGTACTGCTTTCTAAACAGAGAAGGGATAATTTTGATAACGTCGTGATTTTGAGCACGTTTTGACTACCTAAATACGTCCAACGTCTAGTGGTTGAAGCTTTGCTGTTGCATGTGGATAGAGGGTTAAAATAGTTACTCCTGAATATTTTGCAAGTTCAAGAGCTTCAATTGACAGATGGCTTTCGTGGTTATCCATTATCAACAGGGCGGAACTTTCTTCGGAGGCTGATACATGCTTGATAAAATGTTTCATGACATCCACGAATATTTCGGCATTCATCCAGTCAGTAGCTGCAGCCAAAACTAATGTACCCGGTGGTGCGTCTTGTAACACGTGTGGTTGAATTTTTTTTCTTG
Organism: Tiliacea aurago; assembly: GCA_948098905.1. NCBI lineage: Eukaryota > Metazoa > Arthropoda > Insecta > Lepidoptera > Noctuidae > Tiliacea > Tiliacea aurago. The sequence goes on from OX402589.1 coordinate 6,298,165, forward strand.
GAAATACCATAGCCGGTGGCAAGGCTTGCCCGATCGCAGTGACAATGCAACAAGTTGTGACCAAGTACCCCTCTCGCCACTTGTAACCTTTGCTACATTCGTGCCCGTCCGAGCTAATACTTTCCCTGGTCCTTGTACAGTGGTGGTAGAAGTTTTGTCCAAATTATATAACAAACTGCCATCTGCAAAGCTTGTGTGCTTTTCCATAGCAGATTTCAATTTATTAAAGTTGCTCTGGCCAAGCTGCAGGCATCAGGTTTCCGCAAAGATATTGCTTGATGTCTTTTCCTGAAAGACCGTAGCCATTCGAAAGTGCCTTTCCATAGCAGATTTCAAATTGCCGTAAAAGAACCCAATGTTGTGCTTATTAAAAGCAGTTGCTCTGGCCAAGCTGCAGGCATCAGGTTTCCGCAAAGAAATTGCTTGATGTCTTTTCCTGAATGACCGTAGCCATTCGAAACCAGCCATTTCTGCATCGACCTATGATTGCGGTATTTATTTGTTATTTGCTTTAGCCATTTGGTATGCAACACGTCGGCAGTCTGTTGAGGTGAGACCGTAAAATTGTTGAGCACAATATTCAATATACTCTACTAAGCTTTCCTCTTCCTCTGTTGTGAAAATCTTATTAACTTCGTAGTTCGGTGTTAACCGTAATGTTCCTCCTGCATTTGCTTTGCTTCTCTCCACATAATAATCTTACAGTCTCATTTAAGCTGAATCTCCTCACTTTCACACGACCGTCGTGAGCGCAAGCTCGCCACCAACTGGGGAGCGGGGCGGGTATCCGCTTTGCAGTCTATGTCGCTTGGTAGAACGAATTAGCAACGTCGCATTTATCAAATATAGGCATGGCTCAAACTCAAAACATTTATTTCAATTTAACCTATTACAGGCACTTTTTAATTGTCAAAGAGTCGGGTCAGTTAGTCAGAAAGTTGAAGCTATTTGCCCATTCCAAAACGTAGATCTCTATGGAGAAGAACAGGCAAGAAACTCCAAGGACAATTTTTTAAATCAAGATATTACAAAATCCTGGGTACATTATTCTTGTTGCTTCTGTATGTGAGAACAATGTAAAAAATTAAATTACTTATTTAAAAAACAATACAAAATATAAGATTAAAATATTACAAATAAGCCCTAACTGGCTACCTGCGTACGAGTGGTTAATACCCCATAAGGATTTGCTGGAGCAAACCTCTGTTTTAAGGGCAGTGCTTGTTGTTGCCAATTCAAATATTACGAACTCTGGCATTATAATTTTCTTTATTAATATTGGTTAATGGATAGGGGTGAAACAAAATATTTGTCAATTTTCTTTTAGATGGCAACTTCTCTGATTTTAAAGGTGAAGCTGTAAAAATCTTCTTTGGCCTATGAAACGGTTGTAATTATTGTGTATAAAGAATATGTTACAACACATTCCCTTCACCTTGCATTTGTTCAACTGCAAATAAAACTACAGCCACATGTTTGCAATGAGCTTCCTTGCCACTGCCAACAGCACATTCACATGTGGTTTCGTCAACGCTGCCATCATTTTGAAGCTTTATATTAACTTCATACTGGAGTGTCTTCATCGAAGCTTTACAGATACCTTTATCTTCTCCCATCGCACAAGATCTCAAAACAAGAAAATATCTTGATTCGTATCATAAGTTTTCTTGCTGAATCTGTAATAAATAAATAAGCAAATTGTAAGATCCATTACGATGACAATATAATAACTACCTACTTAAAATGGTTAAGACATATTTCTTTGACTATTTCATCACATTGAACTTACCTGTTGAAGAATAGATGAATGTGTTCTTTTGTTAAAGGTGGCAATAATGTGACGCTATTTACATCACGAAACATTGCCTCTCCTGGCAATTCCATTTGGGATTCAGGATTATTACAGACTCTGTCGAAGTTGAAATTTCTGTCGTAAGCTTCCAATCTGTGAAGAAAAAATGGTTTCTTTTATATCCTTACATTTTGTAACAAGTAAGCTTACGTCTTGTTTATCATTAGTATCATTAAAAAGCAAAAAGTTAGTGCGTTAAGTTTGTTTTATAACTTATAAAACCATAATATTGTTCATAAGACCGCGCCTGTGTCGCACGCACGGGGCTGAAGTGTGTCTCACTCGCACGCTGAATTGGAGCGTTAATCTCGATATGGTGACATACAGCTAAAAGTTGATAAAATGTTAAATATAATGTACCTTACGACAAGCTCGGCTTTCTTTCGTTGTTGCGATGCTCCTCTTTTTGTCAACTCGGCGATACGGCAGGTAGAATACATTGGGAATCAACAAAAATTGATGACAAAAACACGCAAATACTTAAATAATCATCCACACAATGTACACGTTTTTATCAACATAGTTTGACAGGTAACAAACACACTCCATATAGCGCTTTTTTGTAGCCGTTACAAAACAATTCGACACTATCGCGTCGACACTGATTTATTCTCGAAACATGTTTTGGTCCGTGAGTCGACTTAGTTCTGTCGCTACGACTAAAAATGGGGAACAGTCGACACAGTAACATTTGGTTTTAAAGTTACGTTGCTGTGTGGTAACATTGTTCTTAGTCTGCAACCACTTCTCAGAAATCATTCGTTCGTACATTCATTCTCAGTTTGTTCTGCGACATGAAGTTTCAAAATTAAAAAATAATAAGAAGAAACCATCGGCCATCACTGTTTTGTCAACGTAAGTTTTTATTTATAGATTAATTGGTTTTTATTGTTCAAATATAAATGGGAATAGAAATTCATTGTGTAATTTGTTCAAATAGTTTGAAATGTATTAATGCGCCACCTTTAAATTGCAATTTAACCTGTGTAGTACAATGTAAACAAATGTAAACAATAGTTTTTCTAACAAGTCTTTACATTCCCAGAGCTTGGAAGCCTTTGGTTTAATAGATTGAATACTAACTATATGGTACGGAACCAAAAATTAAACTATAAAACTGGTAAATAATTTAAAAATGTATTTTTATTTTAAGTCACAACTGGTCAAGAAGTTACTAGACTGTGACGACATATGTCGACGTGAAACCAGAAGTAGTTATAAAGTTACCGAATTCACAAAATGGTTTATTGTTTCTAGCGATTCTCAAACGTTCGGAGGCCATATCAAAATGTTTTCTATAGTACTAACTTAAAGAGGGCTCGTCCCACCTTATATCGGTTGTGCCTAGTACATGGGTCAACAAAGACTCTATCCTGTTTTGGCCAAGGACGAGAAAAAACAGTGAACTTGAACTATTAAGAAGAAATGAAAATAGTGTGCCTTCGGAGAACTGGAGGAAATTAAAATGTGTCATAAAAATACAAGGCATAGCTACTTTTGCGGAAGGGCTTAAATTAGAAGAACTGTATTCAAATTTTGAGGATACTGAAGATGAGGAGAGGTAAGTTTTACGTGTTTTATTCAACTTAGCCTCGGCGTGCACTCCACACACAACTTCTTGTTATTATCTAGCATATATTTCACCCATATTATGTCGATTAAAAGCTGGTTCACACGTTCAGTATTATATTACTGGGCAATTTGGAATACGACTGTTGCTGGGGCTAGATTGTCGCGATAACGCGAACTGTCGCGTTCGCGCGCTCTTTGTTGGTGCTGGAGCTACATTGTCGCATTATTGCGAACTATACTTCGCGCTCTCTGTTGCTCAGCGAGACGTCGAGCGGTGTGTGAGAGAGAGCGCGCGTAGTTTAGTTCGCATGAAGAGTGAGAAAGAGAGGTACGAGTCGGTTGGTCGAGTCCGTCAAATGCCGAAGGCCAGTTGAGCTGCGCGCTTCCGCGAGAACGCATGTCCGACACATGACTGACGCCGATAAAGCGGTGTCATTTAGTACGTTTACTAGACTGAGTGTAGACCATTGTTTAATTCTTAGACTCATTACAGGTTAATAAGGCGTAAGTACTTTTACACGTTACAAAGAGCATGTAAAATATAACACATTTTTTTATATAAAATGGTACTTTTAACAGTTTTGTCACTAACTTATAGTGATTTCAAGTTATCTTTTACTTACGCTTTTTTTTAACTAAACTATTATTATTACACTATTGTCTTGCTTATTTATATAAAATTGCATTAGAATCAGTCTTCTCATTTTAGATATTTTTTAATTAGTTTTTTAATGTAGACGAGTATGCTTGACATCAGGTAGGTAGAAAGGAGCGCGGCGCATACGGTAAGTTTACTACGTCTTTACTTACGACGCTTAGTCACAAATTACTAGACTATACATACGCTACTTATGTATATATTCAATTGAATTAATTTATTACAAAGACAGCATAAAGCATTATATTTTATTAGAAAAGTAAAATAAAAAAATTAAAACGACTTACAGACTAGTAAATAATAAGTAAAAATAATAAAGCGTACGTACAAATCGCGTCAAATAACTTTGCCGCTCTGAAGCCATGCTGCGCATGCGCGCTGCCAATGCTACTGTTTTTTAAGTAAGATTAGATATTTGTAGCAGAGCGGCAAAGTTATTTGACGCGAACTGTAGAGTTAGGTATTTCAAGTCAAAATTTCGCTCAGCCACCTTAAACATCCATAACTGTTTTTTTTTTTCATTTTGCCATCTCATGAAATATCTCCTTAAATAATAATTATTTTTACAGATACCAGAAAAATCGTGAAAACAATAGAAAACACCCAGCTGTAAAGTCAATTAAATTTTTTTTTAATAAACTTGAATTCTGATTTTGAAATGATGGAAGAAGATAACGATTATACAGGGTGATTGGAAGATGGGTGCAAAGCTTTAAGGCGAAGATAGTACAGACAATTTAGAACCATTTAAGCCATGGTTGTCTTAGACGAAGTCTTACCAAATATTTTTAACCAAATTTTTAAGTTTTTTTTCGGAAATTCTCAAAATTTAATGTAAACTGCATAATTATGGCCAAATTGAATGATAAATGAATTCATTTTTTATTTATTTAATTAAAGTAATGTGTAAGCAATCAAGCAAAACATGTTTTAGGCTTCTGTGTCATTAGACATTTTTTTTACAGACATTTAAAGCTCAGAAAAAATAAAATTTTTGTACAATACGTCTTTTAAACCTTATTAAAAAAAAAAACGGAGGGTGCTTTTTTTGTTTAAACCTTTTTGAAGACAAGCTTGATAATCGCTCTTTCTTTTGAGGTATCATTTATGCGGATATCTTACAAATTATTGAAATTAGGGCCTACCAACCAATTTGAGGTAGAATTTTTTTTATTTTAGGCAGACTAATTAAAACAACATTTGAATTAAAATTATTTATTTTTCATGTTCAAAATGACGGCCGTGATTCCTAATACAAGCACGGCCCCGTCTTCTAACTTCTTTAGTCGTTATTTTCAACATCATCTCCTGCTTCATTGTCTCAAACGCTGAATTTATTCTTTGTATCAATTCTTCTCTAGTGTTTATTTCTATGTTGTTATACACCAGTTCCTTGGCCCGGCCCCACACGAAAAAGTCCAACGGGGTCAGATCTGGGGAGCGAGCGGGCCAAGGGATGGGTCCATCCCTGCCGATCCAGCTATCAGGAAAGCAATTGTTGAGGTGTTTCCTTACATTTAAAGTCCAATGCGCTGGACAGCCGTCTTGCTGAAAGATGACTGTTCGATCTCTTTCGAAGATCGGGACACCTGATTCCTCTACCAGCAGTGGTAAATCAATTTGCAGAAATTGCAAATAATTTTCGCCATTCAATGGATCAGGCAAAAAGTGGGGCCCAATCAATGTTCTGGCAATTATTCCAGCCCATACATTCACAGAGAATTTCATCTGAAATGACACCTGCTTCTTAAAATGTGGATTGTTGTCTGCGTCAGCCCATTCATGGATGTTGTGAAAGTTTGTAATACCTTCCCTTGAAAATTTACTTTCATCCGTCCACAAGATTGATTTCAGAAACCACGCATCTTCGATGTCTCTGTTGAGGAGGAAACGGCAGAACTGAATTCTTCTTTGAGGATCTTGCTCTACTAGACCTTGCACACTCCTGCCATGGAACGGATACTTATCATTTTGGAGCATTGTATGCCACACCTTCCATTGAGAAATGTTTAAATTTCGAGCTACTGCTCTAGTACTGGTAGTAGGATCCGCTTGAAATGCTGCTAAAATGTCTTCGTCGACGGCAGTTTCGTGTCTGCCCGGGTTGACTCCAGGTTCCACGCGGTGAAACCCATCTTGGGCAAGACGACGAAACGTGTTGTAAAACACTCGGACATTCGGTATCCTGCGATTCGGATAGCGCTCTTGATACATCCGTCGCGCCAAAGATCCATTGCCGTCTGCTCTACCGTACATAAATACGATATCCGCATATTCTTGATTGGAAAAAGTAGCCATAGTCACTTAACAATTAAGAAAAACGGCGTAGGAGCGCACTAAATGTCAACTCAACACAATTAAGTCAAAAATCAACACGTGCAGGAGCGCGAGGCTACGACTGGACACGGTGAAACAAAAAAGTTCAAAACTAACGCAAACAACACGTGCAGGAACGCAAAGGGCTACAACTGAACACGGTAAATTGTGAATCAACACGACAACGTCCACTCACAAGGGCAGTAGTTTGACTAATAAGTAAAAGATGTAACGGCTTCATCACAGACCGACTGACCCTGACTAAAGAAAAACGACTTTGTTGCCTCAGTAACTAAGACCATTTTGCTGTAAAAACCAACTCTTATCGCTTTTTGCTATTCATTGGGCGTTCTACCTGGAAATGCCGTCGCACCGCGCTCGGTGGCCATTGTTTAGAGAATCCCCTCAATGGGTTCCCCTCAATTGGTTCCTGCATGTGCCAAAAATTCTTAGAATTGAACAATGTTATCATTTCGAGCACATAAAGTATTCTTTTAAGCAAAAATTTTGTGTTTTGTTAGACTGCCTAAAATTTAAAATTTCTCCCTCGAATTGGTTTGTAGGTCCTAATTTCAATAATTTGTAAGATATCCGCATAAATGATACCTCAAAAGAAAGAGCGATTATCAAGCATGTCTTCAAAAAGGTTTGAACAAAAAAATCACCCTCCGTTTTTTTTTTAAAATAAGGTTTAAAAGACGTATTGTACAAATTTTTTATTTTTTCTGAGCTTTAAATATCTGTAAAAAAAATGTCTAATGACACAGAAGCCTAAAACATGTTTTGCTTGGTTGCTTACACATTACTTTAATTAAATAAATAAAAAAATAATTCATTTATCATTCAATTTGGCCATAATTATGCAGTTTACATTAAATTTTGAGAATTTCCGAAAAAAAAACTTAAAAATTTGGTTAAAAAAATTTGGTAAGACTTCGTCTAAGACAACCATGGCTTAAATGGTTCTAAATTGTCTATACTATCTTCACCTTAAAGCTTTGCACCCATCTTCCAATCACCCTGTATTACGAACAAAACAACAATGAATGAAAATGACTCAAATAAATATTTAAATCATGCCAGTACCAGTTATAACAATACTATTCATGATACCGAAGCGATTGAAACTGATGCTTCTAAACAAAAAACAACGAATGAGAATTTTACAACAATTCCCGAAACTGAGAATCAAAATGGTGAAAATTTCGTCAGTTTGAGCTTGAATGAATTAAATCAAATCATAGCAGAGTCCAGTGGGTTACAAGCCGAAAACAAAATTCTCAAAGAATCAATTCTAAAGTTCCAAAATCGTAAGTGATTCTTATTATGTGGTGAAAATTAGGATCTTTTTTATTCGTAGGTGCGTTTTGCAAATAATATCACTAGACTAGACTAGAAAGAATATGACTAGACTAGACTAGAAAGAATATGACTAGACTAGACTAGAAAGAATATGACTAGACCAAACTACTAAAAATATTAAAATTATTTGTATTTAAAGAAGAAACTGAGAGAGGCTTTAAAACAACTCGACAAATTATATGATATTTTGAAACGTAAACCATCTGATATTGAGACTGCAGGTACTTCCATACCTATCAAGTTTGATGAGGAAATAGCTCAGAGGAATATTGAATTTCCAATTAATTGTATAAACAAATTAGAATTACTAGAAGATCAACTTATTGACACAGAATTCGAAAAACTTTTGGTAAGTATGAATATTGTTATTTTATTAAACTATAAAATATTTATTATGGTTGTTTTTTATTCCCCGAACTTTTTATTATTTAAAAAGATAAACAGATAAATGTATTTTCTTTATTTCTCTTTTTTATTATATTTCAGGTCAAACAATTTTCTAGAATATGCGGTACGAGTGGAACGTTAAAAATATCAAAGATTGGATTACAGTTAACGAGATGTTTATTCACAGACGAACTCCTTTACCAGTTAACCTGGAAAGGCATTAAAGGCTGTCCTAAAGTACCCTTTATAAACTACATCAAAATAAGAAATCTGTTTTTTAAAATTATACATTTGGCTGACAGCTGTTGCTCTGCAAAGGATTCTGACGCATTTTTGCAGAACAGTGCGATAAAACATAGTGGCCAGCGCATTAAACGAAAATCGTAAGCGAACAACAATATACTTATTTTCTTTTTTATTTACATCTGCATTATTTTACTCCAACAAAGGAGTAATTAAGTGGTGGGTACCTACTTTCTGTAAAACTTTTGTTATTTTGCTGAAAAATCTTTCCATACGTTGTGTACAGCTAATGAATAGGGGCTAGAGTCCTACTTGAAGCAGCTTTACATGCTCTTAACTGATTTCTCGGGCTACCTTGACGCCTCGCCCTTATCTACAGTGCGCGGCATAAAATATTGTTTTAAAACGTCCTGTTTTGCTTTTAGTTCTGAAGTGAAAATAATTAACCTAAAAAAAAAGAAAATTGAAACTGGGACTGCTACTGATAATGAGGATCCTTCTCCAATTTACAATTTAAAAACTATATACGTACATAGTTCAGATAAACAAGATGAGACAAATGAAATAATGCTGGACGGGTTCCATGGGTTAGTTGACAAGGAAAATAAAATCGGTATGTTACTTAGAGAACAACGCCATTTATTTTATCTTATTATTTTTAATTAAAATCAATTAAGTCTAAGGTCATTGTACATTTTAACAGATGATACGCCAGACACAGAAAATCCTTCCACTAAAGCATCGAAGACAGTGACAGTACTCTCTGATGTAAAGATAAACAACAAGATGGTCGATTTAAAACATGAGACTAAAATGATGAATGTAAGTTCTGACGATCTACTTCTGTCCCCAGTTTTCAAAAAAAAATCGGAGTGCCACAAAAGTACAAACTGCGATTCATTTAAGATTCATTCAGACATTTATTTAAGATTTTATTCTTAATTTAAGTTAAAGTTTATAACGGTGAAAGGTATAATTCAATCGTATGCAGAAGACAGTCAGCTGCAGCAAAGGCTGACGCCATCACAAATTTTACCGAAATTTTTTTGTTGTTCCCTTTGTCAGATGAAAGTACCCATTAACAACTTTTTGTATCGAACTTTTTGTACTTTCAACACAAAAAAAAGTCTGCTGTCCCATACATTTTGGTGTACTTAGTAGGTATTAGAATTTTGTATGGAACAGCAGATTTTTTTTGATGTAGAATAGTGGGTTCCATACAAAAAGTTGTTCATATTCATAGGTACCTACTTTCATTTGGGCTGGCGAAGGGAACAAAATAACAAAAATTTCTCAGTGTATACCTATTACCTATATAACTGACAGTTTTGGAAGTGTTTTTAACTGAAGAATTACATTTGCATGTTTTTATTTTTTGATAATTTGTGTTAATTTTTTTTAAATAATTTACTGATTGTTTGAGAATGATACATTTTTATAATGTTTTTATTTGTTTATTTTCTTTCTTAATGTTGTCAATACTGGAATAAACACCATTTGAGAGTTACAAACCATAGATGTAAGTTTACATTTGACATCATCTAAATTGTATTTTTTTAATTCTTCCAGTTCGTAAGGAAGCAATGTTGCATAAATATTTATATAGGAAGAATTAAACGGTCGTTCAAAAAAATTACATTTGTTTTTTATATTCCTTCCGACGATTTTTATGTTTCCCTGATCAAAAGTTGCGAATTTCATTTCTACGATATTATTATTGTAAGTTAAAAACCATTTATCTTTAATGTATTTTGACAGCTGGTTATTCTCACTCATTTTGACTGTAGTAAATACTTTTTCACCTGTATCCAACAAACTTTCGTATTTGACAAGACGATATATCCGTTGGGATTTGTGGTCCTTGAAATGTAGCTGTGACAATTCCTGTATACGATTCGCTACTTGCGCCAAGGGTTGGTCGCCCTTTCGTAAAAGGTTTTTAATTCGAAACAACATACTTTCAAATGGATAGGCACTTAAAGAAGGTAGAGTGCTGAACCTTAACACATCATTTACAATATGACAAAGATTATGAATATTACTGCTCACAGAGTCATGACCGTAAATTTCTGCGAATTTTTCGATGTAATCAACGAAAAGTTTTTCAGCTATGTGCCGGTAAGATATATAAACATCAGAATAACAAATAGTGGTGGCACAGAACAATGTTAAAAAATGTTGATATACTTCAAATGATAAGTGTTCTTTTAGCACTACTGGACCAAAGTATAACAAAAAGTTTTTAAATTTAGCTCCTTTCCAAAAGTGAAGAGTATCTAATTCTCTTAGTCTTCCTTGTTGTATTTCAGATGGAGTCGTTGATTTTATTTCCATTAGTTTTCTTGAAAGATCCTGAATTTCCCTTGCCGACCACTTTGTTTGGAAATAAAACTGCCATTAGTCCATCCCAGTAAACATCTCTTCATTACACCCAAATCTAACAAATGAAGAGCATCTGCAATCGTAAAATCATTAACAAGATCTATGGGTAAATCTTCGATTGGGCTTTTTTCTATGTGGTGATCAGGATCTAATCGATTTCTAAATGAATGTTCAGTACGCAAAGGCATGTCCGTTCTGGGAAAACTCATATGCCGACCTCTTCTATCGTATTCTCCGATTACTGTACATTTCATACATCCGTGGTAACTGTTAAACCCCACAGTACCTGAAATGAAAAATATCACGAAATATATACATTATATTTTAAACGCACGGAGGTACGGTAAACTACTTATATTACAAAAAAATCTATACTAAGATTATAAATGCGAAAGTAACTCTGTCTGTCTGTCTGTCTCTGTTACCTGTTCGTGCCTAAACTGTTGAACATATTTCGATAAAATTTAGCAAGAAGATAGAATGTATCCTGAGGAAGGACATAGGCTACATTTTGCCGCGACAACAATAGCCGCGGACGGACAGGTGGTTATGAGTATAATTATATACGACATGCTCAAACTGACATGCTGAGATGGCCCGTAGATGTAGCTACAGCAGCTGTTAGGCATTACTGTGTACAGCAGAAGAAAATCAAATAGGTAGGCAGTAGGTATTTTAATTAAATGGATGTTTAATAAATATTATTTAATTATATATTTTATATTGCACTCACCTTTTATAAAGCACCTCGCAGGTGTATCACATATGAAGCAACGAATTTTGATAGTAACGATTTGCCTTTGAATGAGTAATCCATCTTGAAGTAACTTTAACAGCTCGTTTACAAATGGACGCAAAAATAATTCCAAACCCGGTTTTGTGCTTTCGAAAAATATTGCTATAACTAATGGAGCAACATCCATGCCGTCTATTTTACACAAAATTGGCCAAAATTCATTTTTTGTGCTTTTGGCTATTGGCAAGCCGTCTATGTTGAAAGACAAAAATATGCATGTCGGCAACTCTGAGGTCATTTGTAACATAAGACAATTCTCTATGCCATTATACCAATACTTCCCATTTCCCATTGGTACTATATTATTAAATTTTGGCGTTTTTAATAGACTTCTACTGTCTTTTGGTAAGAAATTTTTGAAATCTGTGTTTGAATTGTCTCGCAATATACTAAGTAATTCGTTTAAGCCATTTTGAGGAATCTGGTACTTTAATGCCCATTGTTGAATTTGGTCTCTTATATTTATAGCATGTATTTCACTGTCAGAATTAGACGATTCATAGCCAAGTGTCACGTCACATTCTTCAGCGTCTGCGGCGAAACTGCTGGTATCCAACCCCTCACTGACATCACATGTATTAGGAGAGATCTCAACTGTATCTAATTTCGCGATTGACACTTCGGAACTTGGTCCACTGGTACCAGGCATTTCGGAAGTCTTTTCAACATTTTTAAATGAAGACGATGCATGTGGTGTATTGCCTGGAAGATACAATTCTGAATTATAATGCTGACCTAACAGAAGTTATTAATTAAAATACCCACCAAAATTTTATTTCAAAGAAAACAAATCATAAAATGCTTATGTAACGTGCGCTCTATTACTTGGCTTCTATTATTTTTGTCAAATGATTATAAATTATGATCAATGAACAAAAATATTCCTAGAGAAGGACTTATTTGATCTTATAGGCTGTGAGCAAAAATATTTCATATAGATAACCACTCAGTTTAGCACTTTCTTACAAGGAAAAAATAATGGCAATAATTAATTTTAACACAATTTATACTTATTCTGTTAATTATTTGAAAAATGATGATACTTGGAGATAGATTTTGTGGAACCAATAATTTGTTTACTTTTCTGTAGAAAGTCGATGTGAGACGGAATCGTTTTGGCTTTTTACTCGACATTTTGAACTGCAATCATTTGAACACTTGTCGAAACAGTTTGAGAAACAGTGTCATAAGATGACTTTTTTATTTACATTTTAGCAATATATTGTTCAGTATCAATGACGTAACATTACGACACGTCGTGTAAATATAAATTTTAATTTATTATTCTAGTAACATGGTGACCACACCGCTACTACACATTCTTTGCTCGATTGTACACATGTTACAAACTGAACACTATCCGCCTTATTACAAAACAAGATTTATATTTTGACATGACTTAAACCATGGAGCTAGTTTTTGTAATAAGAACGTAACAGTGATTGAAATACCGTTCTTTATACAAAACTGAAAACTTAGTTCGGTACTAAGTTGTCAGTTTTGTGTTTAGGAACTTTACCATTGTCGGAATAAAGTTCGAAATTCAATAATGGCCCCATGTTTTAAACCTGGGTCTGAAGATAAACCTTCTTTTGGAATAAGGTGGTTTGTGTTTAAAAATAAGTCTACACAAATGATACGTAACGTGTGAACACAAAGACTACATATAGTTACTGAAATGTTTTCCGGTCAAATTATGTGCGAATTTTTACCACACATAGAGACCAAGCCCCACACACAGTCACCATGTTTCGTAGCAGTTACGAAACTGTGACAACTTGTAACTACTTTGAAGATTCTGTGACCGAAAAGTGCTGTATGGGACAGCGCCATCTTTCGGCGAAGCTTCCGGGAATCAACCCCATTGTTGAACGTGCCTACTGTTTTGTGCGATACTTGCGAGCTCGTTTAATGTGAAAAAGTGACACTCTTTTTATTATTTCAAATGCGAGGGTGATTTGTGTACATACAGCTCCATTAAGTGGTTACCCCCCAAAAGACATGTGCGTTCAAATCGTCCGTGATTGGCCCAAGTTGGTTTTTGTATTTTGATTTTATTATAATTAAGGCGGAGATTTCTGAAAATGGTCAAAAATATGATTTTTTAAAACAGTTTATCTCTTAAACCGTAAATAATTTTTCCAAAACAAAAACTATGATATTTTCAAGTCTTTCGTGCATACGGTGATGGAACTCGAAACATAATTAACCATAATTTAATACATCAAAAAAATCTTCAAAGACAACTGAATTATTTTTAAAAGCAGTTTATCCATTCGTTAACAGTTATAATTATAATTAAAAGTATACCATAAAATTGCAAATGCCAAACTGCATCCGGTGATGGATATTTTTTTATTAATTAGTTAATATTTAATTTTATACGATTTTATTTGCATTTTTACGCCTTATAGCGACGATAACCGACTTTAATGATTTTATACTGAAGATCACGTCTAAACGAGTAGTGTTAATGATTTGAAAAAAAAATATGATAAATTAGAACATTTTCTCAACAACTTAATATGTGAATATTTTAGATTATGTTTATATTACATAGTGAAATCTGGGGGCACGGTAGTTCCCCCGCCAAGACGAGCCAAGCGAAGCGCAAGGGCACTACCTACCTTTTCTCGAAGTGTTTCGTCGTTTTTTTGAACCGTCATAGAGTTGGTTTCCGATGTACCAGATAGTTCATATTCTCAGGATATGAAATCAATAATAGACCAATTAAACATACAAAGTCTCAATTGAATAGCTCTAATACTTTAGATTTTATTGATATCTAAAATACACCGATTTCGTCACTGACACACTGATGATCATCAAAATGTTTGGCTACTTTCTGAAGTGCTAGAAAGCTGAAATTTTGTATGTAATCTAAGTTTAGTATACAACCAAGAAAAAAAATCATAAACTTATAATTTTCGCCCCCCATGCCCTAAAATGGGGGAGGTGGAAGTTTGTATGAGACTTCAAAATGTTAGGGTACTTCCTGAAGTGCTAGAAAGCCGAAAAACACTACCGTGCCCCCAGATAAACTTATAACTTTCGCCCCCATCCCCTAAAATGGGGGGGGGGGGTGGAAGTTTGAATAAGACTTTCACCAATTTTATGAATTAGGACATGGAAAACCGGCACTGCTGATGTGCAAGAAATACACCCCAAAAAAAGAAGAAAAAAATAAACACTAAAAAGAACTGAAATCCCACCAAAAACATTTCATGTAAAATGTTGCCAAGACGATCACATAAGGTTTGCCCTGTGAAAAAGATATCAGATCTCATGTAGAGCCAATCTTCTGAATTTACACGGCCTAACTCTACCGACCCTAACTTCACAAATTCTACATATCAGTAAAAATGTATGGCTTGGCTGTTTCGTTACTTACTTCAGAAACTAAATATTCGCATCACCTCCACGACGGTAGTCAATGGAATAATCATTTAATTTACATCTGACATGATTGCAAATATACTTTGTAGAAGAAAAAACCCTTTCGCATTCTACAATATTTGGTGGAATGCATATTAGTACGTCATAGGCCTGACTTAGGTGTATTTGTCTTGGCGTACCTGTATCATATAGAGCCATCTGCATTTTTATTGATGTTTCAAGATCATGATGTCCACAAGTTGCTGAGGATGTGGAAGGCACTGCACACATTTCGTCCTCTATCTTTTCTGCAGCTGTTCTTTTATTGACATATTTGAGATTCTTGAGGCCTCTTCGTTTTGATAACGCTGTTTATCAGAAACGCCAGCGTTAGTTGTCGCAGGTCTTTCATAAAAAAAATAATAATAATGTCAACTATGACTTTGGTGATAACATCATTTCCTACATTTGGGAAGATAGAAGAACACGGTTCCTGGTAGTATTTGTTTGGGTTTTGCCAGTACTTCAGTGTACATACCAGGTCTGTTTGTTGGCGTTCAGCAATCCTTGTTTTTAGAGACTGAAGAAGTCTACCACTGATAAACCTATTAGTCTCTCGTAGTTTGGTAACCATGAACTGAAGGGCTGTCTCCGCAGTTAATAAAGTGGCTTTTCTTCACATATCGCTTTCACAGTAGTTTTGACAATAGTGAGAGACGAAGATAAATCCTGCAAAAGAGCAAGCTCATAGGTGCTGAACATAGTTTTGTCTTTCAAGTCAATCAGTGCTTTAATATTGCATCTTTCAGTAACAAAAATCTCGAAACCATGTCCGCCATGCTGTTCCACCGTGTTTTACAGTCTAATACCAGGCCCGCGCTTTTGTTTTCTTCAAGAACATATTTGTTCAGGATTTCTGTCCTGGTTGGAGATTTCTTGAAAAACTTCACTACTTTTCTTACTTTGTCAATCAGATCTTTGTATTCGATATTGAGATTGGGTTCACTTCTGGAAATCACATACTTTCGGCACGAGGTCATCATTTTGCCTTCACTACAACAATAGTGATTGTGTGACAGACGTTGTGATGACCGAATGCTTGATTATATGAATTATTAATGTCAACAAATAAATTATGTATTCGGTCACCTATTTCAGCAGTATTATATTTGTGATGTTTTATAGCTGAACAAATAACTTTTCTGATGGCAAGAATTCTTTGCGTGGTTAGCATTTTTCTCATACGTAGTGGATATTTTGTATCTTTACCGATGGAAACTAATTTGTTGAACATATTACGCAAGATGTGATTTCTACATTCTATGATATCCACGGTCGAAAGACGTCCACTGTCCAAATTATATCTCTTCTATAATAATTTCTAGACTTACCTTGCATGTTGAGCACAGCGTGGGACGTCTGGGGCTGTGCCAGCTCCTCATCCTCTGCTGCGCGCACGGCATCTTTTAGATTTGCGTAATTCCTAGCTGCAATAATCGTGCTTAACCGTCTATTTCGTAATCCGTCGGCAAACTTTTTTTATAGCCAACTGTTCATTTATGGGCCTTAAAATCTCGTTTGCTTTTTCATTATAATCAGCCTGCGAGATTGTAAGGTTCACAAAAAGGTTTTCAATTTTTTCACCGAATTTCGAAATCGATAATCCTTCTTGGGAAACATGATTTATTTGCGTTATCAAAGAAATTGCTGACTTCTTGGGCAGTAAATACTGTTTTATGTCGTGTATCAACTCACCGCAAGATGCATAGCTAGATTTTAGCTTGAATTTTGCATTCCTAGTCAATCTTGTTTTAAGTACATAAGTTATTAGATGATTTTTGCAATCCTTACTTTTGAGAAAGGTATCATACATCTCTATTCCTTCAATTATTTTTTCAACTGTCTCATCTTTGTCGTCCATTATCGGCACTAAGGTAGCAGCCGTTTTAAAATCAAATGTTTCCGTTTTTACTGGATAATATACCTCCCTTTCTGAACTAGTGTCTGGTAAACTTTGGCTTAACGCTATATTTTGTTTATAAGTTTTAATTTTATCATAATTATACTAACAATATTCTATCTGTTTGACTTTCCTTAATACGTACTGACAAATAATTAGGACTGTTTTCTTGCTCAATTGCTAGTCTTATTATTTGTTTGAATTCCTCATAATATTGTTCTGCTTGCTCTATTTTACTTAGCGTGTTTTCTCTATGTTTTTCTCTCCTTTCACTTCCTAATTTCCTTAAATCTACTTGTATTTTTTCTAATTTCGTGCAGATATTTTCTAAATGCGATTCCATAGGATCCTAATAGCGAAGTCATAATCTTAGTCAACATAATATAAAAAAAAAATCAATACAACATCAAAGACAATTTAAAAATACCAATAAGCTATAGTTGGTATGCTAAGGATATGATATGAAACTCATGTCCGTGGTGCTCCTTTTTTTTTTTCACTCAAAGTTCTTTTTTATTTTTTTATTTATAGAGGATACGCTTGCACTTCACTTTTACACTTTCACTGTACTCACACGTTTTGAAGTCCGATGTCGGCTTCTGCGCCTCCTGTAAACATGGTTCCCCCGGCAGCAGCCCTCCTCGCAGAGAGTCTGGACACCATCCGCCTCAGAAATTCGACGTTAATCTGCCGTTGCATCCACTTTTGCTGGTTACTCTTGTTCCGGCGCCACATCAGGTACAGCACGCCCACTGCTACCGCAGCCAAAAGAATTCCTAAAAGTATGGTATTAATTTACGTGTGTTGTTCCGTTTCCTGGGTTCTGGCATTGTTTTGTCCACTTTGTGTGCGGTTTATTTTGAAAGAAAAGAAAGAAACGAAGAAATCATTTATTTGCTGATAATATAGGTATACATATAAGTTGGAATATTTATTAAGTGTCTCGGTACATTTTACCTTACGGCATGCAAAATATTAGGTTTGAATTAATAATATAGATACAGCTATTACGATTATTATTAGTCATAGTCGAATTGAATAGGTAGTTACAGATCAGACTAAAAAAAATAAAAATTAAATAATGAATTAAATATAAATCTCTCGCAAGTCATACAATCAAGAATATGAGTCATAATGTGTAATGTCAAAAGCTTTATGTAAAAATATTCCAAAACATTAACAATAAACACAATTATTTTTATTTATAGAATTTTGATAATCGGGTAATGTCAATTACAATATAGCAAAAACCATAAAAAAAAATCGCTAATAAATAAATAATAATGTCATTATTATAATCTTAAACATTCGAAATTGCAAAGACAACGTACGTTTATCAATATCATTTTCCTATATAGTTTTGTCATTTATAAAGTCTTGTTTTGTTTTTAAAGTTTTAATTGTGTAATAACATTTCTCCAGCAAGAGACAAAAGATCAAGATAAGATCTGACACTGACCTGCATATTGCAAAAAAAAAATAATTTCGCGGGCTACAGCTACGGATTCAGCTTAAGGCGACGATAACCGACTTTTAATGATTTTATACTGAAGATCACGTCTAAACGAGTAGTGTTAATGATTTGAAAAAAATATGTGATAAATTAGAGCATTTTCTCAATAAATTAATATGTGAATATTTTAGATAGAGCTGCTATATGCAGCTATTAGAGAATTTCTCTTCTTCTTTAATTCGTCAATGGAACATTGAAGAGAAAATGAATTTTTAATTATTTCCCCAGGCGTCATTAACGGCCATTCTGTTTTTATGGGATTTCTTTTGAGGATCCCATATGGTTGATTCAATTTGCAGGAGCTCAATGAACTCCATCACCTTGGTGTTGTTCCAATCCATGATAAATTTAGTTTATACACAGTAGACACCACGAACTATGAAAATGGCGAAACGTCCGTTACCTTCGCAATCGTGTGCGCAACTGATCACACGAATGTGTGGGAGATTACGCGAAACTTCGAGGTTCGCGCGCTTTGATGTCCGTTAAAAAACCGTCACGGCTCGGAAAAGCGCGAATGCAGCGAAAACTTCGCATAATCATTTGCAAATGTCGTCCTACACTTGTGGGTTTGCGTATTCGTGCGAATGTGAGTGACCGGCATTACGAGAATATCGAAGAATGTCTTGTGCTATGTGACGACTAAGCCCTTTTGTTAACACTATAAGACCGTTCTAGTTACAATAAGATAGTAATCACAAATGATTGTATCGTAATTATTACCGAACAGAATTAATCACGTTGCAAGTAAAGGTAAATGGGCATTTTCTTCGAACCTTGCAAGGTTAGGATTGGCTCCGGGGGCCCAATCGTAGGTCACAAGTTAAAAGAAATAGTTTACAGAAAATACAAATAGCAATCTCAGACTTCAGCTGCTCGGGCTCGGGAAACAGGAACGTAATCAGGAACATCAGCCGCCTTCAGGACAGGAACGGGACGGGGCTGTAGCGTCTTCAGATGATTCAGGTACAGGAGGAGGTAATTCTGATAAGGAGAGGAAATGATCTGACGTAAGATAAAGTCTATGGAAACTAGGTGGTGTCCGGGAGTGAGCAAAGTTGAGAGATGATCTTGAGTCACGCTGTTGCAGGAGAGCGGAGGCACTACCTCACGCTCATCAGGAGGAGAATCCTGGCCTCCCTATGTACGAGGCAGTGTTCAGCAGTCACGGTCACTGAATCAACAGCCGGCGCACCAAACGGTGTGTTCCATCTCAAAAACTATAACATTTTTGTTTCTTGACATTTTGAATTGAAATTTTGTATACGTATTCCTGAATACTTATGCTATTGGATAATTAAAACAGTCACTTTAAAATCTACATTTATTTAATACTTAAATCTCAAAAATCAATTTGAAAATTTACATACAAAAATTAAATTAAACAAAGAAGTACAACTGCACGAGTTCAAAGTACCTACACCTTGCAACGCGTCGGACGTTCAGCCAGTAATAGGACTCACCCATCAAGGAGCGCTGTCCACAATTTGACGCATTATTAATTTATTATACACAAAACAAAATGTTTTTTAATACAACGCGTATACTAAAAGATCAATAATTAAATTATCTTTAAATTGGTGAAAGTTTCAGAAAAATACGCTTGGTAGATATTGCGCCATTCTCAGTTTTTTAACCGCGTTAGACATAACTTTACAAATTAATTTCACTATGTAATATAAACATTATCTAAAATATTCACATATTAATTTATTGAGAAAATGCTCTAATTTATCACATATTTTTTTCAAATCATTAACACTACTCGTTTAGACGTGATCTTCAGTATAAAATCATTAAAAGTCGGTTATCGTCGCCTTAAGCTGAATCCGTAGCTGTAGCCCGCGAAATTATTTTTTTTTTGCAATATGCAGGTCAGTGTCAGATCTTATCTTGATCTTTTGTCTCTTGCTGGAGAAATGTTATTACACAATTAAAACTTTAAAAACAAAACAAGACTTTATAAATGACAAAACTATATAGGAAAATGATATTGATAAATGTACGTTGTCTTTGCAATTTCGAATGTTTAAGATTATAATAATGACATTATTATTTATTTATTAGCGATTTTTTTTTATGGTTTTTGCTATATTGTAATTGACATTACCCGATTATCAAAATTCTATAAATAAAAATAATTGTGTTTATTGTTAATGTTTTGGAATATTTTTACATAAAGCTTTTGACATTACACATTATGACTCATATTCTTGATTGTATGACTTGCGAGAGATTTATATTTAATTCATTATTTAATTTTTATTTTTTTTAGTCTGATCTGTAACTACCTATTCAATTCGACTATGACTAATAATAATCGTAATAGCTGTATCTATATTATTAATTCAAACCTAATATTTTGCATGCCGTAAGGTAAAATGTACCGAGACACTTAATAAATATTCCAACTTATATGTATACCTATATTATCAGCAAATAAATGATTTCTTCGTTTCTTTCTTTTCTTTCAAAATATGATTTACGACTATAACATATATACATTTACAGAATTCTAATCATTAGAATCATTCATACATCTCTCTAAGTTAGATTTGTTCCCCAATGTCATGATTTCATGAAAAAGTAATTGGATTGGATCACTCGTTTGACATTTTTGTTTCTAGTTCGAAATCACGCAGGCTTTTTTATTTCCTTGTATTACTGAATAGTTAAGAAATTTAAAAATGTCATTAACTCGCCATTGGCAGCTATCGGCACCTAGGAAACTTGAACTTGAAGATTAAAAAGACGGAAAATATCCTTAAAACACTTTAAAAAAACAATAACTCATAAATACGTAACTTACTTGTAAACTAGAGATTCCGAGCAACACAAAAATGTATAATACTTATATATTCCATTGAAAAACTTGGAAAATATCTTAATCGTTAATTTTTTTTCCCTCTATCGCCATTTAAGCTTCTAGCTCAAAATAGCGCAATAATGTCGGCAGTTTTTTTTTTATTTCTTTGTATTACTGAATAGTTAAGAAATCTAAAAATGTAATTAACTCGATATCGGTGGCAATTGGCAACAAGGAAACCTCAAAAAATTTAATGACAGAAAATTTCCTTACGACATGGCGACACTTAAAATTAAAAAAAAAAAACAACATAAATATACATATAACGTACTTAAAAACTGGAGATCCTGAGCAATACAAAAATGTAAAATACTTCTATATCCTATTGAAGAACTTAGAAAATATCTTAATCTTCAATTAATATTTTATTTCCTCTGTGTCAGACATTTTTGCTTCTAGCTCGAAAAGGCGCAGTAATGACGCAGGTTTTTTTATTTCCTTGTATTACTGAAGGAATCTAAAAATTTCATTAACCTGACATCGGCAACAAGGAAACCTCCACTTGTAAATTAAAAAGACAGAAAATTTTCTTACGACACTCTCATAAATATTTCTCATATAAACATAACGTATTTGTAAACTAGAGACCCTACTTACATATTCTCAGAAAATATCTTAAGTTGAACTTCCGTAATGAGTAATCTAGATAATATGAAATTATCGAAGTTGAAAGTTTGGGTGTAATTTTATATACATAAAACTGTGTTTTTCATCACAGATTGTAAAACAATCAAAACGGATTCAGTAACACTACTTTTGTCCGAACCTTTTTGAGATGGAAAAGAAAGACTGTTTGGTCCCATAGTGCGGCGTGCCGGTGACATCAGAGGCCTCAGAGACCGTGACGAGAGGAGGTAGCGGTAAGGGAGGAGTATAGGCAACCCCCCCGCCTCTTTGGGGGAGGCCTATGTCCAGCTGTGGACGTCTTTCGGCTGAAATGGTGATGATGATGATCTGTTCAAATTGTTTGAACATATTCTGCGAGTTCATTGTTTTGTTATTCATGTTTTCATTGATAATCGCTGCAAACTGTTGATTTTCATATGGTCGACGAGTGACGTTTTCAATTATTTCAAATAGGTACATAAAAGGCACTTTTGAACGTCAAGAATTACAAAAAAAAAAAATAGAAATGATTCTAGTTGCCCCTTCCAAAAGGTAGTTTCGTATGGAGAAGAATGGGCAAGAAACTCCACCGTTACTCTTTTAAAAATGTTTCACAATATTTTGTTTAAGTACATTAATTATATGATTATATGTGAAGACGATGCACCTAGAATAAAATTACTATACCACAATAGGTAAAAATAATTAAAAACGAAGCAATGAAAAATAACTTGATCGATTGTAATATATCTCGTTGGTATAAATAAATAAACTTAATTATGAGATAGATACACAGACAGACAGACAGTCAGTCGGACAACGAAGTAAACCTAGGGTTCCCTTTTTTCCTTTTGAGGTACGGAACCCTAAAAATATAAGGCTTTGTATGTATATACATATTTATTATTATTATAACAAATGACTTACTAATTCCTTGATTGTTGTCTGATGCTATATTGGTCCTAAACTTTACATCATATTTCATGAAGATATTTCTGAAGCACTTCAGCTAGTGTGGTGTGTCAAATAGCGTGACAATTTTGTGATTGCTCACTTCTATGTAGGGATTCTCTACAGAAGCTCCTAATAGACATAGAGCCCTCTTGTTGACTCCATCCAAGTCACAAACTGAAGCGCAAATATTTAGTCCAGCATCAAAGCTACAATTTGAAACCTGAAAGTATTTTAAGGGAGATTAGTGACAAAGTTAAACAATGAGTTAAATAAAATTCAATTTAAACAAGAAATACGGTATGTATTTCTTGTTTAATTTGAATTTTATTTAACTCCATCCTTAATTAAAGCAAATAGTCTGTCAGCTGTGACAAAACCACTTGATAAATAATAAGCCACTGGCTGCTTAACTTGCTTCCTAACTCCAACTACCATAAATACAAGGGAATATGAAGCTACCTGTGGAGATCTACATTGTGTAGCATGGTCTTGGAAACCTTCAATAAAATCCGCCTTGGGGTTGTACCATATTTTTTTTCTTATAGACATTTTGTCCAACAACAATATGTACTCTCGTTCGGATGGCCCAAAGTGTTTTGTTGTGTTTTTCAACACCGTCAATATTGCTTTGTGTGTGCCCACATCTATCTTAAATTTACCTAAGAGGAATATTAATGTGCTGGGTGCCGGTAAACAAATCATTCTCCTCAATAGTTTGTAGCTTGTTGGTGACCTTTTGTAGAGCCTCATTGCTATTATTTTAGCCTCCATGTTCCACCTGCGCCCAGGTTTCTTCCTCTTATAATTCTGCAGTTCTCATTGCAGTAACAGTGCAAATGTTGAACTCACTTTTTTTTATCGAGGATTTCTTTGACTGTTTCATTATTACAAATAACATAAAAATGCTTAATTTTTTAAATATTTTACAGTTTTTTGTAATCTATATACCTTGTTCATGCTACTTTTCAGTTTCCTTATCAGTATTTTGCTTTTCTGATCACCTTCTTGTTTTGTAGACTCGCTCACAAAAAATCCTGAATTGGTCGGAGTGATAATGTTTGCATTATGTTCTCTTAAAAGATCAATCCTGGATGGACCGGCAACAGGTTCAAATATAGCAGGTTAATCTGGCAGATGAGAAATTGTTGTATCCTGAAATTGAAAGGTTGAAATCAAATCAAAGCTTAAATTAAGTCATAGATGATGTAATCCACCTATATGGAAATTGATATGATGTTAAACTGTAGATGTCAAATAAAAATGATAATTAAATTACACTAGCTCTTGTGTACTATTTCTAGTTGGATTGCATCTTTTTGTTAGATAAAAGCTAGCCTATGTTCTTCCTCAAGTAAGCTATCTGCGAAATTTTATAAAAATTGATTCAGTGAAGTTCAGGAAAGTAACAAAACGAACGGACTTACTTTCACAAATATAATGAATGGATAATTGGGATAAACTAGTTATAAAATTTCCCTAACCCTAGACACCTAACGTGCGGACGTACTAGACATGCGCGAAATGTGTCAGTGAAAAGAAATGAATGAAGTATATCTTTTCGCTTAACGAAGTAATCCACTCATTTACTTCAGTACTTCATTTAGTTCAGCAAATCAGAACGATTCGATAACGAGAGACTGAATGATAAGTTACCGCGAATGACGCACTTCTCTAGTTCAGTTTTATACCTATCTTCTATCTCAATTTTCCTTCATACTTTATATAGGCTTAGTTAGGACCATGATATATGAATCTAAGCAAAACTATTTTCATTAAGTAGTATGTTTTCTGTTGAATGTGTATAGTTATACCTTTTTGTATAGGTTGGCGTAAGTATTTGAAAATCGAAATCACAGTTGCTGCGAACGAAAAGATATACTGAACTAAATGAAGTAGAGACACATTTGAATAACTACTGATTGAATGATAAGTTTATTTTGTGAAATGAAGTAGTTCATTTCCTTCAATCGTTCGCGAACTACCCATGTCTAGGACGTACCCCTTTAAACATAACGATACGTTGTTTCAACGTACACTTTTAGGTGTGCATAATATCATCTATTAATATATGATTTCGTTACGTAACGTTAAACAACTATTATTTTAGTAAATAAAACAATTATTTTCTATTTTGTTACAAATATATCATTGATGGATTGTGTCCATCTCATGCGTTGCACACTTCCGCCGGGAGCTGGGCCGTATCAGAGGCCGATGGGCCTCGAGCTCCTAAGACGTCTGACGGCTGGCGTCCTCCCCGTCGACGAGCAGGTGGTGGCGTCGTGGGCGGAGAGAAATACACGTCGCTCGAGCTCGACGCAACTACCGCGGCCAGTGTTGTTACAGCGCTCACCCATTGTGAGCTGGCTGGGTACCGGCGGCGGCGAGGAGGAGCTGAGCGACGAGTCCGGAGGTGGTAGGCGTGCGCGGCGAGCTGCTGATCGTGTGTCAACATTCCGTTTCTTGGTTTTCTTCACATTTTAAATTTTATTTTATTATAGGTTAATTTTGACAGTCGTCTTCTTGCTTTAATTTCGGTATTTTTTTGGTTTTCATGTTTTTGTTGTTTACGTATTTCCAAAGGTTTTAAATGTATTTTTTTAACTTACTGGGACTAAAATGTGGCTGTGGAATTAAATAAATAAAGAAAATATGGGTTGTGAGAAATGTGACGTTTGTTGACACTCATTATTATTATTATATTTTTTCAAGAAAAGTTGTTGCCACAATGCACATGGCGCTCACTCGACTCGGTCGCATCGACACAGACAGCCAACCTATTTAGATCGCCTCATGACGCCCCTGGGATAATACCACGGAGCCCCAGGGCGTCGTGACTCACAGTTAGGGAAGCCCTGAACTAGACTAATGTAAAGTTAACAATTTTAACGGTGTAAACTAAAATGGTAACAACAAAAAACACTTTAATTCCCACCACCGTGCATACTTATTAATAAATTATCCTACCTAAGTATAAAAATCCTATTATTACAGATTAAATAGGTAATATTCGGTAACAGGAAGCAAACATAATTTAGATACAGGTCATAATTTACATAATCGAGTTTTTCGTTTTAATAGTGACCACTCGTACGATCCCGTCATTACTTGGATGCTCTTCCTCTACTAAACCCCAAACCCAACGACACGGAGGAAGACCGTCTTCCTTGACTAAGACCACATTTCCTCTTTTACGAGAGGAAGTTTCCGAGGTCCATCTATGTCTATAAAAGAATTGTCTCAAATATTCCTGAGACCACTAAATTAGAGTTTTCGAAGTTATAATCTGGTGGCGTAACAAGAAGCTCACCGACCAGGAAGTGGCCAGGAGTCAACATTTTCGTATTTTCGGAATTGGTTCCTAATCTAGACAGCGGCCGAGAGTTTAAGCATGCTTCCACTTGAGCTAACATAGTTGCTAGTTCCTCGTAAGTCAGAGTGGAAGTGCCAATTTGTTCTTTCTTTTCTAATGCTTTTATTACCCGACAGCTCCAGAAGGAGGGTTATGTTTTTCAAGTGGATGTATGTATGTATATTTCTTTGGCACGCTCTGTAGGCTAAACGGCTTGATGGATTTTAACATATGAGGTATCGTTTCGTTTCCTTTTAATTGCGGGAGTGACATAGGCTATAAAATTTTAATATTGCATTTGCGAATTCAAATTTTGCATATAATATTCCCTATGTCTGGTTAACCGATAGGTCATACAATATTATCACGCGATGTACTATGGGCGATGACCAATATTGCATTGTTTGTATTCCTCTATGGTTTATAGCAAGTTGTAAAGAGACGAGCCAAACGGTTAGAACATTGCAGATTTTAAATGATTATCAATCAATTATTTATTTATTTATTAAATGCGGTCATAAGAGACTGTCATTAAAATTTTGAGACATTTTGATCTGCATTCACAGATTAAAAAAAAAAAATCTACAGCCAGAAAGAAAATGAGCAATTTTCACTTTTTTTTTATGCCAATAGACCCTAGCTGTTTCTTGTGAGAGAGTTAGACCAACTGAGATTTGATGCATCGGATCTGGTACACTTGCGCAAACGACATTTCTGCTAAAGACACTTGCGCGAACCCACCTGCACAAAAAGATGGTTGTCGTGATTTTTCGTCATGGGTGTCGTTTTTATCGTTTTCGAGGTCTCTGGTAACAATAATAATTTAATAATTATTGAATTGCAATTTTTTTATCATGGGTGTCGTTTTCATGGTTTTCGAGGGCGCTGACGACGATAATGGACTTAAAATCAAAACGCAAGATGGTGCCAAAGAAAAAAACGGAACCCTTCAAGGATCACTTCCATCCGTCCGTCTGTCTGTCTGTCAAGACCCTTTTTCTCAGGAACGCGTAGAGGTATTAATATCAAATACGAAGGTCCCTTAGAGTTCTAAAAAAATCAAGTTTCAAGTCACTGCAATACAAAAATACAGCCATTCATGCGACATATTTTGATGAGATAAATTCATCCCAACTACATAACCCTTCATTGTGCGTTTTCTGACACGCACTGGACCAGTTTTTTTATAATCAATAGACTGGCCATTACAAAAGTCATAAATAGCAAAAGCTTTTCCCATCAAAATCGTTTCTTTGCATAAATGTGGTGGGTACAAAAGATGTATAAAATTCTGTGCAAAGATATAGTCCGCCGTGCACTGATGGCATGCAAATATTTAATGGAAGTTAGTCAGTTAAGCCGTAACATACAATTATGGAGTTTTAACGTTAAGAATTCTATGAAAGAAAGGAGCAAATTAACCTATCCTATCTTGCTAACCTTACTTTGTCGTATAGCTATATATTAACTTACCAATACTTCACAAACGCTTAAAATAAAACAAATGATTAAAAAAAATAAAACAAATTTTTGCAGTCGGTTTTTTTTTGTTTTTTGTTTTAATAATTTGTCTCGCCATTTTAGAGCTGTCATTGGAAGAAAATATTGAGCTTGGACTTCACCAGACTGAATGGTATTAAAGCGTGGCATAACGATTCTGTTTTTTTTTTATAGGCGTATATATTATTCTCGTGGAGATATTTAAACAAAACCGGGCTAGTATACTAGTTGTCATCATATCGATGACGATGTGTACCGAAATAATTCTTAATTAAATTTCAAATAACAGTGCCTCCAACACCTAAATTACAAGGATCTATGATTTTAGTAGTTGCGCCACAGTAAACAATAAAATCAATGATGACGCCTGTTTCCAGATCACACATTACAAACAACTTTATTCCAAACCGATTCCCTTTCTTGGGCAAATATTGTTTTATTGCTAATCGTCCCTTGAAGAGAACAATGGTCTCGGCTATGCATAGATTTTTATAGGGATAATCGTTTCATACTTTTCCTTGGCGTGATTAATGCAAGTGTCGACTTTAGATAGTATGTTAGTCTCTTCACTTCGCCGAGAAAAATGTAACATGTCTAGAATTGTGCAGAAGCGATTTCTAGGCTTAAGTTGAGAAAATATTGGTGATGATAACAAAAGATCTGTCCAGTGCTTTTCTATAGTCAAATGTCGATTTCGAGTCATTAACATTAATATAGCAAAAAATATGTACAAGACCTGGGAGGCTTCAATGTGTTAGGAAATTCATTTGGGTAATGTATGGCGTCACCGTTGTTTATCACCGAGTCCACTGATTTATAATGACTTTCAACTCCTCAAAACGATCTCAAAAGAATTTCATTGATGATTGTGGCTTGGTCGTTTTTTGGTGTTAGGATGGCACGCTCGCACAACATCTGGGTAGATGTTAACTATTAGTTCTTCTACAGTGGTCACAATTGTGCCTAACTCTGTAGGGGGAAATATTTTATTATGCACTTCTGGGTAATAACCATTTCCTATTTTGAGTAAAAGATCTGAAAACTGTCCAGCAGACACATTTCCCCTCAGGTGGACTCTCATATTTTTTGTAAGACTAAGTTTACTGACTGATGGCCACAAATGAGATCGCTTCACACACGCTTTGACTTCATCCGTCGCGTTCCCCTAGGCACTACTGGTAACGTCTGCCAGAAATCACCTGCTAACAATACAGTTACTCCCCCCATTTTACTATTATTATTCCTTATATCTTGTCGTTAGCTATTTAAGGCTTCGAAACCCCCATTAGGAGCCATAGTACTCTCATCAAAAAATTAATTTGGTTTTACGAAGTACTTCGGCTATATTGCTTTGTTTGGGAATATTGCAGAGTGGTAGTTTAAATGTAAAGTGTGCAGTTTTGCCTCCTTCCAGCAGCGTGGCAGCAATTCCAGAAGACGCAATCGCTAAGACGATACCGCGATAGCATCTAATTTGATAAGAAAAGTCTTACTTGTTTCACCAGAAGCATCCAAGAAAAAGATCTCACCCACCCCTGTCTCAAGCAAGGCAAGTATATTCTTATAAATATCGATTTGTTCGTGGGTTAGAGAGCCTTCACTACTGGACACCACTTCTGCTATAGAATCGATGTTGTAACTCGTTTCCCTCAGGTAGTCCCGGTAGTGTAAGCCTTCATACTTTTGAGGCTGAGGCAACCCGTATTGATGTAGGTTTTGTCCTCCTAATGTCAATACAGCTGCTTCTATTGTGACCAGACACTGATTATAGATTTCATCTGCTAGTTGATTTATATTGCCTGAAAGTCTCTCCACTTGCCGTTTGTAATCTTCTGATAGACTATCCCTGTATTTTTCCCGAAGACTAAGTGGTATTGAAACCTGACAGAATGCCAGCATTATAGGGAAAAGTTCGCGCATTTTAAACTTATATTCACATAAGGCTGCTTCCTCTAGGGTAGAATCCCAATGTGTGTCGTCCTCCAGCAAGCCAAGTGTCATGCAAGCTAATTGAAAAGTTGGATGGAGGACGCCGTTTACGGTTTTCAAATCGTCGTAGGATGATGGACTTCGTGCAGAAGTAAGCGAAGATAGTAACACTCGGTGTTGTTCGGGTAAACCGTGTACACTCTACCTAGAGCGTGTTCTTTCTTAATTTCTGACCAGCCATCAACAGGGATAAAAAACCATTTATTTTGTTTGTGATCATAAAATACAAGTTGTGATAAGAAATATGGTAAGGGCAGGAGGATGATGATTAGGCTGTCTACTATCTCCTAGACTAGATGTGGAAGGTGCAACTGAGGCTGAACTTCTGTGAGATCTATCAAAAACTCTCTGTGCACGTAAATAGCACATCATCTTGTTTTTTTTATAACGTACCTGACGGGGTCTTGTCTATCCAGACACAATGTTTCCTATTTGTATTTCTCTTTCAGACATCTCTGGTCTAAGGACCAGTTTGCTCCTGATTCTCAAAATAGATCTTCCACACCCAGCACACACATTACGATGGCCAAGTTGCTTTCGGGTTTTATGTTCAGGATCTTCATTTGGGTTGTGATTTATAAACTCCCAACAGGAATGACAAATATAATCGTCTCCAGTCAAAATAATTATGACCATGGTTTTAGAGTCATTAAATACACTAAAGTCAATGTTATAATCATGTCAGAGTGGTTAAAAATCTAGAATGTGACTACTGTTCGTGGCGAAAACATAAATACAATTATAACGTGAAATACTTACAAAATCACTTTATTCGATATAGTCATCGCAATACCAAATCTCACATCGCTTGCCAGTACAAAAACTCACAAATTCTAAAAGGTAGCCAGCTTAATAAAACAAAGCAAACTAAATCTATGTTCGGATACGAACATACTACGCCTCTGGCCTTCTGAACAAACCAGTTGAACCAAAAAAATTACACAAGTCTAAAATAAATTATTAATTATCTTCATTAATAGGGAAAGGACACACTTTCATAACACTAGTTCGGATGACAGATCCCTTAGCAGTCTTAACCTCTAAAGCACGTACACATCCATCTTTGCCAGGCATTTCATTTAAAATTCTTCCTACCGGCCAATTAAGTGGATTTACGTTATCATACTTTAAAATTACCATGTCACCTGGTTTTAAGTTTGCTTGTATACATTACCATTTTGGCCTATTTTGTAAAAGAACCAAATAATACTTATGCCATTTTTTTCCAAAACAATTGTTGCATTTGTTCACACTGTTTCCAAAAGGACAATCTCCCAACATTTTCATTACATAGATTTAATTCAGGATAGGAAGACAATGGTGATCCCGTTAAAAAATGTCCAGGTGTCAAGTAAGACATCATCTGGGGGGTCTCTAGACAGAGGCGTCAACGACCGCGAGTTAAGAATGCCTTCAATCTGCACAATAACGGTATACAATTCCTCATAGGTTAACACTGTATGGCCTATTACCCGTTACATATGATACTTGACACTTTAATGCCCGCCTCCCACAATCCACCAAACACAGGGGAATAACTTGGTATGAAATGAAGAGATATTCTCTCTGTATTGCAGAATTCTGTTACAGTGTCTTGGTGAATCGTAGAAGCTTGCAAATCATACAATTATTTTAACACATTAGCAGCCCCTTTATAACAGGCACCATTATCACAGTATTTTTTTGTGGGCATGTTCCTTCTGTTAAATAATATTGAATAAATAGAATACCTAATCAAAAAAACAGTACTTCGGTAAGATTGTCTATAGACATAATGATCATTTGATCTGTTGCCATATTTGTGGTCTATGGAAAATGTTGATTAAAAAATAAAAGAACTCTTCTCTCTGGTGTCAAGCAAGTCATGAATCGTTTTATTATATCAGATCCTCAGTGACAATAAAACCCTAAAATCTATAAAAACAATCTAAAAAACTAACAGGTTATGGGCCCAGAGCGCTTAAAAACAATAAAAACTAAAAAATCCAAACAGTGAGAACAAAAAAAAAACTAGTCGCAAGTGAGTGAATACACATGTGCACGCGAACAATTTCTCAAAATGGAGTCGTTCATAGAACTACAAAAAATTTCAAAATTATCTTGCGAAAAAGAATTTCCACTATGGAAATTCCAAGTGAATATCTTATTCAAAAGCTCAAGTCTACAAGATGTCATCTTTGGCACTGGTACAGGAGCAATCCCTATGCCGTCAAGGGAACAAACTATGGATTACGAATTAAAAGATGCTAAGGCTCAGAAAATTATTATGATGACCATTGATAAAAAACGAATGATTCACATAATGACTTGTGAAAATGCAAAAAGCATGTACGAAAAACTATGTACTTTGTTCGAGAGAACTAATGAACAACGTAAGTGTGAACTTCTGCAACAATTTTATGTATACCAATATGATACCAACAAAAATATGGCAGAAAATATTAGCATGCTCGAAAACATTAGATACCAACTAAACATCCATGATGAAAAAATATCAGATAATAGTTTATTGCAAAAGTATTGGCAATATTACCGGAAAACTATTCTAACTTTGTAACATCTTGGGAATCTTCCCCGCTACATGAGAAAACATCAATAAATCTCACAAGTAGATTATTAAAAGAAGAAGAAAGATATAAAATGCATACAAGTAAAGAACAACAAGAGGTTATTGCATACAAGGCCCAAAGAAAATTGAACAAATACAATAATAATATTAACAAAAAGTATAAAAACTGTGAAATATGTAAAAAATCAAATCACCCTACAGAAAAATGTTTCTTTAAGAATAAAACTAATAACAATTACAAGAAGATTGAATGTACAATATGTAAGAAGAATAATCACACGACCGAAAAATGTTTCTTCAGACAGAATAATAATAAAAGTAACAATAATCCTAAAAACAACACTGCATTTATGACTTATATGAATAAAAGTAATGAAGAAAAAGAAGCTACTACATTTATAGTTGACTCCGGGTCATCAAGCCATCTTACCAACAAGAAAAATATATTACACAACTTTCAAGAAGAGAATGGAGAAATTGGAATAGCAAAAACCGGAGTAGCCATGCAATCAAAAGGTCATGGTGAAATACATGGATCAGAGTGTACTCTAAAACAGACTATCTTTGTACCTGATCTGACTAACAATCTTATGTCAGTCAATGCTATTACAAATAATGGCGGTAAAGTCATATTTGAAGAGCAAGAAGTTAAAATATTAAAAGAAGACGAGATCATTCTAAAAGGATATAAAGAAAAAAATGGACTGTATACTGTAAAAATAAATAACTTCCTCCAACAAACCTCCTTATTAACGGATAAAATAAATAAAGCTGAAGAATGGCATAAGAAAATGGGTCACCCTAGTATTGGAAAAATGCTGAACCTAAGAAAAAAGTTGCTAAAAACATGAATGTGAGTGAAGAAGGAATCAAAAACTTAAACAAAACTTGCAAGGTATGTATAATCTCAAAACAAGTGAGAAATCCATTTAATACAGAAAGGCAAAGAGCAACGCGGCCCCTACAAATAATACACACTGATATATGTGGTCCTATTTCACCTAATACATATGATAATAAGAAATACATACTTACCATCCTTGATGACTACACTCATTATACACGGGCTTATCTACTAGAATATAAAAATGAAGCTTTTGAAGTCATAAAAGCCTATATTGAAGAAGTAGAAAGAGAAAAAAATCTAAAAGTCAGTACAATCAGATGTGATAATGGAGGAGAGTATACTAGCAATAAAATGAAAAATTGGTGCCGTTATAAAGGCATAATCATGGACTTCACCATACCATACAGTCCCCAACTGAATGGAAAAGCAGAAAGACTAAATAGAACAATTCTGGAAAAAGTAAGAGCATTATTATTTGAGTCAAAAGAAGATAGCAATCTATGGGGAGAAGCTGTAAAAACGGCTGCATATCTTATTAATAGAACACCAGTTGAAACACTAAATAACTCAACACCTATAGAATTGTGGACTGGTCGACAACCAGATCTTAGCAACATAGAGATATTTGGCTCTGAAGCATATAGTAAGAAACTTGGACATCTACAAAAGCTAGAGTCTAGAACCAACAAAATGATCATGATTGGATATGCCCCAACAGGCTATAGACTATTTGACAAAGAAAAACAAAAAGTAGTTATAAGTAGAGATGTAATATTTAATTTCAAAGAGAACAGAGAAGAAAACTCTGAGGAAGAACCTATAAAAATATACTGGATGATATCACACTACATGAAGAAGAGAACACAGAAGACAAATATACTAATATAATGGCAATTGAAATAAATCATTAAGAAAAAAACTCTATAAAAGAAGAGATAGAGAACCCAGAAGAAATAGAAGTTATAAACACATTACAAGAAGAAAATAACATACCAGAAATCATAGAAGATATACAGGATAATAATAACCAAAATGAAGACCAAAGTACAAGTTCACAAAGACCTAGAAGACAACGCAAAATACCAATAAGATACACAGATTATGCTATGTTAACATTTCAAGAAGTGTTGACATGTCCTGAAAATAAAGAATGGATAAAAGCTATAGATTCAGAAAAGAGGTCTTTACAACAAAACCAAGTTTGGGATATAGTAAAAAAAGAAGAAGCGAAAGGAAAAAAGATTATAGCTAGTATGTGGGTTTTTAATAAAAAAAACCAGATGGGAAATTCAAAGCCAGACTTGTAGCGAAAGGCTGTCAACAAATATATGGATTGGACTATGAAGACACATTTAGTCCAGTTAGTTCATTTAGAATATTAATGGCTATTGGTGCTTCAAAAAATCTTCATATCATGTCGTTAGATATAAAAACAGCTTTCTTATATGGAGACTTAAAAGAAAATATTTTCATGGCTTTACCTGAAGGTTATGAGGAATATGATAGACACACAAAAGTCTGTAAACTCAAGAAAAGTTTATATGGATTAAAACAAGCTCCTTTGAACTGGAATGAAAAATTTACTTCAGTATTAATTAAAAATGGATTAAAACAATTGAAAGCAGATAAATGTTTATTCAAGAATACAGACTGTACCATGATGCTAGGAATACATGTTGATGATGGAATATTGTTGGGAGAAAATAAGGAATGTATGATGAAACTAATAAATAACCTAAAAGAAGATTTTGAAATGACTCTTACTGAGAATCCTGATACATTTTTAGGAATAGAAATCACTAAGACTAAAGATTCAATACATCTAAAACAAACTGAAAATGCTATCAAAATAATTGAAACCTTTAACATGAAAGAGGCAAAAACAAGTCCTACACCATTACTGGAAAACAATGAAAATAATGTACAAACAAAAGTAAACTTCCCTTACAGAGAAGCTATAGGTCATCTCATGTACCTTACTAATAAAACAAGACCTGATTTGACTATGCTGTGAACTATGAAAGTAGAAGCATGGAAAATCCGAAAAATCAAGATATAAGTAATGTCAAAAGAACCATTCGATATTTGAAAGGAACCCTAAATGCTAAAATAAAATATAATAAAGATGAAAACTTAACAAAATTGGAAGCATGTTGTGATGCTGATTACGCAGGTGACAAAGAGACTAGAAAAAGTACAAGTGGCTACATTATGATGTATTGTAGAGGTCCAGTGCATTGGTGCACAAGGAAACAACCCATAGTAGCACTATCAAGCTGTGAAGCTGAATGTTGCAAAGAACTATTAAACTTATTGAGGATAAAATTACAGCGAATCTAAAAATAGACAATCAAAGTGCAATAAGATTAATTGAAAATGGAGTGTTTAATCGTAGATCAAAACACATTGATGTCAGGTACCATTTTTTGCATAACTTATTTGTTGAAGATATTATAAAAATATCTTATTGTCCTACTAACTTCCAATTAGCAGATATCTTTACTAAGCCTTTAAAAACTAATATATTTCGTGAAATTAGAGATCTTATTATGTAAACTTAACGTTCTGTACTTAAAATACTTTTATTAATAAGTAAGTATGATTATGATTAACTATTTCTGTACTTGCATGCAATTCTAAATACCTACTAAAACTGTCATTACTACTAAATATATGTAAAACTCTAATACTATGTACCTATTTTAAATAAATAAAATATTTTTTGTAAACAAAGTTTATGGGTAAACTTAACTAATTTGATTTGTATATGTAACAATGCTAAATAAAAAAAATAAAACAAATATTCATAAAACACTTGATAAAACTTAAAAATACTTTGTAACATTTTTATGTTAACTTCATAAGTAAATAATTATGTTTAAGAAAATTATGTAAGTTTAATTCTAATATGTAACTAACTACTGTTAATGGATACTTATGTGTATATGTAATGCTTTTTTGATTACGGGGGTGTGTTAAATAATATTGAATAAATAGAATACCTAATCAAAAAAACAGTACTTCGGTAAGATTGTCTATAGACATAATGATCATTTGATCTGTTGCCATATTTGTGGTCTATGGAAAATGTTGATTAAAAAATAAAAGAACTCTTCTCTCTGGTGTCAAGCAAGTCATGAATCGTTTTATTATATCAGATCCTCACTGACAATAAAACCCCTAAAATCTATAAAAACAATCTAAAAAACTAACACCTAGATATAAATCTTTTTAAACAAGCTAAAAAGGTCTTTGTCGTCATATCAGATACTAGTTCTATGTGTATGGCCTTAGTTACAAAACAAACAAATAACACAATATAAGCTTTGATTATTTCAGGATTGCGAATACGAGTTTGCTTAACACTAAAAGGGCCACCATAATCGGTGCCAACTATCTGAAATGGCCTTGTCATATTTACCATATCCTAAGGTAAAGATCCCATTAATTGGGTAGCATTCTTAGCCTTTAATTTAAAGCAAATAATGCATTTTTATAAAGCAGATTTCATTTCACGTGAAGCATTAAGGATCCAGTATTTTTCACTCAAACTGCTAAGAACCAAACTTTGTCCTGCATGTTTTAATTGAATATGTTGCCTCCATATAATCCCCTTAATAATATTAGTTTTTTAGCTAATATTATAGGATCCATCTCTGTAAATGGTAACTCAGCATAGTGCAAGCAATCGACCACCTACTCTTAATAACTTACAAGAATCAAGAAAAGGATTCAGACTACTCAAATTTTATTTTACGCTGTTACCAGCTTCTAAGCATTGAATCTCCCCTTTAAAATGTTTGCCTTGATCTAATTTTATTATTGTCTGCAGGGCAGAATCTAATTCTTTTGGAATTCATTTTTTCACACTTTTACAATGTTGCGCCTTGCAAATATTTATAAATCTTAATACATAAGCCACTATTCTAGTAACTTTTTCTATATCTGAGTATTTCTCACAAATATTGCTTGATTTTATTACAGGTTTTATTTCGGGTATATCTTCCATGGGCATTAGAAGAGAATCAATGCCATGAGCAAATTCAGCATTCCCCATATATTTGGGTCCATGCCACCACAGTATATTATCCTTCAAAGAAGAAGGACTTACACGTCGGGACAGACAGTCTGCTGGGTTATCTGCAGTGTTGACATAGAACCATTTATATGAAAAAGTTAATTGAAGTATTTTCTTAACTCTATTAGCAACATACATGTTTAATTTTACAGGTTCTGTTTTGAGCCACGCAAGCACTATCTTAGAGTCTGAATACAAATATGTATGAACATTATATTTCAGGGATAATTTAGCATTAACTTTGTTTGACAATATAGCTAACAATAACGCACTTTCAAGCTCAAGTCTAGGTATTGTTAATGCTTTGTTTTTAGGATTGATGCGTGACTTAGAACAAAATAAATATAAATTTTATTATTGAAACCTTAATTATATATACATGTTAACAGTAAAATATATATAGTATGTACAAGTTTAAAATAAAACAGAATAAAATAATAAAGGTGGGGGGGGGGAAAGCTCATTGGGCATCAAAAAATTCGTCCGCATCGCTGTCAATGGGAAAGGTGCCCAAAAGGCTGGCAGCATTGTGGCAATGCTGATTCTTTGGGCTAAAAATAGACCAGCCCTCTGGTCGCATGAAGAGTCGACCAACCGCTTGGCGATGTCCTGAAAAACTCGATGAGCACTCGGACCCCAAGGCCCTAGCGTTTCAACCCCAAACGGCTCAAACATATAACTCCCAATAAGGTTGTTATATTTGCGCCGTTTGAGGTTTTCTGCTCCTGTAGCTGCCGCCCCGGCACAGCCCGTCGTGCTAGGAAGATGGGATGGCGCGAGGGTGTCGACACAGGTTGCATCCCACACCAAAGGCCTACCCAACTTCCACGGCATTATGGTCATTCCGTCTGGCCTCTTCCCATCGTCGCGTGCCAAGCCATTGGGTTCTAAAACAGCTGGCACCCCGGCGGTGACAAGAGCCCGACGGATGATGTCGTTAATGCTAGCATGACGTGCCATCCGACCAGCGCTCTTGCTATAAGATAGGCCGTGGTGTCCTAGGCAGTCGACTTCTTCACCGCATTGACGCAGGAGCGCCCAGACGCAAACAAAATAAGAGTTCTTCCATTTAAAGTCATTTTCTAGTATTTTCTCAATGACTGTTTGGGAGTTCCTATACAGGTAGGCAAATGCATGTTTTATGGTCTTTTTTATGTTCTGGGAAGACACCATTAGTGGGGAGTTGCACACCACTTCTTCAGGGAGAGGGTGGATGTCTCTTCTTCCATAACCCAGTTCTATTACTTGTCCTGTTGACACGATAACCACTTCATAATCATCCCTTACTTTCATCTTGTAAACCCCAGTAGTCATATATTCTGTTTCGTTATTAAGATTGAATGCTTTGACTATTTCCCCATTCTTCATTTTTGGTATGTCTGAGTATTCCCGTAGTGTCATACCTAATATCCTGTGCGGCTCTTTATTTACAAATGACCTCATTTGCATCATATTCCTGTTCTGATTAGTTGAAGTTGTGTCTGTATACCTATATTTGATGTGACCCCCTATCCCCATTAACATTGACAGGAACTCTCTACTCGTGGTGAAGTTGCAGGACAATTCCATCAGCCATGGTCCGTTATGAGTAAATTTTCCCTTTATGTCACCATATTTGAAACTGACCATCTGTGTACCCATTAGAACTCTCATATCACTTCCCACTGCATTGCCTATTATGGACTCCCTACAATCTGATGGCATGGGACATGTAATCAATCCATCCTTTTTACATTCGAGTGTTGACCCTCTTTCAAATAGAGCTTTTAACCATATATACTCTAAAGAATTCTTGTTACCAATTAGGTCAAGAAAGTCCACAACTCTTTTCCTCATGATAGTAGTATTGTAACATATATCCTTTAGATCAGATAGGCTAATGTTGGACAATTTTGCTTCTACATAAAGGCACCTCACAAAATTCTCGATCATTGGTTCCCAAGAAGTATTTATATCCATGTCCATGATCTCTATGTTGCTCATGACAAAGTTGTTGTGTAACATGGCAAATTATTGAATATATAAAACTTATGCACGAACGAACATTGTCCGTATTCCAACGTCAAATATACATAACCTATAGCCCGTAAACTACCCAACTGTGCAAAATTTACAAAATTTTGGCAAAAATTTATTCCCAAAATTTTGTAAATTGCAAGAAAACTCTGAAGGAAACATTACAAAATTTGTCCTATGAAGATACAGAGAAGTTATTAGTTGTACTTAAATAAATATTAATTGCACTTTTTATTATGATTAGTTAGCTTAAATTAATATACTAAGATTTTAGCAGGTAAGATTTTTATACTGTTTACACCTCTTTTACATACCTATTAGTTGACTAATTTACCTTTTGTATATGATGTGATTACTGTGATTATTTAGATATAATGTTTTACCTTTTCTCGCCTGAAACACAGGATGTCCTAGTTCAGGCATGTAACACTTGTGAACTATTACATAGAATTACGAAAAATGTTTTTACTGTACTACATTATTTTTTGAATAAACTTATAAACATAGCGAGCCGGAATGTGATGTCACCCAGCATGGTGCCAATGTTGGGTGACGGTAGTGCCTGAAGCCAGAGGCCCGACTCCCATTCACCCACAGCCAGCAGGCGGGCACGCTCGGCAGTATTGGTGGACGTATTAATTAGTTTATTCCGTACCAACCTGCAGAGCGGCTCATCCCACTGTCTCTGGGAAGATGGGTTCTCGGGCTGAACCGTATCCGGGCAAGCCACTTTCCAGGCGTTCATAGCATCGGTCAAACACGGCACTTCAGAGTCAACCTGAGAAAAGGCTAAAATTCTTTTGATTAACTTTTCAGTGCTGTGGACCGAGGACAGGAACGCCGGTAGGCTTACACTAGAAATTTTGCGGACGCCGAGCCCACCAAAACGAATGGGTAGTGTGGCTTGCAGCCACGCTCGGTCGTCTAATGCCACATTTAAAATGGAAGTAAGAGTACTTCGAATAATAAGATCAATTTTGTCTAAAAGGTGTGGCTGCTTCCATAAAGCGGAAGAGCGGAGAAAATACATAAAATTTGGACCGAAACAACAATATCTGATAAGGGTGAATGCCGAGTGTAAATTAATTTTAGAAAGTCTATCCGAAATATCGATGAAATGTTTAATTTTTTCCTCGATGAATGGTGAAAAACTGTGGAACCTAGGAGGTGCAGTGAGCTATTTTCCAAAACTTTGATATCTGGGGCTACTAAATTGAATTTTTGTATAGTCGATTGTCTGTCAGTATTGTCACAAAGGTAAATTTCACATTTGGAGTTGTTGAGGTCAAGGCCTATGGATTGGAACTGCTGCTTTAGGAATTGAAGATCTTTTAGAACGGTGTCTACGTCACCTCCCAGTGTTCCATCATCTAAATACCACACATAGGTATGGTGGTATGTTTATGTTTTATTTATAAGCAACATAAATATTAATTTATGTTGCTTATACAAAATAAATTAATATTTATGCATTTATCAGGACCTATGACTCTTAAATATAAGCAACAACCATAGACGACACTAGACGCATCAGAAAATCCTACTAGTTCAAAGTTATTACATATTATACTTTTAATATTCCTAGGAACCGCAATACATGGCATATTTATCAAATCTTTGGCAAATTCAACCCATTTTTTATTCATATTTGATGGCAAAAGCTGATCCCACCTTATATTCTGAAACCACTCTTCCTGCATTAGAAGTTTTGCTGAAACCAAGACAGGTCCCACAAGGCCGAGTGGGTCAAAAAAATTACTTATAAAACTAAGCATTTCCCTCTTAGTATATTCAATTTTTAAATCTTTTGCAGGACATTGTATTTCCAAACTACCAATATTCACATTATA
Source organism: Tiliacea aurago (assembly GCA_948098905.1). Lineage (NCBI taxonomy): Eukaryota > Metazoa > Arthropoda > Insecta > Lepidoptera > Noctuidae > Tiliacea > Tiliacea aurago. The sequence continues at coordinate 6,339,208 of OX402589.1, forward strand.
GATTAACCCTAATGATTTAACATACAAACATTTTTTTATCAAAATCCTATTTATCTAATTTATGCAAATTAACAGAAATGTCTTTTAGTAAGCTATTATCCTTTGAACACTATTTATGTAACGCAAAACTACCCATGCTCATTGATTTGCAAAGCTCATTCTTGGTCTGGTTTAGCTCATTTATATCATCACTGCCTAATTGTATATCACAACGCAAAGTCAAATTGTTTATTTCAAATAGGCACATAAAAGGCACTTTTGAACGTCAATATTTACAAAAAAATAGAATTGATTCTAGTCGCCCCTTCCAAAAGGTAGTTTCGTATGGAGAAGAATGGGCAAGAAACTCCACCGGTACTCTTTTAAAATCTAGTACAATATTTTTATAGGTACATTAATTATATAATTATATGTGAAGACGATGCACCTAGAATAAAATTACTATACCACAATAGGTAATAAAAAGAGTTAAGAATGAAGCAATGACAGATAAATTAATTATGTGATAGATACATGGTGCTCACATATTTACAAAAATTATAAAAAATATACAGGTAATATTTCCTAAAAAATAACAATATCAGTGTAAGTTAAGGTAATCATCATCAATATAACTAGAGTTATGCAAACAAAATGCAGCTAAGGGATACTGATCCTTAAATCTATGCGCTAGTTCAACCAAGCAGCGAGTGGCAAAGAAGGCACAACTTTTTAAGCCATACGTTACGGTCTTTAGTTGAACACACTGAACAGGACCTTCGCTCGATTCGCGCCAAAGAATATTTTGCAAACCACAATGTCTTTCATCTAGAAATACTTGCCTATACATAGCAAGCAACATCACAGAGCAAGACATATTTGTATGTTCTAAACAAAATCAATATGTCAAACAAATCACAACAGGTCCATTCAACAAAATATCATTTAATGCTAAACCATATGATGAGGAAAAAAGAGCATTAACTTACCTACATCTAGGTTTTTGCTTTTAGAATCTTAAGTATTTTGCATGACCTTGCTGAATATAACCAGATATAACCAGTTTATATTGTTGAAACAAGTTAATATCTTTAGCAAATCTTTTTTCTAAATTATGCAATCTGATTATCAAAATCAACTTTCAAAGGCAAAGCAACACTAAACCTATTGTTTTCCAATTTTACAGAATCCTGAAATATTTGTTCAGCCTGCTCATGTTCAGAAGCATCCTCTTTGAAAACCTTGGGGACATTTTCACATTCCCAAAACTCCGCAGAAACTTTCATTATTGGGAAAGTCAATGCGAACATCAGACATGAAGACACTTAGGCTATCTAAAGTTCCCATACCTCTTCGAAAACCGAACTGAGAACTGGATAAGATGCCTTTAGTTTCTAAGATCCATTCAAGTCGGTTCTTAATGAGATTATCCATAATTTCAGCCAAAGTAAGGTCAGGGACACTAATATTTTGGTTAGGTGAAACCCGACGGGTAGCAGATCCATCATTAAGAACACAAAGGTTGCGATCATCTAAAAAGTCAAGCAAAAAGCTGGAGGAGGGGTCATTACAGTGAGAGCCCCAAAGGGTGTGACGGCAATTAAATTTTCTTGAGGTGTATGTCGCTGTATGGCCGTATGGTGTGTGTCGCTGTGAGTATGACGTGTTGGTGAGTGGAGGTGGTGCGTTATTGTTGATGGATGGTAAGAGTGGTGGTAATTGTATTGGATGGATTTAGTGAGGAGACAAGAGAATGGGAGGGTGGTCGAGGGGTGGTGGAGGGGGGGTGTGAGGAGGGGTGAAGGAGAGTTTCTGTAAGATATGGTGGGGCTGATGTGTATTGGAGTGTTGCTGAGTGGTGAATAAGATGGTTCGATTTCAAATGATTCTCTTATAATATGAGCAAGTGCCCCCCCCCCTCCCTTATTATTTGAGCAATTTTAAATTTTATGTTCGACTGCCGCCGGGGAGAAAACGATTTAATTGCCCTGACGTATCCCAAAAAAATGGTCTCCGTGGCATCTGCTGCTTGGAGTTGAGTCTTTTTTGCTGCTATATACTCCAGAACTCGGTCCGTATTCAAATTTGGTCATCCAGGCAAACTTTCTGTAGCACGATGATGCCGTCGTCTAGGCGTTGATGCCTGAACATCAGATATGTGTTCTGGAGTTGGAGTCCTTTCTTCAGGCACATACTCCGAAACGTTAGACACGGTCGGTGCGAAGCTAAGGTGGGGTTTCATAAACTCCATGTTCACGGCCCATGTTGCCAGTTTACGTAACTGGCTCCTTGACCAGTAGTCGTTTTTAGGTTTCTTAAGTGACGCGAGTAACTGTCGTGAAGACCCTTCCACTTAACCTTTACCGCTTCAGCTAAAAAAATGTAATACATGCTATAAAGATTGATTATTCCAACACACTTGGTCGAAAATTTGCTCTTTTTGCACCGATCGCGCTTGTGGTTCACAACAACGCAGTGTGATCAGGCATGCTTTTAACTTTCGTGTGGTAAAGTAAGCCACGGATAAATATATTATGTATAGTGTATGCTAGTTAGAGATGTGCGATATTTTTATAATCACAGCAAAGAACCTTCTGCCTTTTTATGCCTTATGTAAATATAAACTGAGTAATTAAATCAATATGATTTAATTTGCAAATGTGTTGAAAATCGTCGATCGATACTTCGGCTCGGGCTGCAAGCTGCAATCCCGTCTCAAGTACAATGACAAAATGCCCACGCGTATCAAACGACAAAATATGATTCGCGACTACAGATATGTATTTACAGAATTATAATCATTACATATCATTACACAATACATCTCTCTAAGTTAGATTTGTTCCATTGAATAACTTTAACATGACGGCAGCGTGGGACATCTATCATAATGAGAGTCTGTTAGATGGACTGAAATTGTAATTGTCGAACAAGAACCCTCTGTAGCATGTTTTGATTTAAAAAAGTGTCCATGGAGTTAATTGCTCGTTCTTGTCCATAAGGAAACTACTTCGCCTTGGAATGTGCAACTAGCTTTCACTCACTAACTCAAACTGAACGCCTCCTTGATAAATGATAATTCAAAAGTGCCTGTAAATGTTCTAATTGAAATAAATGCTTTGCTCTGCATTCTCCGCCGTGTTTTGCATAAGCTTGTGTATCAGTTCTAGTAGCTATTCACTATCATCAAGTTTGTTGTACTCGTAGTTTCGAGTCTTAGTCTGTTGTTGATATGCCATCCTTACCCTCCAACATCACATTTTAACCTGACAACCGAGTTGAGCTACACGATTACTTTCACATGCGTGACCGGACACTGGACAGGTCCATTCAAATCTGTGTGGTTCGGTTTTTTATAAATTAGGACTTGAGTATCGTGCAGATTACATACGTGTTGGTTCATAGGACTATTAGAGCAATGTCCTTTTGACATTATCCTAAATCTAGAATATGTTCTAAGTAAGTACCTAGTAGTGTAGATACTAGGTACAGTATATCATCACATGTGTACGTTTAAATATCGTCCACTTGCGACGACAGTGTGACATCTCAAAAACCATAATTTTACAGAAAACGACTTTTAAACTTTAAAATGAGCATAACTCTTAAATTGTTGTCAAGATAGCTTTATTATGTATGAGGTGATTAGAGTATAACTAATACTGAAATGAAATATCAAAAAGAAAAAAAACACATTTGGGACCAAATTAACTTCATTTATAGAGTTTGAAAAAAAAAAGGAAAACTTATCACGTTGTTCCAGAAAAAAAGAAAGTTTACAAGGTGGTAATTTTAGTTGTCACGTTGAAGATGACATAAAAATTGACATTTAACTAAGTTATATAAATAAAAAACATTATTCTTGAAAAATATTTTTTTATTGTAGGAATAATAGAATCATTTAACATAGTGGTAACTATTTTAATCATACCATTTTGTTGCGTTAAATCACACTTTGACTTATAAAAAAGTTATAACTAATAAGACACTACTGTTTTTTCACACTTTATAAAATTAAAACAAAAGAGTGACGGGAAAAATAAAGTTTTCTGTAAGTAAAGGCATTATTAGCTATTTAATTAGGCACTTATGTAAACTATTAGGCATGATTGACTAGTATTGTCTTAGATCTGTAGAAGGTATCTTGTACTATGCTCAGATTTCTTTTAAATATTCTAAAAAATAATTCGTGTCATAGCACACATGAAAACGTAACATACTAGACTGCAAAAAACAATTTCGTAAACTATTACAAGACCAAAATATAATATAACATAAGACCTATCTAAGTAGAGAATTAGGAACTAGCGACTTTATAATAAAAATAACTAAATAACAGTTAGGTACTCATAAGAACATTATCAATACACAATAACAAACATAGGAACATTAGTGAGATTAATCAGTCATATAAAATCAGTCTTATAAGTAACGTTATATTTTTAAACAATGTACGAAAGTTTGTAGTTCTTTTGAATTTGATAAATTCAAAAGAACTACAAACTTTCGAAAAATGCCCTGTAATAGCCAGGAATGTGGTTACCATTTAGCAGTGAAAGAAGATCCTGTTTTTTCTTTTCGGCCAACCCCGGTTTTCTATTGAAAGCGTTCTTTAGTTGGATTGCATTAACAGGCTTCTTTTTTATTACCACAGCTCTCTTCATTTCATCCGCGTAAGACGTACGATAGTAGATCGCATGGGGATCATCTTTTAGCACTCGATGCCCTTTTAATTCAGAAGTTTTAACGACGTTTTGATCGTCATCCTTGTGAATTGCAAAATTCATTTGATTGAGAACAGCCTTCCAATCATAAATGTCACTGTAACATAATTCATTTACATGTATTGGCTCTGACTTTTTTCTTGCAGCTTTGATCGCCCCAATAAATCCTTCAGGGGTAAAAATAGGTCCACTTCTCAACTGCCTTTTTACCTGGCGTTCAATTTGGGAGTGGGCCGAGTCTCCCTCATTCTGTGTGTGTCCTTTAATGAGAAATTTGTGTGTAATGGAGTTTATGTTTGGAAGGTTCTGAGCAGCATAAAGATACATAGCCATCATGAATTTATTCTTCTGCTGGCCAGCACAGTTGTCGGTGTAAAAAACAATGTCCATTGAATTATGCCCTTCAGAAATCTTCTTTAAGTATTGGAAAACGCAAGTGGCAATCTCGTTCACACCCCTATGGGCCTGTGCTTCATCCCACACGTAACTTTCAACGGAGTTTGTTTTGAGATCATAAATTGTCAGGTTCAATACGTTCAGTTTTGATTTATAATAGAAAACGGACGTGTCTCCTTTCGGGCACTGAAACACAGCTTGAAGATCGAAAACGGCCACAAAAATGTCCTTGTCTTTTTTATCTTTCTCTTTCTCAATTCGCGACATCCGTTTTTCTTCTAGGTGAGATAGAAATTGCTCCTTTTTATTTTCCTTTTCTTCATCTGTACTTAGTTTATAAGCTTCGCAAAGTTCGCACGCATCTTTTTTGGGAATAAAAAAAGATATATTAAAGTCCTGAGTAAAGATGCGATAGAACATGATGTAATTTGCGTAGGGAATGTTTTGGGTCTTGCAATGCTCAACGTAGTCTCGGTGTATATCGGAAATAGTTTTACTCCCATCAATGTAATGACGCTTGGAATTTGCTCGGATGTAATGCGACTCTATTTTTGGTATGGCTTCGATAAAAGCTTTAACTCCAGTTTTTATTGTTTCGTCAACATGGGCATGATTTTTGTGACATCCACGATTGTCTTTGATCAAAGAAATGTTTGTATTTTTATTCTTTTTTTTGTGCGGTTTCTATAGGTCTATTGTTGATGTCCAAAGTGTTTTTAAAAAAGGTTTTACAAACTCTGATCTTAACCCCAGCCACTGTAAAATAGTAAGCATTGTTGTTTTCTCGCTTTGGTGCTATTGTTCCGTCAGAATCAATTCTGACATATCGCTGGGCTGGGTTCACCTATTCTAAGGACTGGATTATAAATGACCACTGTCTTTCAATTTCGCCCAAATCCCAGTACTCTTTCAAAAGTTGTTGTCGTTGAATTTCCGTTATATTTGCGTGACATTTAAATTTACAGGTTTCTTTACAGGGGGGTTTAATTCTTCGTTCTGGAATATACTTTTGAGTTTTTGCTGATTTATAAGGTTTCCCACTATTTCTCAATTTCTTTGCAATATTCTTCTTCCATTTGTTTTCTTGTCTTGGCCTTTTTTTCCCTTTTATAGGAGTTTCAACAGTAGTAGGAGGATTTTCAGATTCTGTTGAGGCGACGACGCTAGGTTCAATTGGAGGCGATTGATTTTCGGTACTCATAGTATCAGCTGCATCGATTGGATTTTCATTAGAAGTAAAAATTACTGAGGCGATGCATAACCTTCCTTCTTGGTTTGTCGTTTGCTGACTAGTCGCAGCTGTCGGAACATTATCGCTCAAATCCTTGAGTGAAAATACAGGTCGGCGTTTTTCTTGAATCTCTTTATAGTCGGGGTCTTTTACGGAGTCATCGCTGTCCTCGGAGAAAGATGAAGAACTTGAAGAGCTGCTACACGATTTACTTGAAGAAGATGAACTCATCGATACACTGCGACGGCGATGAGTTTGTGTCGTTTTTTGATCATGTACTGTTTCATCGTCGTTAAAAGTTTTTAAATCCGGGTTATTACGAGCAACTGAGGTACTCGAAGAAGATGAATTCGGTGATACACTGCGATGGAGATGAGTTTGTGTCGTTTTTTGGTCATCAACTGTTTCATCATGGTAAACAGTTTTTGAACTCGGGTTGTTACGAGCCACTAAGTTGCTACTGGGCAAAACCTCTTTCATTTTTTTTTGTGCTAATTGCAATATTAGTTTAGACCTTGTCCCCATCTGTAAAGATAACTGGAGTTTTATATTGCTGTTTAGTATATACAACGTGACAAGTGAACATACTGTTGCGCGCACAACTAAAAACCCTACTACTAGCGCCATCAAGTATCAGGTAGCGAAACTAATAGAGTCAAGATGCTTCGAGAAAGTTCGATTCTAGAACTATCGACACCCGGTCAGTCGGGGCCGGTATGTACTCGAATATTCTAGATGTTTCGGGAACTATCCGAGGCCCTATATAAGGCCGGTATGGGCCGCGACGGGGTTAGTTTACTTTGTAAAACGAGACAAGCGATAACAACTGAACGATATTTGAGAGTGACATTAAGTGATTGTGTTTTAAGTGTGTTTAAAGTAGTAGTGTGTTTAAATTGGTGTTCTTAATTAAAGTGTCTGTTTTTTTAGTTATTAAATCGGCAGTTTTTATTGTCACGAACCCCAAGCTCGTAACAATTGGTGTCAGAAGCTAGGATTAAAATCATGCCGATTTTACCTAAAGACGACACGGAGGGTATCCGTACCCGGAGTCAACGCCAACAGGAGACGGACCAGAGACGTTTTGGTGGAGCTACGCCACAGAGGTCGGAGGGCCAGCTACCGACCACGGAGGCCGACCCGTCCGCAGCAGCTCCAGCATCAGCAGCACCAGACTTTACTGCCCTGGTAATGATGCTGCAGGAACAGTCTCGCCGTCAGGAGGAACAGTCCCGCCGTCAGGAGGAACAGTCCCGCCGTCAGGAGGAACAGGCTCGTCGGCTGGAAGAACAGCTCCAGCGCGATAAGGAGGAGCAGTCCCGCCGTCAGGAAGAGCAGATGCTCCTCATAAAGGACCTTTACGCAACCTTCAGGAAAGACGTGAAGGAGGTGAAGGAGAAGGTTGCCCAGCATGACAACCGCCTGTCAGAAGCTGAAACTCAGATCAGCAAGTTTAACAACGTCATTGCTGATGTGCAGCGGGAGTTGGGTAACCTTAAACTTGGGGATGGAATCGCAGCTCCCGTAGCTACAACACCTTCGCTACGTGGATTCAAAGTGCCACCGTTCGACGGAACTTCTTCCTGGTCAGCCTACAAAATCCAGTTTGAGGCTGTCATGAAGGCGAACGGGTGGAATAACAGTCAGGCTATGACTGCCCTCACCCTAGGCCTGCGCGACCAGGCCTTAACTGTCCTGGAAGCTCTTGGTAAGGAAGTGACTTACGAGCAGCTCCTTGAGGCATTAGAGGCTCGGTATGGCGATGCTCACCTGGAACACGTGTTTCGTGCGCAGCTCAAGGATCGTGTGCAACGCAGTAACGAAAACCTGCAGCAGTGGGCTATTGAAGTGGAGAAGCTGGTTCGTAAAGCTTACCAGTCCGTACCTGCGCTTATTGGTGGGAACCTGGTGCAGGCATTCATCGACGGCATCCGCGACCTTGAAGTTAGAGCTGCTGTGAGGCTCGGTCACCACGGGACTCTTAAGGACGCCTTGGCCCATGCACTGGAGGTGGAAGCTGTGCGGCAGGATCATTGTTCCCATCGCGTCAGGGAGGTTGCAGCGTCTACAGTTCGCGATCGTAAAGGATACATCCCTAGGTGCTACGGCTGTGGGGAAAGGGGCCACCTTCGATCTAATTGCCCTAAGCGAACTACAGAAAAGGAAGATGGCCGGTCTCCAGAGGGTAGTGCGGATATCAGCACCATCCACCAGCAGCAGGGAAACGAGTAATAGCCAGGACTGCGGGGTGGGTGCTGGCTGATGTTCAAAGAGCCCCAAGGAAATCTCATGGCAACGCGAATGCATTGTCAAGAAGACCTTGTCCTGAAGACTGCAGGCATTGTACTAGGCAAGAGGGTAAGGAAGTGGTACCTGTGAGAATGCTCAGGACAGACCTCAGCAACGAGTGGAAGGAAAGCCTACAACGTACACAGCAGGAAGATTCGGACATCAAGCCGATTCTGGAGTGGATAAAGGCCAGAGCTCCCAAGCCCAGGTGGAGCGACGTCTCAGCGATGAGTTCGATCACAAAAAGCTATTGGGCCCAATGGGACAGCTTGGCGATTCAGGATGGAGTCCTGTGCCGTTAATGGGAAAATGCTCGGGGAGACAGCTGTCATTTGCAAATGGTTGTCCCTAAAGCTCAAGTACCGGACGTTCTACAGCTGTACCATAATGGTTGTTCAGGAGGTCATCTGGGAGTAAAACGGACTCTACTGAAGATACGAGAGCGGTTTTACTGGGTGCACTGTCGGGACGATGTCGAGGACTGGTGTCACAAATGTACAAGTTGTGCATCTGTAAAGGGACCTCAGATTCGTAGAAGAGGTGCATTGAAATTGTACAATGTTGGTGCACCATGGGAAAGGATAGCCCTTGACGTTGCGGGGCCATTTCCGGAGAGTGAAAGTGGTAACAAATATTTCATGGTTGTGATGGATTACTTCACTAAGTGGCCAGAAGTCTTCGCCATTCCAAACCAAGAAGCTTCAACAGTTGCAGATAAACTGGTTCATGAAGTCTTCTGCCGTTTTGGAGTACCCTTGGAAATTCACAGCGATCAGGGAAGGAATTTTGAGTCCCAAATATTTCAGGAAACTTGCCGAGTAATGGGTACTCATAAAACGAGAACAACTTCGTACCACCCACAATCGGATGGAATGGTGGAGCGATTTAATCAGACATTGGAGCGATACCTGGCAAAAGTTGTGGAAAATCGGCAACGAGATTGGGACAAACACATACAACCGTTTTTATTGTCATATCGAAGTGCTGTTCACAAAAGTACATCGGTGACACCAGCTTTCGCAAATTTTGGAAGAGAATTACGGCTGCCTGCAGACCTGATCACCGGAATACCACCTGATGCCCCACGCAGTATTACCGATTATGCGAATGACTTGCGGAACAAAATGAATGACATCTGTGAGCACGTCAGACAATCAGGCCAGCAAATGTCTGAAAAGATTAAAACCCGTTATGACCGCAAAATGAACAATAAAGGGTTCGGCGAAGGTTCACTAGTGTGGTTGCACAACCCGGTCCGCAGCAAAGGGAAATCTCCTAAGCTTCAAGCTAAATGGGACGGACCGTACCGGATTGTGACAAAGATCAATGACGTAACCTACCGGATACAGAAAGGGGCAAGAGGTACTCCTAAGATCGTCCATGTGGATCGACTGGCGCGTTATCATGAGGCCGATAATGCTCGGGACGAGCATGTCTTAGGAGGGGGCAGTGTTGCGCGCACAACTAAAAACCCTACTACTAGCGCCATCTAGTATCAGGTAGCGAAACTAATAGAGTCAAGATGCTTCGAGAAAGTTCGATTCTAGAACTATCGACACCCGGTCAGTTGGGGCCGGTATGTACTCGAATATTCTAGATGTTTCGGGAACTATCCGAGGCCCTATATAAGGCCGGTATGGGCCGCGACGGGGTTAGTTTACTTTGGAAAACGAGACAAGCGATAACAACTGAACGATATTTGAGAGTGACATTAAGTGATTGTGTTTTAATTGTGTTTAAAGTAGTAGTGTGTTTAAATTGGTGTTCTTAATTAAAGTGTCTGTTTTAGTTATTAAATCGGCAGTTTTTATTGTCACGAACCCCAAGCTCGTAACACATACCATAAAATTTTATCAATATGTACTCTGCAACAACAGAACATCAACAAATGACCCCCAACATATTTCCAGTTTAAGAGAAACGTGTATCATCTACAACGTTACAATTCAAAATGACGCGGTGATACTGCGAATTTCTTACAAGAAAAACGTTCTCGTTCACTTTGCTCGATGTTTTACAAGAACACTGTGGTAAGTATGACGTACCACATTGTCGAATTATAGAAAATTAATAAAAGAGACTCACCTTTATCACCTAAATCGTGGTATCCTCGTGATGTCACGTTTTTCGTGAAAACCGATAGCACTTCACACCTCGAAGCTCAAGTGACAACTGAATTGTCACTGTGTCGAAGCCAACTAGATCAACAAACGAGACAGCGCTACACTGTGATATTTTGTCTCTTTCTCCATTTACTTTGTTGTTTTTGTAGTAAAAAATATCCCGTTTTTGAAGATAATAGAACGCGAGATCGCGATTCAGTATATCAGTAAAACAAAAAATCGTATAATTCGAGATGTCACACTGTCGTCGCAAGTGGACGATATGCCGATGCGAGACTGTCACTTATGCAAAAATAAAATTTTTCAGGAGAAGCATTTAAAACTTTGACATCTCAAAAAATAATGATATTTCAAGAATTAGACAAGATGAATAGCTTTTACTATAACGTCAACTTTTATCTTAGGGGACCCATACACCTTCAATAATATTGCGCAATGTTGATGTTTGCACAATATTATTGAACATATAGGGGTAGTATTGAAGATTGCGCAATGATTGAGCAAAAGATTGAGGACTTTTAAATTTTATTGCACAATATTTATTTATTGTGTCTTGTGTATGGTATATTGCCCAATATTTTTTAGTCTACAGTTTGGAGCGGTCGCGCACGCACGCGTGTATTTTTGCAACGAAAATGGCACAAAAAATTTCAGCGAAAGAAAAGGAACGAGAATTCATTATCGAGTGCATTCAATTATATCGTGATTTACCTGCTTTGTGGAATGTTAAAAGTAAATTGTACCATGACCGGGACAAAAAGAGTATGGCTTATGATTTGTTGCTTAGCTAGTACCAAGAGATGTTTCCTAAAGCAAATAAAGACGACTTGAAAAAAAAATGTAATGCTCTGAGAACAAACTATCGGAAAGAATTAAAAAAATACATGGATTCTATGAAATCTGGGGCAAGTGCTGATTCTATATATGAACCAACGTTGTGGTACTACAGTGACATGAACTTTTTACATGATCAAGAAATGGCGTGTGACTCTGAATCTTCTATGGATATTACCCAAAATTCTGACACACAAAATTCTGTTGAAGATGATGTGGAACAAAACACGGTATGTTTATAACATTTTATTCGAAAAGTATGTAATTACATAGTAACAAATTTATCCTGCCAGTAAACTGCACCCTCGTTGTTAAAATATTCACAGTAGTCGTCCCTTGCTCGCTTAGCAATCTGTAGCGAATTTTTCTGGTTACAACTTTCCAAGAGAGTCAAGTTATTTTCTCGGCTGGTGGATGTACAGTCCCGGTATCTACATCTTCATTAGGAATTAACTTGTAAGAAAAATATGTGGATTTTCTCAAGAAATTATGAAGATAGCAACAAGCTAGAACAACCTTCTGTACTTTTACAGGGTGTAAATAAAATGATCTTTGAAATACTCCAAAACGAGTTGCAAGTATTCCAAATGCGCTTTCCACTAACCGCCTTGCACGTGACAATCGATAATTAAATATTCGTTTTTCTTTTGTCAATCCAGTTTGACTATACGGCTTTAATAAATTTGGCCCCATTGGGAAGGCGTCATCTCCTACAAAGACATGGGAGATTTCGAGTACTATTGTTCACAACTGCAGGTCTTGGGATATTCAAATCATTGTTCCTTAATTTTTGTCCGAATTTGGTATTTTGTAACACACCTCCATCTGACACTCGACCATTCGTTCCAACATCGACCATAATAAATTCATAATAGGCATTTACAATAGCCATCAACACAATACTGAATTGTTTTTTATAATTGTAGTAGTATGATCCCGAGCCAGGAGATTTGTTTATTTCCACGTGCTTGCCGTCTATAGCACCAAGGATGTGAGGAGCATTCCACCTGATTTCAAACCCTTTGGCCACTTCTTCCCATTCTTCGTTTGTTTGTGGTAGCTGGAAAGGAATATGTACACAGAATATATAAAATACTTATTTTTTTTATTTCTAGGTTAGTCAAACTTCTACATTGGATGATAAAGATGATTGTAAGAATGATAATGATAACACGGCTCCTCGGAAAATTTTAAAGAAGCATGTGTGAGATTAATTTACTTGAAAGAGCTAAAAAAATAATAGACGTACAAAGGGTCAAAGCATTTATTTATTTAAAATTCTGATATATAATTTAGCTATTTATTTAATAATATTTGTAAAGGAAATGCCCAAATTTTTAGTAAGCAGTTTAGTCTAGCTATTTATTATATAGAAATAGATACATTATATACTTGTATTGTACATCAAAGTTTGAAGTATACACAGAACCAAAGTAAAGTACACCCATAAATTCATTAATTATACAACAAAAACATATTAGAAGATATTTACTAAAATACACATAAAAAGTTAACCAACAAGAAAAAGTACTTAACTTAGGTCCGTTCGGTGTGACTGCTCGGTAGCGAATGTGCCGAGTACGGCGGAGCGGCGGCTTTATAAAGCCGGTGGTAAACAAGTGACGTCACATCGTACGATTTTAATACAGACTTGTTAATACTTGCATTTTGACATAAAAACATGATTAAATTATATAAAAATAGAGTAAATAGCTTGAAATTGATCAGTTAAATTACATTTAGTAAACAAGTCATGTTAAATAGCTAAATATGATATTATACAAAACAACAATGAAAGAACACAGTTTAGACATGATGTAAACGTATTTCGTAATAGTATAGATATGTTTTTCTTTGTGTCCAATTAACGAAAAAGATTGAAATAATCTATCACGGCCAGACTGACCTGTACTTCGTTCTCGAAGAACCCAACTAATTATATTTGCTTTTAACAAGTCTCTGGCCTTGGCATATTAGTTCTATCACTTGCTGCACATGAATTTCAAACTAATATCAGGGCAGTGACCGACCAGCAATTCATACAATAGCCTCTGGCCTTGACATACCAGTCCTATCACCTGCTGCGAATGAATTTCAGAAAGGTATCAGGGCAGTGACCGACCAGCAGTAAGTTATGTATATAAGCTTATATAATTTAATCATTTGAATCAACCAGTGTTAATCAGACACAAATTATAAACAATGAATATTTGTGAAAATAATTAATTTATAATTATTCCTAAGCATTTCAACTGTAATATACTTTTATACGTCCAATTACTTATTCCTTTTTCACAATTAGACAACAATCATTAAAATACATAAATAAACAATCTTATATATAAAAAAAAAATGTAACAACATAAACAATGATCTTGTAACAAATAAATAATAATCTATCATGGCTTATGATGCTGGAGCTATGGGGACTTCTCAAAAGAAGTATTTTGTTCAACCCATTCCCCCGGCCAAAGCCTTAATTTTTTTTTTCTTGCCACAGTAAGTTTTCATGTTCTAAAATATCAGTAGTATCAATATTTTTTTTTTTTATACTTTTCTGCAGCCTCTCTAAGACTTGCCTAGCTAAGTCCCCATCAGCTTCAGCATCAACGTCCCGAACAGAATCATTATCCTGTATTTCGCCTAGGCGAGCCTGAATTGGAGGTATATTTCCGTCGGATCCAATTAATAACCTTGTTGGTGCAAAACCTGTTGTTTTTTGTATCGTAGTATTTGTATTTTCCACAAAACGTTTGGCCATTCTGAAGAATCGTTAACAGTAGTGGTTAACATATTAATTATGGTACCAAAATATTTTTCAACTTGGCATTTGCATATCTCTTAAGTAATGAACGTACGTGATAAGAAGTAAAATTTGTGCCTCTGTCAGTTACTATCATGGTAGGTGTACCGAACAAAGTTAAGTTTTCTCGCAAGATTGGGACTAGTTCTTGACCGTTAAGCGTCTCAAGTGGTTTAAGTATACAGTATTTGGTAAAGCCATCGACTATTATCAAAACATGTTTATAACCTTCTGAAATAGCTTGCCAGTCCTATGAACTGGCGGACTTCTTTCACTGTACATCAGTAAGCGATATGTTACCATTTGTGGAACAACTTTTTGTCGCATCCCTTTTCTTAAAAAAACAAATCGACTCATCATGACCAAACTTTTTGCAGTAAGAACATTGAATCTTAGGCGTTTCGGAATCTTTATTTTTGAAGCACTGAGATTTAACATGACCAGTTTTATTACACAGGAAACAAATAGGTGGCTTGGAATAGTTGGAATCCTCAGGATTAAGACGCTTAGTAGTTAAAGATTGAGAGACATTACTCGTTTCAGATGGGAGTTTTCTAGGGTTTTTAGTATATGTTGTAAAAAGAGAAATAAGTTCCGGCGTACTATCAACACGACTGTTAAATGATGCCATTCTAATATTAATATCCGATATACCTCCACAAACAAGCTCGACCAGCTGTCCCTCAGAAAATGCTACTTTAGTATTACGTAATAACCTTAGTTTTTCCCTAGCATATTCACAATAGGTTTCTGCTACGTCCGAGGTATAAAGTACAGCTTTTGAAAGTTTTTCTGACAGGTTCTTTTTCTCGGGGTAAAAATCTTTGATACTTGTCCTAAAATTTTCCCATGTTCTACCCTCATCTGGGTCCCAGGTCTCAAACCATAAAAGAGCAGAGCCCTTAAGAGCTTTACCTGCTTTGCTGACAGTAGTGATGCCACTCCATCCACGGTCCTTGGCTACGGTGTCGATGTTGTTGCACCAGCCTTCCGCACCGTTATCGTTCTTTTCCGGATCAAACGGCGGCAACACGACATCATCTTCACTGCGATTACCAGCTACAGCATCACGGATGGCTTTCAAGAGACTCTCCAACACAGTAGGATCCATCTGTAAAAAGTTTTTAGTTAAAAAAAGCGTATAAAACAGGTTCGTATCCCACTTCTGATGTGAGATTAATTTACTTGAAAGAGCTAAAAAAATAATAGACGTACAAAGGGTCAAAGCATTTATTTATTTAAAATTCTGATATATAATTTAGCTATTTATTTAATAATATTTGTAAAGGAAATGCCCAAATTTTTAGTAAGCAGTTTAGTCTAGCTATTTATTATATAGAAATAGATACATTATATACTTGTATTGTACATCAAAGTTTGAAGTATACACAGAACCAAAGTAAAGTACACCCATAAATTCATTAATTATACAACAAAAACATATTAGAAGATATTTACTAAAATACACATAAAAAGTTAACCAACAAGAAAAAGTACTTAACTTAGGTCCGTTCGGTGTGACTGCTCGGTAGCGAATGTGCCGAGTACGGCGGAGCGGCGGCTTTATAAAGCCGGTGGTAAACAAGTGACGTCACATCGTACGATTTTAATACAGACTTGTTAATACTTGCATTTTGACATAAAAACATGATTAAATTATATAAAAATAGAGTAAATAGCTTGAAATTGATCAGTTAAATTACATTTAGTAAACAAGTCATGTTAAATAGCTAAATATGATATTATACAAAACAACAATGAAAGAACACAGTTTAGACATGATGTAAACGTATTTCGTAATAGTATAGATATGTTTTTCTTTGTGTCCAATTAACGAAAAAGATTGAAATAATCTATCACATGCTTCTACAAAAGCCAAGAATGAAGAAAAACATGAATTTGGCATATGAGCATCTCAGTGAAAAAAAAGACGAATACACCTATTGGGCTCTGGCTTGCGCCGCAGATCTACGAAAAATGGATCGACCGCAACAAATTTATGCTAAAAAAGCGATTGCTGAAATCCTAATGGAAGGTCAATTGGGACAGCTACACCGTAATTCTGTAAAAATTTACGAATTTACGCACAATATTCAATACAGCCAATCTCCAGTTCATATTTCCGCAAACTCAACTCCATCAACATCGTACGTTAACCAATCTCCAGTTCATATTTCCGCAAACTCAACTGCATCAACATCGTACGTTAACCAATCTCCAGTTCATATTTCCGCAAACTCAACTCCATCAAGATCGTACGTTAACCAATCTCCAGTTCATATTAGCGCAATGCCTTTACCATCACCAACATATGTTGACCCATCTTTAGTACAAATTACAGCAAGACCATCGCATGTACCAAGATATGTTAACCAGCCATCAGTGCGAATCGACAATCAGCTACCTGCTATGGAACATAGCTCAGAGAATTTTGATGAGACTACTACGTTTGTTGTAAATCATACAGAAGGAAATGAAAACTCTCTTTTATTGCAATACATATCTACATTTAAAGAATAGAGAAATAGGTCTTTTGTAGTAGCACATATAGACACGGCCTATAAATAAATAAATAAATTAATTACTAAATGTATTTATTTTCTTACCTTAATATAGTCCTTTAGAACTTGTATTATTGCTTCACAGGTTTCTATTACAATTTTGCCAAGTGATTGTGGTGAGATTGCAGTGCTGAATTTCAAATCTTCGAAAGTATTTCCAGTGGCAGGTATCGCAATGTAATGGCCAAACGTTGAAATGGTGAAATTGCTTCTCTCATTACAGTATTTTTTTTCTCTATTAAAGGTTCTACCAACTGAATCAATTGCCTAAATTTGATAGGATCCATTCTCATATAATTCTTGAAATCTTTCAATTCAGTTAATTCTAAATCCTTTAACAGGCGTTCGTTATCGTAGATTGGCCTTTTCATCAACCAGCCCTTAGTCCAGATTCGGCGTTTTCGTTTTTGCCGTTTCGCTACAATTAAACACACGATAGCTGCAGCCAAATCTTTATCAGACATGGTGCACTGAAGAAAGTTATGACGAGAATGCTTGTTCAATTTTACTGTCTTAATTTAATTGTACCGTGTGGGTTTCGGAGCTCATCAATCATATTGTGCAATCATCAACATTGTGCAATATTATTGTAGGTGTATGGGTCCTCTTACTTTTTAATAAATAATGACCACTTAATATTGTAAAAATGATACTATACGATTATTTTAAACCTTCCAACCCCCTCAGAAGTGACGTTATAGCACTAACGAAAAATAATAACTGTAATTATGTCACACAAAGACAAAAAAAAAAAAGTTTTGTTTTTAATCACAAATATGCATTGTTATTGGCGTAAGAAATAAAATAAGTCGAAATTCAATAAAATAAACATAAGAAACTTTTGTACTTCTTAACATGTGTAGTACAAATATAATAAAAAATCAAGTAGTAAATAGTGTAACAAAGAAATAACAATCTCATATAGGACAAAATGAGTATGTTACGTAAGTACGTATACAAAACATGTTAGAGTAGATTAAAACTTCAATAAATATTTACTTGCATGTAAAATTAGAAGAGATAGTCCAACATACTTAACTTTGTACCTGTCTAAGTACCTAATTATGCTCCTAGATCTAGTTACTATCTGAATTCTAAGTTTAATCAGACTTGTGAAATCACAGCAAGTTAATCACCTATAACTTTAATAATTCTTATTTGCGTAGTATTTAGAAAAGCCTTAATTAAATATTTAAACCGATTAACAAAATTATACTTCAATATTATGTTCTGAACACGTATTAAAAGTTAAATAAAATTAAATGAGATCTCTATAGAAATTTTCATAGTATTTTGGTACTATGTTTGTTTCTACCAAATTCAAAAGATCGCGATTCTTGCGTTCTGTAATAGCAATCTTCGAGGTATACTCGTACGCTGGTTTCAAAGCGATCTCGTTTATACTTGGTACAGTCAGCACCAAAAGTCGATGAACAGAATCAACATAACAAAACACCTGTTCACAATAAAATGCCATAAGTTATAGTCGCAACTAGGAAACAAAATAGCCTGTACACCTGAAATTTACAAAAGTCGTTAAACACGACTATTTCAAAAGTATCTGTGCACTAGTATTCCTAAAGTCGCCGTACACCATCAATCCAAATGTCGCTGAACATCATTGTATCAAATTCACTAAACAGCTAATTTCACCTGACTTAACTAACTACTACTAAATATAGAAACTGCTGATATTGTTATTATAGAACAAAGTGTTTAGTACTGAATAAAAGTATAATTAAAAACGTAATCATTTATTTATTAATAGCACAATCAAAAATTCTAATGATATTTATAAATTATAAAAAAAAAACAAATATTTTCGATATTTTAATTTAAATCTTAACGCAAAATCAAAAATTTAATTTAAAAATAATAATTAATAGCGGGTATGGCCTCCATTCGCGTCTATTACTGCCTGGAGACGTTCGCGCATACTACCTACCATATTTTGACAAATATTTTGGCCCCTAAATCTCTCCCAAGTTTCTGTTGCATGAGCTATTATATTTTGTCGGGTGCGGAGTGTATCGGGATCCCATGCTTGCACCATAAGACCCCACAAATTTTCTATGGGGTTGAGGTCCGGGCTCTTCGGCGGGAATGGAATCTCCAAAATTTGCTCAGTGTTTTCATTAAACCATACTCGGCATACACGTGCTTTATGAATTGGACAGTTATCGTGAACGAAGTTTATTGGCCTCTCTTCTGGCAACATGACTTGTGTCGTCGGCAACAAAACATCGTTCAATATATCTATATAGCCCGCGCTATTTAATCGACCTCCTATCTCGATTAGTTCTCCAGGGCCACCAGAGCACATCCAACCCCAAAACCCAACAGATATTCTGCCACTTGCACGGTTATCGATTATATTACGTTCTGCATATCGAGTATTATTTATGCGCCAGAGCGACATACGACCATTTTCGGTAGAATGAAATGTTTTTTCATCCGAAAATATGACATTTGTAAAATCATAATTCAAAAATCTTTGCGCAAATTCGAGTCTTTGCAATTTATGTCTTGCTGTTAACATGAGTTTTTTGGCTGGTACTCGGTGATGAATACCTGCTTCGTGCAGTCGGCGCCTTATTGTATTAAGGGACAAGTTATTATTGATGGCTATTTCATCAGTACGAGTGAAACCGTTATTTCTAAAAGCGTTAATAATTGTTTGGTCGTGTTGGCGAGATGTTTTTCTAGGTCTTCCTGTTTTTTTCAACTCCCTTATGTGACCATCGTCATCCCAACGCCTAAGCCAAAGATATACGGTGGTGCGCTGAAACAATGTTTAGCTATGATTAGATATAAACATATATTTCATATATTTCGATTTTAGGTAAAAATATCAAATAAATAAATGTTATTTATTATTGATTTAAAATCAAAACTGTTTAATTGTTAAAATGTTTTAGAAATAATGTACACTTTATTTGTTTTTATTAATTACAGCAATCTTAATACCTACTTACAATTATTGTTAAACATGAATGCAAATATGATATAATATTATACGTTTTATTACTTACCGAAACTCCTAATTCTGCAGCAATTTCTGATACATTGTATCCTTGTTCTTTCAAGAAAACAATTCTGTGACGTTCATGCTCCGTAATATGCACATTATACGGCATTATTGTGATATTTATCGATTGATGTATCTCAATAATATAAATAAACAATTATGCACTTACACAACGTTTCAATTACTTCAGACTACGACAGTCGACAATCATACGCTAGACTAAAATTATCACAAGTCATGTGAATAGAAATAATAAATTAAAAATTAAAGGAAGGTAGGTTTTGTAAGATTCGCGCAAAGTAAATTACAAGTACCGTCACAATAATCGCTTCGTAGATCATTAGAGTTATGTTTATGTTATTTCATATTATAGATTAGTATGGTTACTGACAATAAAATATAATTGCTTTGTAAATAAGTATTGAAATAGATACTAACGTGTTAACATACATTGCAAGCAAGCACTGTCCCAAAAGTAGCTGAACAACATAAGCGTCAGAAGTATATTAACATACGGCAACATTAAAAATATACTTTGTTAACCTAATTTTGTCTTTACTGCTGTTTGGTGACTTTTGATACAATGATGTTCAGCGACATTTGGATTGATGGTGTACAGCGACTTTAGGAATACTAGTGCACAGATACTTTTGAAATAGTCGTGTTTAACGACTTTTGTAAATTTCAGGTGTACAGGCTATTTTGTTTCCTAGTTGCGACTATAACTTATGGCATTTTATTGTGAACAGGTGTTTTGTTATGTTGATTCTGTTCATCGACTTTTGGTGCTGACTGTACATTACCTCGATCTCGACGTAAGTTCTTCCTATTTGGTTCTGTTACAGCTTTGGCCTCTTCCCAGTTTACAGTCTTGTATGTTGTTCGATATTGATAATTGGCGTAATTTTTAATAAACTTGGTACTCATAATCTCGCTAACTTTAATTTCATCCCCGTTAACATTTTTACTCAGTTAACATTTATGTTATCTGTCACAGTCTTAAGATCAAAGAAATCGCTGTAGTTCATTTCTCTGAAAATGGTTTCCCAGTCTTCTTCGCTTCTCATATTATGGATATGTATTGTTCCGGAATATATGTAGTTAGGCCCAGATTTTTTAGCTATAGTGATGGCTTTTTCGATTACTGAATGTGTTGTGTCGCCTTTGTTCTGTGTATGTCCGCGTATCAAGAAGTTATGTTATATTGAATTTATGTTTAATGTTGTAATTGCGAAGTGGTACATTGTAAATACGAATCGGTTTTTTGCTGATCACAGCAATTATCTGAATAAAAAATAACCTTACGTTACAGCCAGGATATTTATTAGCAACTTCTACCAAATATGAATACACACAAGATCCTTAATTTCAATAGATCCCCTGTTGCAAAAGCCTTCATGCCAAAACTAGCATGTAGTTTCTCGCTCTTTTGCATTGGAAACCGTGAAATTGTAGCAATTTAGCCTAGATTTATAAAAAAAAAGCCGCTGAATTTCCTAAAGGGCATGGCAAGACGGCTTGTAAGTCGTAGGTACATACGATCTTTGTGCTTTGAGGATCTTGACATTCTTTCATATCTCTATCTTTTTGAATTCTACTCAAGCTCTTTTCTTCTTGGTGAACCTTGTAACTGTCATTTAATTGTACTTTTTCTTCTTCTGATGCATTTTCGTATGCAACGCATTGATCACAAAGGTCTTTCTTCGGCCTAAAAAGCCAATATTAAAATCATGATTAAAAATGCGCTGATACGCGTCGTAATTAATAGCTGTAGCATTTTGTTCTCTTTAATAGTTCACATTCAGTTCACTAGTGATTTCTAAGCATTATACAATGGCCACACGTGGCTCATTGGCTGTATTAAAGTGAGCAATTCCACTTATACCTGTATAAGGCATGTTTAAGAGTGTAAAATTGGCCTATTAAGTAACTGTTGGTGTTATAATAGGATAACATTACTCTTGTAGGCAGCTTTCATTTTAAAAGCTGAACAAAAGCATTTTAAGAGGGGGAAAATACGGCATTGGCTATTTAAAGGTCCACATGTATGGTTTTTGTTAGAAGAGGTCAATGTAATAAGTACTTTTTGGTTAGCAACACGGTTAGGCCATATAATGATGAAAATATGTTATACTAGTCAAGTGTTCAATTGTTAATGGAGCGTTGAAATGGAAACCTATTAAAAATTATTTTACCTGATTATACCTGTTGTTTTGCTTCAACTTTATCAGTTTTATATTGCTGGTATTTTAGTATAACACATGTGAACATTAATGTAGCCAAAAGCTGTGGTATAGCACCTTTTGTGGACCGTTATTCAGATTGTTGCTGGTCTTGTGATACATTAATCAGCCTTTATATTATTCTGTAAAAGAGCGTTTAATGAGTTCAGATGTACGTTTAAGGTATATTACATGAACCACTATTGATATCTAGTAACACTGACAGCTGTTTATTTGTTCACGAGTACCACATTAATATCCTCTAAGCTAACAACTATGTGAACGTGGTTTTCTTTAACACTTGGACGGCGACAAACACGCGCGTGCATGTAATAACCTAAAACAATAAAAATGCATAAAAACAATTGGAAGTAGAGAGTGAGGACCGGTGGAATCAGAAGAAAAATCTTAAAAGAATATTTGCAGATAATAAGACCAAATAATCAATCTAAAACGATTTCAAGTGCGACTTTAAACTTTATTAATGACGGTTCTGTACATAATACAGAGGAAAAATTGCCTGAAGCTGAGGCCAGCAATACGATTTCAAGCGTGTGTCCAAACTTAATTTATGACGGTTCCGTACACAACGTAGAAGAAACTGAGTGTGGTGGTTTCTGTTCTGGTAAAAGTGAATATGAATACGATTATGAAAAACATGTATCTTTTCGTGAAAACTTAAGAATATGGGCTGTAAAAAATAATATAAGCCATGTCGCTCTAAATGAATTGTCAGTCATCATTAACGAACTGATTCCAGAAATACTACCAACAGATTCTAGAACAGTTTTATGTACTCCCAAACAAAGTACTACCTTTTGAACGCCATTGTCACATATATGTGACAAACGAAATCTTACCCTGAACGCCAACGTCACAAATATATGACAAAATACACGTCGCACCATATTATGAAATAAACAATTTAATCATTACTTTTGTGTGTTTTTATTTATATAATTTAAAAGTTTAAGCTTCCGTCTATATTGTATTGCATGAAACAAATATAAATAAACCACCAATATCGAGAAATTTGCTGTTTTAAAAGTAGATGTTAAACGCGTATAAAAGGAGTGCCTCACACGCCGTAGTCTGCTATATGTGACAGCTAGTGTTGTGACGTATGATTGTAAAATCAATGAAAACTTAAGAAGATGAATATTAAATTTTAGTCCAGAGTATATTATATGTGTATAAGTTGGTATCAGGAGAAATAAAACGTATTTTTAAAACAACTCAGCCTTATAGAACCATGCCTCTAGCTACACAATCAAAAATAAAATATGCAAATGTCTAATATCGACACTTGTTAAACTCATCTCTTGCGCATCCCTAGCGCAAACCAATATTGTGCGTCCCTTGTACGCCATAGTCATAAATCTGTGACACAACGGTGACGTCGTAAGCGCAGGCGATTAAGTCTAGTGAAGTGCTTTAATAGTAGTAGTAGTATTTTTTTGTATTTATTATTATTAAAATATCGTGTAACAGTTACTTATATTATAAACCGATCATGAGTGTAATGACTACCGAAGAACTTCTTCGAATATTGGAAGGAATTGGAAATGACGAAGAGTTCTCGGAAGGGGAATCAATACGAGAAGATGATTTAGAGGTGAGTTATTTTAAAAACTATGATCAAAAATGTTGTTTCAACATTTTCATTTATTTACTAGGGACAAAAACAGGTCAGTAATTTCTGAAACGAATTTTTTTCAACAAGTAACCCAAACTATTATAGAAGAACGATACAGGCTTTGATAAGCACCTGAAATATTTTCTCTTTTATTAGATTTACTTATGATATGAAACATCGTTGAAAATATTATCTGACCTTATTATTCTTGTTTTTTTTTTATATAACTCTTACGAATGAGAAATATGTCGCACCTAGACCAGCGCACACTGTCTACATAGGTATTTATTTAGGTATGCATTAATAAAGGTAGTAATCATAGTATGCACCTAATATGTAAAGCTGAAAATATGTAAGCTAACCTAATTAAACATTGATTAATTTTAAATATACTACTAAGACGGAACCAGTTAGTGTACGTATTATTATTCTATACACTTTACCGCCTTGGCTTAGACCGGAATCGTGGCCAGGCCAATATGGCCGCTCCGAAGTATATAGGTACATAGATTGTCGTTTACAAACAGCGGACATAAAGTTTAGAACTATAATAACTTTTGGTTTCTGATACTAATTATAAGGAAAAATAAAAAGCTTCATAGAATTTTGTGTTATTAATGATTTATGATTATAAATAATTAACACCTAATCTGTCATCGTCTTTTTAATCACTTTCATTTATTTCTTTTTTATTATTCAGAATCTTGGTAGCTTGGCAGACTGATATCATCCAAGTCCTTTTGCTGTCTCGCTTTTCTGATCAAATTTATTATATTTGTGTATGTCACCGATCGTTTGGCTATTGGGACTTGATCAAGTTCATGAGCGACGAGTCTTGCGAACGCTTTATTGCGGGGGTCTTTGGGCTCATCTTCAAAGTTTAAAGGCTGTAAATGACTTACGTCATACCTCAATTCGTCGTGGTCAAATATATTTCTTTGGTAAATGCTCGCAGTCGCTATATCTTCAGGGGTCACTTGAGTTTCCTTTGACACTTTTATTTTAACTTCTTCACCACTAGAACATTTCTTTTTTTTGCCACGATGTACATTTCCTAATATACTGGGTGACGAAGGTCTTGCCTCATCGCCCGAAGACATTTTTATAAAGTAGAAGAGGTAACTTAGTAGTGAAGAGGTAACTTAAAAAATAAAATATGTTTGGAATTGAAGAATTGAACACCTGAATGTACGTTCAAGAAAGGTACCTTTCTAGACATCACAGTGTTACCAGCCCAAAGATATTGCTTCAGTTTGTTAGTAATGGCAATCACTCGAGTAAGCTCAATATAATAGGATATTTTAATATTATGTTAAAAATTTAGTTTTAGTAAATATTTTTAAGCCCAGTTAAAATTCTTTTAAAATATGTATTGCACATGTATAGTATTAAGTATTTAAATTAAATATGATTAGCGAATGAAATAGATTACTAGGACTTTGGGTTACGTACATATTATTTTATCCTTACCTGCATTTTTAAATATAATATTTATGATATTTTACAATATTATAAGAGTATGATTAGGTACACAATAGTATAACCCGGACTAAGCCGTGGCGGGCCGGTAGTTGTGCACTAAAACAATAAAGCATGAGCGTCGGTCGTAAATTCAAAGCTTTTGTTAATTATTTTAACAATAACTAGTATCGGTGCAAATAAAATTTCCATATTGCGAATACGCCAGCTCATCCTTTTGTTCCATTGTACTCGATTTAAGCCGAATAATTAGTCGAGTTAAACACGTTAGAGAAAAACAAGATACTTCACCTTTGTTCCTATCTGAATCTTTTGTTTTCCGGGCAGTATTCAATATTTCATAGAAATTATGGGAAAAGTATTCGTTGCCCAATACCTACCAATGATGATAATTAATGATTTATGGTTTATATTTTGCAGCCAACAAGCGTTGTTCATCACGAATCTACGGATGACATACCTTCAACATCTCAGCATAGTCACAGTGGAAATCAAGAGACGGAATCGTCCTTTAAATGGACTTCAGAACGACTAACACACGAAGTGGCTGACTTCAATGACTTTCAATCTGGAATCCACCTAGAGCCGTCTGAAATACCTACGGAATGTGATGTATTTCGATACTTTATGGACAACGATTTAATGTCGATGATTGTGAATATGACTAACAAATTTCATACTTACTTTCTATTAAATATAGATTTGCGAATACATTCCCGTTTGCAAGCGTGGTACGACGTAACCATTCCAGAAATGTATATATTTTTTGCAATTATAATGCTAATGACAAGAAATCGCCACTTAACCATAGAAGAGCATTGGTCTACCAATATTTTGCTGAATGCACCAATATTTTCTAAATTAATGTCTAGAAACAGATTTTCTATGATACTTAGTATGTTACATTTTACGGACCAAAGGGAAAACACTACGATTTTAAGTAAAATACAAAAGTGCGTAGATCACGCGAGGCAAAAGTTTAATAATATAATAACGCCATATAAAAACATATGTATTGATGAAAGTATAGTTCCATTTAAGGGTCGTTTGTCCATCAAACAATATCTACCAAATAAAAGGAACAGATTTGGAGTCAAACTGTTTGTTTTGTGTGACGTACGTACGGGAATAATTATTGATTTTATTATATATTGCGGTGCAACTACAGACATTACCGATCCTTGCAATCTAGGCGTTGGAGGGGCTGTTATTGCTACTTTGCTCAAACCGTTTTTGGAATCAAATCGTCATTTATATGTGGACAATTGGTACACAAGCCCACGATTATTTAAATATCTCTATGAAAACAAGATTTATGCTTGCGGTACCGTAAAAAAAAATAGAAAGGGAATGCCAATTTTCCATAATGTCCTACAATTACACAAAATGGCAGTGCAATATTGTGGCCAATTGATGGCCCTTAAATGGAAAGACAAAAAAAATATTTTTATGTTATCTACCATTCACGATAATTCGATGAAACCATCACAAAGAACAAACAGAAATACGGGATTACCTGTAATAAAACCAAAAGCAGTTTTGGATTATTCTAAAAATATGGGTAGTGTCGATACCGCGGATATGTTATTGTCGTCAATACAATGCATACGCAAAACCATTAAATGGTATAAAAAGTTATTTTTCCATAAAATATATTGGATATGCATTTGTTAAATTCATTTTTTTGTTATAGACACGCTAAAAATATACCAAACTTAAAATTTGCCGATTTTCAATTGCACGTCATAAATCAACTCGTAGAACAATACAGCAGCAGCAGTGTTTTAGAGCGACCAATGTCAGCTTCAACCAGTAGTAATAATCCCCTCCGTGTATTACCCAGGAACGCAAAGGATCACATGCCGACTAAAATGGGGAAATATCAAAGATGTAAGCAATGTTCTTTAATTAAACAACGAAAAAATACCCGTTTTTGTTGCAAGGTGTGTAACGTTTATTTATGTGCTGCGCCATGCTTTGAAAAATACCATTTATAATTTTTTTTTATTTGACTATGTATTACCACATCCTCTTTTTTACTTTTAAGATATGATTTGCTAATGTGTGATATAATTTTATTGTTCCTATTTTAGAGATTTATGACATTCCATTGTTTGTAAGTTGGTAACATTGTTGATTTTACATATCAGGATTATCCTTATTATAATCCTTTTGTTACTTCTATTCCTGTTATTCCTGAGGTTTTGTTTATATTAGGTACTAAACTGATGTTCTTCCTAGTATATTATTAGGTACATTTTGTTAAAGATTTGTGATATTGTAAGACTGATTTGTAATAATAATTATTAGGTATATGTAACTGTTGATTTTTAAATTATTTCTGCGTATTTTTTACATGTAAAAAAAAACAATTATTAAAATACAATTTTCTTTTATTACTACATAAAATACTTACGTATTTGATATGGATAGGTATTATATTAGATAAGAATACTTGTTAGAATCGATAACCAACGTGTACACTGATACATCCCTAATTCAGATGCGAGAATGTCATAAAATTGACTGGCAAGCAACGCCATTGTCACAAAACCAAGACAAGTCATGTTGAATAGTGTTGTAACCATATTGTAATAAATATTTTTTTTTAGTTTTCTAATATCTGATTTTTCATTGATAGTCTCTGTTAAATGCTGTGTAAAGATTACTATAATGGAATATATTGGCAGGTTAAATAAAATTTCAGTGTCGTGAGTACGGTTTATTAGAAAATTAAAGACGAAAATAAAAACTCAGTTGTATATCGATACAAGTTTTGGAATCCCTATTTTTTATGAAGGTCATTTGACAGAAAAAGTGGCCTGGCGTCAGGGGTACGGCGTTACGTTTATACTCTGGCGTTCAAAAGGTTAAAAATATTGAAGGCGGTCAATATTGGCATAATGGAATTGCAAAACCACTTGAAAAAAATTTGCAAAATTGGATTGACGTTCCAGATACAATTTCAATAAACATAAATGTGGATGGTTTGCCCATATTCAAAAGATCTTCTAATGAATTTTGGCCTATATTGTGTAACATCTTTGAAACTGCGAAAATAAGGCCTTTTGTAATTGGAATATACTTTGGGAAAGGAAAACCAAAAAATCTAAATGACTTTTTTGAAGATTTTGTACATGATATGAATACATTATTAGAAGAAGGACTCCAAGTTCAGCGTCTAGAAAAAAAAATAAAAATACGGTGTTTTATATGTGATTCACCAGCTAGAGCCTACATAAAAGGTTAGTTTGACTCGTCTTACATTCTCATTGAGTGGATTAATACTCTCATACCAGGATAAAATACCTAATCGTTTGGTGTTACAATAAATTAATTACGCTTCAAACAAAATGATGAACTAAATTGAATTTATGGTGCTATTTATATTTGCCGTGGCTACTCCAATGATAACTGGATTTTTTTGGGATATAAAGCATTTCATATGTTAATCTAGGTATCAAACTATTTGCGTACCTTTCATTCCAATTCGTTTAGCCGTTCTTACGTTATTGAGTAATAAGTATAAACATACAAACAACTAAATTTTCACATAAATATTAGTAGGATTATGATAACCAAAGACCAAATTTTAAGTGAAAATGAACTTTCCTTGTACTTGCTTAATTCTTAATTACAGGAGTCTGCAACTTTAATGGAAAACATGGATGCCATAAATGTACCACGGTCAGAGAATATTCTCATATTACACACACCGTTACATTCTCTGAATCAAGGTGTCCTGAGCGGACTAATGAAGGATTTCGGAATAAAATATATGGCTTACATCATAAATATGACTCGCCCTTATTAAATCTTCCAGTTGACATGGTAAATCAATTTGTTGTCGGTGATTCACTTCATTTGATCGATTTAGGTATTATGAAGAGGCTGTTAACTGGTTGGCGTGACGGAAATTTTGGCAAATATATTACTAAATGGCGTGCAAATGACATTGCAACCGTTTCATTGTTTTTGAACAAGTGTGCGTTGCCTTCAGAAGTGCATCGAGCAGTGCGGGGCCTAGATTCATTAGCACATTGGAAAGCGTCGGAATTCAGAACTTTTGTTCACTATTTAAGTATCGTTATTTTGCCAGAAGTGATGAATAATGACGCCTATAATCATTTCTTAACACTCTATTGCGGCATAACAGTTTGCTTAACCGGAACCTACCAACACTTGTTACAATGTTCCAAAAAAGCTGCTGGAATATTTTGTAGAACATTACAAAGACTTTTACGGATCAGGCTACATGACAAGCAACGTTCACAACTTACTGCACTTAACTGACGAAGTTGAAAAGTTTGGTCCACTGATGACATTCAACGCATATCCCTTTGAAAATAAATTATTTATGATCAAAAGAATGCTCAGATCAGGTAAAAAGCCGCTGTCACAAGTCGCCAAAAGAATGGAAGAAAATACAAATGAAATTCTTTGCCAAAAACATTCTGGCAATAAGTATCCGTTTGTTACCACAACAAACAATATAAATATAATACATTTTGAAGATTTCAAAATTTCTACCAAAAAAAGAGATAGTTATTTACTGACAAAAAGAATCGAGGTTGTTAAAATTAACCACATAGCAAATGACCACAATAAGATTTTAATAAGAGGTATTAGAATAAATAACACAGAAGATGTTTTTACATATCCAATAAAAACGTCTCATCTTGCAATATACAAATCAAAATTTCAGCATAATTGTGACCATACTTTGATTGTTTTAGAATGTAAGGATATTAAGTGTAAATTAGTGTGCGTTGAATATAAAGAATTTCAATACTTTATACCTTTGTTGCATACATTATAAGAATAATACAACTTTACGAATGTTTGATCATTTTTATTTTTAAATCACATAAACTTTGAGTTTCTTACACCTTGTATTTATTTAAATTCACAATTCCCATAAGAATCTTTTTGAAAAAGGTTAAAAAATCTATACTTTGGATTTTGAATTTTTTGTTTTTCAAATAATGTATAGACGTTTGAATAAACTTTTCATCGCCATCTTTTTCAAAAAGATCATAATATTATGTAGTAAGAAATAAACTTATTATTGTAATTTCAAATCAGTCTGTCAGTTTTAAGGCTCCTACAAACAGGCACGACACACAATATAATCACCGCTCGTTGCGCGACTTGTGCGTGCCTTTGTGTCGCGCGCTATTTTATCGCGTGTCGCGCCTGTTTGAAGGAGCCTTTATACAGGTACTCATCATGGCACTTAAAGTATATTAATTCTTTTATCTAATAAACTTTGATTTTCAAACTAACATAATTCGGAAATTAGATAAAACATTTCAAAATTAAAAATAATTCTCCCGCAAAAAATCAACATAATAACTTTCATTAAAACGAACATTTTCATAAACATTTAAACTCCATTTACAATAAGATTAGACTTTTAAACGAACCTTTTTTACAGTCCGTTCAACCGATTTTGACTTCTATTCCGTAGGTAAGGATGGCATTAAAGGCAAAAAAGTAGTTATAATACCAACTGTTTACTGCAGCTGCCATTTGTCATGCCACCATCGCAATAGAAGTCAAAATCGGTTGAACGGACTGTAAAAAAGGTTTGTTTAAATGTCTATTCTTATTGTAAATGGAGTAGTACACACGCAGCAAGAAACATTTCGTTTCTTGACAAGATTTATGTAATCATTCAACCAGCCTAGTCAGTTTAGTTAATATACAACGTGTAAAAAAGGAGTGATAATACCGAGTCGTACTGAACAACGTTCCTCGTGGGACATAATAATGGCTAAATCTGAAAAAAAAAAACAATCGAAGAATCGGTAATTTTGTATGGGGCACCCACGTACGCACCTACTTTTTTCAGATTTTATTTTTTTTAGATTTTACTTTTTTAGATTTTATATTTTTCAGATTTTGCCAGAGCTAAGTCTCATGAGGAAAGTTTTTCAGTATGATTAATATTATCGCCCTAACCAGTATTGTTACTCCTTTTTTGACACGTACTTACTAATTATAATATAACATTGAATTATAATGTTTTTTTTTTAGTCTTTAGATACCTACTAATAAATCTTTTTTTCAAAATAATACAAATGTAACAAAAAAGGCTTCACATAGAACACTTGAGGAAACTATTATTCTTATACAATTTCAATCAACAAAATAACTTCACATCAAAACGATTGTTTTCAAAATTATCTAGTTTTTAACACAAATCCTCATCATCAGACTCTTCTTCTATCACTTTCTCCACTTCCATCGCTAATGGTTCGTTTGGATAGTCGTGATTGTTAGTAGAAACTTTACTTGTGGATTGTTTCGGTTCTTTTTTTGTATTTGTGCTTTGAGGTTTAGTTTTTCGAATTCGTTTAGTTGAAGATCTTAAATCTTTCATTGCCCTTCTTTTTACGGCATTTTTAAAGACATTTTAAAAAAGTTTTCGGTCTGTCCCATGGTAAATGTAGGATCCCATGAACGTATCATGTTACAAAAAAATGTAATAAAGTTTTTAAAATCTTTTAACGCGATCTTTGAATAATTTCCACGAGTTGTTCCAGACCAAGAACATTTACACATAAAATCACGTGTTATCAATGAGTCGAGCAATTTGTAGGCAAATGTTAAGCCATTGCCTTCACAGGGCTGAAACAAAAATGACAACTGTTTTTGTAAGTTTGCTCTCTCAGTTTTATCCTTTAAAGTATTTTCTAGACTGTCCAGTTGTTGTTTATTTTCAATCTTTTCAAGACGGAACGCCTCATTTTCTTCTGGGTTAGCGTCTTTTAATAAAGTAACGGCCATTGGTTGATCAATTTTTTCCGTAATTGTTGCTATGCCTTCGTTGATTTGTACAGACAACATCGCTACCTTCTGGGTGAGTTTTTGCATATGTTCTACAATATCGTGGAGTATTTTGTCCTGGTTATTAATTTTTTGTAATAATAGGTTTTGATTACCAATAAGTTGATCGCAGTCGAGCGTAGGTAACAAATTCAAAGTTTCATCCATTATCATTTGATTATTGGCTTCAGAAGATGGACCATCACCCATGTTTTTGTCATTAGGCGCCTGAAAAACAAAAAAATGGTTTACAAAAATGAAACTGAATAGCAAAAAAATTATAATTTCACCTCCAGTCTAACAACTCTTAGGCAATTAACAAATTTTCCTTCCAGGACGCAGCCGAATGCGCGCGAAACAATGCCTCAGCCACACGCCACGGCTTGTGTCGACGCACTTAGCGTGTGTGTGAGTGAGTGAAGTTTCGCTGTTTTAGGTAGGTCTGTATAGATGTAGCAAGAAATAGCAAGGTGGCTTTGTGATCAAATAAATAGATACAAACTAAAACAGCGTACTTACCAAATTTTGAACCATATTTTCAAAGTTGTTTATCACTGGCGCTGACCAGTTACAAGTTGTTGTTGCTGGGGTATCATTGTCAGTATCCGTCTGATTTTCCATAATCTGTATTTCATGTTGCGCTGCCATGTAGGTCTCAATATTATTTCGTTTAGACTGAACAGTTTAGAATGTCCCAGTATGGACTTGGAAATGATGACTCTTCTCTTACTAGACGCGCTCGGTTTTTATTTTTTTCTGATGGCCAAAATAGCTTCCCATTTTCTTCCCATATTGAAGGTACAATACTTAGTCTACGTCGCCCTTTTTCTACTGTCTGGACTATCTTGAACGGCATGGTCTAAAAATACAATTAAAATAATTAAATTAGTTATCAGAATACATTAAACATACTCTGTAAATAGCAACAAATGAAATATAAACTGAAATTAATTATTTGGAAGATAAAAGAAACAAAATGATTCAAGAAAGATGATTTAGGGATAAAGAAGATGTGAAATACAACAGTAAAATTTGTCGCATTCAGCCGACATAATAACAGTCGACACGCACGATATAGTTGGATTCGCAGATTATCGATCTCTCCATCAATAATATCGAAGCCGTCGTCGTTCATCCATCATACTGCTATTTACCAATGTAAATAATAATATTTATTAATAATAAAATAGCAATATGATGAATAGTACTCCAGATACAAT
The DNA here is from genome assembly GCA_948098905.1 of Tiliacea aurago. NCBI lineage: Eukaryota > Metazoa > Arthropoda > Insecta > Lepidoptera > Noctuidae > Tiliacea > Tiliacea aurago. The sequence continues at coordinate 6,372,564 of OX402589.1, forward strand.
TATCTGGAGTTGACCTCTACCACTTGAAATTCACAACTAAACTGCACAAATATACCTACAAACCTTGCCTTAACACAGCACCACAAAAATACATACAAAACACACTGAGTAATAACTTTTAAGTTAAAATATTCTTTATCGTAAAGTTAGGTTCGCGCCCTCGCGCCCCTAGTCGCCGCAGGAGACGCTCCGGGCGTCGGGAGTCGCAAGCCGATTTCCGGCCACCGTAGGCGCGGGCTTGCGGACGGTGAGCGATGGGTAGTTCACCGTCCGATAAGGACCAGGCCCGGGTCGACGGCGCGTTGTATTCCACGCGCGCCTCAAAGAGTTGTCAGCAGCAACTGACGGGGTCCGTTAGGGCCAATGCCTGCCAGGGTTGCGAGTTTGTCCGAAAGGGATATCGTGGCCCTGGCACACAGGCAAATGAAGGAATACGGGTGGGTTTTAGTCAGTAAAAGTCTGACACGCCCTCCCGCTCCGCCCAGAGCGGGAGAAGTTATTTGATAATTTCCCACCCAAAAAAAAAAAAAAAGGTACCCTACCAAAGAAACAATGACTTAGACGACAGCGAGAAGCAACGTGGCGTGCGATTTACTTCGTGTTTATTTTACAACTGCTAACAATAACAAACAAGCGAACCGCAACCGAGCAGCGAAATTTAGTGGCATCTCGTTTTCGCTTGTACTTACCTCTCACACTTATACCCTTACGCACCTTACAATACACGCGCACCTCTCACAAGGAATGTTCAAAAGATTAAAAAGAAATAAAACAGAGTGCGCTGTTCACAAAACAAAAAAAAATCTTATCCATTATAATGGATTTGTACATTTTCGTATACCGCCATAATAATGGATTGGTCATTTGAGTGGATAGACATATTCATAAGTATATTTATCTACCTATAATTTAGTTTGATGACAAAGTGCAAAATACCTATGTAAGTGGAGAGCCCTACTGCACTGCTTTGAGTGTTTTATTTGAACTTAATAATATACAGGGTTACTGGTAATTCGACGTATATCCGGCAGGGGCTGATAAGGGGGCCAAAATGCAACAAATTGAACCCCCCATATGTATGGCCGAAATTCAATAGTTTTCGAGATATTAGAATTTTAAGGGTTTTTCGATATTTACCCAAAATTTGACATTTCATTCCAAATTAAAAAAAAACTACATATTTGAATGGGTACCATTAAAAATGATGTTGTAGCTGGCACTTCAATTAAGCTATGGACATAATTAAAACTACTTAATTTAACAAAATAATGAAAATAATGAGCGATATAAGAATAATATCTTACCAATATTTTCATTTTACGCTTCAAAAATGTTGTCTCGTAACAAAAATTTCTATGACATTAATCGTACAAATAACTAAAACAACTTGCTTATTCTGTAAGCTTTCCAGAAAGCTATAAAAGTCAATTTTAAAATACATAATTCGTGCCAAGGCATGTGTTTGAATCGGCGCGGGGAGAGAAAGGGTCATTTGTATTTGTATGAAATAAAATGCATAAAAAAATGTACATCAAATTTTATTACAAATTTTACACATCTTGTTCAAAATGAGCCCCTAGATTACGAATGCAGGTTCGAATTCTCTTCCTAACTTCGGTTTTCGTCACTCTTGATGTGAACGTTGTTCTCATCTGTTGCGCCGCGTTTATTATTCGCTGTCGAAACGCTGACGCTGACCAGGAACATTTCCTAAGAAATATTTTGTGGACTGACGAGTCAAAGTTTGACCGGGATGGAATAACGAATTACCATAACTTACATTTTTGGGCACCTAAAGCAGGCAGAAATCCAAAAAAACTAAAAGAAACTGCGTCGCAAATGAGATTTTCCCTGAACGTATGGATGGGTGTCGTTGATAATTATTTGGTGGGCCCTCATTTCTTGCCCCAAAATTTGAACGGCGAAAATTACGAGGAGTTTTTGAGAAACAACCTAGACGATTTGTTGGCGGATGTTCCCGAAGAAATAAAAAACAACCTCATGTTTCAACATGATTACCCAGCACATTACCGGATTACTGTCCGACAGTGGCTAGACGAGAGATATCCAAACCGATGGATTGGGAGGGGAGGGCCAATTCCGTGGCCAGCACGAAGCCCTGATATTACACCACTTGATTTTTACGTTTGGGGTCATATGAAGGCATTAGTTTATGTGACCCCAATAAATTCAGTCGAAGAACTTCGACAGCGAATAATAAACGCGGCGCAACAGATGAGAACAACGTTCACATCAAGAGTGACGAAAACCGAAGTTAGGAAGAGAATTCGAACCTGCATTCGTAATCGAGGGGCTCATTTTGAACAAGATGTGTAAAATTTGTAATAAAATTTGATGTACATTTTTTTATGCATTTTATTTCATACAAATACAAATGACCCTTTCTCTCCCCGCGCCGATTCAAACACATGCCTTGGCACGAATTATGTATTTTAAAATTGACTTTTATAGCTTTCTGGAAAGCTTACAGAATAAGCAAGTTGTTTTAGTTATTTGTACGATTAATGTCATAGAAATTTTTGTTACGAGACAACATTTTTGAAGCGTAAAATGAAAATATTGGTAAGATATTATTCTTATATCGCTCATTATTTTCATTATTTTGTTAAATTAAGTAGTTTTAATTATGTCCATAGCTTAATTGAAGTGCCAGCTACAACATCATTTTTAATGGTACCCATTCAAATATGTAGTTTTTTTTTTAATTTGGAATGAAATGTCAAATTTTGGGTAAATATCGAAAAACCCTTAAAATTCTAATATCTCGAAAACTATTGAATTTCGGCCATACATATGGGGGGTTCAATTTGTTGCATTTTGGCCCCCTTATCAGCCCCTGACGGATATACGTCGAATTACCAGTAACCCTGTATATATGTCGGCGTCACCATTGTAAACAGCACGTGCAACGGACCGAGTTACGCACTGCAATGTGTCACTTAGGCCACCCCACTCTCCCCACTACTCGAGCCGCTCTACATAAGCGAGCGCGCAGCAAGGAGGGGATCATTCTTGACGCAGGCTCGGCCCGGTGTACATGTTGTAGCGCTTAGATACTGTAGTCTGAATTAAACTATTATTACAGTGAATTAATAAGTTGTGGAAATAAAGGCTGACTTCTGCTATATCTCTTACTTTCATTTAAGAGGTTGGACCCTCTGCCTTCATCAGAAGTGGGATACGTTCCACCGTCCACTAATGATAGCCACAATAATTTAATACAAGACCAAATTTCATTGCTTTCTGCTGGCATGGACGCTATATTAAAAATAAAAAATAAATTGCGGATGCCATGATTAGTTGTCAAGCTACTCCAAGCATGGGGGTGGCGCGAGGAGGCGAAATGCCGGGGTGAAACTCCGCTACCGCGAGAAATCACTGCACAGCGGACAGAGCTGCGACGGGATCTCATGGCGGCATGGAGAGTGCGATTGTCGCAACCCAGTGCTGGGCACGCCACAATCGTGGCGATAAACCCTTCTTTGAGGAGTGACTAGAGAGGCGTCACGGCGTCCTTTCCTTCCGCCTGACGCAGGTCCTCACCGGACATGGTTGTTTTGGGAGGTACCTGTTCAGGACAAAGCGGGAGGAAACGCCCGGGTGCCACCAGTGTGTGGATCGCCCGGAGGACACGGTGGAGCATACGGTGGAGGTCTGCCCGGCTTAGGCGGGGCACTGCCGTGTCCTCACGGAGGCGATCTCTCGCAACCGGCCCTGGTTCAGGCCATGGTTCGGAGCGAGAGTGCACGGCCTTTGTGGCACGAGGATGTTGTCGTGCAAAGGGTGTCGTGTGTTCGATACCAAATTGGCTCTTCCGCTAGAGCTTGCCACCACTCTGCGAACTACTAGTGCCACTATTCCTGCTGAGTTGGTTTTAGGTAACCAGTGATGATCGTCGACGTGACGTTTCATTCAAAGCTGTGTCCACTGATTCTGCATGGGCAGAACGACTCCACACGGGCCACGCGAATTCACCCACAGGAAAAGATAATACCAGCTAGTGGTGCGCATAATGGTAGCCACCTAGGCAAACAACCCCACTTTGATCAGACGAGTCGCTGAAGAATACTGTTGGTCGTTGCTGTGCTCGATGGACACACCATCTCAAACGGTTTTAAGTTTGCGGCACGAGTCTCTATTGCGGAGATGAATTAAGTAAGACTGGGTTTGGCTCGGATTGGGCCTGAGTCAGTTAGCGAGGTAATACGGACCTCAACTTCCTCAAATTGTGACTAGGTCGCCCGCATAGAGGAAGCGTGATATGTTCGGGCTGGATAACTGGTTGTTGGTATGGATATTAAAAAGGAGGAGGTGTCAGGACACTACCTTGAGGTTGGCCGTTTTCCTTTTTGTTTTTGTGAGAGAAGGTGGCCCAGAAAACGGTGGTTGTGGAGAAATTCTTGAAGTACTCGAACAAAATTCTGATCGCTGATCAATGTCTCCACCTTACACAACAACCGTGTGAGGTTGACTATATCGTATGCAGCTGACAGTTCTACAAATACAGCGCCTGTGACCGTTCCATGTCCCGAAATCATCCTCAATGTGTTGAACGAGTTTGAGGGTCTGCAGCAAAATTTGACGGTCTGAAACCAGCTTGCTCCGGGATTAACTTCGGGCCAATAACACTCGTAAATTGGTCTAGCAACTGTCCCTCAAACAGTTTGTATGTATGTCAGACTGAGTATGGAAGAAAGTGTGATATTGGACGAAAAGTATTTGGATCGTCTGGTGCTTTACCCGGCTTCGGATTAGCTACGACCTTTAATGTTCTTCAGAGATGGGGTATTGAAGCTGATTCTAGACAGTTGTTGTATAGTTGCAGCCACCACAACTCAGCAACTGGGCCAAGCTGTTTGATTTGCTCAACTGAGATGTCGTCTAAGCCAGAGGCTTTACCACACTTAAGACCCCTACCTAATTGCCGCGATGATATCAGATTGGTCCAAAAAATTCTATAAACCCATGATGATGCAAGACTATTTTTACCAGGTTATCAAAGGAGAATGCGCAAAATTGCCCCAGCTCCGGCGCAAACGGAACCTATCCAGGATTTTTGTACGTTTTATATGTATACAAAATACATGTATGTGATTTCCCCAATTAGTGGCTAACATAGAAAAAAAGTGCCTTGATTTTGCACATTTTATGTTGTTCAGAATGATGAGTACAATGACCCTTTTTCGGCTTTAGGGTAGACAAAAAATAAGATTATATTTATATTTATATATCTATATATATTATATAAGTATAGAAATGTAAATAATGTATTGTATATTCAATAAATAATACTTAAGAATTTTTTTTTCTCATTTCTCAGTAGCATAGGCCGCAGTCTGGTTTTGTGACCAGTCGATGGCCCCTTTTTCATGGTCTTTAAATATATCTAGCAAAATACGGGTGTACTAAGTACCTCTGCCTATCCCTTCGGGGAACAAAGGCGTGATAATATGTTATGCGTGTGGGCTGTGTGTTGTGTTATGTAATGTTGTCTTATTATATTTAAATGGTAGGTAATAAACAAGACTTGATATTTAATGCGTTTATTCTTTCAGATCATAATTCTAGGTCTATTAAAATGTTGTCTAAAAAGGCATCAGGATGCTCAAATTCTTGTTCGTTATGTCGGGCCCAACCAAGGTAGTACAAAATACTGATAACATGGGCGCAACTTCCTAGTGTCCGACGGCCGTGAATGCAAGAACAATAATACTCCTTTATGGCGCTCCGACCCTGTGTCTCTGTACAATACAAAATGTATGTATAATATATCTTGCTTCGCACATGCCGTGATTGTATTTTGCATCTTATTAAAACGTTTTGCTCATTATTAATTACAACTCTCTCTGAATGTCGATAGTATTCAATTTCGTAAACTCCGGTTCTTTTGATGTGCTCGCTGCAGTAAGATCGCGCTAGCTTCAAATGATACGTTCCGATAGCAATTATAATTAAATCTTCGTGTGAGAGTTCAGGGAAATCCATATTTTGGTTATTAGCGTCCAATCTACTAAATGTGACTCTTTGTCGATTTATATTATTTGCTTCGATATAATCTGCCAGTAGATTTGGTTTATTCAAGTTCAATCGAATAGATTCCATGAATTCAGGTGTATATTGGTTGTCCTCGAAGGGTTCTTGAAAGCAGTTGATAATGGCTCCTGCTATTTTAAAATCATGAATGGTATTACGTGAGGCGCGGTTAAAAATTCTTTGCCTGAAAATCTTGTAATCTCTTTTGAACTTTCCATTAACGGCTTCAACCACCCATCTACAAATAGTCACTAGTCTTGACTTGTTTGCTTCTATGGTGGTCAATTGAGTTTCGCCTCTTCGTTTCGTCGGGGGCATACGTGCATCATATCCATAGGTTTCTATGAGTGGTATCGCATCTCGGAAACCTCTATCCAATATTAGGATATCGCCCTCTTCAAATAAATAATTGAAAGCACCGTATTCAGCCGGTAGGTCGTCATTTTCTAATATTTTTTCATGATGTCAGCATCCGTGGTTGTAGCGGCATACGGTCCCTTTATATCTATTATATGACCATCAGCACTAACTATTATAAATGGTTTTATAAGGTTTCTATATTTATGTAAGCTGTAGGTGCGTCGCTGGTACAAAAAGTTAGAGCTTTTTTCAATAAATAAGTAAGTGCCATCTAATATAATGATGGCTTTTGGAGACTCTACACTTCCAAAGATGTAGTTCGGAAGGATTCTGTTTCTTTCTATTATCTCGTTCCGAGTTATATGATTTAGCCCTATGTGCAGTGGCACAAAATCAGCCAGTAGGCATGCTCTGGTTAAGTGGATTTTTCTGTCTATGCTTCTCCTTGATACACAGAAAATAGAACTCAGCCTGGAGCTTGGTTCTCCTGTTCTAATCTTGCTCAAATATACACCCAAGTCTACTTCTGGTGAATTCGATTGTTGTCGTAGTGACGGAACTTGATCCAGAAGCCGATTGAATTTATTATGGTTTAACCCAGTCCAAAAATGAAGCTCAACCTCCGACATTTCGTTAATGTCATCAAATAAAGATTTCCTTGTTTCAAGGGCACGTGTGTAGATGTTTACAATGTCCATAAAACTATCAGCATTAAAATCATGTTGTTGATGCGTTATATGTTGTGTCAAATCTTCCATAGTTATGGTTGTCAAATGTCGCTGGCAGATCCGAGCACGATCTGGTATGTAAAAATGCAAATAGCTGAGGAGGTATACCTTAATAGAATTTGGTAGTTGGCGTAATAGTACGTTTTGACAGTGGCTTATCATGCATCGCCGAGATGTATTAGCAGCTCGAGCCATTTCGGGAACAGGTATCGAAGCTCTAACCCGTACTGGATTAGCAGGCATGGGTGGTTGGTCTTCATTTGAAATGGAGTCAATTCTATGCCAGCATGGATGGCATATGGATCGCGTACCGTCGAATGGCACCTACAAAAAGCAAAAGAGACGATAACGAATGGTTCAGTGGCTTTCTAGTTCTATGATGTATATTGAGTCATTATAATAATATGTTAGTCGTTAAGGTATTTATGTTATGGGTCTTTGTTATCTAAAAAAAGGTAAGGGTTGTAGGTTGGGTTTGTAAGGTTTCATCAATATTAATAACATAAAAAATACTACAAGCTCCAATAAACTTTTGCATTTACATTTCGCCAGTTACACAGATTTGTACAGATGGTTCACTGCGCAAAATCATTAGGCAAGTAACCAAAAAACGACTCTTGCTACGACACAAAAAAGTTAAATTCAGGTCGCACAGCGCTAATTAACTACAGTTATATTCACTTAGAAGTTGCCTCTCTTTGTATCGCATAACTCTTATATCTTCTGACTACGTTACATTCACTGAATTGGCCCGACAAGGCGAGCCCACCGCATACTTGCAGTTTCATACCTAAAATGCGGGTTGCGCCTTCTGTACAATTCTGTGCCAGTAGTAAGTAAATCGGTAATAGGTTAAAATAGATAATAAGTAAATATCTTGGAGCACATCATAGAACGCTATCTAGACTTAACTAAAACTAACTACGACAACGGATAAAAACATACCTAACGTTTTTTTGTAAACACACATGTAATATTATATTATGATACATAGAAAACACCCATACCAAAACATACACACATAGAAACCTATTCATGGACTTTATATTATTATCCTTTACATGTTAAACAACTGCATATTATTTTAAGAAACTGTAATCATATTAAACATGTACTTGACAGATTTTTACCTCTTGTGGTGGTTCCATGTTACGTACAATATGTTCCACGAAGTTTGCACGATTTTGTAGAAAACGAACATTAAGAACGTGTCTACGTATTCGCCGAAGTGATCGATGACACACAACACAATGATTGAGGTCTTCCATATCAACATCCAATCGTTTAGCACTTTCAGGTCCGTTGAGATATAAGCCAAGTTGTCGTTAAAATAAAATCCAATGAAAATAACAAAAACACAGAGCACAACGAACGCAAGCGAAGTCAAGACTGCGACTGCGAGTGCATGCCATGATTATAAACAAAGTAAGTTGTGCCCGTGTCGTCTCTACTCTTCTCCCTCTAATATAACTAAAAGAGCGAGACGGCAATAGCAGCGATCTGCTACCTGCGAGTCCGTCACGTTTGCACCTGGCAAGCAATAAAACTCATTATTCTTTTAAACAATCAAAATGGTATGCAATCTTGTACGTATTTAAAAATAAGAGCCAAGTATGTCAAAAATATAGTTTTAAGTCCGCCTAGAATTTAAATGTAAGTGATTCTGTAGCCATTATTTTATATTTTACTCGATTTTTGCTAATATCGTGATATTAAATTCACGCCAAAAAAAGGCATTTTTTTCTATGTAAGCCACTGATTGGGGAGATCACATATATTTCTTTTTTATATACATGAAATGTACAAACATCTGATATAGGTTCCTTTCGCGCCGGAGCTAGGGTAATTTTCTATGAAATTTGCGCATTCTCCTTTCAGATTGATAATAAGAAAACTGCAGCTGGAGCGGGTATGTGTCTATGGCAACCCATTGAGAAGATTCCAGAAGCAAATTGGTCAGAAAAATGGTGACAGAATTTACCATTTCAGTTTTGTCTCAATCTCAATGTGATGATAAAATTCAACCCAGAACAAACAACCGAAACCAGACGTAACGTGCTATGTTTGCAGTAAGCACGAATATATGGCCAACGCCTGCCCCAAGCGCTGAAAGAACGAAGGCTCCACACCGAGCACCAGCGCCAATCAAGTGAACCTGTGCTCCAGAGCAGCTGGTGGAGTGTGACACATAGGAGGTACAGATTTCCCTGTTATATTTGACTCGGGATCAGAATGCCAGATAGAGCATAGTAATTGAAATCTTGTTAATGATGAGCAATTTCATGAACAAGTGATCCTTAAAGGTGTAGACGTGAGGAACGTAGTGTGCTCATCACAAATTAAATGTCCAACCATGGTACAAAACCACAAGCTTGAAATAATTCACGTTGTATTGCCGGAAGAAAACCGGGTAAAATATTACAGGATAAATTTATATCCAAGTTTTTCTAAATTAAAGAAACCACTATTACGTGGCACCACACAGGCGATCATATTGGCTAAAATTCATGTTGGTGGTCGCGTTAGTGCGCCATGCCCGATTAAGATAATCGCGTTAAAAACGCGTAACATAAGGGGTTAAGGGTTGTCGTTCGTACAATAGCTATGATAAAAACCACCTTAAAGTTAGACTAGTCGGGTGTTTACAAGCGTTATACAAATTTCTTATTTTTGAGGCAGTTAAAATCCAGTTCATTTGTTTGGTGTCCCGAAATGAATAAGGACTGATCACGGGCGATCGTATGAAAATTCTGCTTTTAAGATTTTTTTTTTGTACCGTGTAAGAAAATAACCGGCACGTTTTTTTTGAAATATTAATGGGAGAAATAAAGTCTATAAATATTCTGACAAAAATTTACGTAAAGTAAATTGTGGTCAAACAAAATCTGGTAGATATCATATCATGGAAAATTACGATGACGTGACGGCGGGCAGTAATGATGATGATATCCATATTCACGAAACAAGTCACGAGAATAATGCCATGCCTAACAGCAATATAACTTTGGCAATTAGTGATACAATGTCAATGAATTGCTATTATTACTAAAGCAGTCATAATAACTAGCAAAAGACGTGATCCTGTGTAGTCTTATATAAATTCTTATATAAGTAGTACTTATTGTATAAATTCAAGTATTATATGTGAACAGACAGTTGTGCTGCTGGGAAGTTTGTTGCGCCACTTCTTCTTCCCAGCTAAAGCACTAGGAAGTGGTGACGGGTGGGCGTTTTTGGGGGACTGTCTCATGTAAAAGTGCAGATTCTCAGCCTAGTTTGAATAAATGACTTTTGATTTAGCCGGCAATGACTGGTCCAGGGGATAATAGTTTTGCAATGTCATTAAGTGTTAATGGCCGGACCAATAAAAAAAAAACAAAAAAAAATTATGATAAGAACAAAAAAGAAAGAACAAAAAAATGAGCAAAAAAATAATAAAAGAAAAAATAATAAGAAATAAAAATGAGAAAAAAAATATAAGATTAGTTCTGAAGGCTCAGTAACGAGCGGTCCAGAATAAGTAGCACTGAAAGGATGAACCGGATCAGTAAGTTTGTAAGGCTCAATGTTGAGCGGTCCAGAATTCTATGCAAACCCTGAAAAGATGAACTGGACCAGATTGCTAGTCAGGATGAACGAACATTAATAGCATCGTTGTCTTTTAAGACACTGATTGATGAGACTATGCGCACGAGGACGTTCGCACGTCAGTATGGCCGTGTCGGCGTCACCATTGTAAACAGCACGTGCAACGGACCGAGTTACGCACTGCAATGTGTCACTTAGGCCTCCCCACTCTCCTCACTACTCGAGCCGCTCTACATAAGCGAGCGCGCAGCAAGGAGGGGATCATTCTTGACGCAGGCTCGGCCCGGTGCACATGTTGTAGCGCTTAGATACTGTAGTCTGAATTAAACTATTATTACAGTGAATTAATAAGTTGTGGACATAAAGGCTGACTTCTGCTATATCTCTTACTTTCATTTAAGATGTTGGACCCTCTGCCTTCATATATATGTATTTTTGTTAGTTAAATAAGTCCGGATTCTAACAATATCTACTCCTCTTTTAAAATTAACTTATTCATTCAATCATACCACCTACTGCTATCAAAGACTATACATGTGGTATACTTGTGGTATTCAAAGAAAATTTACATGTTCAATGCGGATCTCTGAAATTTAGTAAGTAAAAAATATCTAAAAGGGTAAAACGTGAACTATTGAAGAACTACATACCCGCCCAGGGCTGCTGGACAGGTACACATGTGAATCTTTCTAGAGCTCACGACATTATAATGGTCCACATGTGAACCTTTCTAGAGCTCACGACATTATAATGGTACACATGTGAAGCTTCAAAGATTTCACAGCATTAATTTGGAGCTACAATGGTTCACTGTAGCTGAAGAAAATGTTCACCATTTTGTTCACTCATAACCTATAATATTTCTAAGTTAATTATGATTTTATCACATACTACACAGTTTTCGTGATTAATTTTGTAGTAAGCGATTAAATACAAAGACATAAACTGATTTAGATGCCATAAAAACACAAATATGAAAAATCGCTTTGTTTGTCCCTGCTTATTTAGATATATTTTTATGATAAAACAGCATTATTCCTGAGGCGCGTGAAAATTTTAACTCTAAATACGTATATACTTTACAATAAATTTACAATACCCATAATATTAACACAATAGAATATAATAAAATCACATTACATTATATGGACATCACTCGCACATATATTAAAAATAAATATTTATTACAAAATGTGGTACTCAAGTAATAATTTAGAGAAAAAGTGGCCTACTAGTAGTTTTTAGAGTACACTTGTGAGCGTATAATTACTATAGAGGCTGTATAATTGTTCACTCGTTACTTCTTTTAACTCTCTTGTCTGTATGAAGAACCACATGGAATCTTAAATAGTGTCGTTAATCAGCTTTAAGACCACTGTTCTCTCTTAAACTGCCATTAAAGTGCTACTATTCTGCTACTGTATACCTTTTGTGAACTTAAGGCTGAATAATTTGTGCCCAAACCGGAGGTATAAGGGCTGTGTAGGGTGCTATAGAGTGTCTTATACAGCTTGCTCAGACAGCTTAAAGCATAAATGTGTATCATTAGTCAACCGATATAGAACCCTCAATGCTACTTGGGTGGCTTATTATTTTGTTTTTGAACTTCATTATACGGGTAGTTTCTGTGCAATTCTGCGATTGTTAAACCACCGTCAATAAATAGCCTACTTGTGTTTGCCCTTTTATTTATTTTTTTGGGTGGGAATTATCAAATAACTTCTTCCGCTCTGGGCGGAGCGGGAGGGCGGGTCAGACTTTTACTGACTAAAACCCACCCGTGTTCCTTCATTTGCCTGTGTGCCAGGGCTACGATATCCCTTTCGGACAAACTCGCAACCCTGGCAGGCATTAGTCCTGACAGACCCCGTCAGTTGGTGCTGACATCTCTTTGAGGCGCGCGTGGAACACAACGCGCCGTCGACCCGGGCCTGGTCCTTATCGGACGGCGAGCTACCCATCGCTCTCCGTCCACAAGCCCGCGCCTACGGTGGCCGGAAATCGGCTTGCAACTCCCGACGCCCGGGGCGTCTCCTGCGGCGACTAGAGGCGCGAGGGCGCGAACCTTGCCTCTCCCTCACGCGTTCCGCCTCCTCCTTCGCGGGCATTACTGCTTCGCAGAAGGAGGTGACGGCCTCCTATGCACTCTCAATCCGAACCAGGGCCGGACGCGAGAGATCGCCGCCGCCGATCGCCTCCGTGAGGACACGACGGTCGGGTGTGCCTTTCTACGCTGCCTAGCTCCCAATATGAATTGAATATTTCCATTCTTTTTTCTTGAGTAAAATGAGACGAACAAGCCAGCCGACACTTATCTGCACAAGAGGGACCAATTTTTCTAGCCTGAACTGGGCGCTTACTCTTGATTTCAATTCCGATCGATCGACATTGAAATGTTGACGTTTCGTACTCTTGAGTTCGACGCTAGCGCCAAATTGTATTGAAATTACGTGTCCATTTTGGGGAACTAAGTGGAATCGGGATCGGGCTTGGCTTGCGTTAAAACGCTACTCTTGAGTTTATTTGACAGCTGTGAATTGCGTCAGTATTACGTTGGGATTGTTTGTTAATTGTGATTTTTCCAATAGCAAAAGTGTAACTTTTTAGATATTTTTTTGCGTTTTAAGTGAGTAATAAGTGTATAATATGGCTCGACTAGCAATAATATACAGTGTTTTACATAATTCTCATAAAAAAACAATTAAAACAAAGACGAAATGAGCGTCGGATGATGCGTTATACGGACAAAGCGTTTTCTATTAATGAAGACGAATTTAAAGCTAATTATAGAGTGAGCAAAGATTTGTTTGAGGAACTATATGAAAACATTAAGCCCTTTATGCCAACTCCTAAGAGAAGAAGTGATATGATACCAAAATATAAGGTACTGTTGTTTTTGATACATGACATAACAATGAACATGACTTTGTTTGGAAGATCAATAGAGATCAATACTTGTATAATTCTTGCAGATTTTAGTGGCATTGTCCTTTTATGCGACTGGTAGTTACCAAAAACTAGTTGGAGGCACATATGGGAAGGAGCATCACATGACAGTTTTGTCTGGAATCAGCATCCAGTAAAACAACATTTAATTGATTTAAACAACAATGGAGAAAATGTGTTTTTACTAGGCAAGTAAATTATGTAAATAAGTAGTCAGCAGAGATTTTAGTTCTTCTGATTGTGAATATATTTTAATTCGTTTTACTTTTCAGGTGATTCTGGATATGCCCAGAGTGTGTATATAATGACGCCTATAGTAGATGCTCCTGAAGGCTCTCCAGAACAATATTACACCAAGTTGCACTGCTCTGCACGAAATACAGTGGAACGTACGAGTACCATCGGTGTACTCAAAAACAGATGGCGGTGCTTACTCGGGCATAGGGTGCTACATTATCATCCTGATGTAGCAGCCAAAATAATTAATGCATGTTGTGTCTTACACAACATGTGTATCAATAGATTAGGTATTGATCTTGTGGAGAACACAGCAGAGTATGGAAATGATTACCCAGCTGTCACTTCTTAAGAATCAACTAGCAGCACAGCTGCTGAACTAAGACAAGGCATCGAAAAGCGAAATGTTTTAGTTCAGCAGTTGTGGGCAAGTAGAAGGTAGGTAAAAAGGAGTAGGATTTATAAAGGATTTTTTTACATTAAAATTTTGCTGATAGTTAAAACATTTTACTTTTTTCTTTGGTAATGTATTTTATGCTATTTGTGACATTCTGTTTCTACAGTTTATGTTTATAAACGATTAATTCTAATGTAATATTGTTTCATAAGTGTAAGTAAACATGCATGACAAATAAAGTATCTTTATCTTTAAACAATATATCTAACATTAAGGAAACATCTACATATTTTTAGTAAGTGATAGACATAATGTTAATACTAGAAATAAAGATAAAATAGATCAACCATTTTTCAGATTATCTAAAGACTTACATACATCTTAAATGGGTTACTGTGTTAAATGTTACAACACAATACCTTGGAATCGTAATATATTGCAATTAAATGAAAGAAAATTTTAAACACATATTACACACATATAAAAGTACACTTTGTAAACAAGCATAATTATTACAAATTAGTGGATTATATCCAAGATAAGAACGCTTGGAAACATGCTGGTCCAGCTCCATAGGACAAACTAGAGTCTAGACTAAATCAAACTGGTTGTTATTTTCATTAATTTTTCAATTAATCTTTAAGAAATAAAATCGAGCATCCTGTATTCACACGGGCGGTTTCTGAGAATAGGCTTCGTACACAGCCCGCCAACAATACGTTTGGCGAGCGAACTACCGGTTATATTATATTTCTGAGGGTAGACTGTTTATATGGAGACTTATAAACAGTCTACCCTCAGAAATAAATAAATGTATTACACCTAAAAATATAAAATGTAAACTTAGGCAATATTACTTAAGTATTTTAAAGGAATGATTGTAACCACCTAACCTTCGGCCCGTCGCGCATCTTTTAATAACGCGGTTTGTCGCGTGGGGTCCCTCAAAACCTCAAGATTAAAACGCCTATAAAAACCCATAAAACTTGTATCTTTCCAACTATTCTAGCAGTTTCTTATTTATTTATTTAATGACAATAAATTACAAAAAAAATATCAAAATAATTCATTTATTTACTGTTTAAACTTCCAATCTAAAATTAGGAACATAAATTTATCTCTTTGAGATCACATCACAGAAAAAATATTTTTATTCTAACTAAATCAATTAATTTTAATTTATATTATACCTATATGAGATCACATATGAACAATCAACATTGTAACACAAAATTTAGCTCGCACCAACAAAAAAAAAACAACTTTTATCAAACGAAATCAGACTAATTTTCCGTTTGGACACAGTCAGTACATACCAGTTTAGTATGTGTAGGGCATTTATGTTACCCTATTTATTTTCTATTTGTTCGTCTTGGACAATATATGCAGCGCTTCCTCATAGGAGCGATGTCGTTTCCATCAGGTTGAATATTCTGAAGCTGGGGTGTGAATCGCCTTATGATCTGTTTCAATTCCCGAGGCAGTTGAAATAGTGGCCCGCGATTGCAAAGGAGGACGGACGGCACAATTCAAATGGCCATAAATATATTTATCAAGGGCTCTTCATCATCATCACTATACGAACTTTCTAACTCCATGTGCTGTTCATCCAACGATTCTAAAAGCTGATCCGGTTCCTCCGTAGGTACCTCATGTTGTTCTGTAGGCACCAAATCTTCACATTCTTGCTCCGAATCCGTGTTAAGTCACTTCTTTCATCCAGACATGTAGCGACTTCATCTTCTTCCTCCTCGCCACCGCAAACATCTTCAGATTCATCTTCTAACCAACTCAATATACGTCGTTGTTGTTCTTCACACATTATAGAAGTCAATTATAATTTAACTATGATGTAAAACAATAAAAAAAAAAAAAAAAACACATGTTACAAAAGAAATTAAACAATTCGATTTTACTTACGGGGTTCGTCGCGTGGGGTCTTTTACGACCCTCTCGCCCAAAACACGTCCTGTATCTCACTGCGCTGGCGCGCGAACTGAAGTTAGCGGCGATGCACGGTAACTATAATCTAATTCCGGAGGGTACCTGAAGTACTAAAACTCCTGGATAATTATAAATGTGTTAATTTTACATTTTACTAACACCTAGGCTTTCAAAGACCCCATGCGACGGGCCGAAGGTTAATAACCTAAAGATTTGATTAATTTAAACATTACCAAACTATACAAGTTTGGTAATGAGATAGACTCACGATAGCATAAGTTTAAACCTTAGTGGTTTTTGATTGCTATCTATTATGTAATCCTGTGTTCTTTGTATATATGATAATTCAATTAAAAACAAAAGAAATGTATAATTTGTTATATGTATAGATAGATTTTACATTCTGTGATTACCTTAACTCAATCTATTCTATTTTTTTGTAAGTTTTGACGTTAAAAGTGCCTTTTATGTACCTTTTTGAAATAAATAAGTTGACTTTGACATACCCTTAACTACTACCTACATATTTCTTGAGAAATTGAGAACTGAATAAATAGTTTTTTTTTTTACTTAAATGTACTTTTATTTACTTACTAATAAACTATGACAAAAATTTACAATAAAAATCAAATCGAATAATAAAAATAAAAAATATTTGATGCGCCACGCAACCATTTACTTAATTAATATCCGAAAACATTTGCAATTAATAAAACTTTGACATTAACCGCTAATCCATTTTGAATAATATTTAAGTAGCTAAAAAATGCCAAATTTTTCAAGGATTTGGCATTTTTCTAGCTACATCCGAAATTGCATTAGAAATAGATGTTAAAGCACTTGCGATATTGCCAAAGTGTTCGGCCAATTGAGCAAATGCTTGCGCTGTAATTAATTCAGCCTCAACAGTCCGCGCTTCGATACTCGCGAACAGTTCTATATTTGCATCCACCGGCCTACGAATTAAAGATCGGCGCCGACGGGGTCGTGGTGGTATGGTGGGTTGAAGTGGCGTGGGAGGCGCAGGTACTGAAATATTAAAAATATAATAATGTAAAATTGGCATTTGACCAAACTAGTTACAAACTTCTGAGTTGTTACAAAAAACAAGTCATTAAATAATACCTACTGAAGTATTTTTTTTTGCTACAGCCCCTAATGTGATTAGTCCCAAAACACTTCAACGTTACACACTTAAGTTGGGTTGTGTGACTGATGGTGTTTAAACATTCCTAAACAAATTTGAATAGAGACTTACTTGTAGATGAAGCTGGTATTGCGTCATTGTGTGATGTGCCAAGAATAGGGGATAGTTGCATATTATGCAAAGAATGCATTTCTATTTCTTCTTGTACTGGTACAATGTATGAACCCTCTATGGTAACTGGTGACTGGGTAGGTCTTGTCTGAAATAATGAAATGATTATTACTAATTAATAATAAATAAAAAAAAATGTAATAAATATCACAGGTATGATAAAATTGTAAGTAAATAATAAAATATATTTACTATTTGAGGAAATGGATTGACTGTCCATCTTGAATCTCCTGTTGCAAACTCTTGTCCACGCATTACCGCTACCAATCTATTTTCTAAGGCTGACAATTCTGGCAAGTTGTCTGCTGTCCCACCACCAGTGCGCCTGATTGAAGCTGAGAGTTCTGCGCACTGTTTCTTTAGAGCTCAGTTCCTTCTCAGACCAATACTAAAAACATGCATTAATTTTAATTAAATTGCTGTATATAACTATTCTTAATACCTACTTCATTCATTTTAATTACCTTCGCCCAGGCTAAACCATTTTTATTTACTTCTCCGAGAGAATTTAATGTAGTTGCCAAATTTACCCATTTCCTCTTCGTTTCTAATTTGCCTTGAGTGGACCGAAGCAAACCTTTAGCTATGCCTGGGTTTTGCTCCAAAAATTCCACCAAACCTTCTAATTGGTCGTAACTAGGACGATTTGTCATTGTAACTGAAATTGGAAAACTTTTATTATGTACAGCATACTATATTATATAGAACATAGTATATATATTTAAAACATAGACCAAGAAAATAACTACATTGACAAAACAAAAACATTTCTTTAATTAAAAATGTAATAAAGTAAATCTTTACTTTTAAATAATAAAGTAAGTATGATTGTATTTACTTACCACTTGTATAAAACTTTAATATGCGAAGTAATGTTCTAAACAAACTTGCATTTCGAATGAATGCCTAAAACCACTCACTTCACTTTATTTTTGAAATTGGAGTATTTTTACACCGTCTTTTTTTTGTAGTATAGGCAACGATCTTACCGTATGCAGCCAAGTCATGGTTAATTTTATGATTTTAATCATTTGCTTACGCCCAAATGAATTTAATACGTTACAATTGAACCTCCTCACTGAACTTGTACTACCCACAGAACATAAAAAAACAAAAAAATCTTGCAAGTTAAATATTCACGTTGCGTCAAATAAAAACCCGTAGCGACATCTATTGAAGATTGTTCTTGTTATAGAAAATAGTTTGACAGCTCAACTGAAAGTCAATTCTGCAAAAATGGCTTCCAGATCCAGACGCATCGAATCGCGCTCGGGCAATGGTAAGTTCAATCTTTTGGAATCTTTTATAAATGTTGCTATTTCTATAAAAATATATTCAAATTACGTTTTCTAGTAGTAGATTTAGTTTTATTTGTAAATATTTATGCGAATTCCGCCATGATTTTATTTTAATTCGATATAAAAGTTTTATGTCCTGTATTTAGGAATTATGCAGACTACTACTTTTGAATTAATATTATTATGTCCTATGTATAGGTACCTGAAAGGGAATGATGTAAATTATATTTTATTTGCTGTTTGTTTTAGCCTGTTCTGACGATACCGTCTTAGCATTACTGGAAGAATCTGATGTCGATTTTAGCAGCGACGATGATCACCGAGATCCCGCATATAATGAACCCACAGAAATCACTACACAAGAGCGTCGAAGGCATGATTCTAGTGATACTTCTATAAATTCAGGCTCCCATGATGTTGTTGAGCCACCATCGCCGCCGGCTTTATCGAGTGGTTCTATAATACGCCAGGCTACTGGCTCTGGTTTACGCCGAGGAAGATCTTCTCGTCGCCCTCGAAGGTCAAACTAACAAACCTAATCCCTTAGGGTTAAAAGTATTTGTTTTAGCAACGCCTCAGGGAATGGTTATAGATTTTGATATATATCAAGGTAACACCACTTTTCCGGAAATTAGACAGATGGGTTTTGGTCTTGGAGAAGCAGCTATTCTTCGCCTGATCGAAGCACTTGTCCCTGGTCACCACATCTTTTTTGATCGTTATTTTACTACTATCAAATTGTGTGATGAATTATTGAACAAAGGATTTCACGCGACTGGAACAATTATGAGAAACCGATTACCCAAAAATTGTGTGATGGAAGAAGAAAAGAGTTTCATGAAAAAGCAACGGGGTTATTGCGAAATAAAAACACGAGCAGATGGCAAGTTGGCAGTGACACGTTGGATGGACAACAAGCCCGTGGTGATGTTGTCAACGCGTTTAACTAATAGACATACAGATGAGTGTGGAAGATGGTCGAAGAAAAACAAAGTGTATGAACGTGTAAGACGCCCAGACGTTATCAAGGAATATAATGAAAACATGGGGGGTGTAGATTTAGTTGACAGAATGCTAGCTGTATGCCCTTCACGTAATAGAACAAAAAAGTGAAACAAAATATCTCATATGATAGACTTGACTGTTGCTAACTCATATCTTCAGTTCAAACATAGAGAGAAGAAAAAGGGAGTTAAAAACGTTATAGGCATACGTGAATTTAAGATGGAACTTGGTGAGAAGTTGATTGCTGATAATTTAGATTCTACAGACACTGATGACACAGCTGATGAGTTAGAAGAACTTTTACCAAAGCACAAGAAACGTAAGACTACTATAGTTCCTTTACCAACTAAAGCTATTCGTCAAAAAAAAGCTAATCACATGCCACAACACAATTCAAAGCAAAATAGATGCAGAAATGAGGGTTGTTATAAAAAGACTACAGTTACCTGCAAACAATGTGCTGTGTATTTATGTTTCACGGTTCAGGGAAACTGTTTTGAAGCTTTTCATAATCCATAATTATTTTCAGCCTTAATTTTCTTATTTTTAATTTATACCTACGCAATTGGCGTGAATTTTTATAATGTTTGTATGCTAGATAGGTTTCTATAATTGTTGATGACTGACCTATTGAGACTGATTTTATATACCTATCTTATAAGTAATGTTATAAAAATATTATTTGTTCAAAATAAATAAAGAAGTTATAAGTTAAGTTTTAAGTTCTATAATATGTCTAAATTTCAATTAAACATTGAGTATTTATGGGCTTGTCTTATTTTATTAAACAATAATATACTCACGTTGGCTGTAATTGTCTTGTACACAGAACATAAAATAGTCCTGAAAATATAAGTAGCCTGCATCTGTCCTAGTAGCGGGACATAAGGAAAAACCCTTTGTTACGGAAATAGATTTTTTTTCAGTATTTTTTCAGTTCAAAAGTAACCCCTAAACAGCCCAAATCCTGAATATGAATTGAATCTGACATAAAAAGTGGGTCCTGTAGTGAGGAGGTTAAATAACCATCTATTTATATCATATTTATTTATTAGCCTTGTTATTTAAAGGATAAAGCATTTTAAAGCTCTATTACCGGTTTATCGTAATGAGTTGAACAACACTATTGCAACCCGTAACGTAGCTAACTCCACGTGGAACAAAATAATCGCGGCGCAATCCCAATTTCAATCCAATGAAGACATTATGGTTTTCAAGAGTACCGAATCACGTGACTGCAAAATTGAGATTGGAATCGGATCGGCTTTAGATTGGAGTTCAAATTAGTTTAGAGAGTAAGCCTGTTGTTTTGCCTGTTGTAATTGATCGATATTCATGACCAGATTTTTTTAATTTTTTAGCAATTTTTTTTTCCTATCATTAGGATTACAAGTACGTTTTCTTCCCTTTTTTTTCGGTGATGATTTTGGTTCCTGGGGACCGATTCTACTAATTTGCAAAGTTATACGCTCTCTACCGTATCATCAATGGTTTGGTTTCGTTCGGGTTTCGACCGTCCCCCATAAACCTATTCTACTATTTATTATTTCAAAACTGAAACTGTAACAGACTGTAACCAAGTCGAAACGCAACCCAATGACTACGGGAAAAATGGCAATGAATGAGTGTTGCCTACAGTTCAATTAGTAAGTTTATAATGTTACCGTAGTGAAAATGGTTAAATAAGAAATAAAGTTTATACAAATAATAAGCTCATTAAAACATATTTTCCGTTATATTTAGCACAGGCAAAGTAAATTATTCGTTCCATACATTTTTATTATCGTAAATTAGCAGATTCTCTTTATAAAATTAAAGGAAAGTCTCGGCGATGCGAATCGCGTAAAACGAAACGGATTTAAAATGTCGTACAGACTTAATCGAGGTTATTCTTGTATAAACAAACAGCGGGAATGCCCGAATGCTAGTCATGCCAGTAGTTGCTGTTGCATGTCATTGAAACAATGATACAATAATTTTAGGATCAGTAGGTATGGTGTGTGATGTGATAAGTATTCAATAATTTTCCTATAATATTAGTTCTAACATCAACAATATTTCGATGCGTAGGTAGTACCTACGTATGTCTACAATAGCAAAAAGTTAATATTTACGTTGACACACAACAGCTCACAATAAGGTCAAACTAAGATGAAAACTTTTATTATAAATTATGCATCAATTAGATACTGTTTACGTCGCAGCCCAAGATTGTGGGGGAGGGTTCAACTTTACTCAAGTATAGTTTCAAGGTCCTTTATTATAAGTAATATAATAATATAATCAGCCTATAATGTTCCCACTGCTGGGACACAGGCCTCCTCTCTTCGAGAGGGAATGGGCTGTAATCTACCACAATGGCCCAGTGTGGGTTGGTTATTTACGTTGACACACAACAGCTCACAATAAGGTCAAACTAAGATGAAAACTTTTATTATAAATTATGCATCAATTAGATACTGTTTACGTCGCAGCCCAAGATTGTGGGGGAGGGTTCAACTTTACTCAAGTATAGTTTCAAGGTCCTTTATTATAAGTAATATAATAATATAATCAGCCTATAATGTTCCCACTGCTGGGACACAGGCCTCCTCTCTTCGAGAGGGAATGGGCTGTAATCTACCACAATGGCCCAGTGTGGGTTGGTTATTTACGTTGACACACAACAGCTCACAATAAGGTCAAACTAAGATGAAAACTTTTATTATAAATTATGCATCAATTAGATACTGTTTACGTCGCAGCCCAAGATTGTGGGGGAGGGTTCAACTTTACTCAAGTATAGTTTCAAGGTCCTTTATTATAAGTAATATAATAATATAATCAGCCTATAATGTTCCCACTGCTGGGACACAGGCCTCCTCTCTTCGAGAGGGAATGGGCTGTAATCTACCACAATGGCCCAGTGTGGGTTGCTTATTTACGTTGACACACAACAGCTCACAATAAGGTCAAACTAAGATGAAAACTTTTATTATAAATTATGCATCAATTAGATACTGTTTACGTCGCAGCCCAAGATTGTGGGGGAGTGAACTGGAGGAACTATTGGAGGAACTACTGGTAGAAGAAGACGAACTAGATGAGGGCTTGAAATCGTCACCTGAATCAGTACCAGAGAAGTCGCAAGTTGGAGACCCATATCTTTGTTCTACTGGTGAATTTTCGTTATCAATAATAGCATTACTATCTGAGGAGTTTGGAGTTAGTAAAACAGAGTTACTGCCATCTTGCTTGGTATTAGAAGGTGGAACTGAAGATTCGCCGCATTCATCTCTTTCAATGGGTGATGTGAGACGTGTCAATAATACCAGTTTTTTCCCCCGAGACCGCATTTTATTTGATCCAAGAAACAACTGAAAATAAGTAAAAAGTATTGAAATAAATAAATTGTTCCTACAATCACCTCAATTAGTTAGCCCCTAAACTAATCCGAGCTTAAATAAAAAAAATATCCGTCACATTACAAAAAATAAAAACAAGGATTGGAGAAACAAAGTAATTTGTCAACAAGGGTCATTATAGTTACAAAACGAAACTTTCAAAGATATTCAAATAGTGGCGAAATAATGTCACAACTGTATTAGCTCCAGAATAAAAAAATATTATGTCACAATTACCTTAGTAACAGTGTAGCTCCAAGACAAACTTGCACTTGTGGGGGGACCGCGCACAACTGATCAAAATTTTCTAATCTGACCAAAATATCTGTAGATTCATCAATTAATAGGCTAAATGGTTGACCTTTAAAATCTTGTTTTAGAACCTCAGAGAAATGCAATGCTAACACATTTTTATAACCGATGTGCACTTAGTTCGGTGCATTTTAACTTTTTCGATATCTTTTTCATGACTGTGATTAATTACCTCTCGCAAGTGGTCCACTACACGTATACTAGTATGCATGGCTGTGAAAAATGCAAGTCTGGCTTCATCCTTTTTTTACTTTTAATGGGCTCTGGTTTAAACGGCATCTTAGGTGGCATAGTTATAACCTGTAAGAAATAACAACTTAGTCAAAGATGTAAAACTCACCAATGAAATCGGCCTAGCACCTCTTACTCCAAACGCGTATACCGTCTCCATGGCCGTCGCGGATAAAAACAGAAAACAATAAAAAAGCAGTCATTTACCTTTTTATTTTGTAGATGCTTTTTTGACGTCCCATAAGATTTCAAATCTCCGTAGTGATTTCTTAAAATCGTTCCTCATAATTTACATTTCGCTACTGGACCAGTAGTAGTTTCAATAACTTGAAGCCAGTCCATTAAATGTGGGTCTTGAAGCCAAGAATCCCGAAACTTTTGCGTATATAGTGGTTTTGGCAAAAAAAAAATACATGAATAAATTCCCGAAAATAATACGACACACTTACCAGTACGAGACCGACTAGACCGAGACTGACCGAGTTCATCTGTTCACTCAGTTGTTTTGTATTTTTTAAACTAAGTACTTAGTACTACTGAAAATATTCTACGGGGAATCCCTGCGTATTGTGATTGTGCGGGAGTCGCAGCATAGGGCCCAGAAACCTCAATACTGTGTCCATCGCATGTGACTAACAAAAACGGTTTTAGTAGGTTCCTGTGCTTGTGCATGCTGTACGTGTCTTTTTGAAACAAGTAATTAGAACTCTTTTGTATGTAATATCGCGGACACTTCCGCCTGACCACCACTAAGCTCATTTTTGCTTGCACTTAAAAAATAGAAGCGCTCTCTAGCTCCGCCCTGTTGGCCTTGAATAGACGAATGAAAGATAAGACCGGCTGGTCGAGCACACTGACGACGCACGCCAAACGACGTATTGTTATTTTCAAACTGCTCATAATTATTAAAAAAAAAATCTTACATGAAACTGGTTTATGCAACTAACAATGTGGTCGGTAATTGTAAATTAAAAATTCCAACAAATATTTATATTTTCTTCTAAAGAGATGAAAATATATTTGCTGGAATTTTTAATTTAGTATAGTACATAATCTTATAAAATCCTATAATATTAAACGAGTAATATCTGTAATCACGTTCTCTAAAACGGCTCTAACAATTTCGATAAAACTTTATATATCGATCTAGCTAGATTTCATCTCTGGGAAAGTTCGTTGTTAGTTAATATTTGTCCTGAGCGGCGCTCGGTCACCCAGATACTTTACTTATTTTGATTAGTTAAATCCTTAAATCGCTATTATCGGTTAGGCATTAATTAAAAAGTAAAATACTATTTAAAGGTTTATCAGTTTTATTAACTAAATAAAATAAACAAAGATATTCATAAAATATTGGGTATAGGTATTGGATACAGTAAATGGGTAAAATAAACAAATAAAGAACAAGTAGTTATTAGAATCAACTTAAAATAAGAAATAAAAAAACTTCCCTACATTGTGTCCAAGCAACAGTTTTTCTATGCAATAGCTATTCTATTGATGTAGTTCTTTACAAAATAACGATCTTCTGTCGGTGGTAGATTGAAATACAAAACTTTTGAAATGGCTTGAATAAAAACTCTGGTAAGTAATAAACAATTATGCGAAATAATCAACATCATCTGTAGTTATTTAACTTTTACTAATAACTTTTAACAATACAATACACAAATCCACAGCCGGGCAGTGTTCCTCTACAAACAATAAAATTAAATAATCTCATATGAAGTGACTTCGTTTAAAAAGGATTATATCTATTATACACGTTGAACGGCAAGAAAAAAAACGCATCTTCCCGTTCAGGCCGCGTCGGTCAGTGATGGTCGACAACTAGACATTCCGTTCGGGCCGCGTCGGTCAGTGCTGACCGCGTTTTACGAGTGTTTTCGATCCAGTCATACAGGCCGTAGGGCAGGGCTATCAAACTAAATCCCATATTCATTGACCCACGTGGCCCTCTAGTTACTCCAAATTAATATGGTTTTTGAAAAACCTTTAGGACTTATTTGTGTGGCGCGAAATTGGAAAGGCCTTTGTACAGCAGTGGATTTCTCCGGGCTGATGATGATGATAAAGAAGTAAATTTTGTAAGATTGTGAGTTTGGATGTCTAAAACTACTCATCCGATTTCAAAAATTCTTTCACTAATGGAAAGCTACGTTTTGTGGGTTTGCGTGTGCGTGTATGTATGCGTGAGTGGGGGTGTGTGCGCGTGAGTGTGTGCGTGAAAAGGGTGTGCGCAAGTGTGTGTGAGTTTTTAAAATATTTAGCGAAAACTATAAACAAAAAACTAATTTTGTATAGGTACCAAAAAGTTTATTGAAGTAAAAATTAACCAACAACAATATCAAAATTATGCATGAACTTTGGCAAAACATTCAACACACAGAAAAGGTTTCTCTACGCAAGTATCACAAAAAGTAGACACTTTTTTAGTTTGATTTCTGGCCAGTGCACGTCCAAATGTGGTCACATTATTCTTATAACATAATTCGACACCTGCAAGGAATAACATCGTAACTCAGGTTTGGGCAATTTTGAGTTACAATCATATTCTTGTTGTACTAAAAATGCAGATTTTTTTACACTCACCCCTGCGGCTAAATTCCTTCACGTAAAGATTTTTATAGTGTAAAAACATTGTAAGTGAGAGTCAACTGTAGATTAATAAAAGGGTATATTTAGTTACACCTCATCATCATCATTGTTTAAGCTCGCCATTACTAGTATTACATTGTAATACAAGATACACTCTTGTTCTTTGAAATTATTATTACTTATTAAATAAGCTTTCATCGTAACCTTAAATACAACTATTTCATTCTTGCTTAGCGAATAAAAATTCAGTCCAATCATTGTAACATAAGTTACGATTATTTTCTCCGCAATCATTTGCAAGTTAGGATAACAGTATGATACTTACATCGACTTACGATGAAAGTAATTGTTTACATTCCGCCGACCGCCTCCCGCGCGCGCTGCAGTGAGCGAGTTACGACGTGTTCATTTGCGGTAGTTTGCATTGAATATTGTTTGATTTGGACTATTTTAGTGTGAAAACAGTATTTAATGTAATTCTGTGTATTTAAAATGAGTCGCCGTAGTAAGATAATCGAATTAGCTTTAGCTAAAAGTGAAATAACGGAAACCAATGCAGGTAAGAAATGATAGTACCTACTTATTTTGTTCAGTGGTTTTACACGAGAATAGGATTATCCAATTCTCATGTAAAACCATAGTATAGTATAGTATCCAGCACTGTTTTGTTATGTCACAGCACTCACAACTATCACTAGGAACGAATTGCTCTTGGTTACTGTACCTACACTTTTGGTGGTGCTAGTAGCTATCAAAGGTCATTCGCGATCCTATTCCTACTTGAAAAGCATAGTACCCACGTTCAATCATTTTGTTGTAAGTATTATTTTAAGTTTATGCACACATTTGCCAGGTATATTATTTAATTTTGACAATTTTGTTTTCAGGAGAAGGAAATTTAATTAACCGTAACGATGACAATATTATGCCAATTGAAGGGAGAATGCCAGTAGCTTTTATAGAGACGGGTGCGTAAATATGAAATAATAATAATACCAGCCTATTGTCCCACTGCAGGCAAAGGCCTCTTCTCTTACAGAGAAGGCATGAGCTGTTGATCACCACGCTTGCTCAAGGCGGATTAGCCATTTCAGACATATTTTTACTTTAAGTCCTGGTTTCTTCACGATGTTTTTCGTTAAGTACATAAGTCGATGATAGCATATTTAATATTATACTTACCTAAAAGTAATTTTAATGTGAATTAATATTATGTTTTGATTTCTAGGAAAGGATTTATTAGACTTTAAATATAATCTCCGACAACGCACTCCGGTAAAAATACAGAATGAACAAATCTCAGTCTCCAAGGAAACCGAAGAGATTTACTCACCAGTAGTTTCGGAGTATTTACCGCCTGAAGACCACTGTATGTTTTTGTTATTCTTACTCTCTTACGTAAATCAAACTTTTATTTAACTTGCAATGTTTGTATGTATGTACCTATGTTGTCCTTGAATTATTTTTTTGTGAATTACGACAAACTACCTTCTATTTGTATACAAAGTAATATTTTTCAGTTCCTTCGGTTGTAACACCCGATGCCGATACAGAATCAATTAAAGATCACGTCGTAGATAATTATAATAATCAACAAATACAGGATATCTTGCATGAAATTGGTAAGTTTTGTCAACTTGATTGAAATAACGACAAGAAAACGATGCTTTTAAAAATAAAGTGCAATTCAATAAATTCTGTTGTATATTTTAGTGCAAAATCAAGAACTAAGTGACGTAATAGAAGCTGGAAGACAAACCGATGAAGAACAGCCTACGAGTACAACTCAAGAACAAAGTGACGTAATAGTAATAGCGACTGGAATTGAAACTAACGAAGAAGAGCCGAAAACTTCATCCGATTTTAATACGAATAAAAAAAAGAAATATCAAGAAAGTTAATCCAGGTAGGAAGAGACTTTTGAATAAAGAAAACTGGAAAAATTCAATATGTAAAAGGAAGAAAAATTTAGGTGAGGAATTTATAAATAAGAAAGGGCAATTCATTCCGAAAAAATACATGAAGCCGGACTGTGGTGCTAAATGTTCACGTAACTGTCGAGAAGCAATTACAGAAAACCAAAGAAATTTAATATTTAAAAACTTCTGGGAATTAGGGGATCATAATAAACAAATGGAGTACATTAGCCGATTTGTTAAAAGAGTCACAAAAAAACAAATTATTGCCAGCTCAGCCTCGACAAGTCGGCGTCAGTGGACATTCGAGTATTATTTGTTTATAGGTGGTCAAGAAATAAGGACGTGTAAGACAATGTTTTTAAACACCCTCTCTATAACCGACATGTGGTTGCAGACTCTATTTAAAAAAATAGATAAGTCTGCTACAGGTACTATCTCTAATGATAAAAGAGGTAGTCACAGCACCCGCAAAAATGCTGTTCCAGATCAAGTTAAACAATCCGTTCGAGACCATATTTTACAAATTCCATTAGTAGACTCACACTACGTGAGAAATAGGTCATCTAAACAATATTTAGATGAACAACTTAACTTACCAATACTTTACAAGCTTTATTTAGAATGGATGAATGAAAAATATTCTGATCGAGTAGTTGCGACCTTAAGACAGTACAGGGAGATATTTAAGACAGATTTTAATATAGATTTCAATAAACCTAAAAAAGACCAATGTCCGCGGTGTGACTTATTTAAAAATGCAACTGAGACTGACAAAACTAAGCTAGAATATGAGCACGCTTTACATGTTGCTAATAAAAATGTGGTTAGGACTTTAAAAGATAGCGACAAACAGCGAGCCGAGCACTCTGGTTCTGTTGTAGCAGTTTGCTACGATTTACAGAAAATTTTGAACACTCCGCAGTCAGAAGTGTCTGTCTTTTATTATAAAAGAAAACTAGCTTGTTATAACTTCACGATGTATGATTTGGGTAAACATAAAGGGTATTGCTACCTGTGGGACGAGACGCTCGGACGCAAAGGATCAAACGAAATAAGTAGTTTTGTATTCGACTTCATTAAAACCAAGGTTCAGGAAGGGTACAAGGAGTTTAATTTTTATTCTGATAGCTGCGGCGGTCAGAATAAAAATAGAACAGTATTCGCAATGTATGCATATGCTAGCACAATATTCAATATAAACATAAATCACCACTTTTTCGAAGTTGGACATTCGCAGTCAGAAGGCGATGCAATGCATGCACTTATTGAGCGGAGAGAAAAAAGAATAAAATTATTTACGTTCAATGGGTTACTTTGATTAGATGTGCGAAATCGAATGGTGAGCCTTATATAGTCAAGGAAGTAAATCAAGACATGATATTGGATTTTAAACAACTTTTGCCGTGTTACAATAATTGGGAATACGATACCAACAATGTGAAAGTCTCCTGGAGCAAAATTATGCACATCTGTTATATCAGTGACTTACCAAATATGATTAAGTTTCAATATGATTCTCTGAGTGACAGTGAAATGGCTATAGATATAGCTCAACATAGGGCAGTTTCACTTCGGGCAGTTACTCGTCGTGCTGCTAAGGGACCTCAAAATATTGATCAAGAGTTACCGATCAATATTTCGAAGGCTTATAATGCGCATTTGCCTTTAACTACAGCAAAGTACAAAGACTTAATGAGCTTGTGCAAAAGCAATGCTATTCCAACAATCTATCATGAGTATTACATACATTTACCAAATCTTAATTCAACTCATCCAAATAATGCGTCTGATTCCGAATAAAAACCCTATTAATTAATGTTTATAAAGACTGACTTAGACCTGCTGTGATTCTTTAAAGAGGAATAATCGTAATTGCTAATTGCTTTAAGTTGTGTTTGTTTCGTAAGAATTTTTTATTAGATTTTAGTTGTGTTAGGTAATTGAAGTTCAGGACCTGATTGTATGAATACCTACACTGTTACTTTCTAATTGATTAGATAGGTACATAGAACAGTTTTTCAAAAAAATTGTGAATGAGGGTTAGTAATTGTTGACTAATACAGTGTTACTTTTCATTTATTTCAATAATTACTACGTTTTGATTGTTTCTTTTTCATGTGCATTTACTGTCATTGTACATTGTTATGGTCTAGTTGATTGAATATGCGTAACAGTTTTCGTAAGAAATTTATAAAAACGAAGTAGTTGATGCCCAAAACATTCTTATTTTTTTGTTATAATATAAAATGATTATGGATATTTTGTTGTGCGGGTTTAACTAACTTGTTTATGTTATGACTGCTATAATAAAATAATAATAAAGACTATTCAAAAATAATTTCCTTACATTTTTTTATTGTAAGTATATTAATTCCAGAACTCATGAAACTACATTTAAATTGTATCAATTGTACAATTTTTTTATTTTATGAAGTACCTATTATCGTACTTTATGCGATTGTATGTCTGAGTTACAATGTCATTTTATAGGGTATATGTTGAGGATTGTCATTGTAACTCACAAAAATAGTTAAAATACATATATATAATAATAAAATCATACGCAAGTGTAGCTATTCCCTCGTTGATATACAATTTCAAAGTTGGTTGGCATTAAGACTTATATGAAAGCTGTGAGAATTTTTTCAATCTTTGACGCGCTCTCCTATAAAGTTGCTAAATATTAGTTACAATGTTACTCCTTGCAGGTGTAATATGGAACACATCCGACGCACCTTCAAAGAAGGTCCTTCTTTTTTCTGAAGAACGTGTTTCCTTCTCATCGTCCGTTCTAATGGTGCTTCGCATGTTGAAGATTTTGCCAAAAAAACTCTTTAGTATTTCTTTTCTCAATCCACAATAGGTATATGTTTGTTAGTGACGGTTTTACACAAAACTAAAGTATTCACCATGGCGATATTCAAAATCAGATAAAATGCAATTTTTTTGTACCATTTTAGAGTTTTTTCTCAATGGTGTCTGGTATGCTGCCATCTGATCAGACAGATCCACTGCTCCCTTTGCCTTGTTATAATCTACGAGTATAGCCGGTTTCATTATGGTTTTATTATGTTTGGTAACGGAAACAAAACGTGTTGAATGTTTTGTGGAAAGCACCAAAACATCTCGTTTGTCTTTCCATTTTAAAACTGTTATCCCATCATCACTTTCTCTCGCTATGAACTGACCTTTTTTCAGCTTAGTGGAAACTACAACTTTTGGGAAATGCTTTTTTTTTTCTTAAAGTGCCAATCAGATGTGTTTCGTTTTTCAGGAGTTCTCTGGCTAAGCCTACGCTTGTGTACCAGTTATCTGTGTATAAACAATGCCTTTTATTAAGTAGGTCCTGGCAAAGGTTCATTACAACTCTTTGAGGGGTGACATTGATTTGTTCATGTTGTTTACCAGCGTATATATTGATCCTGTATGTATATCCTGGTAAGGTACACAGTTTGATCCCGTACTTGTGCCGTTTCTGCTTATTATATTAGCGGAATACCAAACGTCCTCGAAACGGAACCATACTCTCATCAATGCATATGTCTTGACCAGGAATATAATTTATCTTGAAATTGTCATTCATCACATCTAGCAACTGCTTTACGCGGTGAAGTCGGTCCGATTTATTATTATCATCATCTTGGGCAAAGTGGATCATTTGCAGGAGCAGTTCAAATCTATTACTAGACATTACAGTTCGTGGAAAGTTTTGGCCCATAATCTCATCCTTAGACCAATAATCAGCAATTTTTGGAATCTTCACCAAACCCATGTACAAAAAAATGTTACATCTCGGTGAGGTTAGTTTCAGACCATGAGCGAATTCTTGCATTTTTTGAAGCTTCTGCCGTGCGAGTTATTTTAGTCATTGCGAAAGCATTAGTACATTCAACAATATATTGCAAAAGACTATCTGTCACCAAAAGAGCATAAAAATCAGCTGGAGATTTGTTAGTCATCGACGTGCGGACAGAAGCTGGCATGCCACAACATTCAGTGAAAGGAATTACATTGCGCTGGTTACCTTTAGGGTTTGTCCACTTAGATGATGAACTTGTTTCTAAATCTTGAATAGCGCGTCCAATTTCAGCATCACTACCTTCACTTGATGACGGAATCCGCAGGCGCCTGTAACTCGATCGGCGGGGAGGGGGATGAATCTTTTCTTCATCATCATCAGAACTTAGGTTTAAAGTTTTATCGAGAAGATTGATTTCTATGTTTTCGATCTCAGTTATGAAGTCTTGAGTAATCTCAAAATCTTCGAAGTCATCCATTATGATAGTAAACAATATTATAACAAACAAATAAATACGCTATTGAAACTGTTGTTCGATGTAACGGCGTTTCAGCTCAAGATTTGGGCGTCAACTGCGTAAGCGCGGGTGAAATTACAAACTCGGGAGCCGCGGGACCCCCTCTAACGGAATCGATTTATCGTCTCTAGGAGCCGCGTCGGCGTCGGTCAGTGCTGCCCGACACGTTTAATATCTCCATAAATAATTACTAAAATTGACTTTTGTTAATAAAAACATACATTTGGCCATAAAATATAAGTATCTAATAGAAAAAACATTTGGTCTATTTTTGGATAGAACTGTGATTTTTGCTTGGCCTCAAGGGAAAGTTCGCTGTCGGTCAGCAATGACCGCGTTGGCGTTCAACGTGTTAACCAATAAAACACTTTTTATACAGATACACAGTGGCAAGCATTGTTTCTTTAAAACCTACATCGAATTTGAAACAGATAGTGCGTGTTGGGAGCGAGAAAGTTCTCGAGTTAGCGCGTACACACACAACAAAGCAGTAGGTAATAAATACCACGTGCATAATAATTGCTTTGCCAAGTATAAAAACTATGATTTTTTTTGCCTGATTCTCGTTTTTTACCCTTCAAATGTCCAGTTCCGGTTGATAGCTAATCATCGATTATTTTTGACTGTCGACTGCCGTACTACGACGGATCGACTGTGGTCCAAATTTATTGTGATTATATATGGAACTAAGCGCTCTATCTCCTTTGTTCATAATTATATCAAAACGATGAAAAGACAAAGCTAGCTATGCGTCCAATTTGCTACCAAAACAACGTCTCGATCTAAGCGCTTTTTTGGTCACATTATTAGTCTATAAGTGTAGTTCTTAAACTTATACCCGTGTTTTGTGAAGAAATGCTCTTTTGTTGTTGTAAACAATGGACTTTTTGTATAGCTTTATTTACGACATAAGTCCATTGTTAACACTTGTAACGGTTTATTATGGTTAGCTACTATCTTGAACTCATAAAAATAAAATAAAACTAAGCCTGACATGTTTACATTTACAATGAATTGATGAATGAATTTATGAAATACCTTTTCTGTTGTAGAACAAGCTAAAAAGTATCAACTTACTTACAGAAGATAACATTTGCATGACAAACTTTGCAGTTTGCATAGTTAAATGAAATTTTATTTATATATTTATGTATTTTAAAATAACAAAATTTACGATAGCAATAATTAAAATAATTTACTACTTACGCTGTTAAGCAGCTGTTCAGCGATTTGAGTAATATTAAAACCTTGTCCATGCAAAACTATTTGATTACGTTCTTCTCGTATGAGGTTTCTGAAAGACATTATGCACAAAATGTTCCAGCATCGTTAATAAAATAACAAAACTACGTCCGTAAAATTTACAAAAGGAGTACCTACAAGTGTTACGTCACTGTCCTGCGCAGTGCAGATTGTAACTAATTGCGTTAATGCTTTCCTAATAGGCCAACATTTTAAGGGGGCGTGGCTCGGCGCCTGCGCAGAATTTAGGCGAAAAAAAATTTAAGTGATCAGGCGGAAAAGACCGTGTAGTGAAGTACATATAGGTACTTACCGTCAGCAACAACTTCCTGATTATTTGAAGCGATTAAAAAGAAAAATACAAACCATAATAGCAAGAAATCCAATAATATTGAAGATGAAAATAAAAATGCGCGAAAAATAATTAATAGAGTCAATTACAGATTTAAAAAGAAAAACATGGAATTAAAAGCTAAAGTAATATCAATAACTAAGGAATTGAAAAAAATATAGAAAAAGAATCAACCGAATGCATGCGGAAAAACCAAGAATTGCTTAAACATATTGAACAGTTGAAAAGCGAAAAGAATGTAACACAACATACAGACAATTTACAGTTTCAAATGACTAATGACGAAATGACTCCTTGTAAAAAAGCAGATTGTTTCATTAACCCAAACTTACCAAACATAACTATATAAGAAAAGGAAAAAGTTAAAAAACGACACAAGGAACATAATGTTTTAGTAGATTCTTTAAAACAGTGTTACGAAACCACACGAAATAATTATTCTAAATGAGTTATTAAGAGAGTAATAGATGGTTCAATCGTTCAAAAATACAAAATGAAGGTTAAGATGTCACCTTATTTAGGATTGAAAGGCAAAACACGTACAAATAGAAGAGAAGAAAAAAAGTTATGCTCTACTAAATCAACTTAAAGAATTTTTCGAAAAGGATGAGTTGGGCTACGGCGGGCAAGAAAGAATTAAAAAACCGGCCAAGTGCATGTCGGACGGAAGGGTTCCGTAGTTGAGATGAATTTATCCCAAAAACAAACTTAACATTGTAGTTGAAAAACAT
Source organism: Tiliacea aurago (assembly GCA_948098905.1). Classification (NCBI taxonomy): domain Eukaryota; kingdom Metazoa; phylum Arthropoda; class Insecta; order Lepidoptera; family Noctuidae; genus Tiliacea; species Tiliacea aurago. The sequence continues at coordinate 6,407,523 of OX402589.1, forward strand.
GTTCTCCGATACATTGATATACGTCACGGTCAATTCTCTAACTGCAAATGTAAGTTGGTCGACTATTACTCGTTAACTTGTACAGCCTACTTAGCTGTGATAGTTTTCCTTATAACTTCGTTATTTAAACTACTGCTATAAATTTGCGACTGGCCACTTGGCTCTGACAATTTTTTTTTTAATTACACAACCGGATCCCTGAATCGAAAAATGGTTTCACAGACCAGCAATATTTTTGAACGGCCTATCCAACAATATACCACACCATGGGCAAGAGAGAGAAAAAAAAATATCATCGCCACTTTTCGTGCAAGGGATCTACCCAACTTTTTTTTAATTCAAGTCAACATCCATCAAGTCAACCCATACATCGATATACGTTACGGTCAATTCTCCAACTGCAAATTTAAGTTGATCGACTATTACTCGATAACTTGTGAAGCCTACTTAGCTGTGATAGTTTTCCTTTTAATTTCGTTATATATACTATTGCCATGATTTTTTTCACATATCCAAAACCAACTTCAACAAACCACTTGACTCTAACAAAAAATAGCACTTTAAAGCTTAATATTACGCAAACGGATCCCTTAATTGAAAAATGGTTTTGCCAAACCCACAATATTTTTGAACGGCCTATCCAACGATACCCCACACCATGGAATAGACGAGAAAAAAAAATATCATCCCCATTTCACGTGTAAGGGAGGTACCCTAAAAAAAAATGTTTTTCATAATTTTATTTTACCATTTTTTCAACATGATTAATATGTATACCCATGCCAAATTACAGCTTTCTAGGACTAAGCGTCTCTGAGCTAAGCTGGGGACAGACAGACAGACAGACAGACAGACGGACATGGCGAAACTATAAGGGTTCCTTGTTTACTACGGAACCCTAAAAACGCTAAGGTGCATCAGGGTAAGTTCGGATACAGGGAAAGGTCAGATAATTCGAATTACTTCTAAACCTGTGCGTATTTTTAAGTACTGGTAACACAGCTCGAGACGCCATCTTTTTATTCCCCGCCCATCGGTACGCGCCAGTCACTACGATGCGCGATGCGTTGTCGTGTTTGGTTGGCAAAAAAATAAAATCTTAACTTATAGGCAGATTTTCGGCTGATCCGATCTTCAACCCGGCAAGCTTTTTGTAACTTTTCTGGTGAGTATTGTTTCTTTCTATTACTGTGTGAGTGTTATGTTGATTTTTGTGTAGTTGTTAACAATTTACTATTACAAATGTTTTTAAAAGTCGACTGTTTGCTGAGATCCGGTCTTTATCGTAACGGTCGAACATCGGATTATTATTATCCGGTCTTTCCCTTAAACAAATACGTCAGTGGTTCTCAAACCCTTGCATAAGTTTTAATTTAAATGTTTATGTTAGGTGCAAAAAAAAAGTTTTGACTTTTTTTATCTTCAGTGTTTAGAATTTGTATCTGATAACCTTCTTCAGAAGTAAGTAATTAGGTAGGTTAAGAAACTGAAACGACGATATTACCCATTAAAAAATGACCTCGCCAAAACTGTATTTTTATTTAAAAGTTGTTAAATCCAAGAAAATGTAATAAAGTTGGGGTCAACAACCTTAAATATTATGCCAGAATAGTTACGCTCGGCGAATTTATAAAACAATTAAGAGTGGCGGCATTTCTGATTTCTTTTCTGTTATCTTTATCGTTCTTTTTTTTAAAGAAAGAATTTGAAACTTCGGTATAATAGATACAGTCGAGATATGCAATACGGCTAGATAAAAAATCAATACAAAACGTAACATAGCTGCAGTTTTATCAATATCGGCAACCTAACAAGTGATACCTACATATGTTTTTTTAGTGCAAGCAATGTTCATATTAATATATTCAGCAAAATATTATACCTATACGCGATCACTGGTCATGAAATTATTTTTATCTTTTTTGTTTCAGTTCATTATGCCTAATAAATATACAAGAAAAACATCACGTGCCTCGTACTCCAAAGAAGATCATTCTAAAAATTGCTATAGAGAGAGTAGAAAGAAATGAGTTAACTAACTTACAGCTTCAAAAATGTACGGTATCCCGACATCGACGTTAAATGATCGTGTTAGAAAGAAGACAGGCTTAAAAAGCGAAACTCTCGGAAGGCCACCCGCAATTTCAATTCAAATGGAAGCCAATCTTGCGTCTTGTCTTCGGACGCTCGAGAAATGGGGATGGGGGTTATCCAAAGAAGAAGTTCTAGACCTGACTGCAGAGTTTGTCAGAAAAAACAAGCTTAAAACACCATTTAAAGACGGGAAGCCAGGTCATGACTGGTTTTCTGCTTTCCGAAAACGCCACAACTTATCTATAAAGAAACCTCAACCGGTTGAGTATTTACGGAAAAAAATGACAGATCCATTTGTGATCTACGAATATTTCCAACAACTCGAAAATGTCCTCAAGGAGTTGAATCTCAATGATGATCCAAATAAGATTTGGAATTTGGATGAAACATCTGTGTCTTTAGATCCCACTAAAACGAAAGTTGTTGGCGCTGTAGGAAAACCATGCACTAGAACAACAGCTGGTACAGGAAAGGAGAATATAACGGTATTGACGACTGTCAACGCAGCTGGTAAAAAGCTTACACCTTTAATTGTATATAAAGGCAAATATGTTTATGATGAATGGATGGCGGAACAACGAGAAGAGTTTGATTTTGACATATCTTATGCCGCCAGTAAACGCGGCTGGATGGAGACGGATATTTTTTACAATTATATGTCAAAAATCGTCATACCTGGCATAGTAGCAGAAAGCCCAGCCTTATTGATTTATGATGGTCACGTCACACATGTGGATACAAAGGTTATAGAATTAGCCGTAGAAAATAATGTCACTATATTAAAACTACCAGCACACACATCACACCTTCTTCAGCCGCTAGATTTAGCAGTATTTAAATCACTGAAGGTTAATTGGGACAAAAGACTTGTTAAACATCAGAGACAAAACATTGGTGTTAAACTGCGCAAAAAAGATTTTGCGGCGATGTTTGCCGAAACATGGCACCAGACAAGCCCAACGGTCATACAAAACGGTTTTAAGAAAGGAGGCATTTATCCGTTCAATCGGTTTGTTGTCCCAAAAGAAAAATTTGACCCAGTGGCGTTAGAAAGGTGGAAAATCCACAAACCTAAAATAAATGATGTGAAACCCTTGAAACGACTTTGCTTAGAAATCTTAAACAAAGTCATATTTCCGACAGTACAGTGCACTAACGAACGCAAACCAGAAATGCAGGTTCAGGAAATACACAAAACTTCATTCGAGGAACTGCTTTTGCAGAAGCTTACTTATCGTCCTCAAAGTACTGGCAGAGTTACTCTGAAACGAGTCGCTCAGGGTGCAGAAGTTATCACACGCACGTTTTTGGAAAACAATAAAAAAGAGCAGAAGGAAGCACTAACACAAAAACCACGACAGGTAAAATCAAAGAAGAACTTGCCTCCTAAAACCAGTGTCCATGTTTCTGATCTTGAAATACAGGGTACATCGAATAAAGTTGAAGAAGATACCAATAAAGAGAGAGAAAATATCAAAACAGTAAATTCTAGAAAGCAAAAAGGTGTAGGAAAAAGAAGCCGAGAAGTAAAGACTGACAAAAAAGAAAAAGACCAGCAAGCAGAAGGCTATAATAATTTACAGACACATTACACGGAACATAAGAATAAGGATGGAGTGACAATGAACATTTTAGACAGTGAAATAGACTTTTTACTGAGAGAAAACGATCAACAACAGGAAGACTGCTTCACTCATGCTACAACAATGGACATTTTTGATGAATTAGGATTTTCACATTTGGAAAAAGATGAAATAAAACAGGATAGCCATACAGGATTCATAAATATTTTAGATGAAAGAACGGGATTATTACGAATAGAAAAAAATCAACGATATGACGACAAGTATACCTCAATAACAGATAATTTTGATGGAATCACCAGTTTAGAAAAAAAGCAAGAAAGCGGAGATGGGTCATAAACAAAACACACAAAAAAAATGTGACTTTAAAAAAAAATGTTATTAAATACTTCATACATTTATATTTTTGTTTAATAAATTAACTGTTGATTTATTTTAATGATTTAAGATACAATATCCTGATAATATTTAATTGACTTTAAAATATTAAAACTAAAGTGAGACTCTGGTCCCCTTCCGTGGACCGTGCCCAACCTAGGTTCATAAGTTTGCGTTAACTAAAAAAATACTTGAAAATAAAAGTGTGAATATATTTTCAAATGTATTTATTACCAACATCTTAAAGTTCTTATTTTACGTTATTATAAAAAATTAATACAAAGGACAACGGCATTAATAAGACTTGTTGTTACCGATTTGACGACCCCTTCCGTGGTCCAACTAAATTGTATATTCAATATTTGTGAAATGGAACGCAGCCGTAGTTTGTTTATTTTGGTTGGCAATACTGTCGAGCTGTCAGTTTGAGTAAAAAATTTAAGTGGTGAAAGTTAACGCTCTGTGAAAATTTATTTGCAAAATTCTATAAACAAGTGTTATTTTACTTTTGTGTAAAAGATCGTTGCAACTTTTCTGTTCCATTCATATTTAGGTAAGTACTGGCATGAAAAATACATTGTTGGTTGAACTTGGTGTAATATGGGAGGCTATTTGCAAAAACCAGGTGCGCCATATTGTAACCTCAAAATTTTGTGGTTTGAAAGACAATTTTAGTTTGTTAATCCCTTCCGTGGACAAACTTTTCGGTGGACACAATGTCCACGGAAAAGACCATGTCCACGGAAGTGACATCTATTGCAACTTATACTTTTTATGACACAAATAAGAATTAAAAACCCGTGTTGCTAGTTTTGGCTTAGCACCTGTGCATCGCCCGCACTCCATGACGCTAAATAGAAGCTATTATTATGTTCGATTTCGTCTATTAAGCATTTTTAACATAATCTGTTTTGTTAACGCTTGCTGTTGCTCAAATTGGTTGTACATGTGGGTTATGATTTCTCTTTCAGCTAATAATGCCTAGAACAAGAAATATTAGGCAACTAACTGATGAAGAAAAGAAGATTAGGCGACGTGAACAAAAAAAAATGAGTATGCGACGAGCGCGTGCAAAACTGAGCGATGGTGCTATTGAAGAGATACGCAAGAAAGATAGAGAAAGGTACTATAAGAAGAAAGAAAGAGGTGAAATTATGACGATTGATCAATTTACTCCGAGAAAGCAGCGTCAAATTAGGAAAATGTGGCGTGAGAAATCAAAAAGGCGTCGTGAATTATTAAAAATGCGAAAAGCCACCGCTGCCCTATTAGAAGAAGATACTCCACCGTCAAGTCCTACTTCGTCATTTTCACGTGCTGAAGTTGGAAGGGCAATTGCTGCTCGTAATAAGAGAAAATTGAAAGCAGAGAATGTAACTTTAAATTTAAAGGTCTTGGCAATGAGGAAACAAATAAGAAAATACAAGATGCGTATAAAAAGGCTAGAAAAAAAGAAAGAAAACAATGGGAAAATGGATAGTTCTAAAAACACAGTATTAAAAAAGGATATGAGACAAGCTGTGCATGATTTTTTAATACAAGATGAGTGCAGTAGATTAACTTCTGGTAAAAATGAAACTATAACCCGAAAGAAAAGTAAACGTCAAATTCGATTATTAAATGACACTTTGTTAAATTTACATGTACAGTTTCAAAACAAAACGGGGATTAAAATTTCTTATCAGACGTTTAGAAGATACCGTCCATTTTGGGTGTTGTTTCCGAAAGCATCTGCAAGAAATACGTGTTTGTGTGCGTTACATGAAAACACTGATCATATTGTCCGATCACTTCATAAGGCAAAAATTATATCTCATGGTTCTGCTTCACGTGTGGCTAGAGTACTTTGCTGCAATGAAACATTAAATCCAAAATGCCTAGAGAGAACATGCGAGGACTGCCATGATAAGAAACTCACTTTTAACTTAAGTAATGAAAATGATCACATAACTTACGAGAGATGGATTGTCAAAAAAGTTGATGTAGTTATCAAAGGTAAATTGAAACAGTGCAACAAATGTGTTAAAGAAACTGTTAAAACCACAAATGGATCTCTTATCAAAATATTCAACTCTAATTTACCAATTTACATGCAGCACGTTGCTAATATGATTCATCAAATCAAATCAATACAAACTATTAAACAACAACTATCTTCTTTTCAAGCGTTGTTACATATTGATTTCTCGGAGAATTATAACTGCAAATATGGTGCTGAAGTCCAATCCGCCCATTTTGGTGGTTCTAAGCCTCAACTGTCACTTCACACATGCGTTTACTACAGCAGTGGACCAGAAACTCAAGAAAGGTCTTTTACGACAACTTCAATGTGTTCTATATCAGAAAACTTGCGGCATGATCCTGTAATGATATGTGCTCATCTTAGACCTGTCTTACAAAGAATTGAAGAAATAAGTCCAAACTTGTCAGAGTTACATATATTAAGTGATGGACCCAGAACTCAGTACCGTAATAAATTAATGTTTTATTTTATTGCCAAGTTCATAGGCAGAGAATTAAATAACGTTAATACTATTATTTGGCACTACAGCGAAAAAGGTCATGGAAAAGGAGCTCCTGATGGAGTAGGTGGATGTATAAAAAGGCTGTGTGATCATTCGGTTGCAATGGGCAAAGATGTATCGGATTATGATTCTCTTATGTCCTGTTTAAAAGATAACTGCAAAGGAATAGAGATTTATGGAATTGGTGACCCGAATATACAAGATATTCAATACATTGCTGATGAGAGTAGAATGAAAGCTTTTAAGGGCACATTAAAGATACACCAACTGTCTTGGAGTCGAAGTGAGCCGAATACATTACATGCAAGAAGACTAAGTTGTATGTCTTGCGCACCAACGAAAATATGTCCTCATTTTGAAATCGGACAAATAAATCTTCAAGCTGCAGGAAGTACAAGATCAAACACTCCCGTTAGTTTTGTGTCTGAGGCCGTAAATTTATCTCCAAGAAATATAGCCACACCTGATGCTTCTACAGTATCATACAGATCAATTCCAGTCACACCAGAAGAAGGAGTTTCACAAAGTTTCCCTGCTCGTCCTAAGAAGAGATTGAGGCTTATTTCAGATTCCAATGACTCAGATTCGGATATTATATTTCCGCGGCGACATGTAAGACAGACGATTAATTATGAAACAGACACAGAAGACGAAGAAGAATTGGTTCTCCCTCCGCAAAAACCTAAGAAACCGTTCATTAATCCTTACACAGACAGTGAAGATGAAGAATCTATATTTTAAAGTGCTGTAGTATTTATTTTGCTACTAGCTTTTATATTAATTTTTATATAAATATAGTCCATAAAAAGTTTCTGAATTGCTTTTACAAGGTTCTGCACTACCTTGTAAAAACAATTATTTATAAATGTTTTTTTTTACGGGATATATTATAAAAGTAATTCCTCACGTACCTACTTTTATAATGTTCTGCCTGGACAATCTTGTAGGGATAACATAAATGTCAATTTTATGTCCATATTAAATGATTAGACTTTTGAGTCTCTAATAAAACTTCCACAAGTCAATATAATAATTATGGTATCGGAAAAGACGTCACTTCTGTGGACGTAAAAGTATAATTTTTTTTTGATTGATTATTTTGGATTGTTGTTTTATTTTTAATATGAAGAAGTAAAGTAAAGTTTAGTAGTTTAGTAGTAAAGTTTACGAAGTGATAGAGTTTATTTTGTTGATTAAAAGCTTGATTTTAGACTTTCCTGTGGATTATGTAGTCTTTTCGGTGGACACATAAGAACTAAAATGTCGCATATTTTCATGAAAATAAGGTGTTGATCTCTGATTTTGTGGACGGGATAATTATTTTGATATTTCCGATAATAAATGCTGATTTTTTATAAAAAAGTTGACATTTTTATTTTTTTAAATTTTATATCCCTGTTTTGTTTATGACCCAGATACGACATTACATGGTTTTGAAACGACACATGAGGATGAGGAAAATCTGATGAAAATTTTAGACGACACAACAGGTTGTTTACATACAATTACAATTCCTACTCTACACAAAAAACCATCAAAGCCATCAAAAGAAAAAGTCATAAAAGAAGATAAAGAGAATAAATGTGCTAATGTTAAACATAAATATAAAAATACCAAAGAAAATATCAAACCAAATATTAAACGTAAAAAAGGGAAGAAACAATCAAAACAGCAAGCTACCACTAAAACTAAGATAAAAAGAAGAAGGAGTACATCATCAACAACTACCGACGAAGTTGATATGAGTGCTCACAGTGATAGTGACAAACGATATAATATCCATTGAAAGTGACGACGAAGATAGAATTAAGACAAAAATGGCTAAAAAGGAAGCCGAAATATTTGCAGAAATAGCGTTCTTTGATAAAAAAGATGCTAGTGCCTATGACATAGGAGACACTATATTGGCTAGGTATTACACAAAAAAGAATTGGAAATATTATGTCGGAATTGTGATGAATATTAAATCTAACGAACCCTATATCAAATACGGGATATCATATTACAAAACTATACACAGAAATAATAATCTGAAATTCGTAAAACCAAAAAGATGTGATGAAGACTATATATCCCTTGATTTGATTGTCAAACAAATAGATCTGATACAAATAAAGGAAAATCCCGACGAATTTATCATTAATGATGATGAAGATAATGTGTATTTTCTTTAATTATTATTTTTTACCACCTATAAGCATTTTTATAGGCTTACATTTAATTTTTATTGTAAAAGAAAATGGATAAAACATTACAAAGTTATTGTGATTACAAAGTTCCTATTAGAGAATAATTTCATAGATTATATTTTTTGTTATGAGAAAAGAAAGTATTGTTTTCAATTTAAATAATAATAATAATATTATGTGTAATGTGTAATATACACATTACACATAATATTTACATTATGTTTAAACTTCATTTAAAACAATGTGAGAAAAATCTTACCATAATTATTGCAAAATAATTAATACACTTGTTTCGTTTTAAAAAATGTGATTTGTTTTGTAAGACTGTTAAAATTTATTATGAATGTTAGTAACATTTTCATTAAATTTATTTGATTTTATAAACAATATTTTATTATAATTACTTCTTAAGTAATTTATTTTTCTCATCTTCCGCATCCTTTTAGTGAATAGGTAAACAAGTTAATTCATTTTATTAAACAAACAACAATTTAATTCGATACCTTAAATCAAATCCTTTAGCTAGTTTACTTATTCACTAGAAACATGTTGATCTGGAATTACAAAGACCCCTCACATCAAAGATCTATTATGAAAAGTTTGAGAATCACAATTTTTTTGCTTATGCTAATGTAGTGTAAGATCGGACTATTAAAATACGAAAAAAAAAAACTTAAAATTCCCACCTAGTTTTTAAATGAGTAGAACATTCAAAGTTATGTTCTTTTAAGGGGTAAGTACGGATATTTTTATAAAGTCAACCTTATGATATCAGCTATAGAACCAGTATTATAAAGTAGTCCGAACTTACCCTTCCAAGGTCCGATCTTATCTCCCTGTTTTAAAATTAATGTTGAATTTTTACGAAGTCTTAATTTGGGAACCATTAAAGGTAGAAGTATAAAAAAGAAAAAAGGTTATAGTAAACTCATTAACGATGTTTGCAGCATTATTTATCTTTGTCATATTTAGAAAATGGGAAAAAAATAAATTACTAAACCCTTTCCAACTAATCCAAAAACTGTCCGAACTTACCCTGATGCACCTTACATAAAGACAAAAGACAGAGAAGGTATTTATTGGAAACTTTGGAAAATCTATTTAAGATATATAAATCTGAAGGAGGGAAAGGCAAATTGACGACGTTTAAAAAATATAGACCATTCTACATTTTACCACCTAAAGTTGACAGGCGAGAAACATCCGCTTGCATAAAGCATGAAAATATACTTGACGGCATCACTTTCGAAGTTACCGCCCGCCCTTATCAATAAATGGACCGAGTAATTCCACTTTGCCCCACCAAGCCCGCCACCCTGGTGTGGCAAAGTGGACTGCCTAAAATTTTGCAGTGGAATATGCCCCACTATTCTGATTTGATGGGGCGGATAACACTAGCATAAACACTTTGTGGATTCTGCCCCACTAGGGTTGGCACCTCAGGATTTGTGTATGAAGGTTAACATGTATTTTTACATTTGTTTGTAAAAAAAATAAATGTAACCACTGACGTTAGGATTTGACAAGTCTGAGACAAGCAAACGTAAATCTAAATACATCAAAATGGTTATTTAAACAGTGTATTAAGGTTCTACTTTTGTAAAAAACTGTCACATATTAAATCTTCCTGGATTTAAATAAATACATTATATAGTTTTGCTGTATTTATTCAATTTAGTCTGACATAGCTGTGACATTTGCTATTTGTATTCCATTTACGTTCCGATCCATCCGTTGCAAACATTAAATGATTTAAAAATATATTTAGATGTTTGCCCAGAAATTGATACATTATCACTGTTGATAACTATTAAATAACAAAAAACGAAGAATAATGTACGAGAACACTATTACTAAAGGGATAATTTAAATAATAATTATTAAAAGAAATCGTAAATACTATATTACTAGTATCGAAACGTAACGTAACCACAGATTGTGAAAGAATGCGTTCAGAAACGCTTTATGAGAGTTATAGTTTTATGTTAATTTATTAAGTCTAGTTATTAAGTCTTGTGATATGTACTTGTATTATTGTCATATTATTATTTTTTATCTTTGAATAAATCAAATACTTATTAAATAATAAAAAAATGCGTTGAAATGCATTCGAAAGTAATAAAAATATCGGAAGGATTTAAGTTTAAAAAAAAATCTATATCATTTTATCCCGGCTTCGAAAAAGTAAATAAATACTTGTAATTATAAGCTCATAAAATTAGCTACGAGTCGTATGGTTACATCACTAATTACGCCGCGAACACAAATGTCAAAATAGGTCTATTATTTTGAGGTCCTTTACGTACAAACATCATGGCTTCATTTGTTTGTTAGTATTTTTTTATTTAATCTGAGATTAAAACATGCTGTTGGAGTAAAAATGACTAAACCGGTTATGGTTCACCACTGCCTCGCCCACCGCGACTTATCGGTTGTCCTTGTCTGACATTTTTTGTTTCATTCTGTTTGTTTACAAAATAGACGGACATTTGCATTTGTGGAGTGGTGGTGAGTGGTATTGAGTTTATTGTAAGTATTTTCGTATTTATTTTTCATGGATGCTGATGATTTGTGTAGATTTTTTTTAATAAGATATTTTTTGTGTTTTTCAGCTTTACAAAAATGGCAGAAGACTCTGTAGCAGGAAGTTCTAGTGGGCAAACTGGCCTTGAATTTATAAATGATGGAAAATGTATTATTAGAGCTGGGCATCAATACTATTTCAAAAGAAAGTACAAAAATGCATCTGAAATTTGGGAATGCAAAAACAGAAGGAGACAAAAGTGCAATGGGTCGATTGTAGTGAAAGTAAGTCCCTACTTATTAGTAATTCTTTTTACTGACTCACTTTTAGTAATACGGGTCTAATACAATTTAAAATAATAATAATACATATACATATAATATTACTTGAAGTTGTGCTATGTTATAAATATTTTCTAATACCTACATTTTTTTGTTTTCAGGGAAATATACTTTTAAACGAAAAACCTCACCAATGTCAACCTGATTTTGACCGAAACAAAGTGACAAAATTAATGCAGAAAATAAAGAGAGAAATCACTTCAGCAGACGTACCAAGCATTCCAGCAACATACGACAAAAATGTAGCTTCCTTATATTTAGAAAGTAGCAACAGCAATATTGTGAGTAAAATTCCTCCATTTTGTAAAGTAAAGTCTGCATTGTATAAATACAGAAACAAAGATGCTAATGTAAAAAAAATATATTACAATACATTATCAGAAATAGAAGTTCCTGAAAAATTTCATTCTTTTTTACTTGCCAAGTATATTGACGAAGATATTTCTATTTTAATATTTTGTTCAGAGCAAGCTAAGAATTTGATGAAAACCTGCAAACATTTTTTTGGCGATGGCACTTTTAAAAGTTGCCCACAACCGTTCCTACAATTGTATTCGTTGCATGCTGATTTGGGTAGCTCCCAACAAACAACAAATATTGTGCCATTAGTATATGCTCTTATGAGTACTAAATCAACCAAAGCTTACACCGCTCTCTTTTCTGTAATAAAATCACAGATTCCGGATTGGCAACCACATAGTTTTCAGTCGGATTTTGAGGCAGCGGCTATGACTGGTTTTAAAAATGTCTTTAAATCAGCATCAATCAAAGGGTGCTTTTTTCATTTTTGTAAAGCAATTTGGAAAAAGGGGAAAGGGTTAGGGTTGACAAAATCTAAATATTTGCGAAAACAAGTAGCGCTTAGCGCAGTCTTACCCTTATTACCAGAAGAAAAGATTTTTGAAGGTTGGTTTTACATAGCCGCACAAAGCCCAGATGACGAAAAAAGTAATGAATTTAGAAAATATATGCTGCGCAATTGGCTGAAAGATAACTTTTTAAAAGTGTGGTGCGTATTTGGGGCAAAACACCGCACAACTAATGCCCTCGAAAGTTGGCATAATAAACTTAACAAAAAAATTCTTAAAAAAAGCCCCAGTTTATTAAGACTTCTTAATGTCTTATACGAAGACATAACGCTTTCAATAGTTAAATCTATGCAGAACCAACCTTCCAAGCTACGCCTTGATAAATATATACAAAACGATCAGAATATACAAGATGCCCAAATGGAGCTCATAAACGGCGACATTACGGTTGGACATTTTTTGGAAAAACTAAGATAGTTTTTCCAAGAAATCTATTTTAGTTTTTCCAAAAAATGTGAACTAAACAAATACAAAATCTATGATTTTAGATGATTTTAATTCTTATAAATAGTCAGTACTCAAACTAATATAGTGGCTGTTTGTTATGATAATTATTTTGTCAACAGTCAGTATTTACCTACTTTCGTTAGGATGTTTCTTATTTGTATTAATAAGACTTTTTGCTATGTAAAATTTTATCATTCTATAATTTCAGTTTTTGTTTTTTAGCCGGAAGTAATTTCGTGGCTGTTTTTTTTGCATATAAATTGTTTTTATTCATAAGGTAATACATAAGACTGTTTTATACCATGTCGATCAATCTGTGATTCTATAATCTGTGACTCTATAATCTGTGATTCTATTTTTTGTAACAAGTAATTTAGTGGCTGTTTGTATGTATATAGTTTAAAGGAGGACGGGCAAAAATGTATGGAAGCCAGCCTAGGAACCAATAACAACATGCGATATATCATTGTAAAGGTTTTTTTATGTACTTTAACTATCGTTATGGCGGGAAGTCCCAAATCGCTGTGTGGAAAAAGTTATTGCTAAATAAAGCCAGACTTCATTCACAAAAATATGTGTTTATTTTTATGTTTATCATCAATATTAGGTTTTTTTTTTTTGTAAAACTAACATAGAGAAGTACCAAAAAAAAATAAACCTGTAAAGTGCGAGTTGTACTCGCACACTAAGGGTCATTCCTTTAGCACCATCACTGTAAATTGGCTGTAGGCTGAAGCTAGCAGCACTAGTAGCATAAGATGAGTGAGAGCGAGATATGACAAATCTAAACGTCAAATCCATAAAAAAAACTCAATCGAGATATGTCACAAGTAAAATGATATGTACATATGCCTACGTATATTTTTATCAATTGATAAAAATTGTATGGATTTGACGTTTAGATGTGACATATCTCGCTCTCACTTTTAGCTCATGCTACAAGCGCTGGTATGCTTAAACTCGAAGTACCTACATACACACATACACTACTTTATCCACACATTTTGTTTCTGAGAAAATAAGTAAGGACTGGAGACCCTAATATTGCTCTAAAAAAATAAAACAAACAAGTGAGAAAAAAACATTTTTGAGATTTAATATCAATAACAATGAATTTTAAACGTTTTACAACATTATACTCTGCTAAAGAAACATTTGAGACGGTCATTAGTGACAATAGATACAAGTTAAAGGATTTAAAACAAAAACAAAAGTTTTAAATACTCCAGCGCACCCTTACATGCCTTATAAATATACAATATAATAATAAATCAAATACATATTATTTTCATTAGTTAAGTTTTACAGTTAGATAAAAAAACTCCTTTTCAATCTTCATCAATTATGATACCAATTAAATCTCCCGCTGGAGGATTAAACGGCTCATGCCTTCCGAAACCAAGATACCAGACAATAGAGGTTATATGGGCACAACTCCCTATTGTCCGGCGCCCTGTCAAGCAAGTGCAATAATATTGTGCTATCGCACTAATGCCAATTGCGTCCCTAATAACCAAAAGGTAACAAAGATATATTTTTGCCCTTACATGGCGAGACTGTATACGGCCTCTTAACAACCAAACATTTTGAGGCATATTGTACCGTTGCAAATCCCCAATTATATCATCTCTTTTCACTTCAATTATATATAGGCCATTGTGCAAATGCTCTGCACAATATGATTTCGCTAGTTTAAGCTGATATGATCCCAAAGTGAAAAGCTTTAAATCACTTTCTGTTAAACGAGGAAAGTAATCTAATTGTTGGTTTACATCTATCGCCACGAATGCGATTCTTTGTCTATTAAGATTGTTGTCATTTACATAATTGTATAAATGATTTGGTATGTTGATCCTTTCATTAATTGAATTTAATATCATTTCCGCGTCTACATTATCAGTCACAGGTTCACGAAAAGAGTTAATAAGTGCACCTGCAATTTTAAAATCTGGAAACAGATTCCGTAGTGTTGTATTAAAATAATCTTGACGCAACAACTTGAAGTCACGTTTAAAACGACCGTTAATGACCTCAACTACCCACCGACACAAAGTAACGAGTCTCGATTTGTTGGCCTGTTCGGTAGATAGTTGACTGTCATTTCTGTCTTTTGTTGGTGGCAAATGAACATTATAACCGCATGCTTCTAAACCCGGAACTCAATCACGAAAACCTCTATCGAGGATTAAAACATCATTTCGTTCAAAAAACCAATGGAAAACGCCGTTTTCATCATTAACAAAGTCGGACATGATGGATGCATCGGACTTTGTGGCAGCAAAAGGTCCTAAGATATCTATTATATAACCGTCTGAACAAACAATTAAAAAGGGTTTTAAAAAGTTTTGGAACTTATGTAAGCTATACGTTAAACGCTGAAACAGAAAATTGGAACTTTTCTGAATGTATGCATACGTTCCGTCGCAAATGATCATAGCTTTAGTATTTTCTTGATTTCCAAATATTCCTTTATGTATTGTTAGGTTACGTTCTAAAACATCATTTCTTTGAATGTGGTCAAAGCCCAAGTGTTGTGGCACAAATTCTCTTAGTAAGCAATATCTTACTATCTTTAATATTCTTTGTATACTTCGTCGAGACGTATTGAATTGACTGGCTAGTCGTTCGTTTGACTCTCCGGTTCGTAGTTTATAAAGGTAAATACCCAATGCCAACCGCGGTTTTCTATGACTTTCTAGCAAAGATGGAGTTTCTTGTAGGATTATATCAAATTGCCTATTTTTTAACCCGGTCCAAAAATGCATCTCATCATCAGTGATAGCACCTACAGTTTCAAAGTCTAATTGTTTACCATGTCGAACTGCTTTGGTTAATATATCGCAAATATCGTCGAATTGAGCACTGTTAAAGTTTTGTGTAACATTACAGAAATTCACTAATTCATCCCACGCATTGGCTAGGAGATGTTCTCGACACGAACGAGCATTATGCGGTACATACAGATTATGTTCACATAGTAAATATACTTTTAACGCTTCTGTTATATGTGAGTTCGCTTGGTTACGACAGTTATTAAAAATGCAGTGTGCACTCGTGTTTGGTGCTCTTCTATAAATAGCAGATTGAATGGTGGCAGCTTCATTTTGTTCTGGGTGGACATTTTGAACAGTTCTTCTTATTGCATTTTGAGCCCTTTGCCAGCACCGGTGGCACACTAAACGCGTATTATTGAATATAACCTGGAAAGAAAACAATCAAATTCTTAGTTAATCCTCTTAGTGAGTGTATGAATCGGCTTAAATACCATTCAAGTCGTAATTCGCAGAAAGCGATAAGGCCGCCCATTGTATATTTTGTAGTTTTTCAATATTTTTTTGTTATATATTTTTGTGGTGTAGGTTTAAATAGAATATACTTATATAAATAAATTATTCTAGATATAAATAGAAAAAAATATTAACTAATCCAACTTTTAACTAACATTTTTTATTACCAGGTAGGTCTACACGTATCGGCCCGGTGGCCCGATTTCTGTACGTAGTAATCGGTTCTCAGGGCTTAATTACTTAAAAAAGGCACCGTTGAATGACCATAATTAATATGTTTGCGTTTAATCTGTCTTTAACGCTATTTATGTATGAATAGAAGATGAACGAACACAATATAACCCTATTATAAAATATCTACTGTAATAAACAAACAACAAACCTCCAATAGTGCATGTTCCCGTAAATAATCTGCAAGCTCAGGTCGATCTTGTGGAATATTTTCAGCTAAAATGTGACGCTGATACCTTCTGTTGTGCAGCCCACGCTGGCACATAACACAATTGTTGTGGTATTCACTCATGACTAAATAGGCCTTATTTAATAGCTTAGTTTTGAGTCCGATAAACAAAGCCAGTGGTATAACATTTAACAAATCACAGTGTCCGATAAACAAAGCCAGTGGTATAACATTTAACATATCACAGGGTCCGATAAACAAAGCCAGTGGTATAACATGTAACAAATCACAGAGTCCAATAAACAAAGCCAAAGGTCGTAGTCGATTGATATGATGACGAATGAAAATGGTAGTAGTAAAACGTACTCGCTACACTCAAATCAAAATAACGACTAACGCGCGGGCCATCTGTGTTGGGCGCCGTGGCTCACTTTCCCCTCACCCCCGCAAACACCCCTTGCCACTCGCTTACTGGCTGTCTCATTGAAGGCGATAAAGTAAACATAAGAAACCAGTGGTATAGACAAGTTGCAGATATTTTAATATACATTTTGTATGCGCCCGCGCATATTGACGCAGGTTGATATTTTAGTCAGTACAGACTGAGTTGTAGTACCTAAATAAAATGACATATTGCTTGTTGTTATATACCACTTTAATATTACGAAATGCCGAAAAAAAAAAGAAACATTTTTTGCTCTTGAATGACTTTATTGTGCAATAACTTTTTCCACACAGCGATTTGAGACTTCCCACCATAACAATAGTTAAAGTACATAAAAAAACCTTTCCAATGATATATCGCATGTTGTTATTGGTTACTAGGCTAGAATGCCCGTTCTCCTTTATTTTTATTATTTATAACGTAATCAGTAAGAAAATACCTATATCTACACAAACCATACAAAATGATGACGAATCTGTGATTTTGAATAGTTATGTAGTAAATATGTTTCGTTTTAAGAACATATCATAAGAACAAATCATTGTTTAATTTGTGATTATCAAGATTTATCTTAGTTAGTAAGATTTTATTTGTAAAAGGTATACCAAATGATGAAGAATCTGTGATTTTGAATAGTTATGTAGTAAATATGTTTCGTTTTAAGAACATATCATAAGAACAAATCATTGTTTAATTTGTGATTATCAAGATTTATCTTAGTTAGTAAGATTTTATTTGTAAAAGGTATACCAAATGATGAAGAATCTGTGATTTTGAATAGTTATGTAGTAAATATGTTTCGTTTTAAGAACATATCATAAGAACAAATCATTGTTTAATTTGTGATTATCAAGATTTATCTTAGTTAATAAAATTTTATTTGTAAAAGGTAATTAATCTGTGATTTATAAACCGATTCCTTCCAGAAATAAATAGTACATTAAAATTATTTATTTATTTTTTACTTTTATTTAAACCACTTCGCTACGTATTAAATCTAAGCTTCCAGCACTAATAACGTTTTACTTACAGATATAGGTATACATTTATTTTTTTTACAAACAAATGTAAAAATACATGTTAACCTTCATACACAAATCCTGAGGTGCCAACCCTAGTGGGGCAGAATCCACAAAGTGTTTATGCTAATGTTATCCATCCCATCAAATCAGAATAGTGGGGCATATTCCACTGCAAAATTTTAGGCAGTCCACTTTGCCACACCAGGGTGGCGGGCTTGGTGGGGCAAAGTGGAATTACTCAATGGACCGAGTATACCTACGAGAGACAAGATAGTTCTTATACCTAAACTAGAAATAATATCGGAGTTTTTATATAGAGAAGCAACTATCGTCGCAACCTCAGGTGTGAGTTACGATACACAGCCAGAACGACGTAAGAAAGAAATACGACCCCAATAGTATAAAAATTCATTCAGTGTTAGCGTGCACTACTACTTCCGATAATAAATGTATATTTTGTCGTGCCTCTCCGACGCATGCCTTGGACAAGTGCGGCAAATTTAAACGCACTATGAGACGTGATCGATGGCAATTTGTACGTGCTAAACATCTGTGATACAAGTGCTTGAGCGCACGGCATAATGAACCCGCCGCGTGCAGCGCTCCTGACTGCAGCGAGTGTGGACATCCACATCATCATCTCCTTCACTGGACGAAGCCTACCGCGCCTACGGCATTGGAAGCCGCGCGAACAGCGCCGGCGGCGCCGGCAGCAGCCGCCGCGCGAACAGAGACGGCGCGCCCCGCGCTTGACGCAGCCCGCGCGCATCCATCGACGCGCAACGACTCGCGCCGCGAGGACACCGTTGCCCACGCCCACACCAGTGCGTCCACTAGTGTTAGTGTATCGTCAGTGCCTAAAGTGTTGCTAAAAATAGTGCCGGTAACCGTTCATGGACCTAAAGACAATATCCACACACACGCGTTGCTCGACGACGCACTATGGAAAATGGTAGAACAAGCGCATATCAAAAATGCTTTTTACGAATATCATAATTTGGCTAATATGGCTATTATTTTAGGTTTTCTAATAGTCAAATTATAATATTCATTACGATTTTTTTTCTTAATACGCGAAATTATTATTTTTTTCTTAGATAGAAATACATAGAAGACAGAAGTGCCAAACTCAAGTCTTTGCGTATACATGTTTCAATACCATATTGTGAAAAAAATACTTGGTACAGATATGCAGTATTATACATTTTTAGAAAGGTTATTTTATGCTTTTTGCGATACAGCTTAATGATTTTAAAAGTAAAGAAAAATATTTCAGTAATTACTTAAAAAGTGACATACCTTTTTTTTCACTTGTATGTTTTTTCGTCGAAGGTTTTCAGTATTACCCACGTTTGCCCAAGCGCTACTTTTTGTGTCGACTAGTAGTCTAACTATTCATAAATAGAATGCAAAAAAAATCAGCTGCGGATATTTGTGGTTTTAGAAGATATGAGAAAAAATCTGATAAAAGTCAGAACCCGAAAATTAGTATCTTTTGCGGTTTACCACTGACACCATTCACATGAACAATATAGAACTTTTTGGATATTTTCTTCATTATTTCGTGATAACAAAGGGACCTTATCAAATTTGCACTCGGTTTGCGTGGGAAATTACAAGATAATAATGATGTAGGTACCAATTCGATATTGTAAAATGAGTATTTAAAGGGAAGCAAAAACTATTCGAACCATCTACATCAGTGTAACTTCAAGTGAAGCAAATCTCATCTACGCCTATTATTTCTGCAGATTGTGAAGTGTTAAAATGTCTTCCTTCAGCTGTACCAAACGAGACTTCATAATCCCCTATATAGAGGGCGGCAAGACCATGGAATCATTATCCAAAGTTTTAGTGGAAAAGCTGAATGTTTCTGAAAACAACTTGTGTTTTATAATTAGTGACATACAAAGGCACATTCTTCCTATTTTCAACAAACGCTGGGCCCTGGCATCTCGGAAAAAAGAAACATTTTTACAGAAGTATTGTACTTGGTTGGACTCAAGGTATTCGTTAAATTTACCGGATTCTGAACAATATTCTACGCCATCAACATCTGGCCAACGAGGACGAGCATGCGTGGCTTATGGAGACTCCTCAGAATCTACCAAGAAGAGGAAAAACACTCTTCTACTCCAAGACTATGGCTTCGAGCATATAAAAAACGCCTATCTGCAGGGACTACGGGCTTTACGTGAGTACACAGAAGCTCATCTTGTCGAAGAATTAAGAACCGCTGACACTCAAAAGAAATTAGATATCTCAAGTAAGTGGAACGACTCAGACCAGATGAAGATTCTTTCCGATACGGAAGCATTGAGTGCTTTTATAGATTTAGATCTAACAAAAGCACAATATATGTACCTGAAAAACTTAACCAACGAACGAAAGTGTTGTATATTCCCGCCTTACTACAAAATACAAGAAATAAAAAGAAAATAAAAAGATAAATCCTGTTATCCACCATCTTCTACAATCGAAATCACGAATACTTATGCTAAAGTGATTAATATACAAGATTTATTGGATCATACTGCTGCTAGAATTTTAAAAATCGATTCTGTTTTCCAAAAACAACATAGAACATTGATCCTTTATTCTAAATGGGGATGTGATGGTTCATCTGGTCAAAGCCAATACAAGCAAATACTTGCAGAAGAGTCAGAAACAATTTCAGATGCCAATTTGTTCATCACTTCATTAGTCCCCATCAGATTAGTTGATGTGCAATCGGGATCCGTTGTTTGGCAAAATCCGGTACCTTCATCTGTCCGTTTTTGCAGACCCATTTCTATTGAGTTTTGTAAGGAAACTCCAGTAAAAACCAAGGCAGTTGTTGATGATATTAAAAAACAAATTAGGGCTGCACAAGCATCACTTATAAACAAAGATGGTGTTGTAGTAAATGTGAAGCATGAACTATTTCTAACGATGATCGATGGAAAGGTGGCTCAGGTCCTTACAGATACTCCATCTGGTTCCACATGCACGATATGTGGGGCTACTCCACGGCTAATGAATGACCTATTGAAAGTAACTGCCAGACCCGAAAACGAAAACGCCTACCAATACGGATTGTCCACCTTACACGCCTGGATTCGCTGCATGGAAATGATATTGCATATTTCCTATAATCTTTCGTTTAAGACTTGGTCTGCTTCAACTGAGGAAAATAAGAGATTAAAAAAAGAAAAGAAAGAAGTTGTTCAAAAACGTTTCAGGGAGGAGTTGGGATTAATCGTCGACAAACCTCGGCAAGTTAGCGGGAATACGAACGATGGCAATACCGCACGAAGATTCTTCTATAATAGCACTTGCTCATCGGAAATAACAGGTGTAGATGAGGCATTGATTAAACGCCTATACATTATCTTGCAAGTTCTTTCTTCTGGAATGATGATCGACCCTGAAAAATTTGGGGAATATGCAATAGAAACTGCAAGAATCTATGTAAGTAATTACGATTGGTATTATATGCCATCCTCCGTTCATAAAATACTCATACACGGGCAAAACGTTATCAAACATTTTGCGGTGCTTCCTATTGGACAGCTATCGGAAGACGCACAAGTGTCTCGCAACAAAGACTACAGAAACATACGACTTCATCATGCCAGAAAATGTTCCCGATCTGCTACAAATGAAGATGTCTTTAAAACGCTTTTATACACGTCAGATCCATATATAACAAGTTTGAGAAAACCGTACGTAAGAAATGTGAAAGAACTTGAAGAAGAGGCACTAAGTCTTTTAAACGTGGCACCTGAAAGTGAACCCAGATTTACTGACCCTGATCCTGAAGTGGTATAAGTTAAAAATAATATTTATATTTAGTTATTACTTATATTTGTACCTAGCTACATCATTTCCTGAAGCCAGAGTATAGGATGTACCTATTAGTAATATGATTTTAATTTAGTATTTTTTTTTCATATATATATATTTTGTTTACTTTGCTTGTTGTAATTAACCATGGTTTAATCTTTTTAGTCATTATAAACTTGTATTCCACTTGAAATAAATTTTTAACTATTTTTTTCGTGATTTTTTCCCATTTCTTTCATTCTATGCAAAAAAAAATACATAGATATACAAGAAAACCCTATAAACTACACATCGTTCAAATCTCCGAACCTTGCTGCATATTTGTGCCAAATTTCATCACGATACAACAAAAATTCATTAAGTTACAGATTTTTGATCCGATACCGACCTATATTTTCCATAGTGCGACGGTGCCACCGTAACGCTGATATATGCTGACCTCGCCGATCAGGCGGGACTCCATGGTAAGACAGTCACCATGCGCGCCCGCAGTGCATGGGACTCCGGTGAAATCGTGTGCCAAACGGAAAACGTAAGTTTTGACGCTTCTAATAAAACAGGCAATCGTTTTAATTGGTGTGCTCGTAAAATGAAAGAACTAAATGTACCTATTCAACGTATATTGTGTATGGACTTTAGTAATTATTCTGACTATATTGACTACGACTTGTGCAAATGTGACGCACAACCTAAACTATTAATCGGACAGGATATTATGATCATATTGCTCCTATCTTGTGTTTAAAAGGTAATAGGAAAAATGAACCTTATGTTACAAAAACACCGCTAGGTGGTGTGTACACGGTGTTGTAAACAATAGAGCTGTTTTGCATTAAAACAAAACAGTTATTATGTTATGAAAAACACAAACTATTTGTTTGAAGAAAGCAGTCTTAGATTTTGCCTTAAATAGTCAGATTATACGTACCTCCTCTCTTTATTACCTTTATTCCTTCAGTACGACAGGTCACACAGCAAGCTCATCTGTCACTGTCAAGTGTCATTCATAGAAGTCTTCAAAACTCAACAGCAAGCACATTGTCAAATAGTTTATGTTTTTCATAACATAATAACTGTTTTGTTTTAATGCAAAACAGCTCTATTATGTTTCTTCTAAACATAAACTATTTGTTTGAAGACCTTGGTTTGATATCTGCTGGTGAAAGAATACCGGATGGATGTAAACGCTATGTGAATTATATATAATAATATGGAATTATCGAATATTTCTGTATTCAAAAAAAATTACGAGATTTCAATATACTTATCCAAGAAAATGCAAAAAAGAGCACATCTTCCATAAAAAGTTATATGTTAGTGGCAATTCTATTTACCTTATTTAAAAGGTGAATATAAAATATAAAGCTTTAATGATAATTTAAAATCAATTAGATCTAAAACTGAATTAAAATAATAATCTCAGTACTAAATGATAATTATTGGATCACTCATATTATCCTTAATTACTTAATACAAGTCAAGTTGTGTTACTTGGAAGCTAAGAGATCCATCAAAAGTAAAAATATTTTTAAATGTCATAGATAATTTTATAAAGAATTGGGAAGACAAACTCAATGTCATACGTGACAAAGTTAAAATTGCATTGAAGCTGAATGTTCAATACATTAATATCTAAGTAGTGATGCATGTAAATGGTCTAAGGGGTATTCTAGTATAATTAAGTATGTCACTTCATTTGTCAATTAAAATGACTTGAAATGTGAATCCTGTTCACAAAATATATTTAAATATTTTCATAGGGAATTAAAAATTATCATGATAATTATATCCTCTCTTTCACAGAGTGAAGATCCCTGTCCCATCAGTGGGAACGTTATAGGCTGATCATTCTAAATTCTCTTGAAATGTTCTCTCTTTTACTACAAAAGTACAAAGTAATCATTCTGTAAGCCTATGTGGTTATTCCAGTTCAATTTCATATGATGAACTGTTCTCCAGTCAGCCTCCCGAAGGCTACCACAGGCACCACAGGCCTTTTACTTCCTGGAGGCTCCTCTATCTTATTCTGATCAAAAATCATTCAAACAAGCTTAACCTGTTATTTTAAACCAAAATGAACCACGATTAAGGTTCATTTTTAAGTAACTATCTTGATTGTCAGTGTCTTTGAGCCGCATTTCGGCCGGACTGTTATTCAATATCTAAAAGTTGTAAGATATCTTACAATATTATGGTATGTAAATCTCTGCCAATCAAGGGGTAATTTATTAACCTATACACTGACTTTCTTTGTAGTAGTTTAGCTAAGGATAATGTTTTTGAAAAAACTTATTAAATTGACAAAAACCAGTTTAGATCTAACATCTGTTTGTACTTACAGTATGTCATTAATGCAAAAAAATAATAATAATGGGATCAGATTATTTTGGACTCTCGTTGCCATTCACTTCTGAATAGGAGCTATTAATGTAATTAGTGTGGATTATCTCCAAATAAATTTTAGCAGGTCCCTTCTTCTTCTATGGACCGTCTCTTGCAACCTGACTGCCCTTCCCCCCAAACTTTCCAAGCTGGGAGTTGCAGCTTGTCAGGTCTAAGAGTTTATTACATAGATCTTGTATTGGTACTGGCTCTCTGAGATCACTCATCTCCAAGTACGGGAGTCAAGCACGCTGGGTCCAGTATGGGGCGATTTATACATAGTACGTCCCCGTCCCCTTTCCGAGTTCAGATGACTGAGCACTCGAGGACACCCATGCTAGTTAATGCTATCACCTCTGACTGATGCATCGCAGAAGCTTGCCAAGCCATCATTTGAGTCCCATGTGACGTACTGTCACACAACGGCCGACTTATCTGACGCAAAAAGGTCGACGTTGGGGACGCCCCACTTAACATGGCCTCCGAGGCCTGGGGTCTGGAGCAACAGGGGCCAATCCGGCTGGTCTATTCTTAGATAAGCCGTCGGCTGCTTGCCGTTATAACACTTTTCAAACTCCCCGGGAGGTAAACCGCTGACAGAGTGATATTAAGCTAATCTGCTAACTTCGTCATTTTGCAAGTTAGGTTCAGGAGCTAAATGTGCACTCTGAAGACTGGCTTTTTTGGCTGCTTATTACTGCATATACTTATGGCAAAAACATCTCTCTCAGTTCAAGTGCCATTTTTTGGTTTGGTCAAGTTCCTGTCTAGAGTAGGATAGAATGCAATATTCATTATCAATGTATGTATACCATAAGAATTACAGATATAAATGTAGAAATTTTACATAGGGTTACACAATGTTGCTTTTATCACTAAAAGCGATATTTCTATGGACATCCTTTGGAATACAGTAGCCCGTTCATGTGGGCTCCTTATCCTTCCTCCAAGGCATGTGTGGACAGGAAGTGGGTAACCTTACTCATGTGTAGAGGACAGTTCCTCTACACATGAGTAAGTTTACCCACACCACCACACCACACCACACCACCACAGTAGCTGTGGTCTAACAATAGCCTCTGGCCACCACATTAGCTCTTGGCAAACCAGTGGAGCAATCTTTTTCCATTTGTCTTGGTCTGCTCTTCTCAACTATTTTTCTGAAGACAAGCATTCCCTTACAAGGATAGCAAAATTTTGTTGTTAATAAGCTACATATGAACTTGTTTCAGGCAACATCTTCCTTGCACGCAGGCAGGGCCTTGTGATTGGTAGCAGTGTTCAAAAGAAGGCCTACATTTTCTAACTCCGGATTTTGATTTAGAATTGACTTCGGAAATTCACTTGTATCCGCTTTGTTAGGACACAGTCTCCGAGACAAAAATACAAAATTTACTTTTCCTAGTAGGCCAGCAATTTTTTAAACTAAATTAACAAGAATGCAGAGACCACAGCCTCCCAAATTCTCTGCCACTCAGTTGGCTCCTGCTGCAAATGTCCAGGGTACTGAAGAAATTCCAAAAAAGGGTCAATTCCCATATTTTTCTTGATTTCAAGACGGAGTCGTTAGGGTGAACTATTTCTTGAACAGCTAACCTTCATTGAGATATCATTACTTCCTCTTTACTTTTTTATAATAACAGAGTGTAAACAATAGGATATTTGATTATAATATCATAATCTTAGAAATCCGCATAGATTAATATTTTAATATAAGTAATAGAATATTGCATTCATTATTTTAACTAGTAGCTTTACTACTTATCTCAAAATAGAATTGTTCTGAATTTTAATATTTTCAGTATTTGATTTCCTGTTATGATCTTCAGTATGAACAGAAACAGGTTTGTAGTCTTTCAATCCTAGAATTTGACATGGGTTTTTAGGCAGTCAGACAACAAACACAAAACACAAAGATTATTTATTATAATAAATAATCTTTGTCTAGTTATTTTTTCCATGATCCTCATTTATCATGTTTTTAAAATAAAAGAACTATTTCATAAAGAACCAGCTTTAAATAATACAGTATCAATTTTAAATTGTTTAGTGTGGCTATATTTGTTCCATATCAAATTTTGATAGAGCATGGAATGGGAATGGTTGTGATGGTTCTGGTCCTGATCATAACTATATCCTTAATGATTGTAAAATAAAACAAAAAAAGCATATTATATTATAATGTTGTTTAAATATTTAGCATTAATCCTTATTGGTCATAATTATGAAACTTACTGTAATTTTTAATTAGTAATTTTAATATGCTAATTGCAGATTAGAGTTCATAAGAGGTGCTGAACCTCTTTAGTATAACAACTACATGCAACATGAGAGCAATAAACAATTTAATTTAGAGACACTTCTGGATGAGTGTTTGGACTACTTCCAAAAAGGGAAGTAGGATACGATCCTAGTGGGTAGGTTGCTGCCCCAAGTCCCTGTAGACCTTGGTTTAGACGCTAGCTCCTTCTGCTCTAGAGTCTAGACCCACATTAGAGATCCCCGCTAAATCTCACTCCGAGGGGGCTAGTCATTAGTTTTGTTTAGCGGCATAAGTACTCCTTCACTTCTAATTCAGTGTGTGAAATACATGACGTGGGTAAGCATAAATGCAAGGTTTTCTATAACGGATTGCTTTTCATCTCATTGCTGAAAACATTCTGTATTTGCTTTAGGAATAAGTATTCAGTAGTAATAACCTAAGCATCATAACTTACGTTGAAATATTACGATCTCTTTAGACACAACCAGGTTGTTTAGAAAACAACAATGCGCTTCTTAATTAGATACCTACTAGCAAGAAGCAGGTTGTAAGTTTTTTGACAGTGTGTCTGAGTAAGGTTAGTGATAAAATGTGGACACTGTGTCATGTTAACAGATTTAAAACATTTAAGACTACACAATAATGTAAATTTATTGTGTAGTAGTGTATAAATCCTGTGATTGTGTAATTTTATGTGTAAATTCAGATACAAGTTACTTTGTTTATGAATAAATGACTATGACTATGACTTACTTGGCTACTCATTCAAATATAAATGCATATTAGGTCCGTCTTACAGGAAATCGTATCGATCTCTTTGCCCTGTCGATCGGCGATGGGAAAAGGGTGTCTTCTTTGACTTAGGAGAATCGTCGCTCTGGATCGCTGCAAAAGCCGCTCCTGTGACGACCCACTGACCAAAAGGTTTGTCTCCGAAGGCACCAGCGACCACATAAATAATGCGAGCTTTCGATTTCCTTTCGTTTGGCTGACTCACGATCAGCGTAACACTATAAATCACTTACCACAAGCACTATTATTCACTTTCTATAAAGTTTTACCTGAAACTTTATTAATTTTCTAAGAAAATTATGAAGAGAAAAATTTTGGCGTACGTTGGCGGCAAAATTTTTAGACGCTATGAATGACACTTGACAGTGAAAGATGAGCTTGCTGTGTGACCTGTCGTACTGAAGAAATAAAGGTAATACAGAGAGGAGGTACGTATAATCTGACTATTTAAGGCAAAATCTAAGACTGCTTTCTTCAAACAAATAGTTTATGTTTAGAAGAAACATAATATAAATATTATGAACATGTCAGCTGATCGTATTGCTAGTGATGACAGCGCGCAACACTGTTGTGATTCTGAGTTGAACGAGTTTGTAAGAAAATAATTTACGTTAGAGTCAATAGGTATATCAAAACAACCGCGACAGAATGCGGACGAGTTGCGTGCTATCACCATACTAAATACCACATGTGAATTAGTTTATAAACGAAAAATTCCGCCGGCAGCTTTCTGGAACAAAATTACAGTTGCGACTGTACCTCAAGAGCTAGCTAATTTGACGAAACTTGAAGAACGGGTTTTATGCCATGTTGTACCGTTTCATAAAAAAATTTAGCTTAACAAAACCGGTTCTGTCAAGATTGGTGCAAGGGACAAGTTACTTTGTTTGCAAAAGACGTTGTTGAAGTCGCTGAACAACTACCACTTGCGCCAAACCAAGTAGGACTAGTTCTGGTTGTGGAAAGTCTCGAGAACTTGCAACGCTCCCAAGAGTTTGCTGTGGATATGAACAGATTGTATCAAGCACTAATCTGAGGGGCAATTCTACTAATTTTAAGAACGTTCACAGTCTGATCTCAGTCTCAATCTGTCAAAAATACCTCTTATTTCCCTACATTTTGACAATTTTTTGACGTTTGTTTGTCGCCAAGATGAGATTGCGACTAGATTTTGCACGTTTTAAATTTCGAGAATTGGCCTTCAGGTTAATGTCAAACAATATACTCTATAGAGATATAAGACCCCATTTTGAGAATGTTATCGAAATTTCAGAAAATGTTCAAATTTCTGAAGAGCCTTCAGATGGTGGTGACCTTACAATTTAGAGTTAAAGTCTAAATTGGGGTTACAATCTACCCCTCAAAACGACTAAGTTGATATAAGGGAAGACGTATCTATACTATACGGATCATTTCATCAAGCTGATTTAAGATTTGATTTACAGTCTCGTGACAAACAATGCACTGTTGTAGCAGCTGTAGCTTGTGCAGCTTTCTGTACAGACGAGCCAAGTCAATGGTCAAAAAGTGACATTGATTATATAGTATTACTCGGAGACAAACTGTACCGTGAGTCCATTGCCTCCAGAGAGGACCCCGCAATTGGAGAAGTTAACCCTGAATATCTTGCCGCGAGTAATCTTGCTCAGCAAATATTATACATATAACAGGAAGAAAATTAACATCTCAGTTGCTAAAATCAATTATAATGGTCATTTAGATACAGATCGAAGTACTGACGGCTTCCCTAACCTAAAAAATGCCCCGGTCCCTAATCTAGAAAATGTAATCTCTTTGACTTGTAATCCAACTACGAACAATAACGAGATGAGATTACAAGAAAAACAGCTCCACCATTAAAAGTGGATCGAGAGCAATGAACGGAAGAGTTTGCTTGGTATTGTCTTTTAATTGATGGCAAAAATGGCTTTGGAGAGAAATATTGAAATCACTCCTTTGGACTATTTTCAAAGTCGAGTAATGAGCCTGGACAAGCGTTTCAATCGAAACGACTATTTGTTTTTTTGCTCTTTCCATGGTTGAATATTATAGAGCTAAATCTAGTGTTTTTGTATCTTGCCGGATGCGTCAAGGCCAGGGCGAGCAGACACGTCAAGGACTCAAAGATAACATTCATCTTACTATGAGGAATATCAGAAGATCATCGCCTTATTGGCAGAAATGTTGCTCTGAACTTACTGCAATGGTCCGAACTTTGGGGCCCCCAACGCGGTTAATGCGGTCACGAACATCGAGGAGGCTACTTCAACAAAACCGGTAGTCGCGGTGGATGGAATGGGCATCGCGACCACCAGCACGAGCAGGCCCCAGCCCGAAACCGCCAGGGATACAGAGGTAAGTCTTACTATAATTATATTAGAAATCAAAGGATGTGCAACAACGACCCTAATAAGGTTAACGTGATAACGGAACCGGAAGCAAACGTAAAATCGGCCAATACTTCTAGATGCGATAAAAACAAGAAGTATTTTCGTGAATAAAATTCTATCATGCAAAAGTCATTGTTCAATTAGTCTACCTATAAACAATCGTGCATTCCAATGGTTACTACGGGTGCATCGATTTCAGCGTTAAAGTTTAAACATGTTATAGAAGAGCGCATTTCATATTCCAAATAAAACATTTCTATAAATGGTATCGGGAGGCAAAGAGCAATTGGATATTGTTATTTAAATTTAAATTGATGCCCATTTAGCATCAATTGAAACATAAGTTCTATGTATTTGACTTCTTACCAATTAGGGCGAATGGCATTATCAGTCAGGATTTTCTAACCAAATATAACGTTTAAACAAACCAAACAAACAAACCTCTCGTGTGCCGGAACGTAGATCAACGCTCAAAATAAGTCAGTGTTAGTCTGCCGGAGCGTATATCTACGTGTAATTACGTGACATTGAAAAATGAATTTTGTACGTGTAACCGAGAGTTTGAATCAGTTAGAACCCATATGATTGAGATTACGACCGAATGAACCAATCGAAAAGAATTTTTTATCTGTGAAGTTAGTTCCGTTTTAGTTCAAAATAACGAGTGAAAGTGTCGTGATTTATGCAAGTGTTTTTTTGTGTTAAAGTAAGTATTTACGTGTTAATTTGTGTTTTTGTTAGTCCTAATTAACTATATGAAGGTCAAAGTATAAAGATGTATCAAATACTAAAGATTTTGATAAGTTTTACAGAAGAAAATAGATACCTACAAACTACGACAGTTGAGTAAAGTTCAACCGACGATTTGTCATTATAATTTTATGATTTTCTTTATGTTATATACATCAAATTGTTCAACAGTTTACTCGTGATTGGAATATTTCATTATATTTCACAAATCATTTACAGTGTCGGCAATTAGTCTTTATAATCATTGACTAGCAAATCCCCTACAAAAATCGTTTCTACATGGTGTTCAAAAATGTTGTTTATTTATGTTAATTAACAACAATGTTATTAACTATGGTAAAAATTAATAAAAAAAAGCACAATATACCTACTGACTGTTACATTCTTATCTGCAAAATAATAATTTGGCTTTGTTGGTTTGTTATAGGAACATGGTAGTTATAATGGATGTTGATCATCATCTGAATAAAGATGACTACGCGTTATGCATATATGAATGCAAATGGCCATGGAGCATAACTCATTATATAAAGCAAAGTAAATGTTTCGTGTGCAATATGAAACCCAACGTTTATGCACCATCTCATTTTACCCTGAATACTGACAGTATTCAAAATATACGACTATTGATAAGCATCAGTTGGTTTTGGTGTAAATATTGTAATTTCGCCGTATACGATCACTACACAAGTGATGAGTGCGACTTTTGTGCATAATTTATGTTAATTATCTTTATATAAAAATAAATCACAATCAAGCACAATTAAAGAAATGATTGAAAAAGATGATTGCAACTTATAACATAAATATGTAACTAGATATCTTGTGTGATTATTTTTCCAATCGTTTTGAGTATGGGATAGTCTACGTACCTACATACCTAGTTTTCATGTTAGTATTTACCAAATTCTACCGTACAGAATGTATTTTGATAGCAAAACCGAAAACATATACTGCAGGTTATTATTGATACCTACTTTTTGTTTTTTTGTAGATGGAATCAAAAGACAATAATTCTAACAATAATCCACCATATCAAGATAATCCTCTTAATACAGCACTCATAGTAGAAAATCTCCCAGTGGCAGAATAAAAGTGCTGTCGAATGATAGAGTTATTTTGAAAAGGACAGAATCAGGAAGGTTATTGCCATTTAAATTGCCAGATGGTGCTGCATTTAATGAAGAGCTATCCGAGAATGCTTATGGCTTAGCTAGGTCCCCTGTTGTATGTATTAAAATTCGATACATGTAGTATATTAATAATAAGAATCTTGACAATTTATAATAGTTCTTTTTCTTTTCAGTATGATGTTCAGGGCAAAATTTCTATTTCACCTTCAACAATTGAGCATGAAATGGTCCATGAGCCTAGTCAAAGTATTGATGAAGCGAATTTCATATTAGAATCTGCTCCACCTAGGCCGCCTGTAGGTTTCACTAACCACATATAATTATGTACTGGTAGATATGTACTTTACCTACATTTATATCATTTATAATGTACTTACTTATATTTTTAGGCTAATGACGTCTCTTTCGCTGATATTTTACCCACGGATCTTGCTGAGGCACTGGCAATTGATTCGGGTAGCGATGAGAGCAACGTTGAAGAGTACACTGAAGAGACTATTCGTCAAATTTTGGAGTCAAATGACGATGACATTGAAGAAGAAGAATTTCCGCCAACATTGACAGATGGTGTTAGTTGGTCAAGTAACTTTCAAAATTTTACAGGTGTCCAGGAATTTTACACTGAGCAACCAGGACCAACAGTAACGATAACTGATCCTTTTGAACTATTCTCCTCTGTCTGGGACCAAAATATCATGGACTTAATTGTACGCGAAACGAACGAGTACGCATGGCAGACAATTGCACGACTTAGTGAAGTTGGGATAAAACCAGAATCAAGATTAAACGACTGGGTGGAAGTTACCGTGGAGGAGCTCTACAAGTTTTTCTCCATAATGATTTATATGGGCTTGTGTCTTAGAGGACGAATAGACGAATACTGGACTACGGATACGTTAGAAATGCCCCAATTTCGCCAAATTATGTCAAAAAATCGTTTCCTTCTCATATTACGATTTTTGCATTTCGTAGATAACGATTATTTAGATTTTACCATACATGGACATGATCGTAAAACATCTAAAATAGCTCCTATTCTCGACCATTGCAACCGCAAATTTAAGGAGATGTATGTTCCTGAGCAGCACTTAAGCCTTGATGAATCGCTGCTGCTTTGGAAAGGGAGGCTAAGCTGGATTCAGTGTATCCGTTCCAAAGCAGCACGATTTGGCATCAAGAGCTACGAGCTGTGCGAAGCTAGAACAGGATATTTATTGACAATGGCCATTTATTCCGGAAAGAAAGGTACAAACTCAGAAAACCAAGCAATACATGGGTTTACAGGAACATCGAGTAAGATCGTTATACAGCTAATGAATGAGTATTTTCATAAAGGACACTGTCTTGTTATGGATAATTTCTATAATAGTGTGACTCTTACTCGATTTTTAAAAGAGCAATGTGGTACTGATGTACTTGGTACGCTAAATCGGCGACGAAAAGACACTCCTCCTGACATAAAAGCTCTAGTTGAACGACGAATAAAGAAGGATGAAATAGTCGCTAGACATTGCTCAAAAATTACTGTCTTGTCGTGGAAGGACGTCAAATTAGTCACTATGATATCTACTTATCATAATGCTGATACGGCACCAGGGCAGCGAGCAGGCGTAGCGTGCAATAAACCGCTTGTGGTCCATAGTTACAATAAGTACATGGGTGGGGTCGACTTGAAAGATCAGAAACTATCCATGTACTTATTGGAACGGAAAAGGGGCCTAAAGTGGTACGTTAAGGTTTTCAGAAGACTACTAAATATTAGTATTCTGAACACTTTTATAATATATCGCGCAAACTCCCAAGATCACTCGCATAAACTGACACATCGAGAATATCGCTATGCCCTAGCTAAAGCGTTGTCGCGGCGACATATTCTTACAACCCGCATCAGACCTGCCATACAACTTTCAAGAGGGGAAAGGTTAGATGGAATTGAACACTTTCCAGAACACGAAGAAATTGATGATCGCATATCGAAAGGTCGTGTTCGCTATAAAAGGGGACGCTGCGTGCGGTGCCTGGCTCTCGCAAATAAAAAGCGGGCAGAGGGCAATGTAAAGTGCTCAAAATGCAAAGTGTTTTTGTGTATCGGTAAATGCTGGCGTGATTATCATACACAAGAAATGCTTTCTACATGAAACGCTGGATGATGTGTAAAATACGGGTTTGACGTAGATTGCGCTCCGCAAATTGACCACTTGACGCAGATTGTGCATTTCGCAAAATGTGAACTTCTCAAAATGTGTGTGAATTTTATAACAGTCACAAAGAAACTACTGTTACCGTTATAAAATAATAAAAAGCATAGTGTATGCCGTCTGTTTTTATCTTGATAAATTTTGATAAAATTCACACTCAATTTGAGACGTGCACATTTTGCGAAGTGCACAATTTGGGTCAAGTGGATAATTTGCAAAGTGCACAATCTGCGTCAAACCCTAAAATACGATCCTCCAGTAGTCCAGTATTCCGTCCCCGTCGCTCTACGTTCATTCTAAAATTGTTTGATTCATATCACGTGTTAAAATAAACATATCATAATGTAACACAATTTTATTTCCTATGCCTACAACAACGTTAGGTGCGGTCTGTCAGGTCAAGTCAAAATTAACAGTTGATAAAGGAACGAAAAATGAAACATCCTGTATGTTATAGGCCGGAACGTAGATATGCGCTATTTATCCATAAGCCGGAACGTATATCTACGTTCAATTAATTGACAGTGATGACTACTTTCAAACCACATTTTCTGTTAGTTTTAATTTTAAAACCATGTTTATTCAATATGTAATGTGTTGTAATTCATGTGCTTTAGAAAAGGAAAAAATAAAATTGATTTAATTGTATTGTAACTGTTTATTATTTGATACTTTCTTCATGCCGAAAAAAACCATTCATAAATAATAAATAACTCATCATTTTTTGTTGTAAACTAAAATTAAATAAAGTTAAAATATCTATTTATATGTAATAATAGCAAAAAACTATGTAAGTATCGTTGTTAGTTTAAAATATATTTTTGAAATATTAACACGTACTGCCGCGCGCGTACTATTTTCCGCGGCAAACAGCGCCTTAGGTGCGCATTGTCGCCCGGCATACGAGGGGTTAACCGAACGAATGTTGCTGAATATTTTGATAAATTGGCACAGGTCATGGATCGTCATAAATTTAGAGGGTCTCAAGTATGGAATGCCGATGAAACAGGCGTGTCAACTGTCTCCAAACCCTCCAAAATTATAGCGGCTAAAGGGAAACGAAACGTTGGATCAGTCACATCAGCTGAAAGAGGAACCAACGTTACATTACTGGTTGCCGTTTCAGCAACTGGTGGTTCCGTGCCACCGTTGTTTGTGTTTCCAAGAAAGAAATATCAAGATCATTTTGTGCGAGATGGCCCTGCAGAATGCATAGGTGCAGGAAATGCAAGCGGCTGGATGACCGATGTGGAGTTCTTGCAATTTATGAAACATTTCATTAGCTATGTAAAACCAACTAAAGATTCTCCTGTATTGCTTCTGGTGGATAATCACTGTTCTCATCTCTCCTTGCTTGTATTAGATCTAGCCAAAGATAATGGGGTAGTGATGCTTTCGTATCCACCCCACTGTTCACACAAGCTACAGCCTTTAGATGTGTCAGTATTCGGTCCACTTAAAAAGTATTTGTCATCAGCACAAGATGCATGGATGCGTAATAATCCTGGCAAAACAATGACAATTTACGACCTCCCAGGAATAGTTAGAACTGCATTACCACTGGCGCTAACTCCCAACAATATTTCAAATGGGTTCCAAAAAACGGGCGCGTATCCATTCAATCGAGAAGTGTTTAATGATTTCGACTTCGCTCCAAGCTACGTGACGGATCGACCAAACCCTCATAATCAACAGGCACCATCTTCTGCGTCTACTGAGCCGTATGTGATCACAAATTCTGAGTTACCCGCAGCTATAGAAAGTTATCCACCTATTTCATCCACATCACCAAGTTTGTTAATACCTAGCGACCCAGGAGCAGCTAATTCATCTGCAGCTTCGCTCTTATTGTCATCAAGTGATCCATTACTGTCTGATAGCACTGTTTGTGTGATAGAGCCACAACCATCAACTTCCCATGCTGTTCTATCCTTTTGCAATGAGCCTCAGCCATCAACATCTACGAGTAACGTGTTTTCTCCCGAATCTATAAGACCTTACCCTAAGGCTGGAGCTCGTAAGGGAACAGGGTGGAGAAAGCGACGCAAGACAGCTATTTTAACAGACACGCCGGAAAAGGATGCACTGCTATTAGAGCAACAAAATAAGAAAAAAAAAGTAATTTCTCGAAAAAAAGCTGTTAATCAGAAAAATAAG
This sequence comes from Tiliacea aurago, assembly GCA_948098905.1. NCBI lineage: Eukaryota > Metazoa > Arthropoda > Insecta > Lepidoptera > Noctuidae > Tiliacea > Tiliacea aurago. The sequence goes on from OX402589.1 coordinate 6,443,517, forward strand.
CAAGTGAAGAAAGTAATTTTAACTGATAAAAAGAAGGACAGTTCTAGTTCAGAAGAGGAATGTTTTTGCTTGGTGTGCTGTGAATCATACCTGGAAAGCATTCCTGGAGAAGGCTGGATGCAATGTTCTAATTGCAAAGGTTGGTCTCACGAGAAGTGTGTTAATCCTTCTCTGTCATCTTTGACATATATGTGTATTAATTGCGATTCAGATGACGAGTAATTGTTAAAAGATATGTTGTTTTAATGTTACATTATAGGTTTTGGACCTAAAACTTAAAGATATAGATTAATTAAGACTGAAATGCTGTGCCATAAGTTTAAGATAAGTAACGTTGTTTAGTTTTTTTAAATTAAAATAAAGACTGGTTGATTTAAAATAGTTTTCGTTTATTTACTTGCTTTAATTAACCTTAAGAAGCTATTTAATTACGCTGGTTCTTTTTACCCCAACACTGGTCCTTCTTACCCCACCCTTGGGGCAAAAGGGACCATTCGACTCGATATGCTAAAATGCAAATATCTGGGTTATAGATAAACATTACTTATGTTCACTTTTTCATTCTTGTAAATGAAGGATAGCGGTATCCATTGCTACAAAATTTATTTCTATGAACCTTATACGTAAATAGTTACAAGGCGATATACGCAAAATGGACCTTTCAGCCCCACCCTACCCTACTTAGTCTACTTATTATAATGAAATAAATTTACCTAATAATACAATTAGCAATCATTTAGAGATTCTACCTAGATGTGAGTCCGTTCATTATATTTCGTCAGTTTCGCGTCAGATATCAGTGATGGTATTTATTTAGCGAGTTCATTGGTAAAACCAGTGTGTGGTAGGATACCTATCAAGTTATTAAATACTACGGAAGATTATGTTACACTTAAAGCAATAAAACCAACTATACATAGCGTTAGTGAAATTTATGTTCCTTTTCTCAAGGCGAATCAAATGCGTATCGAGTTAAGAAATTATTTTCATTGTTACAATTAAATCATTTAGACCAAATCCTTAAAACCTTATAGATTACCACACGCTCAGAAAAGTAAATAGACAAACAGATAGGAAAAATGTTGCAAGAAGGAATTATAATAGGAATTCAGAGGTGAATGGAGTAGTCCAGTGTAATAAGTTTAAAATTAAGTTTTTTTTTTTTTTTAATAATTTTTCTTTTTTTTAATTAGTTAAGTCTAGCTGGGAGAAAAAATGGAGATTAATCATTGATAATAGGAAGTTAAATAATGGTATTGAGAATGATAAATTCCCTCTACAACATAAATACTGAATTCGTTATCAGGATGCATATATTTCAGTCATTTAGATTATATATATCAGGGTTTTCATAATGTAGAACTTGATAACGACAGTCGAAAGTATACAGCCTTTGGTTCTGGTCAGTACCAGATGACAAGAATACCAATGGGGCTCAAGACCAGTGTTTGAGAAAATTGTTTACTTTTGTGCCGATAGATGGCGTTGTACTTTTACGTCACTTTTCTGAATCGCGGTGACGAGATTCGTAGTGGATTTACCTAGGTCAAAATTATTGTCAAACGAAAATGATCTCAATACACGGTTGAAAGTATTTATTTCGTTTCAATCAATATCATTATCTTCACCCCTGCTAAAGTAAAGAGTGCTGCAGAAGTGTCTTTCTGTGAAAGTTTGTTGTGACGCCTAGTAAACGGTTGTTCATATGGTCCTTCGAGACGGAGCGGATGTGTTTTTGGGTATCAACCTTGGTCGGGCAAGTGGATCGCTTGCGATAACTGACCAAGCTCATAGCATCAGTGAAGTGCTAGTGGCATCAGCATCAGTGCGGCGGTGACAATCAGCAGCAACTCTGGGAGCAACAGCAGCAGCAGCGCGAGAAGCGAGCTACTGCAGACGGTGCCGGGTGAACGACATCTGCATCGTCAGGAATCAGCAGCAGGGTGAACTCTGGACCTGGAGGAGGTGTGGGACGTGCGTGACGTGACGCAACGACAATCTACCCGTGGACTCATCAGGTGGTATCAAATGAAGTTATAACCGTGAGTGAACTTTTAATAATAACTTAGTGCAGTTTGTGATTTTATCTTCATAAATCGGAGTTTTGGGACTTTATTACTTCGGATTTAAAACTTTATTATTTTAGAACTTAAAAGTTGTGTGTATGATTGGTTAGTTAGTTTAGTAGTAGTTTTTTAAAAAAAAACTTGCAATTTTAAACTTAAATTGTTGGTCTCAAATTGATATTTCTGTGTTATTCTCATTATTTAGTTTAGTTATAATTTACTCGTTTCAATTTGTGTGCGGTTATATATTTAAATGGCCACTGGTTTTAATATGGAATCGTTAAGCAATAAATTAGAGGACAATTGTTCAAGAATAGTCAAAGCTTATAGTAACTTTAAGAAATCTCCTAAAGATCGAATAACACGTCCATATGTTAAAGTAAGATTGGAAAACATAGATAAATTGTGGCAACAATTAACAGAGGGTCATAGTCAATTATACGAAGCATATGGTCCGCAGGAGTTAAAAGCATGTCTTTATGTTAAGCAAGATAGTTATGATCAGACTGAAGAACTTTACATTCAATATAAAACTGAGTTAGAAACTATTTTAGAGTCATTTGAAGTAAAAGAGGAAAGCCAAACAGAATATCCTAAACATGTACAAAGCAATGTAAAACAGTGTCAAGTTAAATTACCAAAAATTGTTATTCCAACATTTTCCGGGAAATACACTGAGTGGGTAACCTTTCGAGATTTGTTCGTATCGCTCATTCACCATAATAAGTCTATAGATAACGTACAGCGGATGCAATATTTAAAAGGGTATTTATCTGGGGAAGCGGAACAACTACTTAGACACATTCCTATATCAGAGTCCAATTATGAACGGTGCTGGGAACAACTTAACGAGCGATACAATAATAAGAGATACTTGTCACATTATATACTAAAAAGGTTACTTAGTCAGAAGAATATGAATAACGAATCAGCTGTTAGTCTCAAAGAATTAATTGATAACACTTCAGATTGTTTAAATGCTCTAGCTAATCTTGGTATCGATGTCGGTAATTGGGACCTCATCGTTGTACATATAATCTCTTTGAAGTTAGATCCAGAATCCCGAAAACAGTGGGAATTAAACGTCACTAGTGAAAAATCGTGCAGCAATGAGATTCCAACCTTTGAGCAATTTAAAAGTTTCTTGACCAGCCGATATCGCGCTTTTGAATTTTTGACCGCTGGCTCTAATGCGGGTAGAGGAAAAAACACAGAGACGCCAAAAGCCTTCCACGCGGCGACTGATTCTGTATTAGAATGTAAATGCTGTAAGGAAAACCATAAAATTATACATTGTAAGAATTTTATAAAAATGGATGTAAATGCCAAACGGGAGTTCGTTAGACAAAACAGTTTATGTTTTAACTGTTTAGGAAACAACCACTCGGCTAAGCAGTGTCTGAGTTCAAGTGTGTGTCGTGTTTGCAAACGCAAACATCATTCTTTGCTTCATGCCGCGGGTCCAGTTCATACCGATGACAGTTCCGATCATAAAAATAGTATTGTATCTCAAAACGAGAATGAGAGAGACGCGGCGCAAAGTGCTAAGTCATCCGGATCGCCTAACTCGGACACAGTGGCCACGTTCTTCTCGGCTAACCAATTACATAAGACAAATCAAGTTTTGTTGGCCACGGTTCTAGTTAATGCCACAGCCAACAACGGTAGTTATCGTACAATAAGGGCGTTGCTAGATCAAGGGTCCCAAGCCTCATTTGTAACCGAGGCCACGGCACAGTATTTAGGGCTGAAAAGGACGCCAGTAAGGAAACACATTTCGGGATTGGAAGGTAATAATAAAATTATATCAAAATTTATGGTGGAAGTTACTCTGAGGTCCATACACAACCCCAACGTTCAGCTTAAAGTTGCCGCATACGTACTCAAGAGCATAACCACTTTTCTGCCTGGCAAGCAACTTGTACCTGTGGGGTGGGTTTGTGATTTCCCGTTAGCGGATCCGCATTATCACACACCAAACAAAATTGACATGTTGCTAGGGGCAGAAATTTATGGGCAAATTATCCAGGAAGGAGTTAAGAAGGGACCTCAGGGTAATCTCGTGGCGCAAGCGACTTCATTGGGTTGGGTTTTATCGGGTGTGGTGGAAAAATCACACCAACCACATGATAATGTTTTAGTCATGCATTCGCATGTGGAGGAAACAGACCTCATGAAACGCTTCTGGGAACTGGAGGAAAATATGATGAACAGTCCCACCATATTATCCGAGGAAGAAAAACAGTGCGAACGTTTCTTTGCTACAACAACGCGAAGAGACAGTGACGGGTGCTATATAGTACGGTTGCCATTTAAAAGCCAAGATGCAACACCTATAGTAAGAAATTCTAAAAGGATAGCTGAAAAAAGATTGTCTTCATTAGTCACAAAGTTAAGTAAAAATACAAACATGGAAACGAAGTATCAAGAGGTATTGGAAGAATACTTACTGCTGGGTCATATGGAGATAATACCTGAAAAGGAAATAAATAACAGTAAAGGAATTTACCTACCTCATTTTGCGGTTGTTCGGGAGGATAAGGATACCACGCAAGTGAGAATAGTATTCGATGCATCCTGTAAAGGTGAAAACGGCGTTTCATTAAATGATCTGTTAATGATAGGCCCTACTTTACAGCCAACGCTAAGACATATTTTAATGAAATGGAGAACATATCCAATATGTTTATCTGCGGACATAGTAAAAATGTACCGTCAAATCAAGGTTGATGAAAACGACGTGGACTTTCAGAGAATTCTGTGGAAAGGAACTGCAGATAATCAAACTCAAGAATATCGTTTATTGCGGGTTACTTTTGGTACAGCATGTGCCCCATATCTTGCTGTTAAGGTGCTTCAACAGGTAGCCATAGACGAGAAGGAGAAATACCCTACAGCTGCTGTAAAGGTTAAAGAAGACTTTTACATGGATGATCTGCTTACGGGCGTTGAAAGCGTTGAGGAAGGAGTCAAACTGTATTCTGAAATGAATCACTTAGTAGAAAAGGGAGGGTTTTCGTTGCAAAAGTGGTCAAGCAATAGTGAGGAGCTGTTGAAAAGTTTGAAAACTAAAGATAAAAATACTACAGAAGGAAGGAAAATTAAAATAGATGAAGTTATGAAATTATTGGGACTTACCTGGGATCGAACAGAAGATGCGTTCCGCTACACAGTGACACTCCTACCGACGAAGAAGCCTGTAACAAAAAGAATAATTATATCGGACATATCACGTTTATTTGATCCACTTGGATGGGTTTCTCCAAGTGTCATAGTTGCAAAAATAATCATACAAAAGCTGTGGTTATCAGGTATAGGCTGGGATGATGAAGTTCCCGAAACAATATTAAATGAGTGGCTCACTTACCGTGATGACTTGTGCCAGTTGTCGGAGTTGCAAATACCTCGCTGGATCAATACAAAACGGAATAACACACTCGTTGAATTACATGGATTTAGCGACGCATCCAAGATGGCTTATGCAGCCGTGATTTATCTTCGGTCCATCGACGATCAGGGTCACGTGTCTGTAAACTTGGTAACATCAAGAACAAAAGTAGCACCAATAAAACAAATATCGATTCCACGTTTGGAACTCTGTGGAGCAGTTCTTCTGAGTAGGTTATTGGTTGAGGTAGCTCACACATTGAGTATTCCGAAGGAGAACATTTATGCCTGGTGTGACTCCACCGTCGTGCTGGCCTGGCTTAATAGTCACCCAAATCGGTGGCAAACATTTGTGGCGAATAGGGTATCTGAGATTTTAACCACTTTAGACGCACAACAGTGGTCTCATGTGCGGTCTGACGTAAATCCGGCTGATTATGCGTCAAGAGGACTCAACCCGTCTGATCTCAGGAAACAAACGGCATGGTTTAATGGTCCTACCTTTTTATACTCAGAAACAATAGATTATAACAAACCTAAAGACATAGATACAGACTTAGAAGCTATAAAAAGGGTGCACTTCTCGGGCACAGAAACAAACTTATTTGATCGGTTTTCAAACCTAACTAAATTAATAAGAGTGGTAGCGTACTGCAGACGTATGTGGATAAAACGAAAAAAGGATCAAGGTGAAAAAACAGGGTTGTCAGCGCAAGAATTAGCGGAAGCGTTACGTGTTTGTATCCGACAGTGTCAAGCAGAAGGTTTTGGAGAAGAAATAGAAAAGATCTCAAAGGATGGTTATTCAGTTACGTTAAAAGGACCTTTAAAATCGTTAAACCCATTCATAGACAGAAACAGAATATTACGAGTAGGAGGTAGGTTACAGAAGTCGGAACTAAGTGAAGATAAGAAACACCCAATGTTGTTACCAAAGAAGTCAAACTTAACCAATTTAATCGTGGCAGACGCTCATGCCAACACCTTGCACGGGGGGCCTCAACTCATGTTAGCGTATTTGAGGACTAAATACTGGATTTTGGGGGCCAAGGAACTGGTCAAATCACACGTTCGTAAGTGCGTTAAATGTGTTAGACATTCGGCAACTACATCAAATCAGTTAATGGGGCAATTACCGGCTGCGAGGGTAACGCCTACAAGACCTTTTAAATGTACTGGGATAGATTATGCTGGTCCTATAAATATAAGGACTTCCAAAGGTCGGGGTCATCATGCTTACAAGGGCTACATTTGTTTGTTTATCTGTATGGCCACGAAAGCCGTACACATCGAGGCTGTAAGTGACATGACTACTCAAGGATTTTTAGCAGCATTCAGGAGATTTGTCTCTCGCAGAGGCCATTGTTCGGATATTTGGTCAGACAATGGCACTAACTTCGTAGGAGCGTCAAGGGAGTTAAATCAGTTATTCTCGGCGGAGCAAGCTAGTCTAACAAAGGAAATCGCTGACTGTTTAGCGTCAAAGGGAACGAAGTGGCATTTTATCCCTCCATACTCGCCTAACTTTGGTGGTCTTTGGGAAGCCGGAATCAAATCGATAAAATTCCACCTTCGGCGAGTAGTTGGAGATTCAACCCTTACTTACGAGGAGTTATCAACAGTTCTGACACAAATTGAGGCTTGCCTGAACTCGCGACCACTGTCGAGGATGGATGGGGATCCGTATGGCTTAGACGCATTGACGCCAAGTCATTTTCTGGTGGGTGAGCCATTAGTGGCAGTGCCGGAGTATAACTTCGAATCTAGCACTCTGAGTAGTCTACGCCGGTGGCAACTGACCCAACGGATGGCGCAACAGTTTTGGCGACGATGGTCGCAGGAATACTTAGTAATGTTTCTGAATCGCTATAAGTGGAGTAAACAAACTCCAGAACCATCGGTCGGTATGTTAGTTTTAGTTAAAGAGGACGACTTGCCGCCTTGTCGATGGCTGCTTGGTCGTGTGGTTGCTACACACCCTGGCAGCGATGACATCACTAGAGTTGTATCTATACGTACAAAAAATGGTATAATAAAAAGGTCTATTTCAAAGATTTGCATCTTACCTGTAATGTCCACTTAGACAAACAGATGCGTTTATTTAGAATTATAAGGTTTAATGTGATTAATTTTAAGGATTTAATTTCATAGCAGTAACTAGTGTTTCATGGTGGGCGGAATTTAAACGGGAAAACGTAATGGAAGGCCAAATTTGTTAATTTGCCCTTGGTGGGCGGAATGTTTGAGAAAATTGTTTACTTTTGTGCCGATAGATGGCGTTGTACTTTTACGTCACTTTTCTGAATCGCGGTGACGAGATTCGTAGTGGATTTACCTAGGTCAAAATTATTGTCAAACGAAAATGATCTCAATACACGGTTGAAAGTATTTATTTCGTTTCAATCAATATCATTATCTTCACCCCTGCTAAAGTAAAGAGTGCTGCAGAAGTGTCTTTCTGTGAAAGTTTGTTGTGACGCCTAGTAAACGGTTGTTCAACCAGTTCGTTTTCCCGGAGGATGATAATGGCTATGGCAGGTATCTCATAAGATCTTTATGTCTCTTAAGATACAGGTTTACCTAGTTTAAGAGGCAGGGTTATAAATACTTGAGTACAGATTTTAAAATTGATGTATACAATGTACAGTATTACATAATGAACCACCTAGGTCCCCATCTGTATTTTATGGCAAATAAATTTATTATTTGGTCGTAATTTATCAGAAAAAATTAAGAATTCACAAGATGTTTTTGAAAGGTTAAGAAAGTGAATTTAAAGCTTAATCTCGAAAAATTTATGTAATCAAAAAGGAAATACTTATACTACTTAATAATAATAAAACATTTATTGCAGGCTACAATGGCCCATAGACATATACCTTACAGCTAACATATATAACCCCCTTCCCTTCGGACTGCCATTGTGCACGGACGTGTTTTACCCAAAAAGTCTTTTTAAGTTTTTAAATATTTCAATTTTAATTCAAAAATAAATATAATCGGCAAGTTTAATTCTCGCCGAGTACTAGGCGCGCAGAGTGTTGCAAGAGATCGAGTCCTGCGGCGAGCGAGAGAGAAAGCAAGTTGTCCACGCTAGCCATCTCTGTTACCTGCGCGTGAGTCATTAAACACCTAATTCCGCTCTCTGCACTGACTACTTGCAGATATAAGCGCCTAACACTTTACGCCGAGCAACGTGTGTCAGCGCCTCAACACTTGTAGACTCCTGAGCCAGACGTAAGGTGCATTTTTTTTAACTTTTTAAAATGCCTAAACCTGGCAGTGAAACACCTTGTCACCACAATTCCGAGCCCGACTTGGCAACACCAGTTTCGGAACAAAAATTGGACAGAGTCACTTTACGACAAAAACGCAAACATGATTCTGAACAATCAATTGAAATCAAATCTCTCCGGGAAGATATTATGTCATCACTTGATACCTTGAGAAAGGAGCAACAAGAAAAATTTTGTGTGATGCAATCCAATTTAGACCAAATAAAGCTCCAAAATACGGAGCTGAAAAATACGGTTGAGTTCTTGAGTGGGAAATACGACGATCTCATGACTAAACTAGCCCTTTTAGAAAAGGAAAAGAAAAGCACATTGGAGTATGTAGGATATTTGGAGGATAAAGTAGAGATCATGGAACGAAGTTCAAAGACATCAAGCTTAGAAATTCGCAATGTACCGAAGAAACTTAATGAGTCTAAGGATGACCTGATGGATATTGTGAAAAATCTGGGAACCGCTGTAGGCACCGAAATACAATCAGGTGAGCTCAGAGATGTTTATCGTCTTACCAGTAACAGAAAACCCCAAACCGATGGGCCTATAACCGCCGAATTTACGTCAACCATGACCAAGGATAAACTCCTAACTAACATTAAAAAGCACAATCGGGACCACAAGACCAACCGACTTAACAGCTCACACGTTAAGATGCCGGGTAATAGTCCTATTTTTATTTCGGAGAGCCTTACCACTAAAGCCAGGAAGCTGTTCTATCAAGCAAGAGAGTTTACAAAGCTAAACGCCTATGCGTATCACTGGACATCACATGGCAAAGTCTACGTAAAAAAGGCAGAGGGCGCGCCGGCAAAGAGAATATCACAGGAATCTGATTTTGAAGGTCTGAAACAACAAAAAAAGTGACTAAAAACACTTATCAACAACCAACAACGTGTCCCGCCTAAAACATTGGAGCTTCGTCTGAAAATTGTATGCCTCGTAAACTTTCCTATAGTTAACATAGTTTTAAGTTTTTTTCTTCTGTTTTTTACATTTTTGTACAACACACTAAAACCAAAGTACATTCTATCTCTACTTACACAATACACGCTATCATTTCACACAACTACTAATTACAAACACAGTACACTTAATTCACGACGTCTGTTTTTAATACATATAGTTACACTAAACTCACTCTATTTTTTACATTACATTCATATATTCTCCACTAGCTTATGCCCGCGGTTTTGCCCACCTAGTACTGGGATAAACGGTAGCCCATGTGTTGTTCCAGGTTATACACTATCTCTGTGCCAAGCTTTCTTCACGCTCATCCAACCGTCTTCCTGTGAAAGGGTAGCAATCATCCATCCATCCTTCCATCCACTCATTGTCATATGTTTTCTCACTCTCATAAATAATAATACAACTAAATGGTACTTACTATACATTATTATTGCGTACCAAACACCCAATGACGCCCCATTTTGGTTCACACACAAAAAAACAATTTAACAGAGGGCAGCGTTAAAGAAATTATAAACAATATAGATCAGCTCTCAGTCTCTACCGCACTTAATTGTGACCCCGAAGAATGCACTAAATATATCACTAACCCTTCCAAGAAATTAAAAATAATTACCCAGAACATTCGCTCTATTCATGCAAACCTCGACTCCTTCTTAACACTCCTTAACAGAATTAACCTTGACTGCGATATATTAGTAATGACTGAGTGCTGGCTGAAACGTTATGATGATTCAATCCCAACTATCGATAACTACTCTTATTACCAAACAAAAAAACACCTCAATCAGAACGATGGTGTGGTTCTTTATGTTATTATTTTTTATTTTCATTATTCCCTCTAGAGTGTAGAGGGAATAAATACTAAGAGGTATTATTTGTCATCGGAATTGCCCATTAACAAATTATGGAAGCAGTACATTATAGAAGCTAGTCATGACTTGAAACTAAAAAATTCCTACTTTCGACACATATTAAACACAAACTACAATCTTGGCTTCGGTTCTCCAAGAACAGACGTTGGTGCCACTTGTTTGAGATTTTATTCTGAAATCATTCGATAAAATGATACTCAAGCACGGAACGATCTAATGATAGCTTAAAGATTACACAAATTGAGAGCTAAAGCATTTTTGAGAAAGTCAGAGGAGAAAACCCAACGCTAAAGACGTTTTCATTTGATTCTGAAAAGAAATTAAACTTGCTTAAACTTCCCTGACCAAGTCGCATACTACCTAAGAAATGTTTATCTGTATAACTTCACAATAGTGGAGGGCTCTTTAAAAAGCAAGATGACTCCTGCAAACGTGTTTGCCTATTGTTGGACTGAAAATATTTTCCCCCAAGGTGCCAACGAAATTGCGTCAGCCGTGTACCACCGCCTGTAAAACACAAACTTCTGTTCTTGTCAAATAGTTTGACTTGAAGCTGATGGCTGTGCAGACCAGAACAAAAATACTATTATGCTGGCAATATTAGCAAAATGGATGATAGAAGCTCCTCAAAATGTTAAACAAAAAGAACTAGTGTTTCCAGTAGTTGGGCATTCTTACATACCACACCTGAAAATACTTGAACATTATTTCAAACTTTAGTTGTGTCACTACCTTGGGAGCTACTCAATACGTCCTTGACTGGAAAAACAGCTTCACAGGAAGTTTTTAAACCAGTGAGTAACTGGTATTTCAAATTCAAACAGTGTAAGCGTGTCATCATAAAACGTTCAAAGAGACCCGAAAATATTTTGATTCAAGGGTATTTACATTATAAATCCGATGATGGAGTTAGCAAAAATGTTTGTAAACCACGAAAAAAAAAACCGCTATGATAAATCCAGAAAAAATACGTCCTACGAACAATTTAACTGCTGCTAAAAAAAAGATACGTTGACCTTCCTAAGAAACCATTGGGGTAACGATTGGCAGCTAAACAGCACCAGTAGCACCCGGGTAGGTTGGAACGGAATTAATCTAAACAACATCAGCTATGTTGATGATATGGTGCTACTGAGTGCATCGGTATGTGGCGTTAAGAAACTGCTTGCTTACCATCTGTGAAGCTTATGCCGAGCAACACGGATTAAAATATAATCCACTCAAAAGTGAAGTCATGGTGTCTGAGGCCAGAGGAATCAGTTCAGGTAACGTGTTTCCCAGCATTACGCTTAATGGTACAGCTTTGCATAGGGTGTCCCAATTTAAGTACTTAGGACATATGCTGACCTCTGACCTCAGGGACAAGTGCCCTCCGAGGGCACTGTAAGACTGCACAGGGCTGCGCCGATTCTGTAGTGCATCAGGGATGTTTGCTGAACGTCGCGTAGACTGCTTTTACGCTACGATGCGTAAAAAGTGCGCATCCCTGGTGCGTAGAGTACGTGGCAGCGCCAACAGCATCCTTAGCATGATCGCTAGTCGGCTGGACTGTGGTTACATCAGTCATTGCTGCGCCATTTGTCATGGAGTGGCGCAGAAGTGATTGTTGTGTTTACTTTCTTTTATATGTTTTGTTGTGGGTAAAAAAAGGAAATTCACTAGGTTCTAGAAAAATGTAACTCAATATTATTACACTAAAACAGCCATTACTAGTGCAGCAATATCCATAAATGACTGGTGCAAAACCAGCAACATGTAATTAAGAATAAAAAAGCAGCAATATTCACACATTGCAGCATTGGATGCAAAAACAGCAACATCCTAAACGTATTACCTTATTTTTGTAAATGTAGACTTTATTAAGGAATTCTATTTTACAATATCTGATTCTAACATCATATTGCTACATGCAACGTAAACAAAAAAAAAAACGTCTACTACCTTTTCAGTAAAAGTGGATGTTTCTGCCTTGGCTTTTTTTCGAGTCAGTCCTCAGTAGAAATGGTTTCGTGTAATCTGCTTGGACCAGAATAGGAGACGTGGTCAGCAGCTTCTTAAGAGCTTCAAAAGCCTTACCTTGTTCCAGGCTCCATTCCCACACCTGCGATTTCTTGGTCAAGCGCGTGAGTGGTTCAGCTACTTTCGCAAAGTCTGGTATAAATTTGCGGAACCAAGAGCATGTTTGAAGGAAAGTGCGCATTTGTTAAAGACACGTGGGCTCCTTCATATTCAGAACAGCACGTACCTTGTTTCCATCCGGTGATATACCCTCCTGAGAGATCACGTGACCCAAATACTTAACCTTTTCCCTGGCGAAGACACACTTGTCGCGATTCGCACGGAGCTTAAACAAGCGGAGACGGTCGAATACCGCACGGAGATCGGAAAGGTGACGGGTGTACGACTCTGATATCACCAGTATATCATCTAAGTATGTTAGTACGGTAACATCCTTAAGAGAGGAACCCGAAAGAAACCTGTCTATAAGCCTCTGGAACGTAGCCGGCGTATTCTTAAGGCCAAACGGCATACGCTTGAAGCGATACGTACCAAACGGTGTGACAAATGCTGTTTTGTCCTGATCCCTGATACTACACTGCCAGTAACCACTTCGAAGGTCACAGGAGCTCATCACGCAACCCTTCTTAGTTGATTGCAGCAACTCGTCAATGCGTGGCATAGGATACGCATCACTCTTTGTCACTGCATTGAGCCTCCTGTAGTCTACACAAAACCTATACCCACCGTTAGCCTTTGGTACCAGAACTGTTGGTGCAGACCAGGCAGACTCGCATTCCTCAACGATTCCCTCTTTTAACATCTGATCGAGTTCCAGGCGAATCATTTCCTTCTTCGCCGGCGTGACTCGATATGGTGGAACTGCAATAGGGGGGGTGATCACCCGTATCTATGTGATGCTCGGCGAATGGTGTCGGATCACCGGCTAGGTCAAAACTATCAGAATACTCACTGAGTAGATCTTCTAAGCTGGAACGCTCCTCCGGCGTCAACAAAGTGCCCTCATCTTCCCTCAATAGGTTGACAGAGGCACACTGCACCACGTCGCGTGAACTGTCTGTTGGCAGAGGGTGAATGACCTGAGGCCGATCAGCTGTGAACCATGTCATAGCCGAAAAATTCAAAACCAACTTAAACTTCGTAATGAAATATATCCCTAAAAGAGTCTCGTTTTTTGAAGCGTCCGGGAAAATAACAAATTCTACAGGTATACACATAGACATACAATTGACATTTATACACGCTAACAAAACATTATTACTACGTACGCTACCATCGGCAAGCTTAACCGACATAATTTGCGAATTAAATTGAATACCTAAACGTAACAAAAGTGAGTACAACGTTGAACCTGCGATACTGCGCCGGGCGGCGGTATCTATAAGTGCTGTACCACTGTACCCACAAATCTCAATATTTAAAATAGGTCGGCCTTGAGTTAAAATGTTGGTATCGTTACACTTAACATTACATATCGTATTAAGTGAGTAAAATACAATATTTTGCGATTGTGGCGTACTTAAATCTACAACATCGCAAGTCGAAATGTTATTTTTACATGTAGGACAATTAGCTCGATTATAACCCTTTTCGCTACAACCATAGCAATACAAGTTAGACTTATTACAATTAACAGAGTCCTTAGAGTCTTTTTTCAAGCACGAATCGCGAGTATGACCACGGGACTTACAATAAACACAAAATAGCTTTTTATCAGTCGTATCACTTTTCAATTTACTCGCGCAATGACTTTTATCAAAATCAAAAATCAAAAGTCATTTATTCAAACTAGGCTGAGAATCAGCACTTTTCGAACGTCAAAAATTACATGAGACAGTCCCCCAAAAACACCCACCCTTCACCACTTCCTAGTGCTTTAGCTGGGAAGAAGAAGTGGCGCAACAAACTCCCCAGCAGCACAGCTGTCTGTCCGCATAAAAAACTTGAAGCTATACAATACAATATAAAATAATTTGCATTACGCAACACAAAACGTTAAATTAAATTATTTGCCTTATGTTAGCTAGGACACACCATTATACAAATATATATATTATATATAATAATCGTCGAAAACTATACTCTTATATATAGACTGAACTTACCAATATCGCGACTAAAAATGCACTCCAATAGTACCTTTGTCATGTCCATAAAAATTTATAATAAGTTACCCGAAATAATAAAGAATTTAAATACGTATAATATCTTTATAAATAAATTGAAGCTTTTCCTTGTAAGCAAATGCTACTATAGTTTATGCGAATACTTAAATGATAAATTATAGGTAATTTCATAACTATTTACTTCTAACTACAAATACTCACTCTACTAATAATAAGAAAAATAAATTTTAAATAAATATGGAGTGTCCAATAAATAACTTACCCTAGGGATAATAAATATAATTAAGTACTAAATAAAAATAATAATAAATAAATTATGAATAATTTAAAAATAAAGGGTTTTTAAAATGTTAATAAATAAATAAATGTATATAATCTATAAAATAATAATTATAATTCTTAAATTCAATTATGTATTAATAAAACAGTTTAACTTAATATCTACCTAACCAATAATAAAATGTATCACATTAAATACCCAAGGTTCTTCCTCCTCTCTCCTACTATGCTGTGCCCGACAGGGTCCATAATTGTGTCTAAAATAATTATTTCCTTACCAACTATATACATTATGGTACGCAATAAAGAATTGAGAATTGGAGTCCACAACTTGTCAAACGATGATGCAACAATGTACTGTTACACGGAAGTTACAGGTAAAAAAGGTGCATCTGACGTTACTTTTCTCTTACTACATTATTTGAATACTAATGACTTAACATCGGAGAACCTTGTATTGTTGAGTGATGGATGCAGTGGCCAGAAAAAGAACCATATAATGGTATATTTCCAATACTTTCTTGTACATGTCCTGAAGCTGTTTAAAACTGTAAAGCATATATTCCCTGTGAGGGGACATACATATCTTCCAAACGAACCCATCTCCACCCACCCATACTTTCCAATTAATTTCGCATTAATTGGAAAGAAAAAGGGAGTGTGTTCCCCTGAAATACCAGCTGACTGGGATAAAATCATTGAAGCAGCAAGAAAATACCCAACCCCATTCAAAGTGGTTACTGCTACTCAAGATTTCTTTTTTAATATGAAAGATGCACTGACTCCTTACTTTCTTAAAGTTCCAAGACCTGCACTTAGATTGCGTCAAGTACTTATTATCATAACTAATGAAAAATACCAGCACATAAAAGTGAAAGAAACATTTTCAGGACCTTCTACTCGCTGTGAAATTCGCAAAAAAGTAACATTGCCTCCAGAGCTTGTACTTAACCCTCTTTACACGGAACCTATAAAAATGACTGCCAGTAAAATAGCTAATATACTAAACCTCAGTAAATATTTAAGTAAGCCAGAAAGTCGCGATTACTACCGCCAAATTTGTAGTGATGGTGACAATGATTTTGTTGATGTCGACATTGAAGTTGATGAGGATGATAACAGTGATGGGTATAATAAGTTTGTTTTATTTTTTCATACTTATGTTATTTGGAAAAAAAGCCTTTGTCAATATTTTACTATTTTATTTGTAAAAAGTACCTTTGTCAAAGTTATTTTCCGTATTTTTCATGGGTTTCTCACAAATTTCTTTCATGACTATAGTCATAATATTTATGTTGCTCAATGACTTATCGCATAAGTACCTATACATAATTCATAAAACAGATATTCTGCCCAAAAACGTGTTTTGCTTCTACTATAAAATTTACCAGAACTGACAGTGGCTGTTTCCAAATAACCCTTCTATTGGAATGTTTGTTTTTATTAGTGACATATTTTACTTATTTTTTATTTTAGCTTATTTACTTTGCATGTTACCCCATATTTGTATGGCTTAAGACAAAACATACATATTTTATATGTATGATCTGTTGTATATCTATCTATGTTTCACAAATAAACTTTATGATTTATGAATTTAAAATTAAACCAAATTATTTTAGAGAGGAAACCCAGCTGAGAATTGAAAATTAAAATTGAAACCTTACTGCTAAAATCAAAACTATCATAATTCATTTTCATTTTTTATGTCTATAAGTGTGTTTCTATAAACAATCTTCTTGTTTCTTGACCAGATTGGCTATCAATACCTTCCCGTGGCATTTAAAATTATTTTATGATATGACGGGTTCAAGAAAATCAATGTCTTCATTCATGTCTTTGGCAATATTGTGCAATACAGCAAGTGCAGACATCGGAAGCAGACATCAGCAACTATCAAAACAAAAAAAAACACCTCAGAAGCTAGGTGCGCGGTTCCAATTGGTCGTTTCCTACGGAGAAGAGCCGGCAAGAAACTCCAAGGTTACTCTTTTAAAAATAATTGGCTTTTACAATGTTTTCAAACCACAGCGTTAATAGGTATGAGAGGACAGTGTAGGCCCGTCAAAAGTACCAGGTACTTAACAAAATAGAATGTCTCTGTTTCCAAACTCCAAAACACCTTTCAATTGTGTTTCTAGTCAACGTATGTAACCTATTATAAGATTCCTCTTTCGCACTGCGGGGATTCTGGATTGGTGTAAATAAATATTTCTTGAATCTGCTAGTAAACGGCCACTAAGTCCACTTTCAAATCTTCGTCGTATTCGGCTTTCCCTAAAAATCCTTGCATCGTGTGTGCTGCCCGTCCAGTGTGCTACTATGTCTCTATCTTTAATTGGGAATCGCACATCCCCTGAACATTTAAGGATGAAAATTCCTTTCTGTTTATATACAATGTGTTAATGAAATAACCCAAAACCTGAAACTATAGTTTGTCTAGAATCGGCAGCAAAATCGAATACAATAGTTTTGAATACATGATGATAACGTTAATTTAGCTGTGCGAATTTATCAGGAACAGTTTGGTGTTGCTGTGTCGAACGAGACATTGTTGGCCGCTACGATTCTGCAACCGTTCTCCGACAGTCGTTTCGCCTTTGGACTGTTCACCGACAGGACGTTTCGTTTTTGAGAGATTCGTCGATAGAACGTTTCACCTATGGATGTTTCGCCGACAGAATGGTTCGCATTTGTTAGTTTCGACGACAGGACTTTTCAACTATGGAATATTCGCCGTCAGATCGTTTTATCTACGATTGTTTCGACATGGCTTTTTCACTATTTAACTACAAAGCTATGAAGAAAGAAAATGTTTTAATGGAAGACCGCCTTTACTTTTAATGAATGGTATTTATCTATTACCTATCCATATTCGTTTATTTTGTTATTGCAAACATTGGGGAAATAAAAAAACAAATGATTAATGAAACGTATTTATTTATATTATAAAGTGTGGATTACAATGTGATTAAAAAAAATATCTTCAATTTACAGTTGTATTATGAGTAGGTAAGTAGTTAAGTATACCTGGGTATAAATAATATAAAATTATTTCATTAGGTGACAAATATGTGCCCATCCATTTAAATATGATTTTAAGTCCATCTGATTCTTTTCAGATAAATGTGTCTCAATCCTTTTCCTGTAATAATCTCTACCGCCACGCTTTCGCTTAGACTTAGGTTCTGCGGATTTTATTCATTCAATAATGTTCACTGTATTCTTTTGCTCCTTTTTAAACTCCTGATATAGTTTTAAATATTTTCCACTTCTGTCGATTTAGTAGTGTGTTCCATCTATTATGCCACGATTCAAGGGCGTTCTGTGATAAAGGAACATATGATAATATACTATCATGTACTGACCACAGAGTAGGTGGAAATTGCGGTGGAAGTCGTTTCATTGTCATTATAGAGCTAACTGATTGTTTGAGCGAAAGTTCGTTCATGCGCTCGATAGATGGCGTTGTACTTTTTGTGTGTTTTTCTAAATCGCGGTGTCGAGATTCTCCGCGTGTAGACTATACCCCTTGAGAGAAATAAATTTTTTGTACTCGATTAGGAAACAAATGTAGTTTCATTATTCACTTCCCCGGGAGTTGTATAGTGCCCAACATGTTGGTCCTTCGAGCCGGATAGTGAGATCCAGATAGTGTTCTGTGATACTTGGCGTGGAAACCAGGGTGGATTGCCCTGAAGCGCCGCATACCCAAGCTGGTGTGCACAGTGAGTGAGTGCTGCAGCAGTGAAGTTGGCGTGGAGCAGCATCAGGTTGGCGCAGGGCGAGGACCAGGACCAGGTAGCGCAGGGCGCTATTGGAGTACCAGGCCAAAAGGAGGCAGAGGGCGAAGTTCGAGTACCACGGCGTGAGGAGTGGAGCAGGGCTGACTGGACACACCGCCAACTTAGTGAGGCGCTGGGCGGGAATAGTCTAGTCACCAGGGCGATAGTGGAGTTTCCACCTGCCGTCAACAGCTGGGTGACGCAGTTACTAGTGAGTGAGTGCGGAGTTGCCAATTCGGTGAAGTGTGGTTTGTCGGAGATAAAATCGTGAGTACTTTCATCGTGTTATGTTTACAAGTCGGATTTTCTGAACATAGAAAATTTCGTCTGAAAAGATTTTATTGGACTTTAGTAGATTTTAGTAGCACTTTATTTAGATGTTTTTATGTGTACCTGTTTTTTTGTGACCTGTTTTGAACTTATGATATTTTATGTGCCCATTTTACGCATTGTTGCTCAATTTTTAAAATTGATGTGTTTCGAGTTAAAATACGTAATTGAATTTATCTTTGTGGCATTTTACGGTAAACATTCAAAGCAGTGAATTTAAGAGAATTGCTAGTTATTCAAAAAGATATTTGCAAAAGTGGTTAATGTTTGTTCTTTGGTAGAAAATTCCTTTGGTAGTTTGGTAGAAAATTGACTTTGGTAGTTTTTCATAAAATTAAAAATTTATTTTATTAGTAACTTAATGGATTTGGTTAAATTAAAAATGGAGGCTTTATATAGACTGCAAAACAATACTCAGATTCTCATCGAAAAAGAGCAAATTAACTTCAAAAAAGCACCTAAAGATAGAATCACTAGATCTTATGTGGAGACTAGGTTAGAAATTCTAGAAAATTTGTGGAAAGAGTTTTCGTCTACACATAGGAGCATATTGCTAAATGACGCACAACAAGATTCCGATAAATATTTTGTTAACGACGTTTATGATGTCACCAAAGAAAGTTACGTTCTGTATAAATCGCAATTAAAAGAAGTTTTAAATAAACTTAGCAATAATCAGTCAGATCAAAATCCAAAGACAAATGTCGACCACACAGTTTCAAATAGTGTTAGATTACCAAAGATAAATATTCCAAAGTTTTCGGGAAATTATGCGGAATGGACCACGTTCAAAGATTTGTTCACATCTTTGATTCACAATAATAATAGTTTAGAAGACGTGCAAAAATTGCATTATTTAAAAGGCTTATTATCGGGAGAAGCAGAGCAACTTGTCAGACACATTGCAGTCTCTTCAGACAATTATAAAGAGTGTTGGTCTCTGTTACATAACCGGTATAATAATAAGAGATTTCTGTCAAATTGTTTACTAAAACGTTTATTAAGTCAGAGTAATGTAAATGAATGTTCAAATAGCATAAAAGGTTTACTAGATACTACTATGGAAAGTTTAAATGGTTTAAAAAATCTCGGTATTGACGTGAGTACGTGGGATAGTATAGTAATTTACATAATTAGTTCAAAGTTAGATCCCGAATCGAGAAAGCAATGGGAGACAAAGATAAGTGCCAAGGATGAGTTACCCGTGCTATCGGAATTCCGAGAGTTTTTAGAAGCCCGATTTCGGGCATTAGAGTTTTTTGACACAAAACCTAGTAAACCCAAACCTAAAGTTCACCATGTAGTCACTACCGATAATAAAGCCGTAGATACTTGTCCATTCTGTAAGGAAAATCACAAAATATCTAGTTGTAAGAAGTTCGCTCAAGAGAGTTACGAATCTCGTCATAACTTTGCGCAAACCAGGCGCTTATGTTATAACTGCTTAAACGCAAACCACTCAATTAAGTTTTGTAGACACACCGCGACGTGTCGAATATGTAAAAAAAGGCATCACTCACTACTACATCCAAATTCTGTTTCAAACTCCACAGTCGTTAGAGAAAGCTCCAATACAGCAGATGAAGTTAAAACAGCGGTGTCTAACGTTCAGGCATCGTTGTCAGTAGGCGACCCATTAACTTCAAATTCTATAGTTTCACATTTTTCTAAGGGATCAATACCCACACAAGTTTTGTTGGCCACTGCTCTTGTCGAAGCACAGACGAGAAACGGTTCAACACAACTGCTGAGAGTGCTATTGGATCAGGGATCTCAGGCATCATTCATAGCAGAATCAGCAGTTCAGTTACTTGGACTTAAGAAGAAACCGGTCCAGTCGGTCATATCAGGGATAGGCGGTGAGAGAAGCGGTGACTATTCACTCACGCTTAAATCCACAGTTTAGTGTCGAAGTCCATGCTTTCGTGTTAGGTACGATTACATCGGTTTTACCCTCTGAAAGATTAGAGCAGGCCCATTGGCCCCAGCTAAAGCAATTAACTTTGGCTGATCCTGAGTTCCACACGCCAAGCAAGATAGACATCTTACTTGGTGCAGAGATATATAGTCAGGTTCTCAGAGACGGTTTGATTCAAGGTCCGCCAAACTCGCCGGTAGCTCAAAATACTGCCTTTGGTTGGATCCTCTCTGGACAGATATCGTCAAACCAGGAGTCCATACATTGTCATCATGTCATTAAAAGCAGCTCAAATCAGGCTGATGACAATGCACTTTTGCGTCAGTTTTGGGAAATAGAGTCGGGCATCCCCGATAAGAAGATCCTTTCTGAAGAGGAACAGCGTTGTGAGGACATTTACTCACAAACCACGTATCGCGATGAGGAAGGCCGGTACGTAGTTAATCTTCCCTTCCTTTTTTAGTTAACCTTCCTCAATGCCAATATGGGGGTTCGAAAGACCTCGCCATAAAAAGGTTTCATCTTCTTGAAAATAAATTTAAGAAGAACCCCTCAATCAAAGCTCGATACTCAGATGTATTCCAAGAATACATAGATCTCGGCCATATGGAGCTTGTACGCGGTGATGAGCGCAATAATAGTACAGCCGTATATCTCGCACATCACGCTGTAGTCCGTGAGGACAAGCTCACCAGTAAAGTTCGAATAGTGTTCGACGCTTCAATGAAAGGGTCAAATGGAGTGTCTCTGAACGACGACCTCATGGTTGGTCCCATGTTGCAACCTCCATTACGTCACATCATTATGAGATGGCGAATGCATCCCATAAGTCTCTGTGCTGACATTATTAAAATGTACAGACAGGTGAAGGTTTCTCCTGAACATGCAGAGTTTCAGCGAGTAGTGTGGCGCGATGATCCGGAATCTGAAATAAAGGAATACAAATTAGTAAGAGTTACATTCGGTACAGCAGCAGCTCCTTACCTTGCAGTAAGGTCCTTGCAGCAAGTAGCAGTTGATTCATGCGAAGGTCATCCTAAAATAGCTGTAGAGTTTTATGTCGATGATTTGATGTCAGGATGTCAAACAGTTGAAGAAGGTTTACACATACATAGAAAATTAACAGAAGTACTTACCAAAGGTCAATTCCAACTACAGAAATGGGTCAGCAGCTGCGACGAATTAAACGAGAAAATTCAAGAAAGTATAGAGATAGGACAAGAAAGGGAAGAGGAATCTGGAAAGAACATTAAGTTAGATTCAGTTATGAAAATTTTAGGAATTTCTTGGGATAGAAAAAATTATGAGTTTAAATATTCAGTGCAACTTGAGCCACAGCACACTCCAACCACAAAGAGAAAAGTTATATCCGACATCACGCGTTTGTTCGATCCGCTTGGCTGGGTGGCACCTTGCATAGTAACTTCTAAAATATTCATTCAAAAGCTTTGGCTTGCTGGCCTGGAATGGGATGAAGAGTTGACCCCGGAACTTCTTTCGGAGTGGGAAATTTACCGTTTAAGCCTTGTAGAGACGAACAAATTCAGCATTCCCAGGTGGATTAACACAAAGTCAGACGATCGATTGGTAGAGTTGCATGGATTTTGTGACGCGTCGATCGCGGCCTATGCCGCTGTAGTGTATGTTAGAGTCATCGACGCTAACTATTCCATTCATGTCAGTTTAATCACTTCTCGTACTAAAGTTGCACCAATCAAACAGCAGTCAGTTCCGCGATTAGAGTTGATGGGAGCAGTGTTGCTTTCAGAACTTATTACGGAAGTCGCTGAAGTAATGAAGATCACACCCTCTCAAATACATGCTTGGACCGACTCGTCAGTAGTCTTGGCATGGCTTAGTAAACACCCCAGTCACTGGACTACTTTTGTTGGAAACAGAGTGTCCACAATTCTCTCTCACGTCGACAACTCACATTGGGCTCATGTCCAATCCGCGCATAACCCTGCCGATTTAGCATCCAGAGGTGTCACACCACAAGAACTGGTGTGCAGCTCACTGTGGAGTCAAGGACCCTCATGGCTTCATGATGAAAGGATAGAGTATACGAGGCCAAAGTCAATTACGACCAACACGGAGCAAAGATCAGTCAAGGCTCACGTCGTAACTGAAGCTCATCAAGAGGATCTTTTCTGGACAAAGTATTCGTCATTAAAGAGGCTAGTTCGGGTTATAGCGTACTGCAGAAGAGTTTTGAGTTGGAAGAAACAAGCTCACGGTGAGAAGAGATATGAAGGGTATCTTACTAAAGAAGAAATAGAAGAAGCAACAAAGACGTGTATAAAATTTGTTCAGAGTCAAGAGTTTTTCGAAGAAATGAAAGACTTACGAAAATCAGGAAGTGTGAAAATAAGAAGCAAGCTTAAAAGTCTCTGTCCAGTCATAGATGATGAAGGGATACTCCGTGTCAGTGGGCGCATTCAGAATGCTCATGTAGACGAAGATGTTAAACATCCCATCATCCTACCATCTGATAGTCACTTCACTAATCTAGTGATTGATGAAGCTCACCAGAAGACGTTACATGGAGGGCCAACACTGATGTTGAGCCATCTGCGTACGAAGTATTGGATTCTTTCCGCAAAAACAAGGATTAAAAGTTATGTACACAAATGTGTAAAATGCAAGCGGTACTCAGCATCTATTCAAACCCCACTCATGGGTCAGTTACCGTCCAGTCGAGTCACACCGGCAAGACCATTCCTAAATAGTGGCGTGGATTTAGCTGGTCCCATCAGTATGCGAACTTCAAAGGGTCGTGGCCACCAATCATACAAAGGGTACATTTGTGTTTTTGTGTGCATGGTGACCAAGGCCATACATTTAGAAGCCGTCAGCGATTTGACGTCGCAAGGTTTCATTGCTGGCTTTAAGAGATTTGTGTCTCGACGAGGTTTTGTTAGTAATATTTGGAGCGACAACGGCACCAATTTCGTTGGCGCTGCCAAAGAACTTCGGCATTTAGTCGCTGCGGAAAAATCTTCTGTAGCTGTAGAAATTCGAGAGTGGCTAGGCAACAACAGTACTTCTTGGCATTTTATTCCGCCCCATTCCCCAAATTTCGGTGGCTTATGGGAGGCCGGTGTAAAATCGACCAAATTCCATCTGAGGCGCGTGATAGGTAATTCAACGCTTACGTTTGAAGAAATGTCAACCCTTTTGTCCCAAGTAGAAGCGTGCCTTAATTCTAGGCCGTTATCAATGTTGCCTGACAATTCCATAGATCCAGCTCCTCTTACACCTGGTAATTTTTTGATAGGGGAGCCTCTGATAGCGGTGCCTGAACGTAATTATGAGAGTTCTAACATGAGTAGTCTAAGGCGTTGGCAAGTAACACAACGTATGTTGCAAGATTTTTGGAGACGTTGGTCAAATGAGTATTTAGTTCAGTTATTACAACGTTACAAATGGACTAAACACATTCCAGAACCAGGTATTGAAGATGTAGTTTTGGTCAAGGAGGATAACTTACCTCCTGCCCGTTGGCTTTTGGGCAAAGTAGTGGAAAAGCACCCTGGTTTGGATAAAGTTACACGAGTAGTGACACTCAAGTGTAACGGATCATTGATTAAACGACCAATTTCAAAATTGTGCATTTTGCCAATCGCAAAGTAAACATAATGTTTTAAATTGTAAAGTTCTAGCACATGTTAAAGTATAGTTATCTGAGTTTATTTTGTGAGTTTATGTCTAAGTAAAGTTAAGTTGAGCAATTTTTGTAAAATTGCCGAAATGTAGATTTTTAAAGTCCACCAGTTATTATTATTATAGTAAACGTTGATTTTATATACAGTCCTTTTTTTTTTTTTTTTTTTTCCTTATTAGTAAGAACCAAGTTCTTACTAGTTAATTGCAATCTAGCCTAAGAAGACTAATAAACAATTTAAATCTAACTTATTATGCTACGTTATAAATTATGTTAATGCTAAGAATAGTGTCCATAATTAGGTATGCACTTTTACACACGTTCGTAACACTTCCTTAGAGTCTGGTAAAATTGATAAAACACTTTGTTCATGTGTTATATAAATAGCACAACATTGTTACTATTATTGATTCACTTACACTACACTAATTCAAATGGTTTAGTTCTCTTTAGTCTACGCACTATGCCTGTGTTGTCTAACAGCTGGATTGCCTCAACATTCACGTGTCGATGGAGTCTGTGTTCGTGGGCTTCAGCAAATTTTTGTGTGATGGTGGTGACGAATTCCATGTCGAGGTCACGGTGGAGGTCATCGTTTCTTATGTACCAGGGTGCATTTACAGCAGCCCTGAGTACTTTATTTTGGAACTGTTGAATTATTTTGACGTTGGTTGGCTTAGTACAGCCCCAAAGTTGGATACCATACGTCCAAATTGGCATCAGAATATGCTTGTATATTATCAGCTTATTATGTATTGATAAACAGGATTTCCTTCCCAGTAACCAATGCAAACGTTTATAACGAATATCGAGTTCCTGTTTTTTCTTTTTGATATGGGCTTTCCAACGCAGCTTGGCGTCGAGAGTTATGCCAAGGTATTTGGCTGTATTAGCATAAGGTATTTGCATACCATTTATGTAGAGTGGGTGGTAGTCACTGTGTTTGTTTGTGAAGTTAATGTGAACTGATTTTGACTCATTCAGATTGATCTTCCACTTTTGTGTCCAGTCGTAAACTTTGTTCACAGCTAGTTGAACTTTCTCTACCGCTTCTCTGTGGCTTGATCCGGTGGCCATAATAGCAGTATCATCTGCAAAGGTCGCTATGGTGCTGTTTTCCAGCTCTGGGATGTCACAAGTGTATAACAAGTACAAAATTGGGCCAAGCACACTTCCTTGAGGCACCCCAGCTTTTATGGTTTTTAGCTCGGAATATGCGTCCTCTTGGCGTATTCTAAACATTCTTTTAGTTAAATACGACTCTAGGATATCTACAAATTCTGGTAGCATGCGTCTGAGCTTAAATATGAGACCCTCATGCCAAACTTTGTCAAAAGCTTGCGCGACGTCTAAGAACACGGTAGCACAGACTTCTTTATTTTCTAGCGTTTTTTCAATAACATTAGTTATTCTATGTACCTGGTCTAACGTTGAGTGTTTTTCTCTGAAGCCAAACTGGTGATCTGGAACTAGGTTTTTATCTTCTATTACTGGTTTTATCCGTTTTAATAACAGTTTTTCAAATAACTTTGATAGTACGGGTAACAGAGAAATGGGTCTGTATGATGATGCTTCGTGGGGAGGTTTCCCAGGCTTCGCAATCATAATGACTTCAGCAACCTTCCATGGCTCAGGTACATATTTTAAGATAAATGAAGCATTTATTAGTTTGGTCAGCTTTACTATGGCTTTGCGTGGGAGGCGTTTTAGAATTTCCCCTGTGATGAGGTCGTAACCGGGAGACTTTTTTGAGCTAATGTTGTTTTGAATTTCTCTCATTACTTCCTTAGGAGTCACAAGCTTGATTCTTTGGTTTTGTGATAAATTTACACTCTCATGTATTTCTACAGAGCTTTCGTTGGGTTGAAAGGTTTCTTCTAAATGTTGAGCAAATCGGAACGCCTTTTGGTCATTGCTTATTGCCCATTTTCCGTTGCTATCTCTGATGGGCGGTATTTGTATAATCTGCCTTTTTAGATTTCTCGTTGCTTTCCAAAGTGAGTAATCCGTTGATTTGTCATTGGTAAGCTGAAGAAGGTTGGTATTCAGAGATTCATCCTCAAATTGTAGAATTTTTCTCTTTAGTCGTTTAGTTAGGTTATTTAGTGTTGTTTTATGACGCGGGAACCTTGTTTGCTGCCACAACTTCCTTTGTTTTCTTTTCTCTGATAGTAAATCCACAATTTCTTTAGGATGGATAAATCCCTTATATTTGCGTTTTAGCTGAGGTGTATTGCTCCACGCACATTGTTGAATATTAATAATAAATTTGTTTACTTCTGAGTCAAGCTGATCTTGCGATTTTATCGGAGTTTTAAGGTCGATAATATTATCTAGATCAAGAGCAAAACTGTCCCAATCTGTGGACTTATTAACCAAGGTTAAGTGGCTTTCTTTTAATAGGATTTTTTGACTTAGCATTAGTATAATCGGAGAATGGTCAGAGTTCATAGTAAAACTTTCCTCCAAACTGATGTAATTGGTGGATATATTTTTGCAGATGAAAAAATCTATAAGATCCGGTATTTTCTGGTGGTCAGTGGGCCAGTATGTAGGTTTGCCTGTACTCATTACTTCACAATGTGTTTCTTTAACTGCACTTAAGAGCTGTCTTCCTTTAGTTGTAGTAAGTCTTGAACCCCAATGCGTATGCTTAGCATTAAAATCGCCGCCTAGGATAAATCGCTGGCCTAATAATTCAAAAAGATGTAAGTATCGCTCTTTTCTTATCATGTGCCTAGGAGGCGAGTATATGGCTGCAATGGACACTTGACAAAACTTAGTTTTAACAGATACTGCCACTGCTTGAATGTCTTCTTCTTCATATTTACACTGCACGTAGTGACTAATGTTTTCTTTAATTATAACCGCACTACCCCCCCTGGCAGAGTTGCTAGGGTGGAGGGAATTATATATCATGTATCCTCTAAATTTGATAAAAGATTGCTTTGTGAAATGCGTTTCGGAGATTAAACACACGTCTATATTTTCTGTATCTAGGACCGCCTGCAACTCATGCTGATGTTTGAGGAGTCCATTGGAGTTCCACGCCATTATTTTGAGTGTGTTATTCATTTTTGATTATTCAAGACAGCTGTTTTAGTGCTGGATTCTAGCTTCTCTAATCTCTTATCAAATGAGGTAATGCACTTCAAGATCTGGTTAATCTTATCCTCTAAGTTCAGAGGTTGAGATCCTTGTTTTGCAGCTTGTGCGTAAGTACCAATGTTGGTTACTTGCATGGCTGGTTGTTTTGCAGTTGACTGGACACTTGCTTTCTGCGCCTGTTTACCAGGGTGTGTTATAGGAGGAAACTGTTGGGTATTAGGCACCGTAGGTTTCTTTTTTAAAACTTTATTTTTCATAATTTGCATCTGTTTGGCTACTTCACACCCTCTATAATTGGCAGGGTGAGGTAGGCCGCAGTGGATACATTTTGGTTTCTCTTGCGGAGATTTGGTACAATTGGCTGTAAGATGCTTGCCAGTGCATTTCACACACCTTGGCTCTTTTTGACAATATTTATGTGTATGCCCATAAGCTTGGCATCTCTTGCATTGGGGAATGAGTGCTGGATTTTTGAGTGGATGTATTTCAATTTTATACCCTAATATGTACTTAATGCCGTAGATTTTGTTGACATCTTCATCGTTATAAAATGATAAAACGAACATGTTGAGTGGTTCTTTGGTCTTCCAGCTCAATTTACTATCTACCTTTTCTATTTTTAGGCCTTGGGTTGTTAAATCTTCCTTAATTCGATCTGGTTGGCAAGAAGAGTGCAGTTTCTTTACCACAACTCTAATTGGTCTAGCCTGCTTGTTTTCGTATGAATGCCAGTGGTAGTCTTTTTCAGACAAGAACCTAGCAATTACTCTATATGAGTCTTCTGATTTGGCGTTAACCTTCACACAATCCCCATTCATCATTTTTGCTGTAAATGATTCCGCTGGTTGGCTTTCAATTAACGAATCGTAGAACGTTTGATAGTTCTTGATTCCGTCTATTATGATTGGCGGTGGTAAGGGCACTTTTTTGACCGAAGTCACTTTCTCATTTTTTTGTTGATTGTCTTGTTGGGCGCTTCCGGGTTGTTGTTTTGGAGAGAGGGAGGTGTTAAGCTTCCTTTTCTTCCTGCTCTTGGCCCTAATCCACTCAGTCTCTTTAGCAAGGTCATCCTCGTCTGTACAGTATTCCACGTCGTTTTTTGTAGTCTGAGCAGGTTCTGTAGTCCCTTTTGTTTCTTTGATGCAGTTCAATTCTCCTTGAAGTGTCTGAACTTGTTCCTGCAGGGCATCAATTTGTACATTCAATTTACGTACCATGACTTGCAGGTTTTCTCTATCTGTTTTCTCTTGGAGATAACAGTCATATAACTGCCTTTCTAGGTCAGTTTTAATAGTAATAGACTTTTTTGTAGCCATTATTAAGTTGTAGGGCGAGTTTAACACCTATACAATAAGTTATTGTAAACACTTCATGATTTCCGAACTTGTAACTAGGTCATGACACTGACCCCGATATATTGACGTAGGTACACCGCGACGCGACGTTGTTGTGATCCGTCAGCAGAAAACTCTCGCGAAAGAGCTCGCGCGCGCGATCGTACGTCCGTGCACTATACTAGGTAGACAACAACTGATATACAGTCCTCAAGTAGTTATCGTTGAAAGTTTTATAAGTTGTATTTTTTTTTTTCAAGGAATATGTCATTCCACAAATAGTTATAGTTTTTTTTCACGTCATCTGTCATAGTTTGTTAATATTCTTTGAGTAAATATTTTGTTAATATTGTTTATGTTAACAATAGTTTGTTAGTTAGTTCTTTTACATTTATATTAGTTCTGGACATTCTGTCCATGGTGGGCGGGATGTTTGAGCGAAAGTTTGTTCATGCGCTCGATAGATGGCGTTGTACTTTTTGTGTGTTTTTCTGAATCGCGGTGTCGAGATTCTCCGCGTGTAGACTATACCCCTTGAGAGAAATAAATTTTTTGTACTCGATTAGGAAACAAATGTAGTTTCATTATTCACTTCCCCGGGAGTTGTATAGTGCCCAACACTGATTTTGTAATTCTCATTGATCCGTTGATATAATATTTTTCGAACCACGTTAGCACATCAATTGCTTCGTCCGGTATAATTTCGTCTTTTATTATAGCAAAGGCTTCAATAATTTCACTTGGCTCTAGAAATGCCAGTGCACCGATATGCCGCATCTTATGAGCGAAATCTGCATCATTATTGTATTTCGTAGCTAGACCAGCTTTTTGTATATGACGATATATACTCTGATTTAAATGGAAAAAACACAGTTTATTTAAACAATTGGGAAATGTTTTTTGATAGCTTTCATAGCGGAAACTTCAAAATCAGTGAGGATAATGTCCGGATCCAAATGGACATTCAATTTATTAAATCCCACGCATTTAACAATTTCTAAAAAAACTGACTTGTGAGAAAGCAAACCGTACACTAGGGGAACTATTTTATGCGTGGAGTGCGCCAACCATTGCATGTATCGTATAGATCTGACGGAATGGACGCGGGCAACAAGCGAAGGTTCCGTCTATCATCCAAAACTTCGCTTCGTTCAACAATTTCAAATTTTCCTTTGTGGAAAATACTAATACGCACTCATTATCATCAATATAGTGCCCGATCTGAAATTGTTCACCACAGTCATTGCTCATTAATTCTTCGGGAATCACGACACTGTGAATATCCTTTGGAATCGGTGGAAGATTTTTATTTCTTTCTCTTTGAATAATTTTTCTCATAGCATCTTTATTAGGCATATGGGGAGCACTGGTACTCGGCACCATTTGGATGCACCGCTGTATAATTTGTGCAGGTGAATCCATCGATTGATTAGCTTTAACTTTCAAATTACCCTTTAATTTCATTTCAATAGGTTTTTCAGGGTTGGGTAAGTGCATATGATCACGATTTTGGGACAGCACAATGTGTTGATTGTTGGTTGTAAGCAAAGAAGTAATAGATACATTACACCGAGTACTATCTTTTTTCGTACATCTCCAGTAGTAGTTATTATCACGCCACTTATTTAAATGATACGAATATCCTTCATAAATTAACACATCTTTGCCACGTTTCGACTTCAAAATTTCACATTATACACTACCCACATTTTTGTCACATAAGTAATTTTTATTATACTAAGCTAAGTATCAAGTGCCTATTACTATATTACTAGCAATGTTACAAAAAGCAACTTATTTCGAGAAACTTTTTGTGTACTACAGATGTAGTAAAATTGGATTAAAAATGTGTACCCAGTTGTAATTAAATAATTTTATAATCTTTTGTTTTTATATTTCCCCAATGTTTGCAATAACAAAATAAACGAATATGGATAGGTAATAGATAAATACCATTCATTAAAAGTAAAGGCGGTCTTCCATTAAAACATTTTCTTTCTTCATAGCTTTGTAGTTAAATAGTGAAAAAGCCATGTCGAAACAATCGTAGATAAAACGATCTGACGGCGAATATTCCATAGTTGAAAAGTCCTGTCGTCGAAACTAACAAATGCGAACCATTCTGTCGGCGAAACATCCATAGGTGAAACGTTCTATCGACGAATCTCTCAAAAACGAAACGTCCTGTCGGTGAACAATCCAAAGGAGAAACGACTGTCGGAGAACGGTTGCAGAATCGGCCGCTACACAGCGCTTACGGGATTACGGTACATTTAGGCCTCCGACAAGGTGGTAGACATTTCGAGGCATTGCTGTGACAAACAATGAACGAACTTTCAGTACCTAAGTGCTTAACTGTATTATTGTTGTAAATAGGTACGAGTAGGTTGATTTATTTGAAATAATTATTGTAAATATGGTGATTCAAATCTTTTAAGCACGCCAAGTTTTGTTACCACCACCGGCTTTTTGATTTTTCTTTCAACTAGCCTTCGCTTATTTTTAAGCGTGGTAGGTTTACATGCAGCCAGTCCAAAGTCTGAAAAAGTGTGTGATGGTGAAATTTGAGGCACTTTTCTATTCCAAAGCAAAACATACGCATTATTTAATAACAGAAGGAGGGGATTAACCTCAAACGATAGTGCTCAACGAACGTTTGACAGCGGCGCACGGTGGATCGAAAATCAGCTGTAGAAGACATAGGATCTCGATTTCTTAAATGTTATTTTTTTTGCTGGAAATGACTTCTGCTGATCATTACTGTTCTATAAAATGTCATATGAAGTAATTGTGTGCGCAAATGGAAGAGTTACAATTTTTATAAGAAAAAATGTATGGAGCTGACATGAAAAATGAGGATATCTCTGGAATCGCAAGGTTGGCCGTTATATCCTTGCACACTGTTATAGTACTATTTATTTGTGAATTTTTGACATACTTAATATCGCGGCATCACTTGCCATTTTTTTTTTAAATCTTCAAAATTAAAAAAAAAAAAAGTATATGATACATTTTAATGCTTAAATAAGGCTATACCAAGTGTAATTTACAATATTTTTTATGCTTAGACCAAAACATTGTAAGAAATCACAAAGTCGTATTACCTACTTTGTGATTTTCATTTGAAATGACATGGTAATTATGAATTACGTAATACGTAAACTTGTCTAATGCCTCAAGTCCACATTAGCTAATGATTAATAAAACTTAATACCTATATACCTAGTTAAAAGGATACGTACCAAAATAATTTGGGGTACTCGCTAATTTAGCAATTTAGTGCAGGATTAACTTAATGAAAGTAATTAGATAAATGTGATACCATCATTAGTCAATAACAATAAATAGTCAAACATTGGATTCACAGCATTTCTAATACTAACATCTATCCTACCGTGTCTTTTTACTCAGTGATCGTGAATAATGGAAAGCATTATTACAAATTTGGATTTGTTTGTTATTCTGAGCAATCAGGATGCTTCGTCTTTCGATCATGAAATATTGTTCAACACACTTGTTATTCGACTGGGCTCTAGCCTTTCAGATGAAGACAGTGTTACCGTGAAAGAATTTTGTCGAAGATTTACACGGGCAGTTCAAAAGAGATGGTTACGATCCCACAGGAAAAGTTTTTAGACGTGATTACAGTAATTGGCTTGAGGCAAATATTGACTGGCCAAACTGCGTGTAAACCAATTTGCTCATTCAAGAATCAACAAGTGAAAATATTTCTACTGAACCTGTACCTGAACCTGTACCATCAACTTCAACAATGAAATCAACTTCAAGGATGACAAAAGATCTCGAAAGCCGTTTGAAGATCTAAGTAACAAGCAGAAGAAGAGACGATCTGATGAACATATAGGCGATGACCCTAATGAAGTAGCTTATTCAGCTGCAGCACTTTTGAAAGGAGATGGTCGTGAGGATATTGCATCTGTTATTGAACATATGCTCCAAAATCCAGAAGCAGCAGCAAAAATCAAGGAAATGTTGAACAAACCAGCTCCTTCAACAATATTTTCACTAGAAAAAGCACTGGGTTTGCTACTTTCATTAAAACTATCGAAATGGCAATATATCACATTAAGGGAAACGACTATTCGAGAAGGTTCAAAGGAGATATATCCGTCTTACTATAAAGTGCAAAAAGCTAAGCTACAGTGCTACCCTCCGAAGACATTTGTGACTGTAACGGATTCATCTGCTAAGATTGCACTACAAGCGTTACTAGATTTAACAGTGAACAGAATTTTTGAAACTATTCGTAGTCCTGATGCGATACAAGATAAACAATTGATATTAATATCAAAGTGGGGATTTGACGGTGCAGCTAACCTTAGTAGATATAAGCAAAACATAGAGAGTGGTCAAGATGATTCCAGCATATTTATGACCTCTTTGGTTCCATTAAAGTTGACAGCTGACGGTGATACCGTATGGGTGAATCCAAAACCCTGCTCACCTAGGTATTGCCGTCCAGTCCAGTTTAGTTTTGTGAAAGAAACATAAATGAAAAAACTGCAATGGATAACGAAATTGAAGCTCTCGTTCCCGCAAAATGTCAAGAACATGAAATTAGTCACAAATTAATGATGACGATGATTGACGGCAAAATTTGTACATATCTGTCTGAAGCTAAGTCAAATGCGGCCTGCTACCTGTGTTTGGCTAAGCCTACAGAAATGAATAAGTTAGATGTCATTGCGTCAAAAACCATTTCTTCTGGTGTGTATGAGTTCGGATTATCATCACTTCATGCCCGCATTAATGTGATGGAATGTCTTCTACACAGAGCGTATCGTCTCGACTTCAAAAAGTGGTCTGCAAGAGGAGAAGGTCATCAAGAGTTATTGCATTCACGAAAAAAACTCATTCAAGATCGATTCAAAGATGATCTCAACCTTTTGATGACATCGTTAAGCAAGGATCAGGCACAACTAACGACGGGAACACAGCAAGGCGGTTTTTTGAATTTCCTGATAAAACTGCAGCGATCACTGGATTAGATGAAGACCTAATACGCAGATTTGCTGTGATTCTGCAAGCTATCACATCTGGAGAGTTTGTAGACGTGCCGAAATTTAAAGAATACGCTAGAACAACCGCTGAAAAATACGTGGAACTGTACGATTGGTACTACATGTCATCAACCGTCCACATGTTGTTGATTTACGGAGGGGACATAATTGCAGAAAATGCTATTGTACCAATTGGAAGTCTTTCGGAAGAAGCTTCAGAGGCCCGAAACAAAGACTTTAGGAGGTTCAGAGAACACCATTCGAGGAAAAAGAGTAGACAAGCATCAAACGAGGATATCCTCAATATGCTTATCGTCTCTTCTGATCCTCTAATTTCTTCCACAAGACCAAATTGCAATGGGGATTTAGCCCACAAGAGGCAGACATACTTTAAGGAAACAGTAGAACTACTGAAACTTCAGGATCAGGAAGCTCCGACAGAGTTCTTAGAAGTTATAAGAGTATCTATTGTAGAGCCTGATTCTGAAGTGGATTCTGATGGTGACGAGGTATAAAATAAGTTAACTTTTATTGTTTATGTTAGGTTAGGTTAAGTTAATATTTTTTTTTAATAATTTGCTTTTATTTTTAATCATACAATAGTTTACCATTTATTGTTATTGACTAATGATCACGTTTATCTAATTACCCTCATTATGGTACGTATCCTTTTTTTAACAGGTATATAGGTATTAAGTTTTATTAATCATTAGCTAATGTGGACTTGAGGCATTAGACAAGATTACATATTATGTAATTCATAATTACCATGTCATTTCAAATAAGTAGGTAATACGACTTTGTGATTTCTTAGAATGTTTTGGTCTAAGCATAAAACATATTGTAAGTTACACTTGGTATAGCCATATTTAAGCATTAAAATGTACATATCATAAACATTTTGAATTTTTTAATTTTGACGATTTATCAAAAAATCTAACAAAACATAACCTCAAAATAAGAATTTTAAAAAATCGTAAAAAAGAAAGTATGCATTTCCTAAACTTTTCCGATGCGAGGAGATCTACACCCCCTCCCCCTCTCAAATATATATATACAACGTGTCCCAGAAATCAACGTCAAGCCGAAAACGGCCAATAGGCCAAGTCGTGACAGTTCTTAGAAAAATATAAAAAAAAATCTTAGTCATGTACTTTTCAAATTTTATGGATTTAAAAATAAATCTCAAAAAGTGACACCCTGTGATGATCTTTCAAGTCCTGTGACTACAAATATTAACTTTTCGTCAGTTTTTTTTCTGTGACGTAACCATGAATAACCCTTCTGTAAATGACAGTTAAAAGTTAAAACATAACTACCTCAGTTTTAAATAAAATGTTAGATTTTTGCCCAACATTGAATTCAAAATTATTACATCACCCAACTTTAACCGCGTGTAGTGTAAAAAAAATATACTACACTATTTTGGCAAGTAACTTTAAAAGATGGCGTGTTTAGTCTGGATTCCAAAATGGTAAGCCACTTACTAATTGCTACTTCTTAATTGAGGAAAACAAAATTATTTGTTAGTTTCAGGTGCGTTTGAAATAAAATTCAGTTGTGGGATTTCTTTAGTTATAATTTTTATTAAATCAGATTTTCCATGTTTATAAATGTTCGAACTGTTCGCCTTCAGTTGCAATGCAAGCTCTACATCTCTTTAAAAATGATCGCGTAATAAGACGGGCGTGTCTTCTCGAGTTGATGGATTCAGCGGCTTCTGCAATTCTTTGGCGCAGCTCGTCTAAATTTTGGATTGGTTTAGAGTACACGATATCCTTTATCGTACCCCAGTAAAAGAAATCTAAGGGGTTTAAATCGGGTGAACGGGCAGGCCACGAAATTGTACCACCGCGCCCAATCCACCTATCGGGGTATTCCCGATTGAGAAACTCACGTACTGTTAGAGCATAATGCGCTGGGCAGCCATCGTGTTGGTACCACATCCTGCCGTAAATGTTCAGTGGTACTTCTTCCAACAATTCTGGTAATTGGTTTTGTAGAAAGTCCAAATACCCCTGGGCATTTAAGTTCTCCGGCAGCTCGATTGGACCAATAACTTTACCATTCAAAACTCCCGTCCACATGTTCAAAAAGATATCTAGACCATAATTATATTTTTGTCCTGCTTATTTTATTGTTACACATACAACATTTCAACTTTTTAAATAATAAAAACTCAGAAGAACGTTTCGTTTTCCACCTGTTTTGAGCAGTGAGGTTCTTCGTGGTCAATTTTCTCTTCAACTCTTCGTTTTTTCCAATATATCCCGTTTTGCCCGTATAGCCATCGTGAAATCAATGAATCTTCAATTTATAGCAATAAAAATAACCATTGTATCGACTTTTGACTAAAACATTCCTCTAGTTTATGTTTATTTTAGTTTAAAAGGGGATTCCCGGTACCATAGATTGAAATATAGCCCATATTGCAATCTATGGTACGGGGAATCCCTTCTGCATCACAAATATTATAATTAAATAGACCCATCGCTTAATGTGATGGCGCTTCAAATGCCATCTATACACAGAGCAAAGAATTATTATAATATGAAATGAATGTCACAAACTATGGTATGTTCGGAAAAGTTTAGATACCTATCGCTACAATTTTTTTTATCTCAAACTATGAACAAACAATTTAATTATAATAATTTGTCTTAGTTTTTTGTATTTTTAAGGTAAGGCATTGTGATTTCAAGGTAGCGCATTGCCCCACAATGCCCGCCCCTAGCTACGGCCATGCTGAACTGGCTCTGAAGCTGGCTTGGCAACTGATAGCTTACGGGATCTGCCCTTCTTCCTACCATGGACGATAACGTCTGAATCACCTACATACTGTGTTAGGAGACTGGCATGATACTTCCCTCGAGGTTCGCTCTCTTTATCTACAACCTCGCAAGTGGTTGCGGAAATAACTTTACTAATACGATAAGGACTCGCCTCGGGGCAAACTTACTGGTGAAGCCTTTTGCGGCTTGCCTAAGTCGATGGCTATCCACGAGTACGAGGTCACCCTCCTGAAACTCAGGTCCAGGACGGCGTTTTTTGTCCGCTGCATCCTTACGAATATCCTGCTGGCGCTCGACGTTAAAATTTACCTCTTTCAGGAGGTTATACAAAGTCCCGTAAATATGGCGTGATTTGGGGTACGTAGTTTTCTTGCTCTACTACCGCTCGCAAGTCGTGGGCTACGTCCACCGGGGACTGGAACTCGCGCGCAAACGTTAAAAAGGCGGCAGTGTCCCGTGCCTTGGTTAAGAGCCGTATTTAAAGCGAATCGCACAGCAGGCAACATTTCCGGCCAACGACGATGCTCTGGGATCTATCAGGATCGCCAACATCTGCTTCATCTCGCGATTTTTCCGTTCAGGTGGGCCTCGGGATGATAGACTGGAGTTAAATTTTGATGAACATCGAGAACGTGCATTGGTTTTTGCATAACCACTGACACGAATTGGGTTCCATTATCTGAGAGTACTCTACGGGGAAACCCATACCTCAGAAAAACCTATTCTACGAGTATCAATACTCTAGCGCAACTTTCTGTCGGATTGAGCCAGATAACGTAACTATTATCAGCTTGGATACGCAAAAGTACAAATGTGGTAGCGAAAAGGCTATTTTCATTGATCAAAGGGTTCTGAGCTGACTGATCAAAGCTCTGTTTATAAAATGACTGACCAGTGCTACCGTCAAATCCCCAGGATCCTTCGAATACACAAGTCAATTCTGTTGTTCCTTTGCGATTGCAAATTCGATAAAGCTGTCTTTGCTACTTAGCATTATCCTTTTTAAAGTATGTGTCAACAACCCTTTTAAAGAAACTGATGCTTTAACATCCGACACTCTTATCTCTTCTGCAGGATAGCATGCTTTTCTTGCAAGAAGCACTTGGGCAAAGGTGGAGGCCTATGTCCAGCAGTGGACGTCTTTCGGCTGAAATGATGATGATGATGAATTATACGCATGCCTGGGTCTCTTGAAGAGTAAGAACAAGTAGTTTCTGGATTTAGAAACATTTGTGGCTTCAGAAATGTGATTGGCGCTATGGATTGCACGCATATTTAAAATTTAAAAAGTTGGTGGCGATAGTGCCAACTACAACGTGTTAATGAAATAACCCAAAACCTCGGACACCCCAACCGATTTTTATATTAATAAATTGATATGACGTATAGTTATATATTTTCTTAAATTATAGTAAAATATATTTGTAAATGTTGTTGTCGCTCTACTTCTTACAGATTCGTAGCTCTATCGCCACGCCGCACGGTGGATCGAAAATCGGCTGTAGAAGACATAGGATCTCGATTCCTTGCTGATCATTACTGTTACAATAATACAACCTTCGCCTACACCTGGACTGAAAACGAATTTGGTAAAACAGCTAATCAGATATCATCAGCCGTTTATGATCGATTAAACAAAACTAATTTAGCAGGTATCACCGTCATACGCTTATTTGCCGACGGATGTGGTGGCCAAAATAAAAATAGCATAATGCTAGGTATGCTATCTAAATGGCTATTGGACCACACGACTGTCAAAAGTATTGAAATAATATTTCCCGTAACCGGACATAGTTTTATGCCTCCGGACAGTCTTCGGTAACATAGAAAAGGTCATAAAGAAACGAGAAGTAATCATAAAACCAGAAGAATATTGCAACGTTATTTCCAGTAATGCGACGGTCACGAATCTAAGGGATATTGAAATATTCGACTTCAAAAGCGCCACTCAAAAGGTTTTTAAACCGACAGCAAAATGGCCATTCAAAATAACGCAATGCAAGAGATTTGTTATAAAAAGATCAAAGACGCCAGGAAACACACTTATCCGCGGCGAGCTGTTTTATTTAAGCAATTTAAGTAAATCTTCAAATGTTTGTAAAACCGGTCAAAAAACAAGCATGCTTCGACCTACCACCATTTCATTGGGAGCGCATGTGACGCGTGCGAAAATAACCGACGTTGACAAATTGTTACAAAAGCATTTTGGATTGGACTGGAAAGAAAGAGACGATTTAAAATTTTATTTAGGTATTATTATAGGGCCAACTTCGGAAGAAAATCAAGATTTAGAGGAAAGTTTGTGCGAAGGAATAGCAGAAGAGTCACCAGATTTAAGAGTATAGTAGTAACTTATTAGTAATCTGTGGTATAATGAAAATAATAGTACCTAGGTATGTAGGTAGTTATGCTGATTATTTTAAGAATTTATTAAAATGTGTCAAAATATTGTTGTGTTTACTTTATCGAATTGAAATGAACATCACTAATCGAAGCAAATCAAAATGGCGGCTGTCATTATCAAACTCAGCTATAATTTTGTGTACTTTTATAGAGTCTTAAGAGTAATTAGTTATTGTAAGAGTCATTAAAGGGTTATCTGTTACATTAATAAGTTAATTTACGTTTGTAAACGGAGAGACTGAAAAGATTATTTGTGTACTTTTATAGAGTCTTAAGAGTAATTAGTTATTGTAAGAGTCATTAAAGGGTTATCTGTTACATTTAAAAGTTAATTTACGTTTGTAAACGAAGAGATTGAAAAGAATACGTGACGTATTTTTATAGTCTTAAGAGTCATTAGTTATTGTAAAAGTCATTAAAGAGTTATCTGTTTCATTTAAACGTTAATTTACGTTTGTAAACGGAGACACTGAAAAAGATTATGCATACTTATTTTTATAGAGAGTCCTAACAGTCATTAGTTATATCATTAGAGTTTAATGACTCATTTCTTAAGAGTTATCAGAGTAGAATACATTTCATACGGGTACTTGCCTAAAGTTAGATCATAAAAATTGTGATTAAACATTGATTTCTCAAAATTATTAACAGTTTTTCATTTTGAAAATACCTTCTATCTTAACCGATATTGTGATATAGAAAGACAATAACTCCTATCTTCAAAAAAATCGCCTGTTTTGATTAATTTCGTCTATTTTTAGTAATTTTTAGATTCCTTTGTTATTTTATCGCCGAATATGATTGAAAACTTTAGCGGGAAACATTAATTTTCAATGATTTCTGTTACTTTTTTGAAGTGTGGAAATTATTCCTATCTTCAAATTTTCAGCCACACCAGATTGGTGATACCTCCTATGTTACATCATCTCGCTAATTACTTATTCCAAGAAATTTTTGATTATTACCTGACATGCGGGACCATTTAAGTATAAAATTGCCATTTACACTTTTTTTTTTTTTATTCTGAGAAAATTAAAAATCGTTTTTTTTTGCCTCCTGTAAAATTTGATGTTTGTTGGTTAGGAGTTGTCAGCACTTCCCCGTCGATATGGAGTGTGACTCTGACCACGCGATTATTGAAAAAACGAAAAAGAGAACACAAATGAGAATCAATCATTTATATGATTGGCTGCGTTGGTGAGGACTTGCAAAGTGCAGAAACCATTTAAGGTCGTGGTGATGACGGTAAATGATTTCTTGGATTTTACCGAACTTAAATCCAAGAAAGGAATCCTTTACTCTAAAAAAACTGGATGATTTGGGGGAGAAATTTCTGTGGCAACCTATTAAATGGCTGCAATATAATAAAAACAGCGTAGGAAAAATTTATTACATGAAAACTCTGGATCGCGAACTCCCTTTCAAGACAATAAATTTTTTAACCTTTTGAACGCCAGAGTATAAACGTAACGCCGCGGCGCCGTACCCCTGACGCCAGGCCACTTTTTATGTCAAATGACCTTCATAAAAAATAGGGATTCCAAAACTTGTATCGATATACAACTGAGTTTTTATTTTCGTCTTTAATTTTCTAATAAACCGTACTCACGACACTGAAATTTTATTTAACCTGCCAATATATTCCATTATAGTAATCTTTACACAGCATTTAACAGAGACTATCAATGAAAAATCAGATATTAGAAAACTAAAAAAAAATATTTATTACAATATGGTTACAACACTATTCAACATGACTTGTCTTGGTATTGTGACAATGGCGTTGCTTGCCAGTCAATTTTATGACATTCTCGCATCTGAATTAGGGATGTATCAGTGTACACGTTGGTTATCGATTCTAACAAGTATTCTTATCTAATATAATACCTATCCATATCAAATACGTAAGTATTTTATGTAGTAATAAAAGAAAATTGTATTTTAATAATTGTTTTTTTTTACATGTAAAAAATACGCAGAAATAATTTAAAAATCAACAGTTACATATACCTAATAATTATTATTACAAATCAGTCTTACAATATCACAAATCTTTAACAAAATGTACCTAATAATATACTAGGAAGAACATCAGTTTAGTACCTAATATAAACAAAACCTCAGGAATAACAGGAATAGAAGTAACAAAAGGATTATAATAAGGATAATCCTGATATGTAAAATCAACAATGTTACCAACTTACAAACAATGGAATGTCATAAATCTCTAAAATAGGAACAATAAAATTATATCACACATTAGCAAATCATATCTTAAAAGTAAAAAAGAGGATGTGGTAATACATAGTCAAATAAAAAAAAATTATAAATGGTATTTTTCAAAGCATGGCGCAGCACATAAATAAACGTTACACACCTTGCAACAAAAACGGGTATTTTTTCGTTGTTTAATTAAAGAACATTGCTTACATCTTTGATATTTCCCCATTTTAGTCGGCATGTGATCCTTTGCGTTCCTGGGTAATACACGGAGGGGATTATTACTACTGGTTGAAGCTGACATTGGTCGCTCTAAAACACTGCTGCTGCTGTATTGTTCTACGAGTTGATTTATGACGTGCAATTGAAAATCGGCAAATTTTAAGTTTGGTATATTTTTAGCGTGTCTATAACAAAAAAATGAATTTAACAAATGCATATCCAATATATGGAAAAATAACTTTTTATACCATTTAATGGTTTTGCGTATGCATTGTATTGACGACAATAACATATCCGCGGTATCGACACTACCCATATTTTTAGAATAATCCAAAACTGCTTTTGGTTTTATTACAGGTAATCCCGTATTTCTGTTTGTTCTTTGTGATGGTTCCATCGAATTATCGTGAATGGTAGATAACATAAAAAAATTTTTTTTGTCTTTCCATTTAAGGGCCATCAATTGGCCACAATATTGCACTGCCATTTCGTGTAATTGTAGGACATTATGGAAAATTGGCATTCCCTTTCTATTTTTTTTACGGTACCGCAAGCATAAATCTTGTTTGCATAGAGATATTTAAATAATCGTGGGCTTGTGTACCAATTGTCCACATATAAATGACGATTTGATTCCAAAAACGGTTTGAGCAAAGTAGCAATAACAGCCCCTCCAACGCCTAGATTGCAAGGATCGGTAATGTCTGTAGTTGCACCGCAATATATAATAAAATCAATAATTATTCCCGTACGTACGTCACACAAAACAAACAGTTTGACTCCAAATCTGTTCCTTTTATTTGGTAGATATTGTTTGATGGACAAACGACCCTTAAATGGAACTATACTTTCATCAATACATATGTTTTTATATGGCGTTATTATATTATTAAACTTTTGCCTCGCGTGATCTACGCACTTTTGTATTTTACTTAAAATCGTAGTGTTTTCCCTTTGGTCCGTAAAATGTAACATACTAAGTATCATAGAAAATCTGTTTCTAGACATTAATTTAGAAAATATTGGTGCATTCAGCAAAATATTGGTAGACCAATGCTCTTCTATGGTTAAGTGGCGATTTCTTGTAATTAGCATTATAATTGCAAAAAATATATACATTTCTGGAATGGTTACGTCGTACCACGCTTGCAAACGGGAATGTATTCGCAAATCTACATTTAATAGAAAGTAAGTATGAAATTTGTTAGTCATATTCACAATCATCGACATTAAATCGTTGTCCATAAAGTATCGAAATACATCACATTCCGTAGGTATTTCAGACGGCTCTAGGTGGATTCCAGATTGAAAGTCATTGAAGTCAGCCACTTCGTGTGTTAGTCGTTCTGAAGTCCATTTAAAGGACGATTCCGTCTCTTGATTTCCACTGTGACTATGCTGAGATGTTGAAGGTATGTCATCCGTAGATTCGTGATGAACAACGCTTGTTGGCTGCAAAATATAAACCATAAATCATTAATTATCATCATTGGTAGGTATTGGGCAACGAATAATTTTCCCATAATTTCTATGAAATATTGAATACTGCCCGGAAAACAAAAGATTCAGATAGGAACAAAGGTGAAGTATCTTGTTTTTCTCTAACGTGTTTAACTCGACTAATTATTCGGCTTAAATCGAGTACAATGGAACAAAAGGATGAGCTGGCGTATTCGCAATATGGAAATTTTATTTGCACCGATACTAGTTATTGTTAAAATAATTAACAAAAGCTTTGAATTTACGACCGACGCTCATGCTTTATTGTTTTAGTGCACAACTACCGGCCCGCCACGGCTTAGTCCGGGTTATACTATTGTGTACCTAATCATACTCTTATAATATTGTAAAATATCATAAATATTATATTTAAAAATGCAGGT
Organism: Tiliacea aurago; assembly: GCA_948098905.1. Classification (NCBI taxonomy): domain Eukaryota; kingdom Metazoa; phylum Arthropoda; class Insecta; order Lepidoptera; family Noctuidae; genus Tiliacea; species Tiliacea aurago. The sequence goes on from OX402589.1 coordinate 6,487,208, forward strand.
AAGGATAAAATAATATGTACGTAACCCAAAGTCCTAGTAATCTATTTCATTCGCTAATCATATTTAATTTAAATACTTAATACTATACATGTGCAATACATATTTTAAAACAATTTTAACTGGGCTTAAAAATATTTACTAAAATTAAATTTTTAACATAATATTAAAATACCCTATTATATTGAGCTTACTCGAGTGATTGCCATTACTAACAAACTGAAGCAATATCTTTGGGCTGGTAACACTGTGATGTCTAGAAAGGTACCTTTCTTGAACGTACATTCAGGTGTTCAATTCTTCAATTCCAAACATATTTTATTTTTTAAGTTACCTCTTCACTACTAAGTTACCTCTTCTACTTTATAAAAATGTCTTCGGGCGATGAGGCAAGACCTTCGTCACCCAGTATATTAGGAAATGTACATCGTGGCAAAAAAAGGAAATGTTCTAGTGGTGAAGAAGTTAAAATAAAAGTGTCAAAGGAAACTCAAGTGACCCCTGAAGATATAGCGACTGCGAGCATTTACCAAAGAAATATATTTGACCACGACGAATTGAGGTATGACGTAAGTCATTTACAGCCTTTAAACTTTGAAGATGAGCCCAAAGACCCCCGCAATAAAGCGTTCGCAAGACTCGTCGCTCATGAACTTGATCAAGTCCCAATAGCCAAACGATCGGTGACATACACAAATATAATAAATTTGATCAGAAAAGCGAGACAGCAAAAGGACTTGGATGATATCAGTCTGCCAAGCTACCAAGATTCTGAATAATAAAAAAGAAATAAATGAAAGTGATTAAAAAGACGATGACAGATTAGGTGTTAATTATTTATAATCATAAATCATTAATAACACAAAATTCTATGAAGCTTTTTATTTTTCCTTATAATTAGTATCAGAAACCAAAAGTTATTATAGTTCTAAACTTTATGTCCGCTGTTTGTAAACGACAATCTATGTACCTATATACTTCGGAGCGGCCATATTGGCCTGGCCACGATTCCGGTCTAAGCCAAGGCGGTAAAGTGTATAGAATAATAATACGTACACTAACTGGTTCCGTCTTAGTAGTATATTTAAAATTAATCAATGTTTAATTAGGTTAGCTTACATATTTTCAGCTTTACATATTAGGTGCATACTATGATTACTACCTTTATTAATGCATACCTAAATAAATACCTATGTAGACAGTGTGCGCTGGTCTAGGTGCGACATATTTCTCATTCGTAAGAGTTATATAAAAAAAAAACAAGAATAATAAGGTCAGATAAAAGAGAAAATATTTCAGGTGCTTATCAAAGCCTGTATCGTTCTTCTATAATAGTTTGGGTTACTTGTTGAAAAAATTTCGTTTCAGAAATTACTGACCTGTTTTTGTCCCTAGTAAATAAATGAAAATGTTGAAACAACATTTTTGATCATAGTTTTTAAAATAACTCACCTCTAAATCATCTTCTCGTATTGATTCCCCTTCCGAGAACTCTTCGTCATTTCCAATTCCTTCCAATATTCGAAGAAGTTCTTCGGTAGTCATTACACTCATGATCGGTTTATAATATAACTAACTGTTACACGATATTTTAATAATAATAAATACAAAAAAATACTACTACTACTATTAAAGCACTTCATCGCCTGCGCTTACGACGTCACCGTTGTGTCACAGATTTATGACTATGGCGTACAAGGGACGGACAATATTGGTTTGCGCTAGGGATGCGCAAGAGATGAGTTTAACAAGTGTCGATATTAGACATTTGCATATTTTATTTTTGATTGTGTAGCTAGAGGCATGGTTCTATAAGGCTGAGTTGTTTTAAAAATACGTTTTATTTCTCCTGATACCAACTTATACACATATGTATAATATACTCTGGACTAAAATTTAATATTCATCTTCTTAAGTTTTCATTGATTTTACAATCATACGTCACAACACTAGCTGTCACATATAGCAGACTACGGCGTGTGAGGCACTCCTTTTATACGCGTTTAACATCTACTTTTAAAACAGCAAATTTCTCGATATTGGTGGTTTATTTATATTTGTTTCATGCAATACAATATAGACGGAAGCTTAAACTTTTAAATTATATAAATAAAAACACACAAAAGTAATGATTAAATTGTTTATTTCATAATATGGTGCGACGTGTATTTTGTCATATATTTGTGACGTTGGCGTTCAGGGTAAGATTTCGTTTGTCACATATATGTGACAATGGCGTTCAAAAGGTGAAAAGAGGAAAATCAGTAATAGATCTCTTTAGGTTGAGCCCAATCTCAAAGGAGGCTTTGCCAATCAGTGCAGAGAAAAAAAAGGATTTGATGGACATGATTGACCTGATTGATGATTCGTTCAAGGAGTTTTATATTAATATAAAAACTGTCGGTGATGTCTCATCTACTGATCCAGATTTGGACGAGGACAACCCAGATGAAGAGGATTCTGAGGTCTAATAAAATGTGAATACCTACTATGTATCTGTCAACTGAATTATTAATCAGTATGTTTCCGTTGTTTGTGGCCTAATAAAACAATTTACTATTTCTTTTTTTTTATTTATTGCGTATTACACTACAATACTGATAGGGTAGTGGTGTATTAATTAAATATTTGTTCAATTAGAACAACATTGCATAATTTGAGTAAGTAATCCTAACTAACATTATAAATTCAAAAGTAAGTTTGTTTGTTACATTTTCACGCTAAAACGGCTAAACGGATTTGGATGAAATTTGGCACATAGGTAGACCATGACGAGTTTTAGAATATAGGATACTTTATATCTCGACATTCCTACGGGATCGAGACTTATGGGGGTGAAACCACGGGGTGCTGCTAGTAAAAAAATAACTCTTTAGTTTTATTATATTAATTTATTATCTCCGAAACTATATGACCAATTGACATACTGTAAAGGGCAAATCTTATCTCTATGATATCTTTGTGATCATAAAATAGTTTATTTTGAGAAGGATTAGTATTTTGTTTAAATAATCATCGAAACGTAAGGATGTCGAAAACTACTTTTTTTAAACATAAATGAAATGTAAAAGATAAAATATAAAAGATAGAAATATGGTGTCTTGGACTTTTTTGTAGAAATATATTTGGCGGACCAGGTTGCCATACATTGTTTTCAATTATATACAACTTTTTAGGTAGCGCATGCAAATAATTCTGTTTTAAGAGGTATTTCTTTCCGACATGCTAGACAAAAGTTGTAATAGCTCAGCTAATATGCATGTTATACACATAAATTATAACCTATAGCACTAAGGAATAATGCAGCTTGCTACCAGTGAATTTTTTTTGAGAATTGGATCGTTAGTTCCGGAGATTACCTTCTACATACGAACTTACAAACAACCAAACAAATTTTACCTTCTTAAAACATAGGATAGATATTCATCATCTGTTTGCTACCCAACATTTTTTTATTGATAAATACGTTATTATTCACTGTGTTTGTCATTAAAATAACATTGTTTACCTACTAGTTTTTTTCTATATTTGCCACTCAATCGGTAAATAAGTTGATAACTGTGGTGAACAAATTGACAAGTCGGTGAATAAGTTGATAACTCGTTGGTGAACGACTTGACAAGTCTATTATTATGGAAACTATGGGGAATTTCGTTTGTTTACTGTAATCATTCAAAAGATGGCATAAAATAACCTATAAAACAACTGGAACACATACGTTAAACTAATTTACCGATTTACCAGAAGAGCTCAAAAGTTTAAAATGGCCGCCCTGAAAAGTTGCCATTTTAGACATGTCAACATATTCACGCCAGCCACGGATTTAGTGAAACAATAGTAAATCATTTGTTGTGTTCTCAATTTATTCTTTGAAGAGATTCTTGTCGTATTTCTCTATTCCTAAAGGCTTATTTTATCCTATTTCAGTAAACTCTTTCTCGTTTGCAATGGAGAGAGTAATTCTTACCCCAATCCTCCTGAACGATAATGATGCAGACTCTCTGCTGGGAGATGCCATTGCGCGCATCGACGAGCAGGAGGCTCCCAACAAGGTAGTGAGGCTCAAGGTTGTCACACACATCGGCCAAGTTCAGGTCGACACTTTTTTAACAGCTATTGTTAATATGACTGATAAGACGGCTGGTTAGGCTACAACTTCAGTCCCTTTCGGACCCGAGCTATTCGGAAGTTAGATGTGACAGGTTGAGCAACTTTTCTACTTTTCTCAAAAACCATGCTCTGAATGCCATCGAGCTTCCTTTCACAAGGGAGCAGAAAAGACCCCTTTATTTACCCATTAATCAGTCCGCTGCTGCCGGCGTTATTCTGGCCTTTTATAATGGCCTTAGAGACCCGGTGGAGAGGATAACTTCAATATTCGGTTCCGATTCCGGAGAGGCATCTGAAGAGATAAACAGGGCTATTGTGACTTATTACATGAGTTGCATCAAGTACATCACCAATGTGGATTTTATCCCCATCGCTAAGGATGCCGCAGATCAGAATATCCAGCTGATGGCTGACGACCAGACCTTCCTTCCTACGATCATACACAAGAAATACTTGGACCTGAAAAAATCGAAAGCTCCCATGTCTCATGGAAGTGTTGCTTTTCACGCGGTGTTCGGGGCATACGTTCTTTGTAGACCCGTTTCCACCAAGAGAGAGTTTCGTGTATGGGTCCAAAAGAGATATTCGGCTTTCCTGTCATCCATTCAGCAAACTATTGATCCTTCTGAGATTCCAGATCTGCAGCAGGGAGGGACCCGTGTAAACAGCCTCGCTGTTTCTCGTTCTTCTCTTCGGAGAGCCGTTTTCTCCGTTATCAAAATGGATTTTACAGAGGTGATCATCTCGGCAGTTAAGAACCATATCAAGATGCTTACTGCACTCTCGGAGATGACCACTTACTCTCTCGTTCAGAAGGTCATAGCAACCGGGGGCAGCGTTATACTAATGAGGCCTCTTCCAGATCAGGTTCTCACCTTCATAAAGGATGGTACGAAACGGTGTCCAGGTTCAATACGTCAGGCCTCGTCAGCTCTGAAGCATCCAGATCCGCTTCCAGTTATTTCGGTAGGTTCAACAGGCAGTGTAGAAGTTGCCAGGCCTCGTTAGCTTAGAGGCCTGAAGATCCGCTTCGCAGTATCACTGCCAGTCCAGTCCAGGTCTCTGAAGTAGTGGATGGTCCTCTTGGCAAGTATGAAGTTCCGAGAAGACTGAGTATGTTGCGAGACTTTTGTAGAGATGATTCCTTCAGCGCTACCAGATCAGATCTGTCCAGAAAGTTGCGAAATTCATGGGATTGGAATTGCGATCCATTGTCCATAATAATAGTTTGTGGTACTCCATGAACTAGAAAAACAAAATTTTCTAAGTTAGAGATGATGTTAGCACTAATAGCTCGTTTTAGTGGAAAGATCAGGGAATATTTAGTGAAACAACAGTTAACTACTAAGATAAATTGATTTCTACGTCTAGTCATAGGTAGAGGACCCATTAGATCCAAAGAAATTGTTTGAAAGGGCCTAGAACAAATTTTTGGTTTACCCATAAGGCCAAAAGGAGAGTGATTTGCGTGTTTGTAAGTTAAGCAATTATCACAGATAAATATACCACAAAACGCAACATTTCGTTCACCTGAAATTCAACTATTTTAACTAATTTTTCAGGTCTAAAAATTCCATCGAGAGGAGGCTAGTGTGGTTAAAGCTTACTTGAGTCGTAACGAGGATAAAATGAAAAATACATTGCAAGTTTTGTACAGGCAGCGAGAGGCGCTCAAAGATAGGGGAAAGGTGTAGAAGATGATCCACTAAGGTAAGACGATCCTTTTCGATTGTGACGCTGACGATACTATGCACGCCATCTAGTTATTTTTTCGAGTAAAGTGTAGGTTCCCGCCCCCACTGACACCAGTCAAACCGTCATGGCTTCGTGAAAGACGATTGCTGTTTTGTGAAAAAAAATTTAATTGTGTAGTACTTATCTCGTCTCTTCTCTACTTAAATTGTGTGTAATCTAAGGTAAGCCTGAGTTTGAAACTCCTTTACTTTTTTCGTATTCGATTTTATGCAATGACTATTATATTTGTAGCTTCTAAATATGTGCATTTGTGATAAAAACGTGTTGCAGTAACTGTAGGATATTTATAGGTTAGGTTAGAGAATTTCAAATCAAATGTGAGCTCTGGATCAAGATGATTCGTCTGCTTGTGTATAAGATGATTCCAACGTATTTACTTATACTTTTTTTTACACAGAACTATGCCACGTATCTACAAAAGGAAGACCAACCGTGGAACGTGATTTTTTTTTATATACAGGGTGTAAGGAACAGCCCTCCGCAAATTAACAGGGTGCATTCAGCTCCTTATTTTGAATCATATTCCACTGAAAATTTTCTCAGGAAAATTGTTTTTATTTTTATCGTAATTTCAGTTACTGTTCCTTTATTTCAATGTAAAATCACATTCTCTGTACGTAGTACTTCATTAATGTAAATAACACAGCTAAAATAAAAAAATCTGCAATGGATGTTGAAATTCTCTAACGAACGACGACGCCTGAAATCAGCGAACTCGGCCGTCCACCCCGCCGCGACAAATCAGGTTCATTGGATTCCCATAACGTTCCTGAAATAATTTCATGTACCGGTCATCTTAGTACGATATACTGAATTCACCCCATCAGTCTGCGGAGGGCTGTCCTTACACCCTGTATTTGATATTGATTATGAATAAGGATTGATCTCAGTGTTCAAAACACATTTTAAAGATACCTACCTACCTGGTATATATTTGTTTTTTTTATTTAATAAAAAGCGTGATTTTTATTAGCTTGGCCCTCAACGGGGTAAGATGATCCCCTGGGATCATCTTATACCCCGTGTGTACGAGATGATCCTTTAGAAGACTTTTAGTCTAATGAATAAAACTCTAATCGATAATGGATATCGAGAACATAAAGTATGACAATATACCTAGATAGATAAACTGACTATTCAAAATAGCTTAAACATTAAGATTAGATTGTATATCCTCAGATTTACGAGCATTCTCCCTTAGAGGGATCATCTCATACCACCTTCCTCTACATATGAACTGTTTTGCATCTGTGGCGACCATAGGATGTAGCACTGCAGTGTGCGAATCTAAGTTTTCAAGTTTAACTGCAATCAATAGGCCTCAAAGGCTGTCAATGGGTCACGAGAGAATGGCTGGATTGGTATTTCAGGCCTTTGAAAAAAAAAAGAACAAAATCAGTTGATCTGAACGAAGTTCTTCGCATTTTTAATAACATGGCGAATCGTAGAATTCAGCTGTTTGAAATATTTGTATTATTATGTTAATTATTATAATAAGTTTGCAGAAACAATATGATCTAAATGGTATTTTAGGTCGTATCTATTTACTCGTATCATCCCACCTTTCTTCTTTACTTGACTCTCACTCTGACGTGGATCTCTACATCCAAATCTGGAAGTTCAACCATCTTGTTCGCTTGTTCTTCATCATCTTAGATCCATGCTCATGTTCTGTCACAGATTTATTTGTCTACGAATAGCTATTGAATGTACATCACTGACCTACTAGGTCAGTGTGGTGATTGATTTTGGAGCCCGTGCTTCGAGGGCAGATTAATTGGACGTAGTTTAGCAGAAAGGACTCAACCCACACTATGGTCAAAAATAAGTTATATATACCAAAGAGGTCCTAACGGTTGGTACTTTCTCTCAGCAAAAAAGATCCATGGTATTACAAAGATAAGGTTGATTTTTTAATGATGGGAACTAACCCACATAAAGACTGGTATTTTTCTACAAATCACTGTAATAACTCAAACTGCTTGAATCGTTTTTAATAAATCCCGCTTGGAAGAAGCATGTCATTATTTAATATAACAGAATTGTCTCAAAACACTTGAATCGTTTCAGTTAAATTACATTCATAGAAAACAGTATTTTTTTTATTCAACTAAAATGACTCAAACTGCCTGGATCATTTCTGATAAATTGAATTTCGAAGAAACAAGCTGATTTTGCAATTAGCTAAAATGACTCAAACTATGTGAGTCGTTTCAAATAAATTACCTTCATAAAAACTAATATATTTTTTATTTAACTAAAATGACATATACTGTGTGAAGCATTTCTGATAAATTGATTTACGAAGAAACAAGCCGATTTTGCATTCAGCTATAACGACCCAAACTTTGTGAGTCGTTCCAGTTAGTTAAATTTATATGAATTAAGTTTATTTTTGGTTTAGCGAAAATTAAAGTAACTTGATGTTTGAGATTATAGTGAAAATATACAGCCCAAATAATATTTTTTTACAAATTTCCATTTGGCCACACTATTATATTTTTTTTTAAACTTGAAACACTGTTGGTCTGTTGCTGTCATTCTTTTCACGTAGTTGGCGCGTAAAAACTTTACTAACGAGTAAACTTTTTTAGTGATTGTTCTGTGTACGGTGAACGTACATGGGTTTTAAAATATATTTTTTACAATAAGTTAGCCAGTAGGCTCGCGTATTTGCACTTTGAACGCGACCTACATTTGGCAGTGCATTGACACTGACATATTGCATTGTTCTATGCATTTTATGTATATTACATTTTTAGTGTTCAATTAGACGTGGTTTGAGTCGGACAACTTGCATTTTTATTTAGATTCATCCCGTTGAGCATTCACTGACATTTTCTGCATTTAAGTTTAAATTTGACATTTTACGTTTGCATTGACATTACTTATGTTAGGGAAACACCCTACATAATTTTTTGGTCCTTCGTAACTATTGCAAGTACCATACAGTCCGATACGTCGGTCGATAAGTCGCCGCGCGGGATCTGTGTCGTGTCGTGTCATACCGTGCCACGTGTGTTGCCGTGCAGGAGCATTCGGGGAGGTAGCAGCGATCCAGGTTCCAGAGCGTCACATTGCATTGCATTGCATACAGGGAGAGTTCCTGAATTTCAAGTAAGATCGTTCATTATTTATCTTACGGCTTTATAATGGAGGGTTTAATCGTGCGTCAAGCTGAGATCCTCGAGGAAGTGAAGAGAATCCATTCTAATTTTAAGAAGGATTCAGCGAGCAGGAAGACCACCGATTACATTCGTAAAAGGCTTGAGAGGTTAGACATACTATGGGCGGAATGTGAAGAGAAGAACCGGGAGCTGAGTGCGGTAGAGGAAAAAGATCATCAATATTTCACCGGTAACATTTATGAGGTCATTAAAAACTGGTACCATGGAACGCGTCAGGAGATTGCAGCGTTCGAGATGAAGACTCTTGCTGGACCCAGTAACGCCGGCCATAGTAAGTTAAACGTTGAGTTTGACAAAACCATGTTCGAGACATCTGTAGGAGCAGAGGACAAGCTACTCGAGTTACAGCAGTTGCAACAGGCTAACTTCCGTGCATTCACTAGGTTAGTAAATCGAAGCCTACACGAGGTTAAGGAGAAATGGGAAATTGAGGATATGCTTAAGACTGTAGAGTTTCGGTGGACTGCGATTGACAAATTACATTTACAAATTGATGGCATATTAGAGGGGAATTCACAGGACTACTATGACGAGTTCTGTCGTCACGAAAATGCATTTACAAATATGAAACGGGCGTTGAACACGAAATTAAACGCTTCTCTACATCAACAGCAAACATTGCCTAAAATTGACATACCTATCTTTAACGGCAACTATACTTTATGGCCTACTTTTATGGATCTCTACGTAGAAGCGATTCATAATAATTCGGCGATCGCAAAAACACAAAAAATGCAACATCTAAAGGGTAGACTTCGCGGTGAAGCGGAAAAGCTCGTGCAGCATTTACACATTGCACCCGAAAATTATGACACGTGTTGGGAAATTTTGAACCATAGATATAATAATAAGTTTCTGTTATTTACCAGAAATTTCCAGGCATTTATGCGTCAACCTAATTTGCAAAAACAATCTGCATTCGACCTCAAGCGGTTATATGACACTAGCAACGAAACCATAAACGCCATACACAACTTGGGCGTTGATACAAGCTCATGGGATCCGATTCTAGTTTACGTGTTATGCGAAAAATTAGACTCCGAAACGTATACGGAATACATGCAGTCCAGGTCGGATCCGCGCGAGATACCAACATACAATCATTTTATGGATTTCGTCGAAAACAAGTTTATGGCATTAGAACCATTGCACAGGAAAAAACCAGAAAATTTTGATAAAACTGCATCAAAACCACAGTTTAAGACGCAACATCTGTTCGGCAAAAATCCCAAGTCATCAAATTCACAACCCAATAAAGGTTCAGCAAACTATTCTCGCAATTTTCATGCGTCAAACGCTGGACAATACAGCAAGACTATTTGTCCATTGAGCAATACGAATCATGCATTATTTCAATGTTCTAAATTCGCTGACATGCTGAGTCCGGAAAAAATAGCATTTATAGAAAACAATCAAATATGCAAAAATTGTTTGTATGTGCATACTAAGGGTTACTGTGCGTCGCAGAAAAGATGCAGAGATTGTAACGAACAACATAACACACTTCTGCACAGCGACATTGTAAAGTCAGCGCAAACGCCCTCATCAACACAAACAGCACCTAAACCGTCGTCATCGACTTCATCTAGGTCAAATAAAAATATGCAAAACAACTTCGCGTCAAATAATAATGATGAAATATTATTACCAACAGCATTACTACAAGTAGCCACAGCTGGAGGTGACTACATTACACTAAGGGCTCTAGTTGATCAAGGCTCACAAATTACGTTGATCACGGAGAATGCAGCTCAAAGATTGGGCATAAAGCGTCAACAGCTGAATGCAAACATAAGTGGCATCGGTACTTTATCCAACAGGAGTAAAGGAAAGGTCCATCTATCCTGCAAGTCCTTATATAACGATTTCCAGTTTACAACGGAAGCGTTAATCATGACACGGGTAGTAAACAGTCTGCCTAACGTTACATTTGCAAAGAAACCTTGGGCTCATGTGACAGACATCACACTAGCCGACCCAGATTACAACTTATCTAGGCCCATTGACATACTTCTGGATGCACACGTATTTTCCGAAATACTCATGAATGGCTTAGTCAAAGGGGAGGTTAATGAACCCATGGCTCAACAAACACGGTTGGGGTGGATATTGTCAGGCAATGTCACCAAAACATTTAATTGCAACGTCGTAGTTAATGAAGTTAACGACTTGACAAAATACTGGGAAATTGAAGACATCAATGGAGATGCATGCAATTCTATGACGTCAGAGGAACGATATTGTGAGGAGCTCTACACTGCAACAACCAAGCGATTAGGTGATGGCAGATATGCAGTTCGTTTGCCAATGAAGCCTAATTTTAATCAGCTGCTGGGCAAGTCAAAGCCACGAGCGGTAGCACAGTTTATGCAATTAGAAAGGAGATTAGGCAGGGATGACAAATTATCAGATAGTTACATCAAATTTATGCAAGAGTACCTGGAAATGGGACATATGAAGGAGAGCAAACCTGACTGCAACACGGCATGCTACTTACCTCATCATGGAGTCCTAAAACAGGACTCAGTGACATCAAAATTGAGGGTGGTTTTTAATGCCTCCCAGAAAACTGACACAGGTTACAGCCTGAATGACTTGATGGAGTGTGGCCCTAAGCTACATCAAGACCTATTGACATTATTATTAGGATGGCGGCTATACAAGTACGTCTTTACTGCAGATTGTGAGAAGATGTACCGCATGATCCTTGTCCATGAAGAAGACCAACGCTTGCAAAAGATCCTGTGGAGAGAATCCAACCAAGGTCCGTTAAAGGAGTTCCAGTTATGCACAGTGACGTATGGAACCAAGGCAGCACCATTTCTAGCTCTTCGAACGCTGAAACAGCTTGCAGAGGATGACGCACAGAAATATCCGTTAGCAGCGGATGTCATCGCTAACGAAATGTACGTTGATGATGTCCTAAGTGGCAGCAACTCCATCGAACGGGCACAAGAAATCCAAAAGCAACTCATTGACATGCTGAGTGGAGCTGGCCTTACACTACGGAAGTGGTCAAGCAACGACCAGACCTTGATTGAAAGCTTATTTTCTTCAGATCTTAACCAAACGACAATGCATTTTACAAACGATGGCATGACAAAAGCCCTGGGGGTCCAGTGGAATCCTACAACTGACACATTTTCATTTACAAACAAAATACAATTTGACAATAAAAACCAATTGACAAAAAGGAAGCTACTATCGGAAATCTCGAAAATTTTCGACCCGCTGGGCTGGCTGACACCTTTGACAGTAAAAGCAAAACTGCTGTTCCAAAGCGTCTGGCTATCGGGATGCGAGTGGGATGAAACCTTACCTGACAGCGTGCAAGAGGAATGGAAGCAGTTTACTAGCGACTTACACAACATAACCGAATACAAAATACCAAGGTGGCTGGGAGATATTACTAAACCATTCCAAGTACATGGGTTCTGCGATGCATCCGAAAAGGCCTACGCATGCGCTATATACCTGCTGACAACAAATGACAAAAACGAGCCTACGATTAGACTTATCGCTGCAAAGTCGAGGTTATCGCCAATCAACAAAAAATTGACACTACCGCGACTCGAATTATGTGGAGCGCTACTACTTTCACGGCTCATGAAAAAGGTCCTGACAGCCTTTAAATGGGACAATGTGCACAAAAATACATACGCCTGGACGGACTCTATGATTGTATTAGGCTGGCTGCACGGGGACGTCACAAAATGGAAGTCGTTCGTCAGCAACAGAGTACAGCAAGCGCATGACGTAATCCCAAAACAGCACTGGAGTTATGTCAAGTCCGAGGAAAATGCTGCAGACTGCGCGTCACGCGGAATCAATTGTTCCCAACTATTGCAACATCCTTTGTGGTGGCAAAGCCCCTACTGGATGAAAAATTACAGTGAAGATACCTTTGACAAAATTACAATTACACCGACAACATGCGAATCAAAACAAAAACAAATGCAAACGTATGTTGTGAAATGTGAACCGTCTTCAATAGTAATTGAGTTATTAGACAGACACAGCGATTTGACTCGTATTACAAGGGTCATTGCTTGGATGAAACGTTTCATTAACAGCTGTTCGAACACCGACACTCATCGTACTACTACTTATTTGACATCTACGGAACTAAAAAGCGCTGAAAACCTAATAATGAAACATATTCAACTGCATGCTTTCAATGACGAGATTATGAGATTGAAGGAAAACAAAGGTTTGAGCACAAAAAGTAACCTTTTGAGTTTAAATCCATTCCTTGACAAACATGACATTCTGCGAGTGGGTGGAAGGTTACGTAACTCAAGCCTACCCGAAGACACTAAACATCCAATCCTACTACCACATGACAACAAACTGACAGAGTTATTAATTTGGCAAGCTCACAGAAGAACATTACACGGAGGTCCTAAGTTAACCCTGACACATCTTCGACAAAGAGTTTGGATCGTAGGAGGACATCGCGCCGTCAAAAAGGTCTTACACAAATGCGTAACATGTCGCCGATTTAATGCTAAACAAACAAACCAGATTATGGCGGACCTACCAGAGCCGAGAGTGACAGTATCTCGCCCTTTTACACATACAGGTGTCGATTTTACTGGACACGTTGAGATCCAGGCAAGTAAAGGCCGAGGCGTCAGAACATTGCTGGCGTACGTTGCAGTATTTGTTTGTCTAGCAACAAAAGCCATCCATCTAGAACTGGTTTCAGAACTATCCAGTACAGCATTCCTATCGGCTTTCAAGCGCTTCTGCGCACGTCGAGGTACACCACGGGACATGTACAGCGACAACGGCACGAACTTTGTGGCTGCAAATCGGATCCTATTGCAACAATACAAATGCATTGTAGAAAACATTGACAACTTCTTCTTGGGGAAAATATCAGAGATGGGAGTTCAATGGCACTTCAATGCCCCGGTCTGGCCAAGCGCAGGCGGACTGTGGGAAGCAGCTGTGAAGAGCATGAAATATCATCTCAAACGGGTCATTGGAGACCAACGTCTGACATACGAAGAATTTACCACTCTGCTATGTCAGATAGAAGCTTGCTTGAACTCACGACCACTATGCACCGTTTCAGAGAACGCCGAAGAGATTAACTGTTTAACTCCAGGACATTTCTTAACCGGCACATCACTCATGACAAGTCCAGAACCCGACATGGACAATACGTACCGTTTAAACACGAGATGGCAAATTGTACAACAACTTAGCAAGGATTTCTGGAAGAAGTGGTCGCAAGAGTACCTCCAACAACTACAAGCAAGACTAAAGTGGAAACGACAGAATACTGACATAAAGAAAAATGACATTGTATGCATTAAAGATGAAAGGTTACCTGCAGGAAAATGGGCACTGGGTCGTGTAGCGGATTTACACCCTGGAAAAGACGGCCACACTAGAGTTGTGACATTACAAACTGCAAAAGGCGAAACTAAACGACCTATTACAAAACTGGTACCACTAGTGGAGGCTGAGGAAAAAACCAACACTGACACTGACAAACCACCCAAAAACAGGCGAAACCGAGCTAAAGGGCTTACCTGGAACAGCTTGGTATGTTATATGCTGATGCTAGTTATGACAGTAATAACACCCACTGTTCAGCAAGATATGCAATTTGCTCAACTGACAAAAAATCAAACAATTTTCTTTGACAAGATTGCAGATCTACAAGAAATTAGAGATGAATGGAAACTGGTATTCTATTACAATATGACAAATTATTGGCGCAACGTGGACACTCTGCAAGCATTCGTATCGCATATAAAGCAAGCTCGTTGCGAAGAGTGGTTGATGCAATTTCATGTTCTGATTAACCAACTTGAACAAAGCACGAGTGAACTAAATTATTACAACGAATTACTGAGGTCCCAGCGGATGATTCAACACAGGTTCAAAAGAGGAATGATCGACGGAGTAGGGTATGTTGCAAATTCGTTATTTGGAGTGTTAGATCAACATTTTGCAGAAAAATATGAACAGGATATCGACACAATCCAACACAATGAAAATCACCTATTCCAACTGCTTAAAAACCAGACAAGTGTTCTGGAAACCGAGAACAACATTGTACAGCGTAACGAAGCAACAATGGTGAAGCAGTTCACTTTTATCAACGATCACCTCACGTCCCTAGAAAACAAGACGCTCAAAGATAAACTTGAGAGTTCAAATGCATTCTACATCATTACATCGGCCATAGCTGCAGACAGAATGGCCCAAAACTTAAAAGATATCCAAGAATCACTCATCAACACACTGACAAATATGTACCAAGGACATATGGACGTACATCTATTATCACCAACCCAAATGCAAAGCGAACTAGATAGAGTAGCTCGACTACTACCTCGCGATTCTACACTACCTGAAGTTCGTAATGACATAAGAGACATCTACAGGCTGTTCAGAATACATGCACGCATAACACAACACTACCTGTTGATGGAAATAAAAGTACCGATCCTGAGTGATGCCCTATACGAACTTAACAGACTTATCAGCATTCCTCAACGTATTGACATAAATCGGGTAATGTACGTTATTCCCAACTCTGCATTAATAGCATTTAATGCCAACCAATACTCATTTATACCCCTAGAACAATATGACATTAACGAGTGCCAAAAATTACATGACCAAACTCTACTGTGCAAACTAAATCACCCTATATACAACACCGGTGATCGTCACAAATCTATTTGCGATGTACAGCTGATTCGAGACAACGAAGAACACAGCGTTTATTGCCATACGGAAATAAAATTATGCGCCGACAAATGGGTCAAATTACATAAACAAAACACCTGGTTTTATTATTGTTGTGACACGTGCGAAGTACAATTAGTGTGCGGCACTCAAATGACATCGGAGACGATACGTCACTCGGGTCTGATAACGCTGAAACAAGGATGCAACTTGCAAGGCGACTCATTCACACTGCACGCATATATGGAACATACAAGTGACATTTTAGTCAATGTACCATATGCGATGATCGTGCCCACGATCTCTCCAATCAACAACATAATCAATACCTCGATTCGTAACTCAACGTTGCATATTGAAACGCACGAAGAAACGTTCAAGAAGATTGACACGCAACTACGCTCTATAGAAGCACAGTCTAAGCTAGACACCTTATCCTCTCACGACGTTCATCACTACATTGCAATTTATGTGGTTGTTGCGATTAGCATTGCACTGTTTGTAACATCGGTGTACTTTTGGCGAAAGATGGCAACCCAAAGACAGGGGGAGGGTCCGCAAGACGCGAGAAGTAGAAGCAGACGAGAAGAAGATCATGACATCGAGGACAGGAACAGCAAGATCAACAAACGGGACTCAAAAGTGAATAAAGTGTCGTGTGCTAACCCTACCTCAAGTGAAGTGAAATTTGACACTGAAAAACATAGTGATGTGTGCTAATTTATTATTATGGTGACATTCTATTTATAGACTTTAGTTATATTTCTTCATAGTAGTCGTAGATCAATCATATTTACATTGGAGTCCTTCATTTTTATTTATTTATTTATTTATTTTACAGTTTATGTACACACATATATACAGACAAGAAAAAAAAAAAAAAAGAACAGAAAAATACGTACAAAGGTGATGCTTATTTCTAAAGAAATCTCTTCCAGCATACCTGCGACAAGGAAAGTAGACGAAGAGATGTAGACAACGTGTGTAAGATTAAAAGAGAAAACATAATACATAAAATCAAAATAAAAAAACTTACTAATATTATTACTATACTAATCACTAATTTAAAAATAAACACACAATAAGAGAATATACTTACATACATACTTCTAAAATGAATATCATTAAAATATATATAAGTTTAAAATAATAAATACATAATATGCAACTATGACGAAGTGGAAAGATAGTGTTCTTTGACTCTTCTTTTAAAAACTGCAACGGTTTGGCAGTCCCTAATTTCAGGCGGAAGTGAATTCCACAACCGAACCGCGTGCACAGAGAAGGAGTAGGAGTAAAAGTCGGTAGAGTGGGGAGGTGATTTAAGGAGATTTCTAAGATGGGACCTGCAAGGCGCGTCAGAAGGACGAGCGTAGGAAAAGCGTTCCCGCAGATAGGATGGCGTTCTAGGGTTGTGAAGGATGTTAAATAGCAAACACAATATCCGAGAGTTCCTGCGAAGTCGAATAGGGAGCCACTTGAGTATCTTGCGGAAGTTAGAAACATGATCATACTTTTTAAGGTTAAAAACAAAACGAATACAAATATTTTGCAAACGCTCAAGTTTATTTAAAAGCTCCTCGGTGGCATCCAAATAACAGGCATCAGCGTAGTCTATGATGGGCTGTATGAGAGATTGAGCAAGGGAGATTTTGGTATTCAAGGGTAAGAAGCTCTGGAGGCATTTTAAAGAATGGAACGTGTAGTGTACCTTGCGACTGACTTGAGCAACATGGGCCGTCCACGATAGGTAAGAGTCCATGGTCACCCCCAGGTTTTTAACCGTATTTGCGTATTCAATCTGAACTCCATTAAGACAGAGTGGAGACAGCGACGCAACATCGAGCCTATTCCGCATATACCTTCCGCCGATAATTATGGCCTGGGATTTCTTAGGGTTGATCTGCAGACCAAAGGACCGCGACCACTCGCTAATCAAATCCAGGTCACTGTTCATGGCAGACACGGCTGCTTCCGCATCCTGCCTCAAGAATTGATTGTAAAGCTGCAGATCGTCGGCATAGAGATGGAAGTGAGAAGAGATGACTCTGGTGACGGAGTTAATGAAAATAGAAAAGATAAGAGGAGAGAGAACGCCACCCTGGGGCACACCCGCGATAAGAGAACACCAGTCAGACAAAGTCTCATCGAGACGAACCCGCTGCGAGCGGCCTTTAAGATAGGAGTCGAACCAACTAACAGTAGAAGAAGAGAAATTGAAAGCCTTAAGGATCCCTAGTAGGATGTCGAAATCGACAGAGTTAAAGGCACTACTAAAGTCCAGAAGTACAAGCAAAGTGAGAGATTTGTGGTCCATAGCCCAGCGGATCTCGTCAGTAACCTTCAAAAGAGCCGTTATTGTGCTATGACCAGGTCGAAAACCAGATTGAAAAGGACTAAGAAGTTCATTCGAAGATAGAAAGGCAGAAAGTTGCTGATGAACAATGTGCTCAAGGACCTTAGAGAGATATGGGAGGATAGAAATGGGTCGGAAATCGGTCGGAGAGACCGGGTTAGGAATCTTGGGTAAGGGGATGATATGGGCTTGTTTCCAGGCCTCAGGAACTGTACAAGAAAACAAGGAGAAATTAAAAATGTGGGTCAAGATGGGAAGTAATGTGGGGAGGATAGGAGAAATCATTCTTGAGCAGAGATTGTCATTACCAACCGCAGAGGAGGAGATAGCACAAATAGATTTTTTGACTTCACTTTCACCTACAGGTTTTAGGTCAAAAGAAGGACACTGCGGCATAGGCAAACATGATAGTTTATTCAAGGTAACTGATTTGACGTGCGGATCCAACGTAACAGGGGGATGGGAGAAATGTTTGATAAGAGCACACACGTCAGTCTCATTACTGGAAGCAGCTGGAGACTTACCAATACCGACAGTTTTTAGAAACCTCCAGACTTCAGAAGAGTTACGGTTGTCGAGAGAATTATGGAAGTAGCGTCGCTTTGCATCTCTGCACAAACGACTGCAGCGATTACGCAGCACTTTAAACGCATTCAGGTAGCGCTCGGAAGGACAGCGTTTTAACCTCCTTTTGGCTCTGTCCCTACTAGCCATCGCATCCTTAATGGCAGGAGTAAGCCAGGGAGCAGGAGCATACTTGACTTTGACTCGACGGATAGGGGCATGACGATCGTATAAGCTGAGTATTGTGCTGTTGAAAATGTGTACCATATCGTTAATACACGAGCTCTCCAAAACGTCAGTCCAGCCGATGCTACCAGCATCACGCAGCAATGCCTCCAGATCTATGCCCTTGTAGTTCCTAAGGAAAATAAATTGAGGCTTACGCTTGGGCGGACGAATCCTGTAGGACATAAAGATGAAGTCATGGTAAGAAAAAGGTGCACTGAGCTGTCCGTGGACAGATACATTATTAGAATTAGAGACTATCATCAGGTCCAAGAGAGAAGGGCGACAGTTAGGAAAATGATGAGTAGCAGAAAGAGGGAGAATACTAAGGTTAAAAGAAGATAAGAGAGATTGAAGTCTGTGAGTACGACTGTCATTTTTAAGAAGGCAAGTATTAAAATCGCCCATCAGGACTACGTGGTCATAAGACGGACAGACATCATTTAAAAGCGAATCAAAAGAGTCAAAGTAATCGATAGTGAGGTTAGGACTGTACATCACTCCAAGAAGCATTTTAACATGATGCAAGGTAATTTCTAGAAATAGATGCATTTTTACATTGTTTTCTTACATTCTTATTTTAGTTTTTTTACATATTTTGGGATTGTTATTTAATTATTCTCTTTCTGTGTTGTGGCAATATGTACGGTGAACGTACATGGGTTTTAAAATATATTTATTACAATAAGTTAGCCAGTAGGCTCGCGTATTTGCACTTTGAACGCGACCTACATTTGGCAGTGCATTGACACTGACATATTGCATTGTTCTATGCATTTTATGTATATTACATTTTTAGTGTTCAATTAGACGTGGTTTGAGTCGGACAACTTGCATTTTTATTTAGATTCATCCCGTTGAGCATTCACTGACATTTTCTGCATTTAAGTTTAAATTTGACATTTTACGTTTGCATTGACATTACTTATGTTAGGGAAACACCCTACATTCTGTGTGTGATTGTTAAGTGTTGTGAAACGGCGGGAGCAATGAAACGGATTGATCGAATTATAAGTAGTGCTCTGAGCAGTAAGAAAAAAGATAGTATTCAAAAATCTACTATGGTGGAAGAGATCTTGCAGCGTAAGTTATTTTCATAACCTAATTAAGTTTAAACTATTATAAACAAAATGATCTATTATATCACTATCATAAGGTAAAACCCCCGTGTGCTTTGAGTTTACAATAATCATTTATTATACCTACATTGACCTGTTACCTCTTTCAAAGACAGTGAACGAGACACAGAAGTTTTATTGTTATGACGTCTATTCTTTGGACATGGTACCAATGGTTGGCGGGTCTTAGTAGGTACAACATTCCTATGCCTATTGCTTATGCTAAGTACTTACTTTCAGATGATAAGAACTATCCTGCTGCTTGTTTGGCTCCTCCAATGAATGCGCCTGTGATGGATTAACTTGAAAGTAATAATAATATTTTGTACTTACGTCATCTATTAACAAACAATATCTTGCCATATGCTTGAGGTGGTTGTGCTTATGCTTATGTACTTACTTTCAGATGATAAGGACTATCCTGCTGCTTGTTTGGCTCCTCCAATGAATGCGCAAGTGATGGATCAACTTGAAAGTAATGATTTAATTTATTATTTTATACCTACTAATGAACAGTATGTTTTGATGTGGTTAGGGTGGTAGCCCTTATGCAAATTACTGTTGTTTCCAGATGATGTCAGCTCACCAGTGGCTCCACTATACTCACCTCTAACCCCTCTTGTAGCGGCATTTGGGACGACTACACGCCAAAGTAATATATACGTCAATATTAATTTTCTTGTACCTTTCCTTGTAATTTAGGTACTTGCAGAATCTTTTGTTAAACTCGTGTTTGGGTATTCCAGGAACTGAGAAAAATCCTTCGCCCTTACCTCCAATGTCTCCAAAAACTTTCGAACTCTTTGAAACCTTAAGTGATTTTGACATGGCAAAAGAAGAAACATTAAATATAATGGAATTAGGAGCGCTTGATGGCGGTAAGAGAAGCAAAGAATACATCGAGAATGACGAGGGGACCGATTATAGTTGCGATACGGACTCTGATTATGTTCCGGATAGCGAGGAAGATTCAGACAATGCAAATCGACGTTTAGTTAATCATAAAAGGATGTATACTGCTAACGTATTAGGATTGAAAACCAAATTTGTTTCAAATAGTGACGATGATTCTGAAGAAACCTCAATATCATTGCTAGAAGGTTATGCACAAAGCGTAGAAAACCAGGAAGCAATTTTAGGAACAAGTACCAATACTGCAAGAAATACGTACTTTGATTAAGAAACTGTAGGCGGTAATTTAGAAGTTCATAATATAGATTCGGTTAGGCTGGACTTTGAAACACCAAACACAAGTCAGAAAGGACGGGCAAAAAGAGGTCGTAAAAGAAAATATCCCGATCATACTGTAGCTCAGAAAAAAGAACGAAAATACAAAAATTTACCATACAATACAAAAACCAAACGAGTTGAATCGAAAGTATTTCAAAACTACGCTTGTGCCTGTACTAGACAATGTTTTATCAAGGTTTCACAAGAACAAATAAGAAATGAGTTCGAAAAATACCTAGAATTGGGGTCATATGAAGCGCAGCTATTATTTATAATAAACAACGTTAAAGAAGAACCAAAAGCAAGATCATACACTGTTCCAAACAATAAAACAGGAAAAAGTAAACCCAAAAACTACCGAAGAAGATATTTTATAAGCGGTGTAGAAGTTTGTAAGAACATGTTTTTACATAACTTCCAAATGTCTTCTAAAAAAATTGATGTAAGTTTGCGAAAAAAACGCTCTAATCAGAGTTTTAAAGACCAAAGAGGTTTACAACAGGCTGGCTGGAATAAAACGCCAGAAGAAGATATGGAGTTTATTAAAAAGGTAATAAACTCTCTACCTAAATACAAGTCCCATTATAGGAGAGAGAAAAATAGTGACTGTCAGTACCTAAAAGTCGGAATGACTGTACAAAAAATTTACAACATTTATCTGGAAGAAAACAAAATTCTGCACGGTGAATCTAAGACGCCTGTTTCGTTTGAAACCTTCAAAAGAATATTTTATAAATGTTTTAATTTGCGCTGCAAAACGTTAAAAAAAGATACCTGCAATAAGTGTGATACTTTCACACAAAAGGTAAAAAACTGCACATCGGCCGATGAAAAGCTGAAACTGGAGAAAGAAAAGGAAGAACATTTAAAACGAGCCCAAGATCTACGACAACAAATGAATGACGATTTATCACGAGCCAAAACGGATAAAACATTTGAATGCCTTACATTCGACCTAGAAAAAACTCTCCCGCTACCGCGCATCCCTACTAATATTGTTTTTTATAAACGCCAACTATGGCTTTACAATAGTGGCATACATGCTGGCTCCAATGACACCGGTCGCTGTAACATATGGTTGGAAGGTGAAGCCGGACGAGGAGCACAAGAGGTCGGATCGTGCCTGGTCCAATACATAAAAAATAATATTGAACCACACGTTGAAGAGCTGGCACTATGGAGTGACTGTTTGGTGGTATGAGGAACAGGGTGTAAAGTTCACTCATCCACCATAGAAAAGGGAGGATCCTCCGACCAGACGGGTGTCGTGTCTGGTGGGCAACTGCCCGACGGTTGATGTCGGGACGGGTCGATAGTGGGCTGAGTCGTGTATCTTGCGATACTTGCCAGTGCCAGTTGAGGGTTCCAGTGAGTCGGAACCTGGTGCCGCATAGTTCTCGGTGAGTCGGAACTGTCTGCGGTGATTCCCCAGTGAGTCGGGGTGGCGCTGCGGTATGCTCCAGTGCGTCGGATGTAGTACAGCGCCGGGTTGTGGCTGGCTGCTGGCGTCGACCAGGAGAGGCATGTTCTCTGCTTGTGGACCGGCCGAAAGTGCAGTGTGCTGTGCCAAGGTTGCTGATGAGGCTGTGGGTGATGACCAGGAATGCGCGTCCGCTGCATGCTGGTGGTCAGGATACCCGTTGAAGCCGTGGTTGCTGGCTGGCTGTATGACTCGCCGCTCGAAAGCTTGAGGAAGTGATGATGATGATGACGTCACGCTGAAGTCTGCGCTGACGTTCATACTCGGGGTCACCAGTTTGGTGGTATGAGGAACAGGGTGTAAAGTTCACTCATCCACCATAGAAAAGGGAGGATCCTCCGACCAGACGGGTGTCGTGTCTGGTGGGCAACTGCCCGACGGTTGATGTCGGGACGTTGTATATATGCTAGTTGCGTAGTAAACTCTGATTGCGCGATGCAGGATTCGCGTGACGTCAGTGTGACGTTGTTCGTATGTGGCGATGTTGTTGCCGCTACAACTGTTGCGGGGGACAAAATCGCAACATAAAAATAGTTATAATGCTTAAGGCTTTACTAAACTCACACCCTAGTCTGCAAACAATTACATTTAAATACCTAGTCCGGCCACACATTCTTACCAAATGATACCGATTTTTCCAAGATAGAATACCAGTTGAAATTCCATGAAAGAATATATACTGCCGAAGATTATATTAACGTAATGAAAAGTTGCAAAAAGAAGAATCCTCTTAAAGTTTACAGAATGCAGATGAAGGATTTTGTGTCCACGTCTAAAATTGAAAAGAAAATAGTAAAAAGAAAAACATTTGTTTTGAAAGAAAAAGTGAATTGGCTAAAAACTAAAGAAATTTGTATTAAAAAGAATAGCAAACATTCCATTTTTATGAAAATAAATGGAGAAGTTAGAGAGCTCAACATTGAAAAAAAACTTAGAGGAAAAGTACTCGATATTTCTGAAGATGATTTCGTTTTACTTTGGCCTCATGGCAAAGAAATTGCACAAGCAAAATTAGATGATTTAAAATCAATGTTTCATCTTATTCCAAAAGACTGCCTGGATTTTTACAAGTCACTGAAAGGAAAGGAATCTGAGGAAGTTGTGGATGGGTTCGGAGAAGAACCAGATTTCGAGGTGGAGCAGGAACTGGTTGATGACAATGATGGGGAAGAATGAATTTAAGAACATTGTACTTTCTGAATAAATACGTATTTTGAAAAATAATAAATAATTTTTATTTAAATATCAGTTTTTTCACAATTTTTTGTTACTTGGATCCTTTTTGAGAAATTAAAAAAAACGCTCCATAATGTTAAAACCAATTTAGCAGAAACGACTCAAATCCACATTTTTCCCAATAACTCGAAAAATACGTCAGTTTATGTAATACGACTTGACTCATAAAAATATTAGTATATTTGCCTGTATGTGACAATATTTCAAAATATTCTAAATACAAAATCATTGCAGCAATACACATCTAAACTTAAAACCTCGATAACTCAATAATGACTTTTTGTGGGTTGAGTCCTTTCTGCTAAACTACGTCTAATTATGATAAAATAATAATATTATATTTCAGATACAATCAACTCATGGAATTGATCATTCTTACGCACAACCTGGACCATCACACTATCCCACATAACCCATTCCTGGGCCATCACGTAAATTAATGGATATTTACGAGTGTACGACTAAACGCCGACAGACACTACGCCGACAGACTGAACACCGACAAGACTTTACTTCGACGGGACTCTTCGCCGACAGGACACTTCGCCGACAGGACTCTTCGCCGACAGGGCTCATCAGCGACGCAATTTATCTCCGATAATCAGATACTTACTTTGGAAATCGATTACTTATGCTTTTCTTGTAAGTATCAATTCAAAAAAAAAAATATTTTGCATTGGTTAATAGTGTAGGTACATCTCTTCTTATACATATATATATGTTACCGGCCAAACCCAATTTCAGAACAAACTAGTTTAGCCTAGGCCAAACCAGTTCTCCCTACACGCGATAGGATTAACTAGTATAGCCTAGGCTAAACTAGTTTGTCCTAAGCCCGATAGGATAAACCAGTTTAGCCTAGGTCGAATCGGTTTATCCTAGTTAGAATTTACATGCTTTAGGATAAAATGGTACGTCCTAATCTGAAATCTGATTAAGCGTGCTGCGGGAGCGGCGTGACAGAAACGAAGCGCAGCAAAACCGACTCCACGTAGTCTTGTCTGCCCTACCCCTAGAGTGTTATTTAAATTCGCGTAGGCGCGTAGGGGCGAGGCGGCCCGCGAGCTGAGGAGCAGGTGGTTTCAACGCTTGCCCGCCTCGGTGGTGAGCGTGAAACACATCTGTGACGATAAGCTCGCATGGGACCGCTGGAGCCCTGCAGCACCGGAGCCGTGACAGAAAACATGCCTGCTGCTAAGATACAAACTAAGTGAAATTCGACCTAGGCTAAACTGGTTTATCCTATCGGGCTTAGGACAAACTAGTTTAGCCTAGGCTATACTAGTTAATCCTATCGCGTATAGGAAGAACTACTTTAGCCTAGACTAAACTAGTTTGTCCTGAAATCGGGTTTGGCCGGTAACATATACAATTCTCGTGTCACAATGTTAGTTACCATACTCCTCCGAAACGGCCGATTTTTATGAAATTTTATATGCATATTCAGTAGGTCTGCGAATCGGCTTCTATCTATTTTTCATACTCCTAAGTGATAAGGGGGTAGGTAGGAAGGGTAGGGTAAAAAAAAGGTGCATTGCAACGCATGCCGGGCACAACTAGTATATGTATAATATCATTATGTAAAGATACCCATAAAAATGCATAGAAAAAAAACAAACAAAAATATATTTTTTTAAACAAACCTCTTAGTAACAATAAACCTATCACAAAAATCACAAATCATTCTAATAACAACTCCTTTTTAATTAAATATTACTTTATGTTTTAAAATGAATAATATAGGATAAACCTTTTAAAAATTCGATCACATCTAAATTGTTTTTATTATTCAAATGTACCTTCAACCTTTCGTTGATTTTATTAATTTTATTCTTCCGTGGTTTTATTATGCCCGCTGATAGTCTCTCAATTTCAAATTTTGTATTTTTTTGTTCCTTTTTAATTTCATCTATAGTTTTAAATATACTCCATTTTTTTCTATTTAGCAATGTGTTCCACCTATTGTGCCAACTTTCGACAGCATTTTGTGTTGTTGGTGTGCCTGCTTCAATAGAATCCGATATTGACCATGTCTCTGGAGGGAACGTGGGTGGCACTTTTGTAATCAATAATTTTAATGTGCTCGTATTGATTAGAGTATTTTTGGTTTTGTAAACATTGTTGTCAATAAAATAGTTTTTAAACCATTCTATTACTTGGTGCGCTTCTGGTGGTAAAACTTTTTCAACTATTTCTTTAAAAGCTGATGGAATTTCTACTGCAGGCAAAAATGCTAGTGCAGCCAAATGTCTCATTTTGTACGCAAAAACACAGTTTTCACCATACAACTTTGCCAATCCTGCTTGTTGTATGTGCCTCCATATGCTTTGTCTTAAATGAAAATAGCAACATTTATTCCTGCTTTCTGGGAATGCGCGTTTACAAGCATTAATTGCTGCTTTTTCAAAGTCAGTTATAATCGTTATTGGATTTAGACGCAAACTAAATTTATTCAAAGGGTGCATTTTTATTAATTCTAACATAATGTAGTAGCAGTTCTCCGATTTATGAGGAAGGAATGCGTAAACTAAAGGAAAAATCGTCTTCTTATCGCTGCTAACATTTCCATGAATAGTGTACATCTGGCATAACGGCAGCGGACAGCATTTGAAAGTTCCATCTTGAATCCAGAAATCAGCTTTAAATAACAATCGTAGATTTTGTTCAGTTGCAAATATAATAACAGTTTCACCATTGTAATCGTAATGACCCACTAAAAACGTTTCCTTTTCAAAGTTTTGGTAATTATCTGGTATACTTATATCACTTAGTTTTTTATAAATACAAGGTTTATTTTTATTTCTCGTCTGATTTATCATTTTAGTCATTGCTTGCTTATTAGGCATACTTGGAGAACTTACATTTGGAACATCCTTCATACAACTTTGTATTATTTGTTTATGTGAATCCATACTGGAATGAGCTTTGTCTTTTATTTTAGCCTGGAATTTACGAACAACCAGTGATTCGGGATTCGGCATGTGACAATGCTGCCTGATAGTTTTACTTACCAATTCATGTTTCCGGTCAGTAATTTTGGTTTTCACAAAAACGTAACAATTTTTTATTTTATTTTCGACACAACTCCAATAAAACACATCCCCACGAACTTTATTTCGGCAATACAAATATCCTTCAATCACTAATTGTAAGTTACCGGTTTTTATTTTATAAATTCACATGAACTCATTATAAAAAAAACAATAAAGTGGTTAATATAAGCGTGCTGTGTTCGTGCTGAACTGTACTGCAAAAGTGTCCGTAAGAATAACATTTCAACTAGTGAACTAAATATTTTATAAATACCTTCAAATCGGCATCTTAAAATAGTTAATGTTTTAGGATTAGGTAGGTACCAATATATATACGTTACAATGTTGTAACGTCGTTTATTTTGTATGAATTGTATAATTACAAGAAACGCATAAGTAATCGATTTCCAAAGTAAGTATCTGATTATCGGAGATAAATTGCGTCGCTGA
Organism: Tiliacea aurago; assembly: GCA_948098905.1. Taxonomy (NCBI): domain Eukaryota; kingdom Metazoa; phylum Arthropoda; class Insecta; order Lepidoptera; family Noctuidae; genus Tiliacea; species Tiliacea aurago. Next base: position 6,514,660 of record OX402589.1, read on the forward strand.
TGAGCCCTGTCGGCGAAGAGTCCTGTCGGCGAAGTGTCCTGTCGGCGAAGAGTCCCGTCGAAGTAAAGTCTTGTCGGTGTTCAGTCTGTCGGCGTAGTGTCTGTCGGCGTTTAGTCGTACACTCCACAAATATTCAGCAGGTAATTTATTGTTATTATTAACGTATACATCGATGACAAAATAAATTGACAGCCACAGTAGGTACATCCAATTTTGATGGATTTAGATTTGGTAGTAATCTGTGTATAACCACAATTACGTATAACTCTTATTTGTTACGCCAGTCAAGGGTAAAAAACACTGACTATTAGAAGACTGCTTTATTTGATATTCAGTCTTAAAAATAAGAGAATCCATTCCTGTCTTTACTGCTACATAGTAAGGTTTCTTGAGATGATGCAAGTTATTTTTTATCCCTGTATGTAGTAATTCTAGGCTAGTAAAATAATACTTGCTGCAACTACTACATTTCAATAATATTTTATTTGTTTTTGGTTTAGTACAAAGTTGTCTAAGATTATAAGAGCATAACTTTCCTTTGGACACCTCCAAAGACTATGCAGCAGTATCTCAGCCTGGCCCATCAGAGGTACCGATTAAGAGCACACAAAAATACAATAAAAAGATAATATTATGTCCTGCACCGTTCATTGTTTTAGTAAATTAGAAATAGAAGATTGAGTTTAATTTTGTCTTTTTTTACAGTCAATTGCTGTCGGTAATGACCCCAGAAAAAAGGTAAACGATCCTGTATACAAGAAATGCACAAATTACATAAAGAAAAACTGCCAGCTAAAAAATAAAATGAAAAAGTTGAAAGTCAAGAACTCATTAAATATCCTTTGTGATAATGAGGAAGTCCAGAAGTTGAGTGCACGTTTGACTCCTTCATTTGCTCTCATTCTGCAAGGACAGTTAAAAAATACCAAGAGGAAAAATAAAGATCGAAGGTGGACTACTGAACAAAAAATCATAGCATTGAGAATGTATAAAAGGTCTGCAGCGTGATAGGGTCTGCTAAGAAGACTATGGTGTCTCCCAGCTCCATCCACTTAGAAAAAATTATTAGGGCAATTTCAATTAGATGTTGGTCTAAATGACAAGGTCTTTAAAAGTTTGAAAAACCATGTACAAAGTCAAGAGTAGGGCTTCCATTACGTAATTACGTAATTACGCAATTACGTAATTACGAACTCATTTTAAAGTATTTTCAATTCCGTAACTGAAGATGTCAATTCCGTACTTACGTAATTATTGGTATCATTAATCAATCAAAATAGTCAACTAATAAAAAAGCATTATACGTACACATTTATAATGTGGCAACACTAAACGATATAACTACATCGAAACTGTACAAACAGGGTATTCCCCGCAGTTTGTTTTTATTTTTTGTTAAATCTTGCAAAAAATAGTTCTAAGACGTACAGAATAGAGTTCAAATATATCAACTTGGCGAGTCGGCAGGGCCGGGGAGTCCCTGTCGAAAAGTCCCTACGACCACGGGGAACTACTATGCTCTTCACTTTCTTAACTAAAAAGAAATTGTAGTTTCATTGCTCAATTGTCGGTTGTTCAGTTCACATCGCTCTCGACACAGTTGACACTTGTTCGATTACTTAATTAAAAGTTGGTGGTAAATGCGCGCAAATATTAACAATTTGTCGCAGTTGTATCTTTATCGTGGGTGACTTTGAGTGTGTGGATTATCTCTTGAAAGATGTAAGTACTTAATCCAAAGCCTTAATCAGTCTATTTAGTATTAAAAGGGCATTAAAAACCCCGTGGAGCATGCATAGTTCGTACAAAATAATTTGTAAATCAAACACTTTCTTAGGATGTATTTATTCCGATTAGATTATAGAATACCTAGGTTCCCAATTATACAATTAGTTAAGAACACTGATTAAAACATAAAATAGGTACCTACCTATAAGAAATATAAGTTACCTATCAAAAATTTGAAATTCCTCATAGCTTATCTCTAAATCGGGAATGAATGAACTAAGCATGCTCTGTCGCCTGTCGCCTATTATAGAAGATAAAAACGTTAAGTGTTTACGTTTGTTATGACTTGGCAACTATGTTTATCCAATATAATTATTATTAACCTAACTCCCTTTTATTTTTTTCAGGTCTTCTTCAAATAAGACTGTATACAAAGAGTTTTTGAACAAACGCACACAAAGCTCTATCTGGGAACATTTCTTGAGAGCTGATAATGGGCAGAGTGTTGAATGTAAGCATTGCAAAAAAATTTTGAAAACTCCTGGTGGCGCAACTGGAGCGTTACACACTCACATGCGTGCCAAGCATATCGGAGAGATGCCGCAAGAGCAGAATTCGCAAAGGCCGAGTACATCAACGTCTAATAGTGTTCAAATTCAAACACGAAAGCGTACGAATGAACCTTCACAAAAGAAAATTAAACTCACTGATTATTTTTCAAATATGGAGGTTCGAGTGGCCAGAATGGCTGCATTAGATGGGATACCATTGAGAACATTTTGTACTTCAGAAGATCTGAGATATCTTTTTAAAAACTCTGGCTACGATGTGCCGAAATCTTCTACGACTATAACGCAGATAATTCTAGAACAGAGTGATAACACAAAAAACAAATTGAAAAATCAATTGAAAATTATGAAGTCTGAAAATAAAAGATTTACAATCACGTTTGATGAGTGGACGTCTACCCGTAATAAAAGGTATATGAATATAAATATCCACAATAAAGACTTTAATATGTCCAAATATAAAAATTTGGGACTTGTACGGATACAGGGATCAATGCCAGCTGAAGTAGGCACTCAATTATTACAGCAGCATTTGAGTGACTTCGGTTTAAGTCTGGAAGACGACATAATTGCTTTCACAACAGATGGAGCAAGTGTAATGGTCAAAATGGGTAGAAATTTTGACGGCCACCACCAATTGTGTTTGGCTCATGGGATACAACTAGCAGTCTTGGATGTTTTATATAAAACACAAAAATCTCCAGAACCTGAAGTCCAGGAGGATGTCTCAAATACCAGTGCTGAAGAAACAGAAGAAATTGAAGAAGATGAGGATGCGTTTATTGTAGAATCGACCAGAGTTCCAGAATCGGAGTTTTTATACAAAGGTACTATAAAAAAATTAAGAGATCTAATAAAATCTTTTAAAAACTCCCCTTTGAAAAACGATTTGTTGCAAAAGTACATTTTAGAAGAACATGGTAAAAATATTGACCTAATACTAGACTGTAAAACGCGATGGAACAGCTTGGCAGATATGGTAGGCCGATTTCTCAAATTAAAATCATGCGTTTTTAAGGCGTTATTAGATTTGAAATCAAATGCAAAATTTACAGACGAAGAGTTAAAAGACCTTCACGACATTCATTACAGCTTGGATGTAATAAAAACTACAGTTTTGTCATTATGTCGCCGTGATTCAAATTTATTGACGGCCGACGCTGCGCTTCGATTTATGCTAGATAAACTTGATCTTCAGTCAAACGATCTCAGTGGAAAACTAGCCACATCTCTTAGAAAGAGAATAAAGGAAAGGCGAACAAATGTATTCGGTGTTTTGCAATATTTGCATAACAATGAGGAATTTTTTAAAACTGCTGCCACAGAATATTTCACGAAACCATCGTCGGATGATATACGAATGTACATAGTGGAACTGTTGGAACGGTTGAAATATAATTCTACTCAAAAAAGTACAAATTCACAACCACAATCGAGAGCATCGGACGCAATTGCTACCAGTGACGATGATGACGAGGAGTTGACAATCGCACAACAGTTAGACAAAGAAATAAACAAAGTGACTGTTAATAAACCGATTTCAACAGTAAACACAGATCTCCATTCCATTATTAGGGTAGAAATGTGCATTTACGATAGCGCTGGCGGCGGTCGCGAAGTATTTTTGACTGCAGCGTATAATTATTTGCTTTCGATAACGCCTACAAGTGTTGAAGCCGAGCGAGCCTTTTCATCCGCAGGGTATTTTTGCAATAAACTCAGAAGTTCCCTAAGTGACAAAACATTAAATGCCTTGTCATTTATGAGATCACATTTTCAAGAAGAAAGATTATATTCGGGACGAAAAAAAATGGTTTGATGTATGTACATGATATGTTCTTGAATAAATATTTTTTTGTTTAAATATTGTGTTTATTTTGATATTTCCTTGAATTTGAGATAGTAAAAGATAATTGTAAAAATTGTAGATACTCTATCAACAATATTTACAAAAACTCATAATCGATTTAAAAAAAAATAGGAAAAATTACGTAATTACGGAATTACGGAATTGGCGAAAAAAGTTGCGTAATTAGTTACGTAATTGACATTTCCGTAATTTTGGAAGCCCTAGTCAAGAGCCATCAAGTAATGAATATATTTTAATGTTTGATGAAATTGCCATCAAAAAACACCTGTGGTACAATAATAAAGAAGACAGAGTGGATGGATACCAAGACCATACCATGGCGAATATGGAAGGTCCCCACAAAAGGCTACTCATTTCGTTGTGGTTATGGTCTCGGGAATAAGAAAAAGAGTAAAACAACCAGTTACATTTTATCTTTCCAGATCCTATGTGACTGCAGATAGATTAGCTGTACTTATAAAAAATGTAAGATGATTGGAAGTTGAAGATTTTACTAGAATTTTTGTATAAATTTAACACAATGTATTTAATATTTGTTTTCCTTATTGTGGTTTTACGTAAATGTTTTGAAATTAATTTAAAGATATGCAACAGTATGACATGGGTGGTGTCAATAGGCGAGCATTTACCATTTTGGGGGCTTCCACAGAAACTCCATATTTCAATTTTGAAAACAATGAAGTGGTCACATTGTTTGATCCAATCCATTTACTGAAGTGTTTCAGAAACATGATTTTAAAATATGACAGAAGCCATATTGTTTAACAGCTGCTAGAGGCGGCGACTAGATGGCGCTAGTGGAACGTGCACCATAAACAAATCATTCATTCTATCGGTCATTTGACTTAAAAGACTTGAAGTCAATTGAGTGTAACGTTACCCCCCACTAGCGGACCGCCTTTATAAGGAGCTACGCTGTTGAGTCGGTACGCACATTCTGCTACCGAACTCCGGTTTGGACGCACGCCTACCACCGAAACCGATTGCGCTCTACTGCGCAACCAACACAACGACGAAATAATAACGCAATTATATACTACATCCGACAACGCCTGAAGAAGCGGGACTGAAGCACGAGCCCGAACCGAGCGTCGACCCAGGAGCCCCTGCGGTCCGCCAGTGAAGCCCTGCCGCCAGCAACGCTCCTTCCCGCGCATTTTCGCGGAGACGCCCGTGTGTCGTCTAATAATAGATTCACCTAGCCCGGTTAAATCGTTTTAACTGCGCGAACCCGGTCCGCGCCCGCGTAAATTAATTTACTAGTGCGTGTAAACATATCAGTGACTATTTTCTTCAGTGACTCGGTGCAGTGACATTATTAAGTGACATTGTACTCTACCAGTGAAGTGAAAATCTGACTTTGTAAGCAGAGACATTTAGATATTAATAATAAGTGACTTGTGTTGTTATTCTTCTGGGATTTTCTAGAATTGAGTAGACGCGTGAGTACACGAATTATTACTCGACCAAGTGCCACCCGATCCATAGCCCTTAGGGCTACTCATTTCTAATTACTGATGGACTAGACGCCCACTCACCTACCTCCCTGTCGAATAGGCAGGGAGGGTAGAGCACCCCACACATCCCTGGGCCCACAGCCTAGGGATAGGTTCTAGTACCTCAGCGTCCTACGGACGGTTCCCCCCCCCCACCATGGGGAAGAGCTTATATAAGCGGCTCATCGAAGCCATGCTTAAAGACCACGAGTTCTGTCGCCGCAACGCAAGCCTCGTTAACGAGATCAACCCGGACTTCATAGTCCCCGCCCCCATACCCGTCAGCCCAGCCAGCCCAGACTGCCCGGCGCCAACCGCCCTCATTCCAGACAGCCCAGCCAGCCCCGACTGCCCGGCTCCTCCTCCACCTCCGACACCAGTCGATGACGACATGACAGGGTACAACTCTGCCATGTCTGATAATGACGTCGCCTCAGACGAAGAGGGCCCGCGTTCTGACCAAGAAGCGGCCCAATTCTCCTCATCCTCCGACGGCTTTACAGCCGTCGAGGGCTCTCGTAAGCGCAGCAAGCGCCAGCGAAAGGAAACCCACCGTGCTGCAAAGAAGCAAGCACTAGCCTCAGCTACTATCCCTGATGCTCCCACTACGGCCCCCCCCGCAGCGGAGACCCCCATTATGGCTTCCCAGCCCACAGTTCGCCCCGCTTCTCCCGAGCCAAGTTCTCAGCCCACTGCATCAGCGACTCCCAGGGCGCCTGCCCCGCCCCCACTTTACATTCACGACAACAAGGTCTGCGCCCTCGAGCGCATTAATTATACACATGCCCGCCCTACGGCTGTAGGCATTAAGGTACAAGTACCTACATCAAAAACGCTCTCCCTGGGCAATGTCATAATTGCCAACTTTATGGGCATGCGCAGCGTCACTGTTACGCAAGGGCCAGGTGCGTTAAGTGCCTAGGTGACCACGCGACAGCTGACTGCGCCCGTCCCAAAGACTTGGCGCTATGCACCGAGCCCCCCAGCTGCGTCCCTTGTGGCGAATCTGGACACCCGGCGAGCTATCGCGGGTGCCCAAGGGCCCCCCGAGCCAAGCCCCAGCAGCAGCGAACAAAGCTGCCCCAGAAAAGCCCGGGCCCCATCGAACTCCGACCCCAGCGTGCCTCGCCGTGGAACATCCAAAACCACCAAGAAGCATTCCCTGCCCTTAAGCCCACACAGGCTACTCCGACACCCATCCCCCCCCCCCCGCTGATGGCACATCCTATCCCAACCCCCGCAGGCCCGATCGCCCCTCGGCGATCACCACTGCTCCCCACGCCCCCGGTTCACCCCCACACACCCCAACCGGCCCCATATAACCCCAGTACCTTTGATGTACTTGCGAGGTTCTTCAACTCACGAGTCATTGCCCGCAGCAATGAACTCCACGCCAAGCTCGTAGCAGCTAGAGGCAATATTCAGGCCAATATGGCTCTTATGTCGGAATACGCCGACTTATCCGCGTTTTACCTTAGCTTCACACCATAATGCATACACAAACTACATGTAGCAAAATCAAACTCAGATCCCTAAAAATAGGCTTCTTCAATGCTAACAGCATTTCGGGTCAGCGAGAGGAGATTGCGACCTTTCTCCGCGAACATCAAATAGACATTTTCCTACTCCAGGAAACCTATCTTAAACCGTCCCTACGTATACCTAAAGTTGCGAACTATAAAGTAGTCCGCAATGACAGGAACGGTAGGAGAGGAGGTGGCACCCTCATCTATTACAAAAACTCTCTCCATTGCATACCCATCACCACGCCCCCACTTTCGCAAATAGAGGCCTCAATCTGTTGACTAGGTATGACTGGACATCCCTCCATTACTATCATATCGGCATACATACCTCCTATTAGGAACAATAGCATGGCCCCGATCGAGCCTGACATTACGTTACTATTAAATTTAGACACCTCAGTTATCTTGGCTGGCAACCTCAATGCCAAAAGCCCCAGCTGGAATTCTAGACTCTCAAACCTTAGAGGCAACGAGCTTTCACGCTTAGCCGCTAAACTAAATTTTGACATCATCGCACCGATGACACACACTCACTTCCCAGGTAATATTGACCAAAGCTTCGATATTCTCGACATAGCGCTACTAAAGAATGTAAACTTACGTTTACATTCTAGTTCTTGGAGCGGCTAGACTCAGACCACAGACCAGTGATTTTAACTTTAAACTCCCGCACTGGCCAACACGACCCCGATCAGCCCCCCCCCTCCCCCCCCAACTAAAACAGTTACAAACTGGCAAAAGGTTGAGGAACGCCTTAAGTCTGCCACGTCTGTACACCTAGACTAAATCCCTGAACACATAGACACAGCCACTGACGCGATGAGTGCAATCGACCTACTCACCAGCCACTTACAAACGGTAGTGAACGAAAGTTCACGGCAAGTACCTGCGGTGGCAGACCACCGCTGGCAACTACCAGCCGATGTACGTGTTCTGTTGACAAGGAAGAATGCAGCCATCCGTGCCTATGACGTCTTCCCAGACGCCACCAACCGCTCCCTTAAGAATGGCTTACAGCGTGCTGTTAAGTCACGTATTAAGTAGATGCGTGATGAACGCTGGGATGAACTCATGAGCACCATAGAGCCCTCTCACTAAGCATTTTGGCAACTCACCAAAAAGCTAAAGTCCGATACAATTACTGACATACCCCCTCTCATCCGCCCCGACACAAGCTTGGCCTTTGAAGATGAGGAAAAGGCCGAGTGCCTAGCCGACAGCTTGGAGGCCCAATGCTCGCCAAGTTTACTACCCTTCGACCAAAAACACTGCGACAAACTGAACGCAGAGGTTGAACGTAGATCCGCCCTCTCCCCTCACGAGGACCCTGACGAACCCCTACCCCCAGTAACACCTGATGAGGTTCTAGATTTAGTTAGGGACCTTAAAGTCAGAAAAGCACCCGGTAATAACCGACTGGTTAAACTCTTTCGAGCTCAATTATTCGTTCTACTAGCAGCCATCTTCAATGCTGCTATGAACAACAATCTCGTTCCTCAAGTGTGGAAAGAAGCCACTGTCATTGGCTTTCACAAACCGGGTAAACCGAAAGCTGAACCGTCCAGCTACAGACCGATAAGTCTCCTCAGTACTCTGGGGAAAATGTACGAACGCATTATCTACAAAAGATTAATGTCACATGCTGAAACGCACAAACTCATACCCGACGAACAATTCGGTTTTCGAACCAAACACTACTGTGTCCGTCAAGTTCACCGCATAGTCGAGCACATTAGTGCAGGCTACCAAGCGGGGCGAATGACCGGAGCCCTTTTCTTTGATGTAGCGAAGCATTTGACAAAGTCTGGCACAACGGCTTGATTAACAAGCTGTACCAACTTAAGGTGCCCGACCGTCTCGTGGTCATCATACAAGACTATCTGTCAAATCGCACCTTCCGCTACCGCATAGGAAATGCACTTTTATCATCGCATCCGATCCGCGCAGGAGTGCCCCAGGGCTCCGTGCTCTCCCCCCCTCCCTATTCTCGCTCTTCATTAGCGACATACCAAAACACAAAAAGTGCCAGCTGGCCCTATTCGCCGACGACACTGCCATTTACTTTTCTAGTTCAAACACAGAGAGTATCTCCAGACAACTTCAATCTGCAGCCGTTTCTTTAGAGGAATGGTTCAGAAAATGGCGAATTGAAATAAATCCGCCAAAAAGCGCTGCTGTACTATTTGTCAAGAAAGGCAAAAACAGCAACGCTCACACTCACACTAGACCCATCACCATGTCTGACCAACCAATCCCTTGGGAACGGAAGGCCAAATACTTAGGGGTAATCCTCGACGATAAACTCCTTTTCACAGAACACATAAAGTCAGTACGCAACCGTGCTGCCTTTGCTCTGCATCGACTCCATTGCCTACTCAATACACGTAGCAAACTCGCCCTTAAGTCAAAGGTGCGAATCTGTACTGTTCTGCGTTGTGTTCGCACACGTTAAGCAGTCAAGACTAGCAAAAATGCAATCCCTCCAAAATCGCTTCATGCGACGAGCCACGGGAAGCCCCTGGTTCGTACGTAATGACCAATTACATGTCGATTTAAATTTGCCGACCATCAGGCAATTTTTCAAAAAAGCTAGCAAACGCTTCTTTGACAATGCTACCACACACACCAACCCACTAGTGGCATCAGCCGCCCGATACACGCCCTCATCAGTGGCGGATTACCAGCAGGCTGAGTAGGCTCGAGCCTAGGGCGGCAGATTTTGGGGGCGGCAAATTTGGGGAACGACACTTTTTTTTTTTTTCTTTTACCTCATAGAAATCAAAAAAAAAATCCATGACGGTTTTCTGATGTCTTACAGATAGAAGTCTGCAACAAATTTTGTCGATGACTTTTCTCTCTCACTTGTCATTGCACATTCCGAGAGTAGCAAACTTCTAGAGTAAAACAGCTAGTTCGCCGCCCCTCAACCAGTAATCGGCCTCTCGCCTCTGCGCCCTTTGCCCACACTTCTTATGAGTGAAAAGTGAAAAGAGCGAAATTAAAAAAAATATGCCCCTCTTCCCACTAACAACCCATACATGCCAGTCTTACTACTGGTTGGAGGCTACGAACTGGATGGTTTGTATATAATTTTTAGATTTTTATTCGAATATAATGAATAATTTAGTGAATAATTTTACCGATTCCAATTTTATGTATCGACTATTATGTGTTTCACATGCACTAGTAGCTTCAGAAAATTCGATTGGAATTAAAAAAAAATCTTTAACAGTAATAGCGAGATAGTCTTAAGTCAAAAAAATATTTTTTCCCCGAACGCGGTATTTTTTTAATGCTACAATGTTATCAATGACGTCAATGTTGCACGTGCACGTGGCGAGCTTCATTCTCTATTCCAATAACCGTGTGGGTTACCCCGGTTACCCGAACAAATCGAGGCGAAAAACGAAAACAAAATCGGATCAAAGGAAAATAAGGCACGAAACTACGGAACCACAAGTTTTACCCTTACAAAAAATACTGTGTCGTGATTCAAGCGACTTATTTGGGTGTGTGCTGTTATTTTTCGAAGTGTTTCCTGAATTTTATGAATATTTTCACAGCACCGGTAAGTAAAAACTTTTTATAATCATACTAAATTATAATAAATCATTTGTAACGAATCAATTCATTGAAAAAGCCCTGCAAAAATATTTTTCATTCCGAAACTTGGAACATGGTCACGTTAAATTTTTGAACATTGTATATTAACTATAAATAGTATTTTAAAAGATTGCTCATGGCTATATTGTGATTTTGTCTTTTTCAATTAAGCAAACATTAAAAAATAGAAATAATAATTAAGAATAAACAATTCATCGGAAACTGTGCAAAGGTCTGTTTTTTTCGTGATAGCATAGAAAAAAATTACGTTTTTACGTTATGGAGGTTGGCTACATCCGATAAGAATTTAATAAAGGGAAATGCCCATTTGAGGCCCTCAGTGGACATTAGACTAGAGAAAAAATACTTTATGCATTAATTTTGCCATAAAAAAATATGTATTTTCTTTCTTCCAAATGAGCGCCACTATAATCTACAAAAAATCGTTAAAAAAAGTAATTTAATTGAAAAAACCAGAAGATTTTTGTTTTTGACGCTGGCAAAATATTGCCAGCATCAAAATCATATTTTATGTATCGATTTATACACAAATACAATAACCGATTACAACATCAGTGATGTTGTAATCAAAAACCAACTAAAATAAAACATTTAAGAAAATGGAAATAAAAACTAGCGTGTACTCGTAAATAAAAGAATAAGAAAAATAAATCAATTATCGGTAGTTTAAAAAAGTAATTGATTTAAATGTTATGATTTTTTCGTGATAATAACAACACTGAATTGAAACTGACACTGACACTTTGCTTGTTGCTTACGCTCAATGTGGATGTATTTTGATTTTTCTTCGATTTGTTTTACTGCGACCTGGCTTTGTTTTATGGACTTGATTCGGATTTTCACCAACGACTTTGGCTTTGTTTTATGGATTTTGTTCTCACCTTCAACGACAACTTTGGCTCTGGAATCAAGGATCACGGCTGCATTCGATTTTGGATACCGATCAATAACGTTTATTACAATGACTGAAGAACATTGTGTGAATTGTGGTCATAACCTGACCGAGATTCAAAATCATACCTTGGAACCCGAAGAAATAAGCGTGATACAGCAGTGGGTTGCACCACAGCAGGTAAATATACAAATTATAAAATGATTTTGTTATTGCCTCCATCTTCATCCAATTATTTACCGATAATAACATTATTTTAGGTGTCAAGAGATAATCTTGTTTGCCACAACTGCTGGTTGGTAGTAACTGCTAGCCTTACTCCTCAACAAGAGCCGGAAGGATCTGTACCTCAAAACAGCTGTATAAATTGTGGACGGTCTGTTAGACGGTTAAGAAGTCATATACTAAGAACAGATACCGATACAGAAAGTCTCATTAGAAATGTAATTATGGAATGGATTCAACCACGAGAGGCAAGTTTTTAAAATACTTTACAAAACCATGTATGATAAAATTAAAATTATATAATAATACTAATTACTATAATAACTTTTTAGGTTTTATCATTAAGTCGCATCTGTCATCCTTGCTGGCAGAGAGCTGACAGGGCCGCTGTTCATTTTGTACAAGAATCAGCATCAACATCTTCAGCTGCGACTAATGAATCAGAAATCATTCTGCCAAGTTACACGCGGGCTGCAAATACAGAAAGATGTTGTCTTTTTCCGGAGTGCCATGGAACTGAAAGAATGCACCTTCCTACATCAATTCGTGTGAGATTGTTATGTGATTTATCTTTTTATGCTCCTCAACACTGCCGTATCTGTGACTTTCACCTTAGAAACTGTACATGGGATAGTTTAATTGTCGAAAATGGAAACCATACCTTCACGGCTGCATTCATAGAAGATTTGCTATCATTGCTAAAAAATCAGATAGGTAATAATATTGATTTTGAAAATATTGAAGACAGCGATGATCACTTAGTTTATTATTGGCTTGGTATGTCTAAACATCAATTTAGACGAATATTGGATGAAGTTCCTCGGCTAAATAGCAGCCACAGAGGAGCTACTGGACTGGTGGCTTATTTAACAAAACTAAGAACTGGTGATTCAGATCAAAGACTTTCTACGTTATTTAAGATACCTAGAAGTACTTTGGAAAGACTAATGAGTAATGCTAGAGAACTTCTTACTCAAGATTTTGTACCACAAAACCTAGGTCTACGGCACATTACTAGAGACAACATAGCTCAGAGGAATTTAATAATCCCTAATGGATTATTTGGAAGCACAAACCAAGCTAAACCTATTGTAATCATGGATGGAACTTATATCTACATCCAGAAAAGTTCAAATTATAAATATCAAAAACAAACATACTCTCTTCACAAGTTTAGGAATTTAATGAAACCATTTATTATAATGTGATGGATATATATTAGATGTGATGGGGCCCTATCCGGCAACAACATCAGATGCCGAGATTCTTAAAAATGAATTTAGTTCACAAAATGCACCAATGAGGACATTCTTTGAACCTGGTGATGTATTTATATTAGACCGTGGTTTTAGGGATGCAATACCACTTCTAACAGAATGTGGGTACTCTGTTAAAGTGCCAGCATCACTTGAGGAAGGTGAATCCCAATTATCCACTGTTGATGCTAATAACTCAAGAAAAGTCACCATTTGTCGCTGGGTTGTTGAGGTCGTAAATGGTATATTTAAACAAGCATTTAAATTGTTTCGGCAGGAATTTTTTAACCGGGCAGCTACTCACATGATGCAAGATTTTGCAGTAGGTGCAGCATTAATTAATAGGTTTCATCCTAGGATCCTAGATAGATCTGATGCTGCTCAAATATTATCAATAGTTAATCAAAGAATGTATATCCATAATACTTTAGCAGATTATGTAAATGAATATCATTTAAACCGCAGGAGGGCTCAATTTGTTAATATTACCGTTGGCTCTGACAATTTAAATGACTTCCCTCGATTAACAATGAATGATTTAATATTAATTGCATGTGTTACCTATCAAATAAAACAAGCTAGATCATATTATGGAGAACATATTAGAGCCAACGTTATGTATAGTATTGAAATATGTAGAGAACAAAATAGCAACCTACCAAGCGAATTAATTAATGAAAACTGCTGGCTTTTGCGTGCCAAAATACAAAGCAGACATATAAGCCGTAAAATATATTTTGTGTACATTAAAATAAATAATAATTATGCTGGCAGAGAGGCAATTAATGGATACTGTTGTAATTGCATAATAGGAAAACGCACGGTAGGTTGTTGTGCACATACCATGACTGTCCTTTGGTATATAGGTTGGGCAAGATATGAATCCAATATATGCCCTCCTGCGCCATTTTTAGATGATTTGCTAATTGTATATGACAATGAAGAGAATATAGATATTTAAAATAGCAAATGTGTTTTTTTTATACCCTAATAACTACAATTGGATAAGAATATATTTTGAACACCCCTCCAACCTCCTCCAAACATAAAACCAAGCATTGAAAAAAGAAAAGTTCTTGAAACACTTTTTCATATAGAAAATTAACCTCAAAACGTTTTTTTATTTTTTTATATTTCTAAAACAGTGGCGTCAATTTGAATATGTTTTTAAGATATTCAATACTATTAAGATTTTAAAACACTCCATTTTTATAGTAATATTCGATGTCCATCTTGGGCCTCGGACACTATGGAGAGTAGGCTTTCCCCTTTGATGATAATATTCTTTAGCATCAAATACGATGACAGAATTTTTGTAAATTTTTCGTCTACATAGTAGTCGAATAATTTGAGTTTACAATAATTATATGCAAAAGATATGCCTATATATATCTGAATCCTATGCTTATGCATGTAAACTCTAGTGGTGAATTACTCGAAAACTATGTAGAAGAAAAATCTTTAAAAAAATTGTATGTTCATATTTAATACTAAAGAGTATGCAGAGTATGCTCACGAACTCACCAAATTTCGTCAAAATCTAATCATTTTGAATTTTCCTATGCTTTTAACATTACAACATTGTTCCCACCCTCCTTAAGGTGAGGGATCAGTCGCTATCTCGCCAGTGTGAGTGCGAGAGAGATAGCTGCAATTTTCGAAATTGAATACTTTCGACACGGTTTCATCAATAAAAAAAGCTCCTGTCAGCGCATTTTTGCCATCGTCCTGCGTACACTGACAGAGCTTTTTACCAATTAGTCAAACGACATATCGAAGAATTTTAATTTCGAAAATTCGAGGTAAGATTCAGTGACTGATCACCTTAACTATTAATTGTGTCAATTCCGAACGAAGGATACCGCTGCTTGCGTACGAGAAATAAACTCCTTAATTTCATCCTTTCCATTTCAGTTCCTGAATAAAAAATTGTGAAAATGAGTGATGGGAGAAAGCGACTTAGTGGAGCGGAGTACAAAAAAAGGCCAAAATAAAAAAAGAAGAACAAGTGCAAATTATACGGAAAACCGCAAAAATTAAGTTTTTTTTTTAATGAAAATTGTGTCGAAAAATCGGGAACCTCGACATCGCAATCTGAAAGAGAAGAAACCGACGTGAAATCTGCTGCCGAACTGTCATCTATTGATCCATCGACTAAAGAAAAAACGGATGATTTTGTTCTGGACGACGAGTGCTCCAAAATTGAAGATAGCTCTTCTCAGACCGAGTCGTTAAACGATGACCGAATGCAAACAACGGTAAATCAAAACAAAGATCCAGCTTTATGGGAAATTAACGACACTTTAAGGGAAATCATCGTGAGATGCGGCTTCGATCAAAACAAGTCGTCTGATTTTTCTAAAAGTGAAAAAAAATATGCTGATCAACGTCGTTTCTTGCCAATGAGTATCTTCCAAAGAAAAATGAAAAACAATGAAGTGAAGGACCGAAATTGGCTGGTTTACTCTGAAAGTAAGAGTTCCGTATATTGCGGACCGTGTTTGGCATTCGGTCCATTGGAAAATAAAACTCAATTCGAGAACGAGGAATTTAATGATTGGAAAAATGCAGAACACCGAGTAGGTCAGCATGAAAACTCTGCGCGTCATAAATCTAGAATCCTTAGCCTGAAAGCTAGAAGTGCAATATTGATGGTCGAATCGACAATTTACTGCATTTGCAAATTGACGAAGAAATCACTTATTGGAGAAATGTTCTAAAAAGGGTTGTTGCTGTAGTGAAGCGGCTGTGTTCAAGAGGCCTTGCTTTTAGAGGAAAAAGTGAGAAGTTCGGTGATCCACACAACGGAAATTATTTCATGATTCTGGAACTGTTAGCTGAGTTCGATCCTTTCTTAGCCAGTCATATCGAATGGTTTGGAAATCAAGGATCCGGAAGTACCAGTTACTTATCGAAGACCGTTTGTGATGAGTTTATACTCTTGATGGGCGATAAAGTCTTGAAACAAATTGGAGACGGGATAAGAAGCGCGAAATACTTCTCCTTAATTATCGATTCGACACCGGATATAGCACACGTGGACCAACTCACCTTCGTGATTCGATATGTTTTGGAAACAGGAGAACCCTGTGAAAGATTCCTCAAGTTTTTGTCCTCAGTGGGACATAAAGCTGAAGAAATGTTTGCTGCCGTTACTTCGGAATTAAAAACCTTGGGCTTGAATATTGAAGACTGCCGTGGACAATCGTATGACAATGCCGCAAATATGTCTGGCATATACAATGGCTTGCAGGCTAAAATTCAAAGTCAAGCACCGTTTGCTTTTTTCGTCCCTTGCTCTGCCCACTCTTTAAATTTAGTGGCAACTGCGACTGCTGAATCTTGCACAGAAGCTTGTCGATTCTTCGTGTTGCTTCAAGAAATATACGTTTTTTTTTCAAGTTCGACACAACGCTGGAAGATATTGATGACTGAAATCGGAGAAGGCAAAACCGTCAAGAGAGTGAACCTCACACGTTGGTCAGCTAGAGAAGATGCATACAGAAGTTTGAGAGATTCGTGGCACGAAGTCTTTAAGGCTTTGGAAACAATCAGAAATGATGGCACCGAAAAGCTTGTCACACGAAACGAAGCAACGGGAATTCTTTTAAAATTAAACAATCTGGAAACGGCGTTAATGGTTGTTGTGAGGAATGTTTTTTTGGAAAGAATAAACAAAGTAAATGTTCAAATCCAGGCTTCTACGGTAAATTTGATTACTGTAGCCGATCTTTATGAATCTCTTCGCAAGTTTTTCGTAGATCAACAAGAAGGCTTCAAGTATTTCGAAGAAATGGCAATTGAACTAAGTGCGACGATGCAGTACACAAAAGACCTGGAAAAAAGACAACCGAAAAGAAAAAAAATTGCTGATGAAACACCCGATGAAGAACTGAGTATGACCGCGAGTGATACTTTCAGGGTTAATACATTTCTCGTCATCATTGACAGATTCGTATCCGAATTAGAAAAAAGGAAGAAGGCGTACAACAATTTCAATGAAAAAATTTCATTTCTAACCAAAATGAGCGAATTGTCATCATCAACCCTTACGAAAAAGGCTCTGTCCTTAGAAGAAGTGTATCCTAATGATTTAGAGACTGAGTTGGTTCAAGAATGCATACACTTTCGAGGCCACATATCTTCGCAAAACATTTTGGTAAAGCAAGATTCTACATCATTAGAGAGCCTATCTTCGTTTCTGCGAAAACAGAGTTTGCAGAACGTTTATCCGAACTTGGACATAGCTCTTCGTATGGCCTTATGTTCACCAGCGACGAATTGTTCTGGTGAGAGAAGCTTTTCTTGTCTAAAAAGGGTAAAAAATTATCTGAGATCGACCTTGAGCCAAGAAAAATTAAACGCTTTAGCTCTTTTGTGCATAGAGTCGGAATTAATTAACAAGATTACTTACGACGACATCATCGATGATTTTGCTAACAAAAAATCGCGCAAAAAGGCATTGTAACGAACTTCTATTGATTTGTGCCTCGGTCGTCCCACAGAGTCTCGTCCCACATAAAAAATTCCCCACTTGTCCCAATTTGTATGCCTCGCTCGTCCCAAAACTTAATTTTCAATATTTTATTCCCCGCTCGTCCCAATTCGTATGCCTGGCTCGTCCCACATTTTTTTCATATGAGTTAAATTTGATTTAATTGTACAGTCAGCCTAAAAACCTGACTGACCAGAAAGATAAATAACCTCATGTTGCGGAAAATTTGATGAACTAATTCAATCCGAGACTCCACTATAATATAAATTATAAAATTACAAGTTACGCCACCATGACAGTTTTTTTCTGATCAAACTTTAGGTTTAGATTGAAGGCATTAATAAAGTACACATAGCCGACCCTAAGTACAAACCCTGTGCACCCCACTGCTTAGACCACTACTATTATTATTAACCTAGAACAAGTTTTTGAATGTTTATAGCTTCGGTATTTTTGTGCGACCGGATTAGAGCTTGCTCTCTCGCTCTGCTTTCTTTGTATTAATCAATTGACCAATGACGTGGCTTTGCGTTATCAGCGCAATCGGAGCAAATGCGGTTACAAAGTGCATCTGCTAATTTTAAATATGAGGTGTTTACATTAAGCGTGGTGTATTCATAGAGTGAGGTTCAATATTTGTGAAGTTTTAAAGGGTAAGTAATAATTATAATTTTGTCGATTTTTTCATATTTTGTGAAGTCATGATAAATGATTTGACTTATATCACTATTGTGGTAATTATTTACTTTTATATTAGTTGCTGTCTAAGGATTATGGTCTTTTATTATATGCATACTTAACTCTGTGCCTCCTGTGAAAAAGAGTACATCGCTACTTTTTAGGAGACGCAAATAAAATTTTGAAAAATATTTTTTTTCCTGTTTCCTAGGTCCTGTCATGGAGTTCTTTATCTATGGCCCTGTTTCACGAAATCGTCTAGTATTTTTTTTTTAAATGAGTAACCCAATTTTGATAAATCTTCTTTTATGTAAAAGCTGGTGCTTCCCATATAGTCGCATTTTAATTTAGTTAACCTCCTTCATAAAATGAGGATGTTCTCAACTACAAAGTGTTTTCTGGGTGAATCAGTTTTGATGACTCTTTTGATTCGAAAGCTGGTGCTTCCCGTGTAGTCTCATTTCAATTTGGCTCAGTTCTGACAATAGCATGTATGATAAAACCATATTCAACACGTTGAAGTCGGTTTTCAGCTATGATTTTTAATCATTATAGCTATTCACGATTCGTATCTACGAAACGAAACTATTGTACATAGTTTCGTTCGGAATACCTTTCTTAGACAGATGAAAGCTAATTTTTTGCTCTCTTATATTCATTTAAAAACGAAAAGGGTATATTGGACTTGGTACCCCTTTTTACAGGAGGCACAGAACTAATTCACGTTGTATTTGCAGGTGATCAGATATAGAGCCGTGGCTTCTTCATCCTGAAACATGGAGCCAGTGGCTTCATCATCCCGAGCTGATCTTCAGACTGGCTGCAGTCTGGCTTCTACATCCCAAGAGATAACCTTTATTGAATCACAAAGAGGTGTGCCTATTATTTTGCATGCCGGTTACGAATATACGAAAAAGCGAGAGAACAAAAATAGCTCAATCGTCTGGAGATGTGTGAACAGAAGGTGTCATGGAGGAATGGTGACTTCAAATAATAATGTGACGAAAATTCTTCGTCATGACATTTGTACGCCCAGCATAGCAAGAAATGACATCAAATAAGAAATACATCGCTGCAAGCAAGAAGCAAAATCTTCTGAAGGAAAATCGATTCCTTCTGTCTTCAATTCAAGCATAAAAAAATTATTGGACAAAGGTACTGACAAGATAGAAAAATTACCTGAATTATCGAATGTTAAGAACAGCTTGTATAGTGCTCGAAACAAAGCCCAGCAAATAAAGAAAGCTACATTTAAAACGCCGTTTGAAGTAAAAATTCCAGTAAGTTACATGAGTTTTGTTTTATTTGATTATGAGTACAGAAAAACAAGGATATTAGCTTTCGCTGATGTAAATAGTAAAGGACTTCATCAACACGTGAAACATTACCTTGCAGATGGTACATTTAAGTGTGTAGTGAAACCATTCAGACAATTATATGTGATTTACGGTGACCTTGGCAGCACAAGTGAGAAAATTCACGTCGTGCCCTTAATATACATCTTATTAATGGACAAAAAAGAGTTCACATATGAGACTGCGTTTGCTCTTATCAAATCGCAAATTCCAGAATGGCATCCGATTTCATTCAGAACAGATTATGAGAAAGCAGCCATTAACGCAATCCGTAACATCTTTCCGGATGTAATATGCAAAGGCTGTTACTTCCATTTTAGTCAAGCACTTTGGAAGAGAGCAAAGGCGTTAAAGTTAAATAAAAAGAGAATGTTCAAAAAGCATATAGCTCTATGCACAGCGTTAGCTTTGCTACCACCTGAACTTAAATGCGATGGATGGCTATATATAATGGAGGATTTTCCGAAAACTCTCAATATTGAGAAATTCAATGACTATTTTGTATCGGCATGGCTTGACAACGAATATTATCGAGGCAAATGGGATTTTTGGGGGGATATCTACAGAACAAATAACCCAGTGGAAGGCAGTAACGCTAAATTAAACAGAACATATTCGGGAAAGCTGAACATCATTAGCTTTTTGAATGTGATCAAAAACGACGCTGTTCTTTCTTTAGCTCGCCAAGGTAAACCTCGGCGTGCTGATGATATAGCTCATGACAAATATATATTTGATTCTGTAACGGCAATGTTGAATGGCACTATATCACTGGGCCATTGCCTGGAAAAAATCAGCCCTTTTGTTTATTAATGATATTAATGTGTCTATATTAATGATAAGTTTAAAAATGTTGATTTTTTGGAGATTTAATTGTTAAAATACTACTTTCTCATAAATAGTAGGTTGATTAAAATACTGTGATTGTAATTTGATTGTGATATTAGTTACGTAATAAAGATTTTTAAATATAAATATTTCAATTTATGTTGAAATACCACATTAACATAAATAACATAACGTGGTACTTCTATAAGGTACATATAGGTAAATACAAATGTGTATACGGTCTATAATTATTTGACTGTTACTTATATACAAATGTTGATTTTTTGGAAATTTAATTGTTAAAATACCACTTTTTCATAAATAGGAGGTTAATTAAAATACTGTGATTGTGATTTGATTGTGATATTAGTCACGTAATAAAGGTTTTTTTAAATAAGTAGTTCTAATTATGTTGAAGTATCTCAGATAAATATTACATGTGTAATACATATATATATCTTAACGTGGTACTTCTATAAGATAAATACAAATGTGTATATTGATAGGTGTAACTAATAGTACTGTGATTTGGATTTGATTGTGATACTAAATAATAAAGATTTTCCTAAATTGCAATAGATCTTTTAATTATTAAAATTAAAAACATGCATCGCGGATGCATACCTAGAACTGGAAGTATTTAATATCTTTATGTTATTAGAAAAAACTATTATTTCAATTTATTGGAAGATATAGTACAATATTTTTTGTCAACTGTACTTTGAATTTGCCAGGAATGTGGGACGAGTGGTGACTTTAAAACTCAAGTGGGACGAACGAGGAATTCTTTGGAATGTGGGACAAGATAGTGGGACGACAGAGGCACAAATCCTTCTATTTCGTCGTAAGTAATCTTGGTGATTAATTCCGACTTGACTGAAAGTCGATTATTTTTAACTGTTTGAAAGCGCAATAAAGATTATTTATTCACGTTTACCAAATGTTCATTATTGTGTAAATAGCATACATTACCCCGCCCATACATGATTGACCTTCGATTAGCTCAAAAATACACCAAAAATTATTTTACGTGCAATTTCAACGAAATTGTTGCATTGTAAAAATAATGTATGATATGACAATTGTTGAGGCAAGGGCGGCAAAAACTATTCAGCCTATACCTTGAAAATTTGTAAATTCGCCACTGATCAAACACATCTAAGCAGAAAAGACCGAGCCCGTGAAGAAAAATCTAAAGATAAAAGTGAAGCTATAAAGGGAAACTGCATAGTTTTGACAATGTATTTACAATCAGTTAACGTGTATCACAGCTAGTGCTGTTTACTACAAAACAAAATTATGTGTACATAATTTCACGATCTACGATTTAGTCTCACATGAATGTACATGTTACTGGTTTACTGAAACGGAAGGTGATCTATCAGCATCTACCTATGCGTCATTCATCATTGATTACTTATCCCGCCATCGCCTGCCGAAACATTTGCCCTACCCTATATTCCGGTAGGAAAGGGTTAAAATATATTTTTGTTTTTTTTTTTAAAAGTCTTGTGATCTAAATCAGGTACCTACATACAATAACACTAAATACAAATTAAAACTAAAAACTTTTAAACAATTTTCTTTTACAAGGATTTGTAAATTGAATGCAGACTGATTAGCCAACAGATAACCAAACATAGAATAATATATCAATCTGCCTAGCCTTTTCCCAATGATGACCTTTAGATGCGTTACCTGCGCTCAATAAGTAAATGCCAGGCAGTTGCCTGACATTTACAATAATAATTATTATTATTACGTACGCGCTAATGAACATGCAGCAGCTAGTGACGTAACTAAATATGTATGTTCATCTCTTTCAAACAACAGATATCGGTATAGGTCTTTCCTTTTCATGACGCGCTGTATGATTGTATGCAAGTATGTAGCTACAATCATGACTTACACTGTTTTTGAGTGCACTAATGATCGTGTATGACGCGTCTATTTATAATACGTCATTGCTTTTTCCAACTATATTGGGATCCACTCTAACCGGATGCAGCAGAATACCAATATTTTACATGGAGCGACTGCCTATCTGCACTCCACAACCCAGTTACAGGGTAACATTACACTTCTTGGTAAGACTGGTTGTCTGACTTTTGGGCTTCTGACAACCTATAACAACTGTCAAAGATCTTTGAATGACAGCCAAGACTGTGTTGATGGATGGTTGACCATCCAATGGCTTGGATGGTCAACCATCCACAGACCGATTGCGGCAAACATAGCTAGCCTTTGATCAACCCGTGCGGCTGTTATCATATAGCCACAAGAGAATTATTTATTCTAACCAAACATTTCCTTTTTTGCAGAACTAAAATATGAGTACTTGTGCAGAATATAGAATGAAACACATTGGCAATACAGTGATTTACACAAGCAATCTACACAAACAATTTGCCAAGACTCCTGCAAACATTTTCAATGTTTCAATGGGCAACTTTTTGATATTCAACTTGAAGTATCCCAAAATAACAGAACTCCTCATAACAACCATTCATCCATTAGCATCAACAAGACTTTGGAGTGATACCAATAGAAAAATCAGTACTGATGCAGGAAAGGGCAAAACAAGAGCATGTTTGGAAGTCGAGAAAAACAAAGAGTGGTATTTAATAGATCAAACGTTCTTAAGCAAGGATACTAACTGCCCACACTCAACGGTTTCGCTGAAAATTTAAAAAAGACGCCTACAACACAACATCTTGGAATGAATCCATAAAAAAACAAAGAACAAAACTTGTTGGGAATGCAAAATCTTTGGTTTCAGTCTTAGTTTTAGATACCCGGCATTCAGGTGCCAGTAACTTATAAATTATTTAAATTAAACAGGAACCAACTATCCTCTTTCTTCAAAAATGTTAGGAATAGCAATCGGGACTTCTGGGCCGAGTTTCCAAACACGGGCTAGCACGATAAGCAACAAATTTATTAAAAAAAACTGAACATGAAATCCCATGCCCTGTTCGATAGCTCTAAAATAGAATTGAAATAGCAACAACATAATTATTTAAGTACTGGATGCACACTTAACAACGATATTCTTTGCTTTTTTGCTAATCGAAGCACGAGAGCGAGACCCTTTCTATACTATTGAGCTGTACTGAGCAAAATTAACGACACCGCGACACCGAAGTAAATCCCGAATTTTCTACTCATGTTTTCAATGGTTCGAGTATTTCGGGCTTTAGATCGAACATCCAGAGTATAAAGTTGCTTCTGCATGAGTAAGGCACAGTAATAAATAATTATTACTGTTGGTGTTGTACACTTTCTAATCTGTCTTTCAACAAAATCAACAGAATGTTTCCCAGTGACATTTCTGACTTTCTGTCACACACAGAGTACATTCTAGACTGTGTCACAGACCACAGACTCCGTACTCCGTAGCCGAATAAATTATACGCCAACTTATTTTTTTAAATAATATTTTAATGGCCTGGTTGCCGGGACCTTTTAGCCAAGTCTTTATTTAGTTACAAAACTTGTTTAAATATTGATGAAATTAATTATATTCAATGCATGATGATGATATCTCCGCCCGCTCCCCTTGAGTTTTAATAAAGATGTGGCCCTTTATTGAGACCTCACGCGGATTTATTGAGAGAAATTGAAGCGAAGTTGCACTATTTTGTTTCATTTGCCTACACTAATGCACGTTCACAAACACTTAATGGTTAATAATCCACCATTATTACACATTAATATTCGGCGAAACACAAATTTGAGAAAATAAAACAAAACTGCTAAACATGACGCTTCACTTTCCCGCCACGAAGTCCCAACTTTATTTTTAGAAGATCGTACCATAGATTAGAAAATATCGTATTTTGCCAAGAAATTCAAGAAAAAAAATAGTACGCAAATGGAATTCTGGTCTAAATGTTTCAATTGTACGAATATCGTATGTTGACGGGTTAATAACTTTTTATAATACTATATACTTTTGTATTACCTCTTAGAGCGTGCTTACACTCATTCCGAATTAGCGTGTGCGCGATATCAATGTCCCGTAAATCGTCATAGATGACGTAATGACATGCGCCATCTTCCGATAATGTGGAATATGCCTTTTAAAATTAAAAAATATTACCGTGAGCGCTGTCAAAAATGACAGTTGTGCTGTTTTGGTGGAATTTTCGAAATTGTGCTTCTGGCTACACTCGCCATCTAACCAAAGTCACAAAGACATACTGTAATCTAACTGTGAGCACGCTAATGAGCATTCCGAATCGTAGACATCTGTATAATCGGATCGCAAAATAATGATGTGAGCGCTGTGAGCGACTAAAACCTAATTCGGAATGCATCCTTAGTCTGTGCTTTCTGTTAGATGGCGATTGGTTGTTCCTCGACCGGGGCCCAGGACCGGCAGGACCTCTTTAGGGTAATAATGTTATGTGGGCGGGACCGATCGTATCCGGAGTCCGGACCAGCCGATCCGAAGCGAATCGAATGAAAACCATGCCACAGAAGCCACAGCAGCACGAAAAGAATTGAGGTAGGAAAACTATGGAGATGGGATATTCTTATTTCAGAAATGATCATTCATTATTACTTATAGTGAATCAATCATATTTAGATCGATCAACCAATCCTGGTAAGGAGTCAAAGTAGAAAAAGGAAACTTTGGAAGTTATAAAACGGCCGAAAATTTTGCCAATACTTCGGAGTAGTCCCCCAGGCTACGGACGCAGATCAACATCGGATCCCAGATCAACATCGTGTCCACGTAGGGCCCGGAAAAAGCGTCCATGAAGCTCCTTATTTCCCATTGTATTATTATACTCTTTGCTCCTTACTCTACCATAACTGCAATCATTAGTGTCACTGTCGTGAAGTACACAGGCTTGCGCCCTTTGCGCTAGTTCCACAGAGTATATTTATATATGGGAGGCCAGTTCTTTTTAGCCAAGGAGAGCGTGGTGAGGCCCTTCCCTTGTGTACCGCGACCACATCTCGATGTATCCCCAAGTCGGCTTCTAGGAAATATTCCCTGAGACTGAATCGATTGTGGAGGGGCGTTTAAAAAGCCTCGACCTCCACACTTTCGCGGGATGTACAGTCTCATTACCGATTTCAGTGGATGATGCATTCGATTTGCAGTCAGCAGCGTACGAACCCTCCTATCCAGGGGGACTACTCCGACGATAAATACGAAGTATCGGCCGAATGTTCGGCCGTTGCTTGACTACGGCTAACTATGGCTGACTACGGCGAAAGCCATTAAAATAATATTAAAAAAAAAACTACGGCGGAAGAAAAAAAACGCCAGTCAAAGAGATAAGCCAAAGTCAAAAATATGATTTTAAGTAGGGTAAGGATTTAAAGTAAAAATACTATAGAAGTTACAAACCGCAAACATTCGGCCGATACTTCGGATTAACGCTTCGGAGTAGTTCCCCTGGGCGTCAAGTTCGGTCTGAGTACCTACATTTGAAGATGCCGATAGAGTACAGACGCCAGCAGGTCAAGCTACCCGAAACTGTCCAATTTTTCCAATCAACCTTGAACCTTATAACGATAAAGTTGAAAATGTAGTAGCTTGATATGCTGGCGTCTGTACATCAAATCCATCCGTTGTTTTTACCCGACTGCCAAGGAAGGGTTATTTTATAATAATGTTGTTTTTTAAATACTAAGCTTTTGACTAACTATGTTCGTCTTAGGTCCTCTAGATTCATGGTCATGGTGAAGACGTGTTGACTACACTGACACAAAGGTGCTGCCAGTAAAAAGGCTACATTTTCTTCGTTAATTGTAAGTTGCGTATACTAAAAGCTCCATTGAACTGATTCTACTATACTGTAGGTATATCATTATTGACCGAGCGAGCGCGGCGAAGCGTCTCTGCTTCAAGTCTGGCAAAATTTGCTTTTCTCTGTCAGTTTGTTAGTACTCCTAGGTCGTATTTTACAACCGATCTGGCAAAAATTGGGCTACTGGATATCCCCGCCTTACGAGATCCGATTTAGATGGTTCTTTTTTTTGTTGATTTGTAAGGTAGTAAGTAACTTTAACTTTTAGTCACATAGAAATTTGGTGTAGATGTGATGAGGATCTTCGGCGTGATGAGCAGAATGGCTCCTCAAACTGCAGTAAATTGCTCAATTTTAGATTTCTACCAGCGGAATCTGCTCTTTAAATTAGGTACCAGGAAGGGGTTGATGGAGCTGCCAGGGTGCGAGTTTGTCCGAAAGGGATACCGTGGTCAGTAAAAATCTGCTGCGTCCTGCAAGTTTTTTTGATAATTTCCCACCCAAAAAAATAAAAATAAAAGGCGTTGATGGAGCACCTGCGACCACCTTTTCCCTTCTCACCACAAAACTAGAGAATTCTGAAAACAAAATTCAGAATTCTCTAAAACGAGGCTTTAACTGTTGCAAAAAGTTTGTGCTCGCGAGGTAAGGTAGGTAAAGGTACTGTTAACAGAACTAATCGTTTTTTTTCTGATATAAACTTGGTTTGATAATAATAACAACAAAATGTTATGTAATAGAGGACACATTTAATATTAGTAATTGACCATTATTTTGTGCTTATTACTGGCCATGAGATCATTAGTGCAATCGTTGAGTTTTGATGCCAACAGACACTCGTCTTGATGGTGAACGCTTATTTCAATACAACGATCCAAATTCTTTTCCAATTTCTTCATGAGCTTAGTATCTTTGGCGTAAAACTTACTTACAAGGGTTATTAAGTTATCTATAAAAAAAAAAACATTAATGAGTATACTACAGTATTTTAGTACTTTTTATTTTTTACTAATAATTACACCTACCTCACGAAGCGATTAGCGACGCGCGCTTTACACGCTGTGAATGTGTGCGTAAGTGTAGGACATTGACTCCTACCTATCCATCCTACCTCAATGGTGTCTGTCTGTAGGAGCTCTCGGTACCGTACAACGTCCGAGACATTGGGGAAGTCGAAAATGTGTATGTGCTGTGTGTGTATGTGCTGACGATACACTTGTCTTCGCGAAAACATTCACAGCGTGTAGCACAAATAAAGCGCACGTCACTTCGTAACTTCGTAAGGTAAAAATTCAGGGCGTATACTCCGAAGTATCGGCCGAATGTTCGGCCGTTTTATAACTTCCATATTCCCTTTTTGACTTTGATTCCTTACCCGACTTAAAGTCACATTTTTGACTTTGGCTTATCTCTTTGACTGTCGTTTTTTTTTTTTCGCCGTAGTCAAACAACGGCCGATACTTCGGATTTATGTTCGGAGTAGACCCCTGTACCCGGGTGAAAACATGACACATCGAGTTATAGAAAGAGACCAGTCGTCGATAGACAAAGCAGAACTTTCAAAACTCATGTGACGTATATTCATTTCTGTAAATTGGTTCAAAATAACACTTTTACCTACACGTCAAAACTAACTTACGTTCTAAAACTAGATCCGCCTTATTACGAGTACAAAACAAGATTTATATTTTGAGTTTTTGTAATAAGAACGTAACAGTGATTGAAATACAGTCCTATAGACAAAACTGAAAACTTAGTTCGGTACTAAGTTGTCAGTTTTGTGTTTAGGAACTTTACCATAGTCGAAATAAAGTTCGAAATTCAATAATGGCTCCATGTTTTAAACCTGGGTCATAAGATAAACCTTGTTTTATAATAAGGGGCGATGAGTTCGGTGTTTCCTAACTGACAACTCTGAGAAGAAAGACCGAAACAAACAAGTCCAGACATAATCTTGGTCTGCGGGCCGAGCACGGGCTGCTCAAGACGTTTCTGACAAAACATGATAAATTATGCCATGGCAATTTGTACTAGCATTTTAAGACAAAACAGTTTTATCGCTCATACTGTGATAAAATGTGTGACTCAAGTCATGTCACAGTAGGCCGTGCTCGCCCCGCTGATCATGTGAACACCATGTAGATTGGTATCTGAAATGGTCATATGAGGAAAGAAGCACTCAGATTATGCTCGGATTTGAGTGGACCTGTGCACGCATTTGTCAGTAACCGTGCAGCTTTAACTCATATGCAATATCTTACAACCGGCTACAGGGGCTGATCCAGGATATAATTTGGAGGGGGCCATTCTGACAAGGTTTGGAGCTATAGAAATTCGGCAATTTTCGGCTTAACTTTTCGACTTAAATTCAAGTTAAATCCATGAAATTTGACAGGTAGCTTTTCGGTCAAAAAATAAATAAGACGTGCTTCAGTATTTTTGCAAATTTATCCCTTGACATATAGGAATTCCTAGTTAAAACCATCAAAATTGGAAGGTATTTAGCCTTTTTTTGTTGGGTGGGAAATTATCAAATAACTTCTCCCGCTCTAGGCAGAGCGGGAGGGCGTGTCAGACTTTTGCTGACTAAAACCCACCCCTGTACCTTCCGTTGCCTGTGTCAGGGCCACGATATCCTTTTCGGACAAACTCGCAACCCTGGCAGGTATTGGCCCTAACGGACCCCGTCAGTTCGTGCTGACATCTCTTTGAGGCGCGCGTGGAACACAACGCGCTGTTGACCCGGGCCTGGTCCTAATCGGACGGCGAGCTACCCATCGCTAACCGTCCGCAAGCCCGCGCGTACGGTGGCCGGGAATCGGCCTGCGACTCCCGACGCCCGGGGAGTCTCCTGCGGCGACTAGGGGCGTATGGGCGCGAATTTTGCCTTTCCCTCACGCGTTCCGCCTCCTCCTTCGCGAGCATGACTGGTTCGCAGAAAGAGGTGACGGCCTCCCATGCACTTTCACTCCGAACCATGCCCAAACCAGGGCCGGACGCGAGAGATCGCCGCCGCCAATCGCCTCCGTGCCGTGCGTTTAGCGTTGCTTGATCGAAAATTACGTGTTCAGCTTTTTAGAAATTCAACCCGTGTGAAAATTTGCATTTTTAAGGTATTATCATTATGTGAATTTCAAGGTCCCAAGTGGACGTGATTACGAGGTGGGTTGTCATCCTAAGTATGTGCATGCTTGTTATATCTTTGTATCCGAGAAGTAGAAATTCACCTGTTGTAAAGAATATATTTCTGTTTCCGGAAACAGAAATATATTCTTTATTATACCTATGAGTATGCTGAGTAAAGGTGCACCTGAGTTGAATCGAAAAGTTGAGTCGAAAGTATGGAATTCCTGGGTCTTCAGGGGAGGCCATCCGCCAATAGCCGGTTAGTACATAGAATATCGAATCTGTTACCTTTGTTAACTTTCCCATGTATAATAACACCGTTGCGTTTCAAGACGCACGCAATAAGACATTCTCCATGGACCGGTGACTCCATTTTTGGAGACAGACGCTTCACCGGTCTTTTGTCGTTGGATTGCACCTCCTTGAGACACTCTGTCATGTTCTTTTTGAACTGATCAACATGATCAGCAACTTCCTTAGGGAAAGGCTTGTAAGACCAATCTGGTTCTTGATCTTCCTCGATTTTGTTAGGAATTGCTTAAAGAAAAGAAACAAGTATCAAATAGAGTCATATTTTATTGAATAAAGACGCTGAGCACTTCTAGAGCTAGTACCTGATTTGAACTAACCAAAGAGATAGATACTTACTTGATACTTACTATAGAGAGGCTATCAAAAGTAATGATGTCATAGAAAAATTGTGATCCCATGTCTCAGTGACGGCATCTAGCGTAATATAGTAAAATTACATAATAGCTAAGTTTGAAATGTTACACTTTTACCGACACCAACCGTCAGATAATTTGAAACATCTAAGAAAAATATTTATTTTATCTAAATATTGTGACAAAATACTAACGAAAATAAACCGCGGTTAAGTATAGTCGTTTTATAACTACGTGATTTGCAATACCATCATGCACAGTTCAGTATCTAAACTTCGAAAAAAAATTATTTTGGTGGACACGAATGCGACTTGACATGCAGGCGTACCACACTCACAGAACATAATATCTTCTGTAAGTGTTGTCGCTAGGGTATATATTATATACCATAAAGGGCCACACTAGACTGAGCGACTTTTACCCACTAGGGCAAATGTATCGGATTACGATTTTGTTCGCTATGTCCCGTCTATTGTTAAGCAAATAATTTAATGTCTTTGGAACTAACAGACGTTCGTTATCATACATAATTGTCAAGTTGACATATCAATAATATCCTTTTCATCGTAAGGATAAAACATTCACAAAACAAATTCAAAGAGGCTTACGCTTTTGACCACGATTTCGCTTCTCCAATTTCAAGTTACGCGTTATTATCGTATCCT
Source organism: Tiliacea aurago (assembly GCA_948098905.1). Lineage (NCBI taxonomy): Eukaryota > Metazoa > Arthropoda > Insecta > Lepidoptera > Noctuidae > Tiliacea > Tiliacea aurago. Next base: position 6,545,426 of record OX402589.1, read on the forward strand.
TTTCAATTTTCTTAGACTTATCATGGTGTGCGTCTATTCCCATCATACGATTCTTCTCAGGGAAATCTATTTCGGCCTTTTGATTAATTTCACCATTAGTTAAATAAATAATGGAGAGAAGTAACAGTATTTGACGAAACATTTTGACGTGCAGTGAAATGGTGTGGCAGAAACTGAACACGTGTACATTTTTCCTCGTCCAATTAAAAGGAAATAAATCTAATTGATTGTTAGTGAGTTTTAAGATTGAATTTTTTTTACTTGTTTCGTTAGCTACGAAATAAATCAATTATTTCAAATGAAAAGTTTTGCTTTGATAAAGAGAGGGTAAATAAAATAATTACAAACGGGAAGAATTACAAAACAAATGAGAAGATTTTTTGAAAACGATTAATAAAATTCTTGGTCCATTGATATACATATATTTGTTAGACTAAACATTTATATAAATTTGATTCTTGATTACAATATGAAACAATAATTACACCTATTATTTACAAGCATAGAAATTATCTTTAACAAATGTACATATTTATACTATATTCTAAGTTTTCTATACATTTTTGACCGTTTTCCGTAGTATGAAACATAACGAAGGGAGGCAAGGTATACTCTGTCATGAATCACTCTACTTTTTAATGGAAGCATCTCTCTACTCTTTTTTATTCAGGTACTCTAGTATACAGGGGGTTTACTCCGAACAGAAATCCGAAGTATCGGCCGAATGTTCGGCTGTTGCTTGACGACGGCTAACTATAGCTGAGTACGGCGAAAAAAAAGAAAACGACAGTCAAAGAGATAAGCCAAAGTCAAAAGTGTGACTTTAAGTCGGGTAAGGATTCAAAGTCAAAAAAGGAAACTATGGAAGTTATAAAACGGCCGAACATTCGGCCGATACTTCGGAGTAAGCCCCCAGGGTGTAATTGAAATCATTAGTCTAGTCGAGACCGGTCGAGTCAGCTCGCAAGGCGTGCGTTTCCGACGCGTGCGCTTGCCTTGCGACACCGACCGAGTATTGCCTCGCAAGGTGGCCTCGCAGGGCGTCTGCACCTGGCATGTTTGTTAAGGGGTCTATGGCCGTGTCCTAATTTGTATAAGCGATAGACCCGATCATTTGTTACTCATCTGTTCGGAATATCGGAAGGCGCCCTCTGAGGCGAGTCGTTCGGGTTCGCCGACCAAAATAAACGCAACGTTCGCATATAATATTAGGACACGGAGTACTCCAACGCCGCAAATTATAGGAAAATAAATCATTACTTTTTTTTTCAGATGGTAATTTTATTCCACTGCATTCACACAGAAAAAAAGTATCTGTTCCATACATTTTGATTGGGGATGGCTCTTTTTGTATGAAACAGCATATATTTTTATCTTTGAGTAGTTCTCCTAATTAAATACCTATGTTTATGTTCGTGAATACTTTCACCCCTGAATACCTTCAACCCTAATGATTTCAATTCTTACAGTAGATAAACAATCATAATAACCTGTAATATTTTACATAAATTAAGTAATTTTATATGACAAAAAAAACTATAAATAACTCCTATATCAGTTAAAAACAGGCATCCAGAATGTTCCAAATCATTCACACGACTTTAAAAACAGCTATTGTTTACATCGAGATCGAAGCAACTTGCCCTAACTACAACTAAGCGTTTAAACAAATAATACTCTCAATGCCAATAATAAGTAATAAACTAAGAGCTGACTTTTCAATCGCCAGATTAGTTTTATCTGAAGATTAAATTTTATGACCAGAGATCGGAATACGTAGAGCTTATTTACCTAAACTTCTAGGAAGGGAGTAACATAGAGTAGATAATACCTCCTCTAACATCCCTGAATAATTATAATGACGTTTAAATCCCGGGACTTATTAATTGAACTTTATTTATAGATACAAATGATTGATTTGAAAAATCATATCGTATTTAGTTGTGTAACAAAAGATATTTTGTAACAATAGAAATCACCACCGCTACCTGTTCCTGGGCACGAATAAGCAAATATCTGTACAACAAAATGTATGTAGATATGTATTAGAAGCACAAGTTTTAATAAACCAGACAATATTTAGCCCGAAGAATCGCCAAGCTTAAGTGGCAGTGGGCAGGGCACATTGCTCGCAGAACTGATGGCTGATGGGGCCGAAAGGTTCTGGAATGGCGACCGCGTACCGGAAGACGTAGCGTTGGAAGGCCTCCTACAAGGTGGACCGATGACCTTGTGAAGGCCGCAGGTATCCGCTGGATGCGGGAAGCACAGAACCGGTCGCAGTGGCGGTGCTTCGGGGAGGCCTATGTCCAGCAGTGGACGTCTTTCGGCTGAAATGACGAGACAATATTTTACCTACATAAAACAAAACAATTAAATTTGACACAATTTTAGTTCGTAACCCAACAAGTTCGTAAATCAACAATTTGTAACTATATATAAAGTCCAATAAATAATTCGTTGTTTTTAAATCCTGGGATTTTACGCCATTGTAATTATTCTGGGATGTTAGAGGAGGTATTATCCACTCACTACCGGGAGGACACGGCGCGGCATACGCTGGCAGAGTGTGACGCTTGGGAAGAGCCACGCCGTGCCCTCATCTCAGGAGTAGGCAGTGACCTATCGCTGCCGGCCATGGTCGAGTCGATGGTCGGATAGTCGTGAGGAGTCCTGGGCCGCGGTGGTGTCTTTCTGCGAAATAGTCGTGTCGCATAAGGAGGCTGCGGAAAGGGAGCGGGAGATCTCGTCCACTCACCCGGCCCGCAGCAGGCGCACTGGGAGTCGGCAGAGGGCTGACAACGCCCTCTTCCAGCCCCCCTAAATGGGTTCAGGGACGGCGGACATGGGGACGTCCGCCACCCCCTATCACACTGGACCCGAGGTGGCGGCGCCTAGTGTTCCACGCGCGCCCCTTTAATTTCTCCTGTATTGTGGGTGCGTTTACAAACATTTAAATTCACATACATAAACAGCCAGACCCGAAACAACTTGAGGTGGGCCGAACTAGCCGGGGATTGCGGAAGTAATAATAGATCCCAAGATCCCCGGTGCAAGTGTGCGAGGGGAACACTGGGGTGGTTTTTAGTCAGTAAGAGTCTGATAGACCCCTCCGTCCGCCCCAGCGCGGAGCACATCCATGAGGATTTTCCACCCCGTGAACAAAAAAAAAAAGGTTACTACCTTCCTCGAAATTTAGGTAAATAAGCTCTTCCTATTCCGATCTCTGGTTATGACATACGGCGCCGAAACCCGGACACTGACAGTCGGGCTGGTCCACAAATTAAAGGTCACTCAGCGGGCTATGCTCGGAGTTTCTTTGAAGGATAAAATCAGAAATGAAATTATCCTGAAAAGAGCCGGAGTTACCGACATAGCTTGCAGAGTAAGCAAACTGAAGTGGTAGTGGGCTGGCCATGTTTGTCGAAGGGCCGATGGCCGGTGGAGCAGACGAGTCCTGGAGTGGTGACCGCGTAGTGTGGGACGTCCCCCAGCTAGACTCACCGACGACCTTAAGAAGGTGGCTGGGACAGAAGACAGAGGACAGGGTATTGTGGGCAACTAGCTTCATCTTTCTGACTGACCGACCCCTTGACAATTCAAAAGTGCCTGTAATTGGTTTATTTCAAATAAATGCTTTGAGTTTGAACCTTCAGCAGTGGACTGCAGTAAATGCTTCAGGATGTACTTACGTGGATGCTTCGGAATGTGCGCGGATGCAAACAGTTAAAACCGCTGCGGCAAAGCTCCTAAGGAGCCCGAAATGAGCTTGCGTGCCGCTAAGCCGAACACATCTCCCGCTTACACTACACCACTAAGGCGGAGGACATCGTGGAGTACGTGCGCCAGAAGAAGAGGTACACGCCGAGGGTGCAGTAACTGGAGTCGCACCGCAACGTCAACTTCAAGGCGTTCGTGGTGCGAGTACCGAGTTCCGAATTTTGTTTTCTGTCCGTCGTCATGGAGTAAGACTTTTGGCCGCAGGATGTGGTGTTTCGTTGCTTCCGCGGACAAGTGCCACAGGACAGCACAAGGACAAGCTAGAAGTGAAGTGCCACTAACATAGTTTTAAGCTATATTTATTAACACGAGTTTTTGTTTTATACTTTTTAAATGTTAGTTTGTAAGCCCTGCCATAAATGCCTAAATAAATGTTTTATATTATTTTATTATTAAAAAATGAATTATGACATCGCCACATAGCAGTCTTTATAATATATTGGCATCGAGACACTCAACAACTAACATATTAAAATGCAATGTAAACCTGTATTAGACATATTAGTTACATACTGATTTTGAACTCATTAGTATTCTCCCACAGGATCTATGTCACTCCTAGTTATGAAAAACTTCTAATATAGGACTAACTTTGAAACAACGAAAATTATAATCTGTTTTATACAATTTTGATTGGGTAAGTACTGCATTTTTAAGAAAGTATTTAAAAAATTGTTAACATTCACGGGTGTGTTAAGCCCTGGCAAGACACCAATGAATTAAATTCCACCTGTATATTTACAAACAAAATATTTTATTTTTAACACGTTTAAGTTCGCCGTAGTTGCTATGATAATATTGATAATACACTGATAAATTCCTAAAATCGATATAATTATACTATTTTATAATGGGCGCCGTGAATGGTAACTAACTTTTAACAAAAACGTACGAATCTTCATTTACTTATTAAATAAAATATTCTACATTATTAGTTACATCGACAATACTTTTGAGAATTACATCCAAGACTGCATACTTTTCTACTGTTCTTCAGTTAGCGGGTGTCACAATTTCTGTAAAAGAAAAATATTTATTAATTAATTTATCATAAAATATCATCACGCCTGTATTTCCACGAAGGGTTAGGCAGAGGTATACCTATAGTACACACGGCTACACATCAAGCTATAATCCAGTTTACGCTGATATCGCACTGTACGGAAATCTTATACAATGCGAGATCAGCTTATACTGGAAATGTGTAGCTTGATGTGTAGCCGTCTGTACACCCACATTTCGTCAGTTATGTTTAAGACGGAGATATATGCCAGTGACCCTGAGTGGTTAGCGTGTTCTGTACTGAGCTCACGCAACGCGTCGTACGTTCAGCCAGTAATAGGACTCGCCCATCAAGGAGCGCTGTCCCTTATTTGACGCATTATTAATTTATTATACACAAACCAAAACGTATTTTAATAAAACGCGTATACTAAAAGATCAATAATTAATTTATCTTTAAATTGGTGAACGTTTCAGAAAAATACGCTTGGTAGATTTTGCGCCATTCTCAGTTTTTTATCCGCGTTAGACATAACTTTACAAATTAATTTCACTATGTAATATAAACATAATCTAAAATATTCACATATTAAGTTATTGAGAAAATGCTCTTATTTAACATATTTTTTTTTCAAATCATTAACACTACTCGTTTAGAAGTGATCTTCAGTATAAAATCATTAAAAGTCGGTTATCGTCGCCTTAAGTCCCATGTAACAGGGGGCGAGCCTATTGCCATCAACCTGGCACATATCTAGACTCCGGGCTGCTACTGAGAAATCCCAGATGGAAAAACCCCAATAACACTTTTCCCGACCCGGGAAATGAACCCAGGACGACATGCTCTGCAGTAGCTCTTGCGACCACCAGACTATCGAGGCAGTCAAACTGCAGTGTACACACACGCTAATGCCGCTTTTGGTGGCAGAAGCGATCCATCACGATGTGTCTATACTCCATTGGTTTAGGTAGTTAAATAAAGGTAAACAAATCGTAAAATGAGTTTTTATAGATGACACTTTCTTTTTTAGAAACATGTTGTAACTTATTAAAAGGATTTTTGATATTTACGATAGTTTCCTCTTTTATTAATATATGTTAAACTTTATCTTTTATTCTTAAACTACTCTTTGTTGATGTAACTGCTTGAGCACAATTTTTTAATTAGATTAATAATAATACTATAATATTTTGTAATCTGTCTATTGTAAAGAGTCCAAAAATACAGGTTCTCAAAATGTCGACGAATTATAACGTTGCGAAATTGAAGAGCATAACTGTGAAGTAGTCACAACTGAAGTGACAGGTATTATGTTTAGTCGGTTACTTCACAGCTGTCTCGTCAAATGTTTTTTTTTGTTTACCTTTATTTAACTACCTAAACCAACGGAATATAGCTGAACGTACATGTCCAAATTAAAATAATTTATTCAAACATTCCATGGAAAGAAGTACTTTATGTTTTTCCCGAATTTTCCAAGCAACTTTTTCTTTCCCTTAAAATAAAAACCTTATTCGGACTGTAATAAGGAACATTAAAAAAAAACAAATCTGTCTAGCCGTTCTCAAGTGATGCGCTTACCAACGAACAGCATTCCATTTTATTTTGTATACATAATGCTCTGTTACAATGATAAATAGATATATCGTTTATTCAGTGCAAAAGACCATAGCACAACATACAAAAACGTGTTTTTAAACAAGAAAGTGTCATCTATAAGAACCCGATAAACCAATGGATTATAGTAAATAAATAAGCTGTATGGTCAACTAGTAAATAAATAAGTATGTATGGATGTAACTGACCATGCTCGGAGTCGGGAGTGTTGGGGCTGCAGGAAGCGCACAGCGGCGCGGCGCGCGGCACGTGCAGCGCGGCCAGCGCGGCGCGCGCGCACACGCAGCGCGTGCACACGCAGCGCCCGCAGCCCCAGCAGTGGTGCTGGGACACAAACAAAAAAAAAATTATTGGCACTCGCACAGGAAGATCACAAACTAAACTAAACAAAATCATAGAAACAAAAAAAACAAAAATAAATAAAAAAGCGGCCAAGTGCGTGTCGGACCACGCACAATGAAGGGTTCCGTAGTTAGGATAAATTTATCCAAAAAACAAACTTAACATTGTAGTTGAAAAACAAGTTCTCCCATACATCGATATACGTCACCGTCAATTCTCCAACTGCAAATATAAGTTTGTAATCACAAAAAACAATTTTTTTTTATGTGATAAAACTACAAATTTACAATTTTAGGACTTTTTCCGATACTTGTGCTGTGAGACCTTGCTTCTTGCCAAATTTCATGATTCTAGGTCAACGGGAAGTACCCGGGTTTTGATTTATTTGCGAGTATCGAAATATGTCGCAATAATGTCGCATAAAACGCCGTATTTTTTTATTGTGTTGACTTAGAAGCTTGATATTTTTAGTGCTCTAAGGGACCATGGACCTACGTATTTGATATTAATTTCAACTTGATACCTACACGCGTTCCTGAGAAAAATGGTCTTGACAGACAGACGGACAACAAAGTGATCCTATAAGGCTTCCGTTTTTTCCTCTTGAGGTACGGAACCCTAAAAATGGAAAAAACAAAACAGAAAGTCATAATATACGAGTCCAAAAACCTTATATTAGCATGATGTTCCGTCATTAAAAAATAAGTGACATTGATAGGGTCTGAGGGGAAAAACATCAACATCGTCTTCCTCCCCTAGGCCCATGTTTGATGTTTTACCCTTCACCGTTTTGAGAGCAGTAGTGATGAAAAAATTTACAAACAAAGTAAAGGGCCTTCTGGGTTCGAACTTACGGCGGAGATAAGGCTTAAATTTCCTTAAATGAAATATATTATTAATTTGTAAATAAGTTGTTGGTGTGCCTTATTAACCTTATAAGTAAACGACGGCACGGTTGGCGCAGTGGTCAAGCGATTGACTGCGCTGCGTGTCGCGGGTTCGATTCCCGCACGGAACAATGACCTACAAGTAGTTGTTCCGGGTCTGGCTGTTTGTGTATTTGAGTTTAAATGTTTCTAAACGCACCCACGATACAGGAGAAATTCCTAGTGTGGGGCAACGTTTAAAAAAAGATATAGGTTAAGGCCCACTTCACCACAAATCACTAAATGCGTTTAACACTATAGTTGTCACAAAATAATAGGCCCATTTTGACGTTTAACGAGTCGTATGGTTACTTCTGGTTACTCCATAAGACTCGGTACTCGATACTCACGATAAATTGATTCAAGTTAAACGTCAAAACGGGCCTATTATTTTGTGACAACTGTAGTGTGTTGTGTAGTGTAAACGTATAAATTAAAACATGTAAGCAGCGTAGCAGGTGGCGTTCTATAGTTTCTGCCTACTCCATGGGAAGAATAATCTTATTTCAAAAGGAGTATAGGTGTCACAGACCTTCTAAAGCCAGATATTTCATATTAAAGCCCAGGTACTGTGCACTGTACAGTCGAATCTTTTATATTTTTCGTCAATTTTCAAATTCTTTCCTGTATCAAGTCAGGACAGGACCTTTTGAAGGTACGGCATCGGCACTGAGCAAACTATTACATAGAAAAATTACTTGATAACAAAGATCAAAATAGCATACAACTTTGACCGAGGTTGCCATCAACCTAAAACCTTTGTAATTGCCTGGCCGTTTTATGAAACATAAATGTTTTTTAATTTAATTGTCAGTCTGTCAGTGTCACATTTTTAATTCAGTCAGACCTATGAAGAAGATGGCTGAATATCACTTCGGCATAATATGTAATGCTGATTTGTTAAAGCAGATTCCATCGTGCAATAAGCAGACCAAAATAGCCTTTATTAAGGTGACGAACATATTATATTTTGACTGTGAATTTACATACCTTTCTGCTGAAATGGTCGAGAGGCGTGGAACAACTGCACTCGGTGACGTTCTTGATGCTCTTCCAGTCCAATGCGACGGTGTTTACCTCCTTCTCCAACAACGCGTAATTTGCCGGTATCGAGTCAATCGCCTTCTGTTTATGAGACACAAATATTTAGTACCGAATGTTTTACTACCACCAAAATATCAACTTTATGAGCGTTGAAATAAAGTCGAAAATAAGTCAATTTAATGTCTGCCTTTGTACGCTGTGCTCTTGCGGACTATGGTAAAGGTATGTATTTTTAACAGACTTCAAAAAGAGGAGTAGGCCTATGTCTGAGGATTTATTGTTACCATGTATGAGAGCATTTTTAGGGTTCCCTACCCAAAGCGTAAAACGGGAACCCTTTACTAAGGCTCCGCCGTCTGTCTGTCCGTCTGTCACTAGGCTGTATCTCATGGACCTTGATACTTAGACAGTTGAAATTTTCACAGATGATGTATTTCTGACAAAAAAACAGAATAAAATAAATATTTAAGGGGGCTTCCATACAACAAACATGTTTTTTTTGCCGTTTTACGATAAAGGTACGGAACCCTTCGTGTGCGAGTCCGACTCGCACTTGGCCGGTTTTTTTACATTTAATTTGTCTTTAGTTTTGCTTAATTTTGTGCCACCGATTTCCGAAACTACTTATTTTTCACTTTGTAGAGGTTTTTTTTAAGTTTATTGTTTTTTTTTTGTATTTTAAAACAAAAAAAAAACAATAATCTTCAAAATAACCACTACTGATTGAACCGATTTTAGCAGTATTCTGGACATTGTTATGATGTTATTAGTTATAAAATAAACTTAACTCATTGACTTTTTGCTTTTAATGATAGTAATGATAAACAAGATGTAAGGTTACTTTTTACAAAATGTAAGGTTATTTGAAAAGAAACCATTTTTATCTTCACAGGTTGGAAGCTTATGAAATAAATTTCAACTTTTACAGTGCGTGTAATAGTGCTGAATCCCAGATGGAATTGCCAGAGGAAGCAATGTTTCGTGATGTTAATAACGTGACATTATTGCCACTTTTAACAAAAGATCACATTCACTTCATGCGAAAATGACTTGGGAATTTGTCAACGCCTATTTCTTTGCATCCAAAGGTTTTAACAAAAGAACACATTCAATTCATGCGAAAATGACTTGGGAATTTGTCAACGCCTATTTCTTTGCATCCAAAGGTCACCGCAAGCATGTACAATAAAATGCTTGTAGATTTTTAGCAGTAAAACTGTATTTCCAAAATAGTTATTAATTATTACACAAGAGCCAAAAGTACATGGAGCACAGACAGGATTCAATTTTTCTCTAATGTTACCAGGGTATAAAACCTAGTACTAAAAATTATAAATGTTGGTAATGCAAATAAATTGTATGTTTCGATTATTGGGCCGGGGCCATGCAATGACAGAAACTGATTTATTTAATGACAAAAACTGATTAATTTAATTTATTGGTAGTGGGCATAATTTTCTAAGGGCCGATTTTTCAATCCTCAGATAAACAGACAGATATGGTTTATTCGATAGATAGCAAAAAAATCTGTTGTTCAATCGTCATATAAGCTTTATTCGTCGAATAATTCACTTATCTGAGGAATAAATCTATCTGGCTCTGACGGCCAGATAACCATTTATTCCATTGATAAACGACGCGGCGACGTTGACATAACTTAAGTTTAAGGTTAGTTTTCGTGCTTTACAAGGGTACTGGATATTTTAGATAATATTGACGACATGGCAATTAAGGAGGAAGCCATAATTGTATCACAATCATGACGTGCTTCGAGCCCTTTTAGGTTCGAACAAATACTTTATAACCTTTTCTCCTGTTCTGTACATCTCCTGTCTTTGGACAGAGGATTTCTTTTTCGTGGCTTTTTTATTCCCTCATATTTTAACTTTAACGTGTTACAAGAGCGATCAATTATTGAGATTCCACACGAGTTGAAAGAAGTTTCAATTTTCTTCCATGCAGATTATTTATCTTTGTTTATAACAGAGTAAATCTTTTTATTTTCTATTATTTGCTTGTAGGTCTCGACAAAACTCACAAATAGTTGAACCTCAGCATTAATAGAGTTCGAAATCTAAAACTAAAAATCACAAATAAAAACACCACAAGCCAAACAAAGAACCTCCTAACGGACGTACCGTAATAATAAAAATGACCTGACGGCAGACGCTGACGTTTGATTGTTCAAAAAAATAGTCCGTCCCGCTCTAACATTCAGTTATTCTGTATATTTGTTTCACCTCCGTGAAGTTAGCGCTTTCACAGATGAGATGATCGGTCAGATCGTTATTCTTGGGTTAAATATTCATTGAAAAATTGACAACCACTTATCTGACGAATAAAGAGTCTAATAACTTTATTCTTTAGGTAGCTATTGGTACTTTTATCCGAGGATTGAAAAATTATTCTGTGTCGTTCAACGGTATAAAAGGCTTTCTAGCACAACTAACGTTTAAGGCCGAATTTTAATGATTTTATACCGAAGATCACGTCTAAACAAGTAGTGTTAGTGATTTGAAAAAAAGTATATGTTAAATAAGAACATTTTCTCAATACCTTAATAGGTGAATATTTTAGATTAGGTTTATATTACATAGTGGAATTAATTTGTAAAGTTATGTCTGAAGCGGGTAAAAAACTGAGAATGGCGCCAAATCTACCAAGCGTATTTTTCTGAAACCTTCACCAATTTAAAGATAATTTAATTATTGATCTTTTAATATACGCGTTTTACTAAAATACCTTTTTTTTTTGTGTATAATAAATTAATAATGCGGCAAATTGGGGACAGCGCTCCTTGATGGGCGAGTCCTATTACTGGCTGAACGTACGACGCGTTGCGTGAGCTCAGTACAGAACACGCAAGCTAACCACTCAAGGTCACTGGCATATATCTGAGTCTTAATGAATGATGTTGATATTCATGAGTAAATTCACCCCTTGAAGATGAAAGGATGTCAGCCTGCCAGATCTTCCTGCCAGGGTTGCGAGTTTGTCCGAAAGGGAAATCGCGGCCCCGGCACACAGGCAAATGAAGGAATACGGGTGGGGTTTAGTCAGTAAAAGTCTGACACGCCCTCCCGCTCCGCCCAGAGCGGGAGATGTTATTGGATAACTACCCATCCAAAAAAAAAAGGCCTGTCAAATCTTACCTCAGTAATAAGTGGAATCTTGTTGGGTTTGAGGGCAGCGCCGGTCTCTTTCAGAGGATGGTCATGGTTCGCACACTCAAGCTCAGTCAGAGTGCCACCAGACTCATACGTCAATCTGGAAACATTCAATCAGACTTTAAAAATGGATGAAGAAATACAAAATGCATATTAAGCCGCTGACAACAGCTAAACCGCGGTCACTGTCAGACTGCATACAAAAGAAAGAGAAGCGGTTTATTGTTCGGTTTGGAGGTAACTTTGATTTTATTTCTATCAAGAAAATTTTATGGAATCGTGTTTTCGTTAAACATAGTCATCATCATCATTTCATCCGAAAGACGTCCACTGCTGGACATAGGCCTACCCCAAAAAGGGGTTGACGATCGCAGAATGGTTTTAAAAATGCATAGAGAACGCTGCTGCCCATTCTCTAGTAAGTCCCTTAGTCGCCTTTTACGACACCCACGGGAAGAAATGGGATGGTGTTATTTTTACGTCCGGCACCAAATGGAACAAACATAGTACTTAACATTAATCCTCAACTTTAACATTACATTTTTCAAAATGAATGCTGCAGTATTTTCGACTTAACGAAGGATCATGCTAAGCCATTTGAAGTAGTATAGGCTCTTAATAAACTTACTTGTTATCAATCTGCAGTGCTTCAGTCTTAGTCTCAATCTCCACTGAGTTGACGTTGCCATTTTGATAGTTGACCACAGTGCTGTCTTTGTTCTTGTCTGCCCTCTTGCCGGACAGAAGGTTCTTGAAGGTGGTTATTCGCTATAAAAAATAAAACAATATTTTACCTGTATAATGCAAAATAATCTTTAATATTATTTTAACAAGAACTTTTTAGGAAATCAGGAAGAATTTGTACCAAACTGATATGATTTTCATTCTTTTTAGGGTTCAGTACCGCAAAAGGAATAAACGGAAACCTTATAGGATCACTTCGTTATCCGTCTGTCTGTCTGTCAGTCTGTCAAGACCCTTCAAGTTGAAATGAATATAAAATACGTAAGTCTACGGTCACTCGAAGCTCTAAAAAAATCAAGCTTCTAAGTCAACGCAATAAAAAAATACGGCGATTTATGTGACATATTTTGATACTCTCGAATAAATCAAAACCTATAGGGCTATACTTTCCGTTGAATCATGAAATTTGGCATGAAGCAAGGTCTCCCAGCACGAGTAACGGAAAAATCCGAAAAAAGTATTTTTTTTGTTATATCACATCGATTACAAATTTACATTTGCAGTTGGAATATTAACCCTAACGTATTATATTATGGGAGAGCATGTTTTTCAACTACAATGATAAGTTTATTTTTGGGATAAATTCATCCAACTACGGAACCCGACCTGCGTGGTCCGACACGCATTTGGCCGGGTTTTTTATAGGCTCATCGGAGATCGAGAAAATGCAAAGTTGAGCTGATGCATCTAGTTCAAAAACGTATAAACAAACATTCAAATGCTTCTTGGGACAATGAAAATTCAGTTTTAATAATGTCCTTAAAAATGTCTCGGTCTGCGCGGAGACTATGGCTGACAATCCACCGAGGTGGAGCGGAGATTGGAGTGTAACCTTAATCTTTGTTCAAAACTAGTAGAATATTCGAGCACCGGCCGGCTGTACCTTGGTGAGGTAGTTGATGTGATGCTCGAGCGCGGAGCAGTGCTCGACAGCTGCGGGCAGCAGGTCGGCCAACGACTCGCGCGGGTGCACGCCGTTCTCGTGCCGGCAGTACATGCCGCGCCAGAACCTACGCACGTTACACGAGTAGAATACAATGCTCATAATTGTGTTTACCAAATTACAGATATACATTTTGAAATTAAAAAGAGAGAATAGAATAGAATACTCTTTATTATGTACACCATAAAAGTTACAGACATAAATGTTTAAATTTTACATAGGGTGACAACACAATGGGCGGTCTTATCGCTAAAAGCGATCTTTTACAGACAACCTTTGGATGGATTAAAGGAAGCAGGAGAGAGTTTCACAATGACAGACATAAAGCTAAAAGCGATAATTCAAAGACAACCTTTCATCATCATCATCATCATTCCAGCTGAAAGACGTCTAGTGCTGGACATAGGCCTCCCCCAAAGGGGGGGTTTGCCATAATCGCCACGCCTGGAAGGTGGGTTGGCGATCGCAGTATGGTGTTAAAATGCATAGAGAACGCTGCTGCCCATGTCCACACGGACAACCAAGACAACCTTTGGATGGATTTGAAGAGAGAAGGAGAGACGCGAGCTATACATGACCCATAGCACCATCCCTATTTCAGACTGGAGTCCTTATGGCTTTAATACTTCAAAATATGGGCCCAGGTCTTAGGTCCATGGGCGGAGCACCACCGTGTCCTCACGGAGGCGATCGGCGGCGGCGATCTCTCGCGTCCGGCCCTGGTTCAGGCCATGGTTCGGAGCGAGAGTGCATGGGAGGCCGTCACCTCCTTCTGCGAAGCAGTAATGCTCGAGGGAGAGGCAAGGTTCGCGCCCTTGCGCCCCTAGTCGCCGCAGGAGACGCCCCGGGCGGCGGGAGTCATAGGCTGATTCCCGGCCACCGTAGGCGCGGGCTTGCGGACGGTGAGCGATGCGTAGCTCGCCATCCGATACACACATACTTTGTATTATAGTATGTATAGATAAATGGGTAAGTAGGTATGTGTAAATAAACGTTATCTATCCTACCTTCCAAATGTTAAAACTTTATTTTTTATAACGGCCCTCAAATAAGAGGCAGTCGTGGCTAAATAATAACATCAGCATGGGTCCATCGCAAGTTAAGCTACGCTTGCCGAGGTCACTTCGTGGATGGGTGACCATCCATTAATTATCGAGGCCCCGTATCCGGGAAAGCACGTTAAACCGTTGGCTGTCATTTGCAGATCTTTGACAGTGGTTACGGGTCGTCAGAAGTCCGAAAGTCTGACAACCAGTCTTACCAAGGAGCATCAAATTACCCAGTAACTGGGTCGTGGAGGTCAGATAGGCTGTAGCTCCGTGTAAAATGCTGCATCCAGTTAGACTGGATGCCGACCCCAAGATAGTTGGGGAAAGGCTAGGCATATAAAGATGATGCTCGTTCCTCAAATATAAGTGCACGGGATGGGGAGATCTTTTTGCACGCAAGGGTATATTTCAACCCCCTTATTACAAAACAAGGTTTATCTTCAGACCCAAGTTTAAAACATGGAGCCATTATTGAATTTCAAGCTTTATTCCGACTATGGTAAAGTTCCTAAACACAAAACTGACAACTTAGTACCGAACTAAGTTTTCAGTTTTGTATAAAGAACGGTATTTCAATCACAGTTACGTTCTTATTACAAAAACTGGCTCCATGGTTTAACCCATGTCAAAATATAAATCTTGTTTTGTAATAAGGCGGCAAGTGTTTAAAGAGCATAAAAATTACCTGATACTCTGTGCACCTAAGTCCGGTTTCAGTACATCAGGATGTGACTTGGGGTTATACAGGGGGTTCTTATACTCGTTCAAATGACTCGCCATGTAGCCCCACAGAGAAAATGTGCGCTCTGATAACCTGGAAAAATATTTTTTTTTTACTATAATTAGGGAACGCAATCTCGAGTCGTGATATGCCACAGGGGGTTTACTCCAAAGATAAATCCGAAGTATCGGCCGAATGCTCGGCGGTTTTCTGACTACGGCTGACTATGGCTGACTAACACACACACACAGACACACTCACAAACTTTCGCCTTTATAATATTAGTGGTATAGTATACTAGACTACGGCGAAAAAAAAAACGACAATTAAAGAGATAAGTCCAAGTCAAAAATGTGACTTGAAGTCGGGTAAGGACTCAAAGTCAAAAAAGGAAACTTTGGAAGTCAAGAAACGGCCGAACATTCGGCCGATACTTCAGATTATCGTTTAGGAGTAGAGAAATCGATTTCGGAGTTTCAAGATTTTTTGTTGTGTTTTAGCATTTTTGATTCATCAAAAATGCTAAAACTTATTGAATGTGAAATTACACCTACTTAAGGTATTGGTAAATTAAATAAAACAACATTAAATTGAATCTCGAAATAAATAGTCAAAATATGTAATAATAATCTGCTACGCATACATAAGGAAATAAATTAGCGCTACCACATCACGAACACTATAAATCCATTGATTATTATTTTAAAAAGGGCCCTTCCCGAATCGTCTATTGCCAACGCGAGCATGGTCGAAAAGCTTGTTGTTTCATCCGGCGCAAGTGAGAACTACTAACAATCAAGTGAGAACGCGATAACACTGAACGAAAAATAGTGTGCGGACATTTCATAAAACTTGTTCCAAGAAATACGTGTTTTTGAGTAAGCCTTATCCGTCTTATTACAAAAAAATGCATAAGTACTGTTTTATACCAAGACCATAAGGTCTAGGATTGTTACGGTATTCAAGTTAATATCAGGCTCAAAACGTGTCTTATTACAAAACGAAGACTTTTCGAGGATCAGTTAGTACCAAAGAAGGTTCATGGTTCCACAGATAAGAAACAAAAATGGCATTCTTTCATTCGTTCATTCTGCATCTATTTGAAGCAACGTTTCGTTTCTCTAAATATTGATATTATAATAACACTTGAAATGCATAAATAATTATTAATCAATACAAAAATATGTCATAAATCGTTCTTTGTTTAGGTTACAATATATTGAACAAGCACAACTTGTACTTTTGACGTGCTTTTTATAATCAAGTTAAGTGTATTTTTTAACACCTCTAGCGTGAAGTGGAGTGAATTACATAGGTACGGCGCGGCACTCGTAATTTGAGACGAATGTTTATGTTGCGTCCATAAATAATAAATCTTAGTATTAGGTACTGTTGATAATATGTGGTTTGTTCGTGAGTTGTGTCTGGTTAAACCGTTGAAGATAAACTTAGTAAAACCCTAAGACGACCCACTGACCAAAACAGGATTTTTAATTAATATTAGGTAAGCAATGCTTTGTATCATCTTATTTCGACTACCTAACGCGAATGTTCATATTATTATAGGAAATATTACGTCGTACTACGTATGACGATGTCTGTAAGATCGCCGAGACGTCTCCAGCATAATTATCCAAATCTTCCAAATCCATCAAGTCGATTTGTAAATAAAAAGCCACACAATAACAATAAACGCTAACCTCAAATAAATTAGTACCGAGGTTAGCCCATAGAAAAACTAGTGGTCTCGGCGGACTATCTTTAGTACCATAGCTAGTTCATGAACTAGTGATAAACTTCATTTTATAATAACGTTTTATTTAGTCATGGTGGCAAACCTAGTAATTATCCTAGTACTAAATTTAGATCGTGTTTTGGAATAAGACGGTATGTGTTTGTGAAATAAATGTTCTGAATGAATCTCCATTACATGTGCGAAGTTTCTTTGAAAATGTTTTCTTTACTTTTACAATTTATGAGTACATTATGAACGGCCAAAGTTCAGGTAAAGTTTGTGAAAAGTCAGATTTTTGCAGGCTTATACTGAATTCGTTTCTCCAAATTTTTTATTTTTTGCTTCCATAGAAACCTAGATATAGTGCACAAGATACCTTTTAGTTCGAAAATTTCAAAGAAAGATGTGCTACAATGCCATGATCACGTACGAGCGTTTGTATGAAAACTTTGACGGGTTAGCCGATCTTAAGGGGACGATAACCGATTTTTGATGATTTTGTACTGAAGATCACGTCTAAACAAGTACCGCCTTATTACAAAACAAGATTTATATTTTGACATGGCTTAAACCATGGAGCCAGTTTTTGTAATAAGAACGTAACAGTGATTGAAATACCGTTCTTTTTACAAAACTGAAAACTTAGTTCGGTACTAAGTTGTCAGTTTTGTGTTTAGGAACTTTACCATAGTAGGAATAAAGTTCGAAATTCAATAATGGCGCCATGTTTTAAACCTGGGTCGCAAGATAAACCTTGTTTTGTAATAAGGGGGATAATGATTTGAAAAAAATATATGATAAATTAGAGCATTTTCTTAATAACTTAGTATGTAAATATTTTAGATTATGTTTATATTACATAGTGAAATTAATTTGTAAAGTTATGTCTAACGCGGATAAAAAACTGAGAATGGCGCAAAATCTACCAAGCGTATTTTTCTGAAACCTTCACCAATTTAAAGATAATTTAATTATTGATCTTTTAGTATACGCGTTTTATTAAAAAAACCTTTTGCTTTGTGTATAATAAATTGATAATGCGTCAAATTGGGGACAGCGCTCCTTGATGGGCGAGTCATATTACTGGCTGAACGTACGACGCGTTGCGTGAGCTCAGTACAGAACACGCAAGCTAACCACTCAAGGTCACTGGCATATATCTGCATCTTAAGAAGAATAGTGTGCTGAGTCACGTGCGCTCAGTCTCAAAATCTCGTTCGTTATCTCGACTAATACGTTCAAGATCTCAAACGAGATCTTCCCACGAGATTGAATCTCGCAAACTGGATCGAGATCAAGATTGCCTTCCGTAACTATAACGCAATATGAGCCTATAAGTTATTTGGCAGATAAAATAATACGTACCGTAAGTCGCGCCTATCTTTCTCGCAGTTGCCAATGAAGGTGCCGTACTGACACGCATGCGCGTGGTCGTGGAGCGTCAGCAGAAACCGTTCGTTGAACTGGAACGCCTGAAAATTACGGTAAATTATAAGATAACATAACGCCCTTTTTTTTGGAGGGTTGGCAAGAGGTGTACCTAAACACTACACCCACATTTCGCCAGTTATGTTTAAGTCCCAAGTAATGGGGGGCGAGCCTATTGCCATCAACCGGGCACAAAGCCAGACTCCGGGCTGCTACTGAGAAATTCCAGATAGAAAAACTCAATATCATTTGAAAACCCAATATCACTTTGAAAAACACAATATCACTTTGCGGATGGGAATATTTTTTTAAATAATATATGGGAATTGTCCTTCTGATACTTTAGGAACAGACCATACGACACTAGGTCATTATTTATTTTATTCTAGCTTTAGCCCGCGGCTTCGCCCACGTGGAGGTCAGAAATTATCTCACGGGAACGTACTACCGGGATAAAAAGTATCCGATGTCCTAACCCAGGTCATGGTCTACCCACGTGCCAAATTTCATCCAAATCCATTCAGCCGTTTTAGAGTGAAAGCGTAACAAACAAACAAACTTACTTTCGCATTTATCTTAACATACAACATTAGTTTTTGTTTATACTAAACCTCTTAAGGGGTCATTGTATTCATCATTATGAACAACTTTTACTATGGGACCAAAGTTGAAATCGCGAAAAAAATATCAGCTGATCCCTACATTTAAGTTCGCTGAACTCGTCAAAATGTAGGGAACAGCTGATATTTTTTTCGCGATTTCAACTTTGGTCCCATAGTAAAAGTTGTTCATAATGATGAATACAATGACCCCTTAAGAGGTTTAGTATAAACAAAAACTAATGTTTTATATCACACATTCTTCTGTACGTGTGTTTGTCACCTAACTCCTCCTAAGCGGCTGGACAGATTTGGTTGAAATTTTGTATTTATATTTCAACGGGTTCCTGTATGGTTTGAAAACACAATTGGACCCGGTAGGTGGCGCTGCTGTCGGTATAAGGCGGTACGAAGATCGCCGGGTCAGCTAGTAAACTTATATTATACCACGTGACGCTACAATGGCGACATTAATTTAACACCCGGGTAGGGCTAGTGAGCAGTAATCATAAAAAATATAATAACATAAACAAATTCGTACATTAAAAATTTTCATACAAATTAAATAATAAAGGTCTCTATTTCCTTCAATTCGCTTACACTTTGCACGTTCTTCATTTTAATTTCATTGATGCGATGTTATGATCCGATACCCGGCAAATGACCTCTACGCTACAGTTCATTAAGCACAGGTTGCTCCAAAATGCTATTTTAGAAAATTGTTAATAAATCAATAAATAATAACGTTTAATAAAATTAAAACATCTTCATAAAAAGAAACCGCTAAACCATATAGGTGTATTAAATTAATGTTGCTACTAAAGTGGCACGCTGTATACAACATTAGTTTTTGTTTACCCTAAACCCGAATAGAGGTCATTGTACTCATCATTTTGAACAACTTTAAAAAAAAAAATCAGCTGTTACATACATTTTGTCGATATAAGTGAATACAAATGTATGGAACAGCTGTTTTTTTTTTTTCGCGATTTCTAGGTTGGTCCCATAGAAAAAGTTGTTCAAAATGATGAGTACAATGACCCCTTTTCGGGTTTAGGGTAAACAAAACCTAATGTTGTATAGTTAGGATTAAAGTATCAAACCTCAGGCCTCTGCCGCAACAGTTGCCAGGTGCAGTCTAGTAGTTGCGTGAACACGGGCGACCTCTCGCGGCCGTCGCACGCAATATGTCCACATCGGGCCGTGAACTTGTGACCGAACGACAGCCAGTCTTTTTCTATCAGTGCCTGTAACAACGAGTAATTATTGAGTAATGAGTAACATACCGAGAACTGTCCGTGTGGTGCCGGACGTAAAGAATAGCACCATCCCATTTCTTCCCGTGGGTGTCGTAAAAGGCGCCGAAAGACTTACTAGAGAATGGGCAGCAGTGTTCTCTATGCATTTTTAAAACCATTCTGCGATCGCCAACCTGTCTGCGTGGCGTGGCGATTTAGGGCAAATCCCTCCCTTATTGGGGGAGGCCTATGTCCAGCAGTGGACGTCTCTCGGCTGAAATGATGAGTAACATAGCATAATATCACGCCTGTATTTCCCGAAGGGTTAGGCAGGGGTGCACCTATAGTACACCCACATTTAGCCAATTATGTTCAAGTCCCATGTAATAGGGGGAGCTTATAAATGTTAAAACCCCAGCATAGTTTGAAAGTTTTAATTAAACTCTTCTAATGTAATTCTATATCATATTTGTTACCATAGACAAATTATGTAGAAACTTTAGGACCTTGGAAGTTTGTGTCAGACAAAAGGAAGAAACTTTAGAATATGCGGCTTGGCTTCTTGTTAAAAGCCAAAGTTTGTTAGTTACATTACGCGAGCCTATTGGCACAAACCGGACACAAACATTTAAAAAAAATCTGCCTCCCATGAGAGCAGTGGTAGTCCAGTAGTAACGGCCCCGGCTTACGAGTTGTAGGTCGCGGGTTCGAACCCAGGTAGGCTTCGATAAGGACCAGGCCCGAACCGACGGCGCGTTCTGTTCCACGCGCGCCTCAAAGAGATGTCAGCACGAATTGACGGTGTCCATTAGGGCCAATGCCTGCCAGGGTTGCGAGTTAGTCCGAAAGGGATATCGTGGCCCTGGCACACAGGAAAATGAAGGAACACGGGTGGGTTTCAGTCAGTAAAAGTATGACCCGCCCTCCCGCTCGGCCCAGAGCGGGAGAAGTTATTTGATAATTTCCCAAAAAGAAAAAATTAAATAAAGGAAGGCTTTTTACTTTGTGTAAAAAATTTCATCACCACTGCTCAAAACGGTGAAGGAAAACATCGTGAGGAAACCGGCATGTCCTAGAACCAAAAACATTATGACATGTGACATCTACCAACCCGCACTGGGCCCGCGTGGTGGATTACAGCCCACTACCTCTCGAAGAGGGGAGTCCTGTGTCCCAGCAGTGGGAAAATTATAGGCTTATTAAGCTATGCTTAAGCTACCCCCACGGGAAGAAGGACGGGGCTGAAGTTTATATATGTATGTATGTCAGAATTAGAAAAATTGCCCGGAAAATTGGAAATACGCAAACATAATTTAAAAAATATATTTTCAATACGATGTTTGTATTCATTTATTATAGTATTACCACTCACATTTGTTTTTACAGATGGGAACCCAATGCAACAATGTAGTCAATTTCCAAACTCAGAGCCGTCACCCAAAAACCAATTAGACACCACCACCAGCAAAATGAACTCTTTTTAAACTGCCCTATTTTGACTGACAGGGTCCTAATTTTTTTTTTATATTAGATATTGAACAAAACAGAATGTAAACAAAAACATCACAAAAACCTCAATAGGTTAGTCCGGATGTTGAAACACTTTTAAGCAATCTTAATACATACTAACTAAATATTATAAATCTAAGGTTAAAAAATAGTTTATAAAACATTGTGAGGTAGTTAGTAAATAATAACTAAAAAGCACAAAAACAACGACGGCGCGGGTCAAACAGTCCGTCGATGATACTACTAATTGAATGAAATTTAAACAGGATGATGCATTTTCGAAGAGATTCAAAGAAAAATTATTATTCATAACTTCTTTTTATTTTTTTATTCGTACAGCACAACGTCTATCGGGTCAGCTAGTAATATAGTGTACCTGATATCCGTTGATGGTGCGGTAGTGCGGCTCCAAGCACAGCGCGGCCAGCGAGCACACCTGCGCGGTGCGGTCCCAGCCGTCGCTGCAGTGCACGCACACGCTGACGCCGCTCTCTATGGCAGAAGCGATCCACCACGATGTGTCTAAGATAGATCTGGAAAATAAATCCAAATTATATAACATAACATCACGCCTGTACTCCCTGAAGGGTTAGGCAGAGGTGCACCTATAGTACACCCATATTTCGCCAGTTATGTTTAAGTCCCATGTAACAGGGGGCGAGTCTATTGCCATCAACCAGGAACAAAGACTCCGGACTGCTACTGAGAAATACCAGATGGAAAAACCCCAATAACACTTTTCCCGACCCAGGAGTCGAGCCCGGGACCGTATGCTCAGCAGTAGCGCTTGCGACCATTAGACTAACGAGGCAGTCAAACTGCAGTGCCCCGCACACGCTGACGCCGCTATCTATGGCAGAAGCTACGCTTCTCCCCCCCACCCCGTTCCCACGGGGGTAAAAGATATCGCGGCGGAATTTTAACGCGGGACTGAATGTTCAATACTTGGTGTTGAGCCGAGCATTGAGAATCCAACAAATAAGAATGCATCCCAGGCGCGTCAAAAAACACACTATTGAATTTTCAACTCTCAGCGCTAAGCTAGTAAGTTGGAACACAGTGCACGAAAAAAAAAACGCCCGTGCGAAACTGGGCTTAAAGTCGACGGCTGACTTTACGTTTGGTGTGAATGCGGCTTTAATACTAAGATGACGGGTGATGGAGATGTATATTGTAATTAATTGTGTATAATTAATTAACGGACACACACTTCTCTATGTGTTTATTATTCTATCTAGCGTATAGCACTCGTGGCTTGCAGCTGAAAATCAGCGTCAGGTGGTGCACCTTGTGTTGTCATCTGACATTATGCTGAGCTGAGGTCCTTTTGGCATTATAATAATTGTTTTCTGTTTCTTTTTTACAGTTTTATGTTGTATTTCTTGCTGTAATACCAATAAATTCTTTCTTTCTTTCTTTCTATTGTAGAAGAAGACGTGATGTGCCGTCTCCAAATAAATTGGGATAAAGGCAGGTGGATGAACGCACAACAAATATAAACTTACTTGATGTGTTTGAGCCAACCGGAAGATTCCAGTCCATTGAGGAATGAGGACATGGTCGGAGTGTTTTGTTCACAAGCTGAAAACAATAAAAATCATACTTTACGAAAAAAAAATCAGCAGTTCCCTACATTTATGTTCGATTAACTTGTCAAAATGTAGGGAACAGCCAAATTTTTTTTTCGCGATATCACGTTTGGTCCCTTAGTAAAAGTTGTTCATAATGGTGAGTACAATGACACCTAAGAGGTTGTGCGTTAATTCTGGAACATGTTGTATAAGTCAAACGCATAATGTGTGTAATGTTTTTTGTATTAATTTAATTTATTTCCAATGCATATTATATAAAAATATTAGCTTTCTGCACTCCTAATACGTGAAGCAAAACCTTTATAGACCTTTTTACAAAAAATACGCGGACGGAGGAGTGTAGGGCACAGTTAAAGTTTATATGGAGGAGGTAAACTTTAACCCCCTTATTACAAAACAAGGTTTATCTTCAGACCCAGGTTTAAAACATGCATCCATTATTGAATTTCGAACTTTATTCCGACTTTGGTAAAGTTCCTAAACACAAAACTGACAACTTAGTACCGAATTAAGTTTTTAATTTTGAATAAAGAACGGTATTTCAATCAGTGTTACGTTCTTATTACAAAAACTGGCTGCATGGTTTAAGCCATGTCAAATATAAATCTTGTTTTGTAATAAGGCGGTAAGGGCCTTATTACAAAACAAGGTTTATCTTCAGACCCAAGTTTAAACCATGGAGCCATTATTGAATTTCGAACTTTATTCCGTCTACGGTAAACGTCCTAATACAAAACTGACGACTTAGTACCGAAAAAAGTATTCAGTTTTGTATAAAGAACAGTATTTCAATCAGAGTTACGTTCTCATTACAAAAACTAGCTCCATGGTTTAAGCCATGTCTAAATATAACTCTTTTTTTTTTGTAATAAGACGGTAAGTGTGCAAAATTTCATACTCCTCCGTCCGCGTAATTTTCGTAAAAAGGGGTCAAACTACCGGGGTTTGTTGGGTTCATTTTTAAAGTATTTGCTTTAAAAATGAACCCGACAAACTTTAAGGAGTGCTTTAGACCATCGAACTGAATAACTGTTACTATGGGACCAACTTTGAAATCCCGAAACGTTTGTGCGTCCATTCGATTTCTACTGTTTCATTTATCGGCCACCGATTGTGTGCCGTCTGCGAACGCTCTAATGCTTACTCTCAACCAGTTTCTGAAGGCTCTTCCTCATGACGTGGATGTTGCCGATGCCCATGAACTGGAACTTGATGTTCTCATAGAACGCCTCGTTCTCGTAACCCTTGCCAGCCGCGCGGTTCACCATAGCATTGATCTGATGGATACAAATATTGAATAAGTTTCTGGTCAGTAATTTATTCTCAGAATAGTCAGGTAGGAAACACCAAACTCATAATATTTTAAAACATATTTATTTTTTGTGTAAAAGTGTTTTTTTGTACTAATTTACAGAAATAAATATACAAAAAGTAACTTATATAACGCACAACGTCATAGGGGTTCATTGTACTCATTATTATGAACAACTTTTACTATGGGACCAAACCTGAACTCGAAAAAATCTGCTGTTTTGATGAGCATTTTGATGAGTTCTGAGAACATAAATATAGCGAAACGCAGATTTATTTTCGCGATTTCAGGTTTGGTCCCATAGTAAAAGTTATTCATAATGATGAGTACAATGGCACCTTAAGAGGTTGGGCATTATTTATGTTACACCTTGTGTATTAGAATCCTTCCGGAGGCTGAAAATAAATAGGAAAATTGATAAATTTTATAAAGATCCGGCTGGTGAACCGGTAACTTACAGTAGCGCAGCTAGCTAATGAGCCGATTCCTGTCGGCTTCCCTTAGGAAATTATGACAGTCAGTAGTTATCAATTTTTTTTGCATCTCGGGGCGGGTGGGCCTTATATTTCTAATTAATCAACAGAAATAGCACACTTTACGCAAACGACAAGGGCCTCGCAAAGATCTGCCACCCGGAGCCTCGCAATGCTTAAGGCCGCCGCTGGTAAGCAGCGGGGTAGCCTTATTTTCTTGATACAAGCACTACACTCTTCTAGCCGCCCGGCCCGTAGCTAAACTCCCACCCTGCAAATCTTGAAATACGCACGCCACTAAAATCAAGGTGAAATGTATGGCTGTAAGCTTTGAACTTTGCTTGACCTACAAAAGCTTTGTTTTACCAATAAAGTAGGGGAAAGGAATGTAAACCGGGCCCTGCAGGCTTAAAAGTCCAAAATATTGTTCACTAGGTGACATCATAGGTAAGCATATTTTTTGCTCCGGCTTACCTCTCTCAAAAAATCACCTTTCGCCACTGGTAACTTATCCACAATTTTTAACTCACTCACTTTTTTTTTAGGAAGGTTCGCCGTTCTACCAAGCCAGCTTTTTTGGCTATATGGGCGTGGCAGAATACCAGAACGGTTGTAGACGAGATGTAGGGAAGTATAACCTACATCATTGCTGCATCCAGTGTTCGTGTCCCGGATACACTTACAATTGATCAAATTTCCTATTTTTTCAGCCTCCGGAAGAATTCTAATAAATTCCATTACACCGTAGGTATACACGGTGTAAGGTACATCGACACCGACACCGTTACCATGCATGAATTCAGCACATGATTCTAAACACACCCCCTAGCATAGAATTTTTTCGTAGATATGGCTAACATGGCTCGGTCTTAGCCGTTTGTGCAACTGGGACTTTGTACACAGCGTCTTTAGTGAGCGTCCATGTTTCGGCCCCTTAAAGGCTAAAAATACATCCCGTGTTAATGCATTGGAGGCTGTATTTCCTTCAGCTCTCGTTGTGGGATGTTTCTTCCACTACTGACAATGCCTCCTACTGCAAAAAGCAAAAGAGTTAGAAATAACAGAGTGTGGAAGGTAGACGTTTCTAGCCCCCCCCCCCCTCAGCTACGCCCATGTCTATTCCATACATTTTAACCGCTCTGCTTGCAATTTTATGAAACAGCAGATATTTTTTTGAATAACCTACAAAAAAATCTACTCTGGTGTCTAGAATCATGTGCTGAATTTTCATGGTAGTTAACAGTTAGCGCGTCAGTGAATTGTCTCATAATTATCATCATTTCAGCTGAAAGACGTCCACTGCTGGACATAGGCCTTCCCCAAGCACCGCCACTTCGACCGGTTCTGTGCTTCCCGCATCTAGCGGTTTCCTGCGGCCTTCACAAGGTCATCGTCATCAATTGTCTCGTAAGCCTATAACTACACGGGTATCCATACTCTTCAGCCCGGTACAAAACAAAACAAAGCCGCTTGGAGGCTAGAAAAAGTTTATAAAATAGCAACATTTTCTCACCCTAGGTCTGGTATCCACCACGTACATATAGCCGCAGTTCGGGTTCGCCCGCCTGATCAGGTCCAGCATTTGCTCGTCTTCCATGCATCTGCAATTATGATTTCAAAGTATTAGGGTGATTACATAAAGAAACAGGTTATTTATTTATTAAAACTTTATGCACAAGTAAAAAAATACACTGTACAAAGGCGGACTTAATGCCTGAGGCATTTTCTACCAGTCAACCAGTTACCGGTGCAGGCGAGCCTAGAGTATAATATTCCCGTGTTATCTTTTGCGCTCAGTTATAAAGAAACAGGTTTAAACTTTCTGTACCGACTGCCTGTACCGAGCCATACGGGCTTATGATTGGTGGTTTGACCGGTACCTATCACTACCGACCCGTACCGACCCGTACTGACATATCGGGACCGATAAACCTGTATCCTTTATGTTTGTACCCTTACGCAGTAGCCTAGCTTCAACATGCTTTAAGACTCAAATGGCCGGTCACATTTCAAGGTACAAAGAGAAAATATGGACACTAGAAACAACGAAATGGTTGAAGGGATAAGATGCATTGGTAGACCAAGAACACGTTCTGACAAAGCAAAGAAAGTGGATGAAGTCTACAATAAAGGGGACCATATAGGGAAAAAATAACAACTAACACAAAACTAATAATAGTAGTAAGAAAATATTACAAAAAAAATTATTTCAGACCCTTAAATAGTCCAGTACTTTTTTTTTTTCTGGGTGGGAAATTATCAAATAACTTCTCCCGCTCTGGGCGGAGCGGGGGGCGTGTCAGACTTTTACTGACTAAAACCCACCCGTGTTCCTACATTTGCCTGTGTGCCAGGGCCACGATATCCCTTTCGAACAAACTCGCAACCCTGGCAGGCATTGGTCCTAACGGACCCCGTCAGTTGGTGCTGACATCTCTTTGAGGCGCGCGTGGAACACAACGCGCCGTCCTTCCGGGCCTGGTCCTTATCGGACGGCGAGCTACCCATCGCTCACCGTCCGCAAGCCCGCGCCTACGGTGGCCGGAAATCGGCTTGCAACTCCCGACGCCCAGGGCGTCTCCGGCGGCGACTAGGGGCGCGAGGGCGCAAACCTTGCCTCTCCCTTACGCGTTCCGCCTCCTCCTTCGCAAGCATTACTGCTTCGCAGAAGGAGGTGACGGCCTCCCATGCACTTTCGCTCCGAACCATGGCCTGAACCAGGGCCGGACGCCTCCGTGAGGACTCGGCGGTGCTCCACCCAAGCCGGGCAGACCTCCACCGTATGCTCCACCGTGTCCTCCGGGCGATCCACACAGTGGTGACACCCAGGCGTTTCCTCCCGCTTTATCCTGAAAAGGAACCTCCCGAAACAACCATGTCCGGTGAGGACCTGCGTCAGGCGGAAGGTGAGGACGCCGTGGCGCCTCTCTAGCCACTCCTCAAAGAGGGGACTTATCGCCACAATTGTGGCGTGCCCAAAATAGTCCAGTACTAACACTGCATTTGATTTGTAAACTTAAAATGTGGAAAAATAAGCTTTATTCTTATGCACCAGCCTAAGCTATACGAAAATTGTGTACAAAAAACTGTTGATGTTAGTGTGTTATAACTTTACACAAAAATGCAAAGTTACCTCTAAACCGAACACTATTTGATATATTAAATTTGAAATTAGATCCTGAAACTTTGCATAATAGAAAAAAGAATTTATCGAAACTATCGGCGCCTTGGAAATTTCTCCTTGCCCTGTCTCGATTAGTCGCGTGACCGGGAGCAGACTACTGCTCCACCTCACTCTTTAATCTCGCTCGCACACTAGTGCGAGCGAGATTAAAGAGTGAGGTGGCGCTGAAGTATAATGGACTCTTAACGGGTAGAGTTTGGAGTTCTGACAACACTTCGTAGGGTTAACTCACCTGGCAGAAAAGCCGCTGAGTGGCTGGCTGCAGCGCGCTATAGCAGCTTTAT
The DNA here is from genome assembly GCA_948098905.1 of Tiliacea aurago. Classification (NCBI taxonomy): domain Eukaryota; kingdom Metazoa; phylum Arthropoda; class Insecta; order Lepidoptera; family Noctuidae; genus Tiliacea; species Tiliacea aurago. The sequence goes on from OX402589.1 coordinate 6,574,116, forward strand.
TGTGATGAAGGTACGCGAGCACCGGCAGCCGTCCCCGCGACCTGAAGCTTGCGCTGCCCAGGAGTACTGCGGTAGATGCGCGCGCAGGCACGTACACCTCGCTTGGGTATGTGTCACAGAGCTGGTGAGGAAAGGCGAGTTATTATCAGCAACCGAATAGGGATGACGACATTTTATCCAACATAACATAACATCACGCCTGTAATCTCCGAAGGGATAGGCAGATGTGAACCTATAGTACACCCACATTTCGCCAGTTATTTTAAGTCCTATTTAATTGGGGGCGAGCCCATTGCCATCAACCGGGCACACATCCAGACTTCAGGCTGCTACTGAGAAATCCCTAATGGAAAGTCCCAATAACACTGTCCGACCTAGGAATCGAACCCAGGACCCCATGCTCAGCAGTAGTGCTTGCGACCACTAGACCAACGAGGCATTCCTTCATTCAATAAATACTTATTCGGTTTTCATGACTCTTTGTGTGACCGCGTAGTTCTTCTGAACTATATTTTACGAAACGACAATTTAGAGAATTTATTCCGGAAGGTTTGTGCGCATAATAAATTAATATTAAACTTACAAATAATAAGTAAATCTCCATGTTTTTTTCAACTTGTAAAAACCGTGCGAAGCAGGGGCGGGTTGCTAGTTTGAATATACACTCGAGAGCAATAAACTGGAATCGTCCGCTGCTCGAAACAAATTTTTATAACTTCTATGCAACGAACTATAGATATGAAAGCTAACAAAATTGCCTTTCAAATGAAATTATCATTTGAAAAGCAATTTTGTTAGCTTTCAACCTCTTTCAATCAGGGACCGTACAACCCCGGTTAAGAGTTAAGCCTTGCGAAAGGGTAACTCATTCAATGGGTTACCTTTATCATGATGTAACCCCTTGAAAGGATTTTATACTAGAAACCCATTGAAAGGGTTACATGATAACCCATTGAATGGGTTTTATACGTGAAACCCAGTGAAAGGGTTACATGATAACCCATTCAATGGGTTCTATACCTACTTGAAACCCGGTAACATGAAAAAATCATAATATTATGTTATTTCGATATCCGCCCAGCACGCGTAGCATAACCTTTTTTTTTTTTTTTTCGCTGAGAAATGCAATTACGCATCCCCGCTCGTGGGGGACGAGTCGGGGTATGTGGGACTCCCTGTCGGTAATGCCGACAGTATACCCACTAAAACTCAGCGGTGTTCCCGCATCGCCGTGTTGGGAGGGCCATGGGATAACGGTTGAACCTTTTCTTCCACGACCCTCCCAGCGCATGCCCGCCTAGCTGGCGGGCCCCGCATGCCCCCCCGTTACTGGGGGGCTACGGGAATGGCCGGGAACACCTGGCCATTCCCGTCCGACACTGGTGGAGGCCTGTGCAATACAGGCAAGGGTGCCCCCGCACCCGTTGCCTGCTGGCCTCCACCTGGGAGGAGTCGGAGATGACGTTCAAAGTGACGTCTTCTTCGACCCCTCCTCCGCCTTCGGAGCGGCGCAGCGGCAGGGTCGTCCTCCCGCACGCGCTCCGCCTCCTCCTTCTGCGACATGACGTGTTCGCAGAAGGAGGCGACTGCCGCCCAGGACCCCTCATCCCTCAGCATGGCGTTAACCAAGCCGGGGAGTGAGAGGTCCGGTCCGATCACCGCGTGCAGACTGTGGCGCGGCTCGGACCACGACGGGCACACCTCGAGGGTGTGCTGCGCCGTGTCCTCCGCCGCGCCACAGTGGTGGCACGACGGTGTCTCCTCCCGTCCGATTCGGTGCAGGTACGCTCCGAAACAACCGTGTCCGGACAGCACCTGCACCAGACGGAACGAGAGGAACCCATGCGACCGCTCGAGCCAGTCTCGCAGGACCGGCCCGATCGAGGGTTCGGCGGCCGAAGGCTGCTGTGGCGTCCCTCGCCTCCCGCCGGACGGCGGCCCGCTCTTCCGGGGCAGGGCGTTCTCCGCTCGCCCTCCGCCCCGCCGTCCATTCATACTCTCTGGCGAGCACCCACGCCTCGAGTTCCCAAGGAGGGGTGCTCGCCAGAGCACATGCTGCTGCGAAGCCCACCGTGCGGTGGGCTCGCGCCACCCGCTGGGCTATTGCCCTCTGAGGCGCCCGCAAGGCCGCGGCGTTCTCCCTCCTATGGAGGGAGTCTTCCCAGATGGGAGCGCCGTAGAGCGCCATACTCTTCAAGATGCCGGCGTAGAGTTGCCGGCATCGCGCGCTCGTCCCCCCCCGAGTTGGGAAGCAGCCAGGAGAGCGCGCCCGCAGCCCGCTAAAATGCGGGCCGAAGCGCCACCTGCTGTCGAGTACAAGGCCCAGATATTTCATCTGGGCCTTCACCTCAATTCTGACGCCCTCCACAAAGATGTGGGCGTCAGGTGGGGGGCGCTGCCGAGGCCCGTGGAAGAACACGGCCTCGGTCTTGTGCAGCGCCACCGCTAAACCTAGGCGGCGGATCCTCCCTGCGACCAAGGATCCGCCCGCCGAGGCCAAGTTGGCCGCCTCCCTGAAACTCCCGCCCCGGGCGGTGAGGAGAGTGTCATCCACATAGCAGATGACACTCGTGCCTCGGAGGAGAGTTCCCCGCAAGAGCCAATCATAGCCGACGTTCCATAGGAGAGGACCTACGACCGACCCCTGTGGAACGCCGGCTTCAACGGCATACCGCCGGACTTGGCCAGTCCTATCCACCAGGAGGATCGCCCGATCCTCCAGGTAGCTGGCCAGCAGACTGCGCAGGTATCGAGGCACTCCGTGGAATCGGAGCGCCTCTAGGATGGTGGAGTGGGGGACAGAGTTGAAGGCATTGGCTATGTCGAATGACACGGCCAACAATCCGTCCCCCGCTTCCATCGCCTCCTTCACCTGCCCCTTAAGGCAGGCCAGCGCGTCCACCGTGGAACGCTCAGCCCGAAAACCGAACTGAGCGTCCGACAAGTCCGGCCCGATATCCCGCAGATGGCTCTTTAGGCGAGCAGCGACTATCCCCTCGAACATTTTACCGACCTCATCGAGCAGGACGATAGGCCGGTATGCCGAGGGGGAGTCTGCTGGGCGGCCCTCCTTGCGAAGGAGGCACAACTGCCCCTCCTTCCACGGTTTCGGGAACCTTCCAGACGCAAGACATGCGCTGAAGAGGTCCCGAAACCTTTCCTCCATTTGAGTGGCAGCGATCGCCACCACTCTTGCTGGGACACCGTCGGGGCCCGGAGCTGTCTTCTTGGCGTGGATGTGGAGAATCGCCGCGCCAAGTTCCGACTCCGTGACAGGAGGGGCCTCCTCCTCCTCCTCCGTCTCCGCTGGCGGAGCTATCCCCAGCGGTGGGTCCATCACTGGTGGGGTGAAGTTGCCCCTGCACGGGAACAGGGACTGAACCACCCCATCCAGGAATGAGGGCTCCAGGGTCTCGGCCACCGGGGGACCAAAGGGGCGCAGCTTGTTGCGCGCCGCCTTGTATGGTCTCCCGTAGGGGTCGTTGTCGAGACCCTCCAGCATCTCCTCTCTCGCCGAGTCTCTGGCGGCGGCGATGGCCCGATCGAGGACCATTTTTGCCCCCAAATACACCTCATAGAGGTGGTCCTCGTTGGGCCGGTCCCGTAGACGCCGCCGCCGGCTCCGCGAGTAAGCCCTCCTTGCCACCACACATGCTGCTCGAAGCCCCACCAGCTCCGCCGACCACCAATACACGGCGCGATTGGGTAGTGGTCGGCGAGACCGAGGCATGCTAGAGTTGCATACCTCGGTCAGAGACTCCCTCAGGTGCCCCGCCACGGTGTCCACATCCAGGCCAGCGGAAGGCGGGGAAAGCCAGTCCTGGACGAATGCCGCCTCCGCCGCCGCCTCCCTATCCAGGCGGGCGAGCGCCCACTGTGGGAACGGTGATCACCGCGCCGAGAGGCGCTGCGACCCTCCGGGACCACTGGTGGAGATGTCGAACCGCACGTAGCGGTGGTCCGACATAGTCTCCACCAGGTCCACCCGCCAGTTCAGCACGCGCGCGGCTAACGCAGGGGTGGCGAAAGTGACGTCCACTATTGAGCCACCCTGCCGCCGCACGCATGTCTGGACGCTCCCTCTGTTCAAGAGGGAGAGTCCAGAGGAGGCTGCCCACATCTCCACTGCCCGCCCGCGAGCGTCGGTGGCCGGGTTGCCCCAGGTCACCGACTTGGCGTTCAGGTCTCCCAGTACGGAGACCTGACGCGGCGCCGCCCTGCCGACCACGGCTGCCAGGACTCTGAGATAGTTCTCGAAGTCCTGAAGGGGGCGGTTTGGGTAGAAGTAGACCCCCACAAGGGCCAAATCTCCCCACGCGGCGGCCACGTATCCCGGTCCCCTCTCTAATAGCGAGAGGGGAGGGGAGTCTGTAGAAGACCGCGCCGCTAGTGCCACCAAGCCGTCCTCGTCACCCAGCCAGCTGCCGGGGATCGAGTAAGGCTCGGCGACCGCCGCCACGTTCACCAACCACTCGGCCATGACCTGCACTACCAGGTCCTGGGCCGCTCTGCAGTGGTTGGTGTTCGCCTGGAGGATGCGATAGTCGGAAACCATTATTCCGACATCGCACCAGTCTCCTCAGCTACCGCCGCTGGAGGTACAGCGGCGAAGTTGGCGGCGGCCGTGGCAACAGGGCGGACCTGTGCCGGCACCACGCCCTTCCTCGCGGGGGGCTTGCAGCCCCTGCCCGCCATCTTGTGGTCCGCGGGACGGCCACTGGCAGCACACGCCACGCAGTGTGGCGCGGAGGCGCTACAGCAAGCGGCACTCCTGTGTCCCTCCTGCCCGCATCGGTAGCAGGCGTCTCCCCAGTCGAATTTGGAGGGACACGTGGGTCGGGTGTGGCCGAACGCAAAGCACTTGAAGCAGCGCACCCGCTGTTCTTCAAGTGGCCGGACCACAGCCGAGCTGAAGCCCACAAGGAGCCGTCCCTTGGTCGCAGCAAGGACGGCCCCAGCCAAGGCGACTGGGCACTCCACGCGGATGATGCCCATTCCGCGGCGGCCGAGCCTGATGGCTCTACCCTTGACCGCGCCCGCGTCGCAGCCTCCAGCCGCAGCAACGGCCGCCACCACATCCTCTTTGGTGACCGAATCGTCCAGATCGGCCACCTCCAAGGCTGCGGTCTTAACGGGCCTGACGACCGTTGCCGCATCCCGCGATCACCTCTTTCAGCCTCGTCGCGAAGAGGTCCGCATTCGTGCCGCGCTGTTCCCCCCCGAACTCGAAAATTCGAGCCCCGGTTAGGGTTCGGCGGCACGTTATGTTGCTGATCCCCAGCGGGGAGGGATCAGCGTTGGGACGAGCCCGTCTTAGGACGGACTCGTACGTTTCGCCCCGCACCGCGGCCTCCGGGGTGATGGTCACCACGACGGCCGCGGTCCTGGGAGGAACCTGCTTTCTTCCACCGGCTGGACCCCTTTTGGCTGCAGGACCTGCAGTCGCAGTGGGCTTGGGGGCCGGCTTTTTCCCCTTTTTCTTCTTCTTGCCCTTTCCTCTCCTGACCACTTCCGTCCACGACTGGTTGGCCGGGGTGGTGGAGGGAAGAAGGGCGTCTTCCTCCTGCGAGTTCTGGGTCATTGCTGGGGCGGCAGACGACCCAGACGCTCCATCCGCGCTTGTGGCAGGGGCATGAGGAGCCGCCTTGGTCCTCTTGCCCCTGCCTTTCCCCTTGGAGGGCTTCGCACTCGATACCGGGCCTGCCAGAGGCGCGGGTTCCAGTTCCTTCAGCGGCGGACTCCTGTCCGCCGCCAGAGGCGCAGGTTCCGGCTCCTTCGGCTGTGCTCTCTTGTCCGCCGCTAGCGGTGGGCGGAGCCGCTTTTCCGGCAAGAGCCGGTCCTCTATGCCTGCGAAGCAGGCCCTGGTGAAGGCCCTCTCCTCCATGGCAACCTTGCGGAACATTTCCTCAAGGCTGGCAGGGGAGAAGGGGGAGCCTGTCACCACCGGACCCGGGGCAGACTGGGCAGGCCTCGCCGTGGCCTTCTGGTGAAGCTGGCTGACCTCCGCCTGCAGGCGATCCACCTTCGCCTGCAGCTGCCGCGTCTCGTCCGTGGCCGTCCGCTTCACCAGCTCCACCACAATGCCGTGCAAGCTGGCGGCCCGGCATTTGAGGGCCTTCTGGAAGGTCCCCTTCAAGTTTGAGGACTTGGAGGCGACCTCCAGGACCTCCTCCTTATCCTCAAGGGCCATGCGGTCCAGTTCCGCCAGGGAGTGGTCGGCATACAGCACATTTGATGCGCCATAGCCAGCCCTCGACCTGGCGACTTGGGCCTGTTTCTCCTTGGCGGCGACCCTCTCCTCCAGATCCAACTGGATTTGCGCCCTTTTCGCCAGGTTTAGCTGGCGCTCGGCGTCCACCAAGCCCACATCGTGGGTACGAGCCGCAGAAGAAATCGAAGCCTTTTTCGACCTCGACTTCTTCTTCGCCTTACCCACGGCCGACTCCGAGGAGCCCTCGGACCTCTTCCGCTTGAAGCGGTCGCTCTCGGCCGACGTATCCATATTGGACTCGTCGGAGTCCGACAACTCGTCCGGCCTACAAAACAAGCTGGCCGCAGATGGTGCGCGGTCAGCTTCCGGCGCCAAAGCGCCGCCGGCAAGGCCCTGAGAAGGGCCGTTGGATTGGCCCTGAGAAGGGCCGTTGGGTTGGCCCTGAGAAGGGCCGTTGGGTTGGCCCTGAGAAGGGCCGTTGGGTTGGCCCTGAGAAGGGCCGTTGGGTTGGCCCTGAGAAGGGCCGTTGGGTTGGCCCTGAGAAGGGCCGTTTGAATCGCCCTGGGAGGAGCGATTCGCGATAAAACGGCCAGACGCATCCCGCGTTGGCTTACCCATCTTGTTAAAATTAAAACCTTCGGAATTCACAGACGACCGCATTAATATCTGTGAATGCACAGTGCACTTTAGCCGAGCCCGGTCTGCCACTCCGTTACGGTGGTCAGAACCGGGTCGTTGCCCAAGGGACGCGACGTGGACGCAACCACTGTGGGCACCTATTCTATCTCTATTCTACCCAGGGACCATTTTGATTACCAATTTAGAAAAACCCATACGGGTGTGGGTAATTTTGAACGGCTTAGATTAAGCCGTTCAAAAGGGTACTCGTAACCCGCACCGTATGGGTTTTTATCGAAAACCCTTACAATAAAAACCCATACGCCCCGCCAGCACTTAATTCTATTGTTTTACTTTCCCCTGATGAGACTGAAGTCGAATCTGTAGTTAACAATCTGAAAACAGACTGTGCCACAGGATAGGACACTATTTCAGCGAAACTACTTAAAACCGGCAAGGCAATTTTTATTCCCCCGATCACTAAACTCATTGGGATTTGTTTTGAGCAGGGAGTTTTCCCCCAAGTCTTTAAAAAATCTCTTATCACACCAGTTCACAAGAGCGGGAATCGTGATGAACTTAAAAACTACAGGCCTATATCAGTTTTACCGGCACTATCAAAAATACTAGAAAGGCTCTTGAATACTAGACTCATGAGCTTTTTAGAAAAAACCAAAATCCTATCTGAAGGTCAATTCGTTTTTAGGTCTGGGAAAAGCACAGAAGAGGCTGTTAGTCAACTCGCTGATCACGTTGCTGAGAGGGTCGATGCTAAACAGAAATGAATAGGGTCTTTCTCGACCTCGCGAAGGCCTTTGACACCGTCTCTATTTCCACTCTTGTGACCAAACTAGACCACATAGGAATTCGGGGAGAAGCTCTCAGTATATTTACTGAGTTTCTGAATGATCGGACACAAAGGGTAAAGATAGGTGGAATCGTCAGTAGCGAAGCCAACGTCACCTGTGGTGTGCCCCAAGGTAGTGCCCTCTCCCCGAGTCTCTTCCTGATATATGTAAATGATTTGTGTCAGCAACAACTAATTAAGGGTAGAATATTTAGCTACGCTGATGACACCGCGCTCATATTTCATGGAGATACTTGGGAGGAGGCGCGCCACATGGCTGAGCTGGGACTTTGTAAAGTCAGTAACTGGTTGGAAGGAAACCTACTTACCCTTAACATTGCCAAAACTTCATTCGTGCAGTTCAGGTTCGCCAAAACCATACCTACAGCAATAAACCTTAAGGTGCACTCTTGCAATTTCCCTGAAAATAGGATCGAGTGCTCATGCCTTCCAATATCACAAAAAACAAATATAAAATACTTGGGTGTATTATTGGACGAAAAACTAAGTTGGCGGCCCCAAGTCGAACTAACTGCCTCTCGAGTTAGGAAGCTTATTTGGGTCTTTAAAAAACTTCGACATGTAGCTGATTTTAATCTTCTTCGCACTATATATTTTTCTCTTGCCCAGTCAATAATTGGTTACTGTATCACGGTGTGGGGAGGAGCCTGTAAAACAATTCGACCACCTCGAAAGAGCTCAAAGATCATTGCTCAAAGTCCTTACTTTCAAACCGTATCGGTTCCCGACCATAGCTCTGTACCAAAACTGTAAAGTGCTCACAGTGAGACAGATATATCTTCTCAACATCACATTGAAGCAACACCTAATAACACCTATAAACAACAGTTACAAAAGTAAACGCACAATCACTAATGTCTGTAAATACGTCAAATGTAAGACTGCCTCAGCTAGACGGCAACATCTGTTTCTTGCTACGCATATCTATAATAGGATAAACAATGCCCTACTGATCAACCCATTCTCTAAAAATGAAATTAAAAAGAAAATAAACACCTGGCTACAAACATTGGATTACGTACATACTGAAAAAATAATAACATAAACCCTGCAATTGTCAGGTCCATTATAAACACATGAACGATAAATATATTATAATTATATATCATGATATACATTCACACGTACGCTTACGCATCCTCTCTCACACACACACACACACACACATCACACAAACACCATCACGCTCGCTTACACATACACACACATGGACACATCCACCCTCACACACTCTTCAAGCAGGTTTTGTATAATATAAATTTGTTTAAATTTTATTGCATTATCTGTGTAAAACTACTGGGAGAAGACGCTGATTCCTGTAACACAGGTTACAACCTAGCGCAGGAGTCAGGGCTTCCATAGAAATGTAACATACTTTTATGTCAATAAAATATTATTTATTTATTTATTTATTAATGGGTTACCAAAATTTATTTTAAGCCGTTCATAAGGGTTACCCATATCGTATGGGTTTTTGTTTAACCGCTTAGAAAAACCCTTTCAATGGGTAACCAAAATGGTCCCTGCTTTCAATACCATAACCAAAAATTATTCACCTTATGTCATGGAACGTAAAACAAAAAACATATTTTTTTTAAACAAAACACCATATTGTTTGGTAGTCCTAAAACCCTATAAAAAGGGGGCGTTTATGAAAATTGATCATCAGTCCAATATTTCACGTCACTGGGAATACTGAAGCTAAAAGAAAATGGAAACCACACGTATCGAAGCTGCTCAAGTGGTCATCCTATCCAGAAAGGATTGTCTCAGCGTCGTACTATCGCTCGGCAGCTTCATTTGAGCCAGTCTTGTGTCTCGATGGTATACAAGAGGTTCAGGGAGACTGGAAACTTAGTCCGGAGACCAGGATCTGGACGACAGCAATACACTTCGGTGAGAGATGACCGATTTATTGTCACCTCTTCTCTCCGAAATCGACAACTGACTGGCGTGGACGGACGTTTATTGCTCGTGAGTGTAGATGGACTAGCTTCTGCCCGCGACTTGGCCCGCGTGAAATTTCGACCCCGACCCACCGCGTCGCATCCTATCGCCCACCTGCACTATTACTTCGTTTTCGCTTAGCGTTCTCTCTGACGGTTTAACTGACAAACAAAATAAGGAGGAGGTTCTCAATTCGGTTGTATGTTTTCTTCTTTTTGCTCGGGTGCTAAGGGTCGTAGCGTGATGATCAAATAGCCTGTAGGTTTACTCAAGAGTTGACCAATCAAATAAAAAAGTTCCAGAGATTTGCGCGTTCAAACAAAAAATCTTCGGCTTTATTATTAGTATAGATAAAGTTTCTCAGTAGCAGCCTGGCGACTGGATTTGTGCCTAGCATAATCGCCTTCATTGTTCCCACTGCTGGGACAAAGGCCCCCTCTATTCGAGAGGGAATGGGCTGTAATCCACCACGCGGGCCCAGTGCGGGTTGGTAGATGTCACGTCTTCAAATTTTTGGTTCTGGGACATGCCGGTTTCCTTACGATGTATGCCCGGTTGATGGCAATAGGTTCGCCCCTATTACATGGGAGTTCAAAATAACTAGCGAAACGTGGGTGTACTATAACTGTGAGGTACACCCACGTTTCGCCGTACATATTACAGGCGTGATGTTATGTTATCAATAGAAGAAAAGCGTGCGTAACAATCGATCGACCCTTGCGGCTGTTATTTCTTAGCCACGAGCCCCTCATTTTCTAACAGTAATCATTAGAGCAATAGAGATTTGACATTGGAGACAGAATTAAGTGTCCAATTTAAGCAAAGAACAAAAATAATACGATACAATTCATACAATACAAGGTCAAATTAAATTTACTGGAGAAACTTGAAAAGCGTGCTGTAAACTCAATTAAATTCTTATGATCAAGGAACACCAGAGCCCATTGACCCCGTAAAACATTATAATTTATTTACTTGTATTGTGTATTTATTATGTCTATTTAATTGCTTTTAGGAATCTCGTGCTATACTGCACCGGTTGACGGCATCGGGTCAACGCCGGCTGTCCGCTGAAAACCAGCGCTGTGGAACTGTCTTGCATAGGGTCACAGAATTATGCTGAACTATGGCCATTTTGCGTGGATATGACACATATGTTTTCCAATTTGTGCTTATTGTGTTTGTGTGCGAAAATCTTTATGCGTAACATTTAGAGCCATACCTCACCGGGACACCATGGCGAAGTTGCCAGATCGCGCTGCCAACTAAACGAACTAACGAAAGCAAATTTATTTATTTGCACTAAGGTGCGTGTTATATTAACAATTAACCTTTCGCGCTAGTGCAGTTTCGCTAGTTAATTTAATAATTGTTTACCTTTTACGAATGTTCGAAGACTTGTGATTATGTATTGCTCAGATTATAATATATTCTTACTAACTTTGTAAATATGTCGTTGGTGTGTCTTGCTTAATAAATAAATTTCACCATGAATACTGGAAGCTGACTAAATGTTCTTACCTCGTAATCCTTATTGGCATTGCAGAGAACCCACTGGTCGTTGGGCACGTTCATCCGCTGGTACTCGGTCTGAATGTCGAAGAAGTTCCAACCAGCTGACTTCGGCAGGTCGTCTGGTGTCGATTTGTAATAGAAGCAATATAGCTCGTCTATGTGAACTGAAACACGATATTTTAACATAATAAGTACTTAAGGGGCCGGCGATGGATGCGTAGTTCATACAAACGTAATACCAAAATAATTTCTAAATCAAACATATTCTTAAGGTATTGTGTATTCATTTTGATTGGATTACAGAACATCTATGTTCCCAAATATATACTTTGAAATGACAATGATTTAAAATTCCTATAGAAAACTTATTTTTCTCATAACTCTTGTTTAAATCAGTGTCCATTCAAAATATATTTGGGAACCTAGATATTCTGTATTCCACTCGGAATAAAGACACACTACCTTAATATGTTTGATTTACAAATTATTTTGGTATTACGTCAAATATGAACTACGCATCCATCGCCGGCCTCCTAAGTGATAAACATTCTAATTACTTAAATAATTAATTATCCTCCTTTTGGGGCAGTATAAAATGAACGAGAGAGATTGGATATTTGTCACTCGTTTTTAACGGCTTTGGATGAAGGATGGAATAAATAATGGTCTTGGATTAAAACATACCATATGATAAGGCCATTTATTTTTTTTAATTTGGGCTCCTAAAATACATTAAGTGGTCGTTAATATGGTCCTTGGTACCGTGTGGTGCCGGACGTAAAGAATAGCATTATCCCATTTCTTCCCGTAAGTGTCGTAAAAGGCGACTAAGGGACTTACTAGAGAATGGGCAGCAGCGTTCTCTATCCATTTTAACACCTTACTGCGATCGCCAACCCGCCTGCCAAGCGTGGCGATTATGGCCCCCCTTTGGAGGAAGCCTATGTCCAGCAATGGACGTCTTTCGGCTGGAATGATGATGATGATGAATATGGCCCTTGGAATTATACGGGTAATTTTTAAAACGTCAATAACCTCTTAAGGGGTCAATCATTATGAACAACTTTTACTATGGGACCAAAACTGAAATCGCGAAAAACAAAACCAGCTGTTCCCTACATTTATGTTCGAATAATTCGTTAAAATGTAGGGAACAGCTGATTTTTTTTCGCGATTTCAGGTTCGGTCCCATAGTATAAGTTGTTCATAATGATGAGTACAATGACCCCTTAAGAGGTTATTGACGTTTTAAAAATAACCCTGTAGTAAAAGTTCGGCTTTGTAGAGTTTCAACATAACATAACATCACGCCTTGTTTTCCCGAAAGGTTGAGCAAGAGAATGATTCTAATTCTGTAAATACATATCTGTTAAAGTCGCGAATCTTATTTTTATCAAAATACAACCTTAAAATGAACTGCAAATTGCATAAAACGTAAGAAAATTTAAATTTCGCGGGATACAGCTGCGGATTCATCTTAACTAAAACTATTAACAAACTAAAATATGGCGTCGAATTTTAGTTTGTTAATAATTAATGAAATAGGAAAACAAATTGCACCGACCATAAGTATGTAACATGAGACAATTGCAGGCAGAACAAGACACAGATCTTTAAAACAAATGAATGCATCTGTGACAAACCTGGTTGGCTGAGCCTAAGGAGAGTCTGGTGCATTTCGTGGCAGTCTCTCTCCCGAGGAATCACGAAGAATACCGATTGGAATGTCTTTGTGCGCACTAGGAGCGGGGAGCCGGTGGTTGTGATCGGCAGCCGTTCCACAGTCGATATGTGCATCAGGAGGATCTGTGGAAGATTGTACTTGTAAGTATGGTTTTTGTATTATTTATCGCCTATTTAACCCCCTTAGTACACAGGCAAATAAAGGAATACGGGTGGGTTTTAGTCAGTAAAAGTCTGACACGCCCTCCCGCTCCGCCCAGAGCGGGAGAAGTTATTTGATGATTTCCCACCCAAAAAAAAAGGGGTTATGCATTTACAAAATTCCTTTCTTAGTGCTCACTTCTAAACATATTATAATAACTAGTAGTTCTGCAAACAGTAGACCTCGCGAGCACAAACTTTTTTGCAACAATATATTTACCACTAAAGTTATTTGATTTGGATAGGAGAAAATAGATTATCCGAACAAAGCTGCACTTCGTACCGAGCCAACCTCTGCATTTGCTGCAGACATATCCATATAATACAATGACTATATAGTGGTTTAATTCTCTTTGATATAATACCTAACGCCAGTTGACAGAGGATAGAAAATTTTGCCAGACGGTCAATTAAAGTCGCTTTTAGTGTCAGTCTGTGTGATCGCGTTGTTCTTCTAAACTACGCAACTGATTTTGATGCGGTTTTTAGGGTTCCATACCCATAGGGTAAAACGGGAACCCTATTACTAAGGCTCCGCCGTCTGTCTGTCTGACTGACTGACTGTCTGTCTGTCTTTCTGTCTGTTTGTCTGTCTGTCTGTCCGTCTGTCACCAGGCTGTATCTCATGAACTGTGATAGTTAGACAGTTGAAATTTTCACAGATGATGTATTTCTGTTGCAGCTCTAACAACAAATACTAAAAAACAGAATAGAATAAATATTTAAGGGGGCTCCCATACAACAAACGAGATTTTTTTTGCTCGTTTTTGCTCTATATTGATAATGGCAACAGGTAGACGCTTGAAATATTCACAGAATATTTAGTTGTATATTCACTTTAAAAATAAATAATTAAATTAAAATAAAACAAATATTTAAGGGGGGCTCCCATACAAAAAACGTGTTTTTTTTTGGCATTTTTATAGATAATGGTACGGAACACTTCGTGCGCGAGTCCGACTCGCACTTGGCAGTTTTTATCATAATTAAAAAAAAATATTCCAAAAGGTTTATGTGTTAATACATTAATATTTATACTTACACATAATAAGAAAGAAGAGAAGTAATCTGAATCAGAAAAAATCTCTATGTTTTGCCAAGTCGTTAAAAGCGTACAACAATAAATTGAACTTTGTACTTGTCGTATATCTAATGTCGTTTCCAGTCTGCATACAAAAATCCAACCGAATATAAATAGTCTAGTCCAGTAGCTCCCAAAGTATGGGTCGCGAGCAAATATTGGGTGGGCCCTGAATAATACCACAAATCGACCAACCGGGCCTTTCATTCATATAGTTATGACCCATTTTCCTTCATGAAAACCAAGAGGTGAGTCCCGAGGTTGGAACTTTTTGCTAGGTTAGTCGCGGTCCAGTCAACTTTGGGAACCACTGGTCTAGTCAATATAGCTAGTCAAAGATTGGCAAAACCCATAGTCGGCCACTCATCACTGCTATTTAGTTATGTTAAGATTTATTTGATAGTTTCAAAATTTTCCTATGTATTAGTATCATCAGTGTTTTAATTTATTGTCGTGTTGTCTTCTACATATTGTATAGATAAATACAATGCTTTGTTGAAGGCCTGAAGCTTTGGCATCCTAAATAAATTGTGTGTTTATGATATTGTTTTTAACGGTCATCATAAATTGTATAATTCGTAATTATGCAGTCAATAATGTTATGAATAATGCCAGGCTTTACTAAGTGTAAAGCTTTTGGAGAGATATACGGTCAACCGCAAGTCGGTAATAACACTTGAGCTTCAAAAACCGTTCTTGCTGCTATTAAATAAATGCGCTATCAATATCAAATTGTTACCATGGACGTGCTGTTGACTGTACAACTAAAGTTTACTGAGGTGTCTACCTTAAGAGCACTTTAATTGGTTTCAGAATCTCATGCATGTAACTTGCACAAAACAATGGAAGTAGCTTGTATTCCTTTGTGCCATAACAGCTGTACGATATAATATTTAACAGCTGAAGGTTATATTTTAAGGTACTCATGTTATCCCAACGTGTTAACCTATATAACTGCTTGCTGCAAGCAAAATCTATCGAAATAGGGGATTATTGACCCAACCGACAACCAGTGCGAATGCGGTGTTCCTGACCACACCATGTAGCCATATGTTGGAGTGTCCAAAGTGTCCATATGCCTGCACTTCTGATGACCTACAAAACGCCACTGATGCCGCGATAGACCTACTGGGCCCAACTCATCCAGCATAATACAATATTTTTACATTTGTCATCGAGTCAAAAAGATGAAGAACTGCTTACTGTATTAACTGGATAATTTTCTATTTTCTTACTTTTGATTGGAGAATGCCATAAGTATGCCAATAGCTTGTACGAGTATGCATGCCGCAAGCTTCTTGTTTTGCATGATAATATCTATTCATATTATTATCTTTATTTGCATTCCATAATGTAATTAAGATGTTACAAGGTTGTTAAGGACAATTACGGACCTTGTAGGGCACAACAAACTTTTTTTTTGCAAAAATAACATTAAAATTAAGAAATAATTAACAACTTGAGCAAGTTACAGCCACATGACGTATTACTTGCTTTAAGCGTCATATTAAGTTCTGGGATTGGTTAACCAAAATATCATCAGCCAATCAATTAGAATTAGAACAGATTAAATTCAAGGGGTTTTTAGAACCCGCAGGTTTAATAACAAGAGTACTTACCCATGTCTCCTTCCTCATCTCATGGTCCACGAATATAAGGTGTGTGGTCGCGAAGTACAAGGTCCCCTTTGACGGGTTCCGCAGATTGTACTTGTCCAGTAGCTGCACATTTTCTAACTGCAACAAGTAGAGAAAAGTATAATTATTAACTTTTTCGTAGAATATGACCGATCTTACATGGGACCATGTCGGTCTGGGTAAGTGAGTACACCTCTGCCTATTTCTACGGGGAATACAGGCGTGATGTTGTGTATGAAATCAATATTTTTAAAAGAGTAACGGTGGACTTTCTTGCTCATTCTTCTCCATACGAGGCTACCTTTCGGAAGGGGCAACCAGAAACAATTCTATTTCGATCGTCAAAATTTATTTAATTTTTTTTTTGTAAATTTTGACGTTCAAAATTGCCTCATTGTGCCTATTTGAAATAAATAATTTGACTTGACATTGCCAATAAGAAAAAAACAAAATCTCGATTTAATCACGAATAAATAAAAAGCTATTACTATGTAAATGGTATTACAGTGTAAACGAATATTTAAATAATACATTCCTAAACCTTATCTTATTTATTGTTATCCTGCATGCATTTTTATTCTTGTATGTGTACACAAGTCTAAGCAAATAAACACATCTTATCTTATCTTAAAACTCATACAAACAAAGAACACAAAAAAAGTTTTTTTTTTTAAGTTATTATTCTATGATAAATAAAAGAAAAGTCGTCATCTCTACCTACTATCTTTCTTTTGCTGTCCCCGACGACGACCATGATTGTTCTTAAGCAAATGTTTACCCCCTAAGCATATACATTGTGGAATGCAATAAATTATTGAGTACGATGACCGATCTATTCCGATCCCGATTAAATAGCTCACGAGTTGTAGATCGTGGGATTGAACCCAGCCAGGAGCTTCACTTTGTGGAAATAATTATCACCACTGCTCTCAAAACGGTGAAGGAAAACATCGTGAAGAAACCGGCATGTCCTAGAACCAAAAAATCGAAGACATGTGACATGTACCAACCCGCAGCGGGCCCGCGTGGTAGATAACACAGAGCCTCTCACAAAGAGGAGGCCTGTGTTCCAGCAGTAGGAACATTATAGGCTGATTGTGATTATAATGACCAATGCTTTGCCTTTGTAAGTCTTTATGGTCTTTTTTTTTGGTTGGGAAATTATCAAATAACTTAGACGGAGCGGGAGGGCGTGTCAGACTTTTACTAACTATAACCCACCCGTGTTCCTTCAGTTGCCTGTGTGCCAGGGCCACGATATCCCTTTCGGACAAACTCGGAAACCTGGCAGGATTGGCCCTACCGGACCCCATCAGTTGATGCTGACATCTCTATGAGGCGCGCGTGGAACACAACGCGCCGTCGACCCGGTTCTGGTCCTTATCGGGCGGTGCGCTACCCTTCGCTCACCGTCCGCAAACCCACGCCTACGGTGGCCGCAAATCGGCCTGCGGCTCTTTACGAGTTACGCCCGGAAGTCTTTATGTCTAAGTTCGGCAAGCGTAGGAGCAGATCTATGCGCTGCAATGATTGGCTATACGGGGGCATATTAAGACATGTTTTCGACCAATCGGACGTGGATAAGTGAATAACAGCCGCACGGGTCGAACGAAGGTTAAATTACGCTGGCCACGGTCGGTTCGTGGAAGGGTGACCACCCAACTAACAATTTAACGTCGTTCAAAAGTTTAGTAAACGTTATCGTAATTGCATTGATCGTAATACCTAAGTCGCACTAACGTTATAATAACGTTTACTAAACGCGAAAATGACCCCAGTTATACAACCAACATAGTCGTATAATGGACATACAAAAGTCACAAGCTGACTTCGTTAACGTCATTCAAAAGTCGTAAGAACGTTATGGAATTACCACTTTTGTGTTTGTTGTATTGTCGTCATACGTCGTCGTTTTTGAATGACTAAAACGTTTTATTTGAGTCAAGGAACAACACCTGTAAGACTTTTTAATTTTTCTTGTTGGTGACACGTGTTTGTGGTTTTGTTTCGAGATTTGAGTGCAACATAAATAATTACAAGGAAATAAAAGGTGAGTGTTATTTAATTATATTTATACAACATTAGTTTTTGTTTATACTAAACCTCTTAAGGGGTAATTGTATTCATTATTATGAACAACTTTTACTATGGTACCAAATTTGAAATCGCGAAAAAAAAATCAGCTGTTCCCTACATTTTGACGAGTTCAGCGAACTTAAATGTAGGGAACAGCTGATTTTTTTTTCGTGACTTCACGTTTGGTCCCATAGTAAAAGTTTTCATAATGATGAATACAATGACCCCTTAAGAGGTTTAGTATAAACAAAAACTAATGTTGTATATCTCGCTAATAACTGTATCTGTCTCTCATGCCGTTTATCGACTGGGTATTAAAGTTTTATGATAATATACCTATGTGTATTTATTTCAGATTTTCAAGCCCCTCGAAATTTTGTGTTTAAATTATTATATTTTTATTAATAAAAATATGTTTATTTCTAAAAATGTAGGACATGTTGCTTTTGTCACACACGACATCTCTTTACGACGTTGTAAAGACATAAAGTCGTATTAAGGTTATTTCAAGATCATGCAATACGCCATGACAGCTAGCTATTAGGGTTCCTCATAAATTTAAAACTCTTTTCATATTGCAGGTCACAGTAAAAGTGCAGTGCAGAATTCAACACATTTTTACGAAATATGAAAAAAAAAACATTTCTTTAATAAGTTTTGCTGGCAATTTTTTTTACAACTGTATAGATTAATCATTTTAAAATGTACTGATTAAAAACGAATCAATCAACACAACATTTACTGATAAATAACGAATTCAATATCGGAAGAAATCAAACACAATATTTTTATAGAAATAAAATAAATAGTGATACTGAACCTTTTTGTTGTTCATGTGTTGTACACTTTTCTTCCTCAACATTTGTTATTAATGCCACGGTTGTTGGCGTTGTACTTTTTAATAAAAGGAAATCTCGATTTACTTTCCTTTTGAAAGTTCCACTACGTTTAAGTCTTCTCCACGAATTTTTTGCTTCCATTTTTCGTAGTAAATTTAACCAATCGTTCCGTAAATATGGCGGTCTAGACGTTTTAAAGTCAAAACCTGGCTTAAATGCGCCTACAAGTTTGATTAAAGTCAGGGCATGACATTAAACGGACATCATGTAATATATAGGTTATATTTGAGTATTAAATAAACAACCAAGTCATTTAAGAGTCTCCAATTGACCGCTGTAAAACAGGATAGTGATCGTTATATAAACGTCACTGTGAAAACGTCTATACAACTGCTATGTTATATAAATGTCATATACAGGTTTTTAAAAGACCTAATTTGGTCAGTTCAAAACGTTTAATGGACTCTAACGTTAGTATGACTATTGCGTTGTCGTACAAACGTTTTAGCTAAGACTGTAATATAACGTCGTTTAGTTTAGTCTTACCAACGTTGCTAAGACCAACTTATTATGACATATTCGTCGCACGACTAATAAGTTAAATTAAAGACGTCTAAAGGACCTAGTAGTCATCTCACTATCATTTATAAGACTGCTATCCAACTTTATGTCGTATAAGTCTCAAGACTTATATGACGTTTTTGTTTGTTGGGCACCCATTACATATCGAGACCACTCCGTGCCTCAGAAAGCACGTTAAGCCGTTGGTTCCGACTGTCATTCGTAGATCTTTGACAGTCGTTACGAGCCCAAAATTACTGACAACCGATCTTATCAAGGGGTATTGTGTTTCCCAATAACTGGGTTGTGGAGGTCAGATAGGCAGTCGCTCCATGTAAAATACTGGTATTCAGCTGCATTTGTTTAGACTGGAAGCTGACCCCAACATAGTTGGGAAAAGCCTAAGTAGATTGTTTGAAGTTGAAGCGCGGGTGCAGGAGCCTCAAGCAAAAGCTCCCGAAGACAGGCGCGACGCGATAGCTCGACGCGACACTAGAAGCACAATTTATATGAAAACTTCATGGAAAGTGTCGCGCTGCCTGTAGCGCCCGTGATATCGCGCTAGTCTCCACGAGCATTAACAAGACAAAATCACAATCTATTTTATAGCGGTACCTAACGTCTATGTTTACACGATGAACCCATAAAAAGACGTATAAATTTTATTAGACACTTGTCTCTCTCAAGTCGTAAGGGCACACTGAGTAAGACAAGCAAACCCTTTTTATTTATTTATAACTTAAAGTTCAAAACAAGACCCTTCTCAAGTTTTTGAGGAAAATAAAATGTCTATAAATTCTTTGTTACATCATAATATAGGCTGGTACAATGTTAAACCGCCAGGCCTGAGTGGAAAGTAAACATAACCCTTTTAAGGCTTTTTCTTAGGGTTCCGTACCCGAAGGGTGCCAACGGGACTCTATTACTTAGGCTCCGCTGACCGCCCGTCTCTCACAGGGCTGTATCTTTTGAACCTTATGGCACCCCCCCCCCATCCCTTTGAGGGAGACCTATGTCCAGCAGTGGACGTCTTTCGGCTGAAATGATGAAGTTATATATTATGTAGATACTTGAAATTTTCATAGTGTGTACTACGAGTATACTGGCCGTTGCAACAAAATTCATGACTACTTTTGTTAGCTTAGGTATTACATGTTAAAACAAAATATGTATGTGTTATTGAATAAATAAATAAATAATAAAAATTAAATTAAATTAAAAGTTAAAGAGAACACCCTCTTTAACTTTTAATTTTATTATATTTTATTATCTTATTATATTTATTTTTATTATGTTAGCGCCTCTACTCGTATTATTTGACATGAGTTTATGTATTGTGTATGTCTAATTCAGCTATTGATTGTTTTAATGTGTAATATTTTAATTTTTAATTTTTAATTTGATTGTGACATTGGTTATCTATGTAATTTTAATGTATATGTGTAATTTAATTATTGTTGATTATATTAATGTAACGTGTTTAATTGGATTTTAATTTTTATATAATAAAAAATAAAAAAAATGTTTATTTGTATGTGTGTTTGTGTTTTATGTATGGATTATGTCTGAAATAAATGAATTAATAATAATTATCAACTGTTCATACAAGAAACGCGTTTTTTTTTAACAAAAACTGAGCCGTCACGGGACGCCTGGCAGATATGAAACATCGAAATCAAACAAACAAACATCGAAAAAAGGTCAGGGTCGCGTAGCGGGGAGACCGCGCGCGCGGAGTGAGCGGTGAATCGCCACGCGGCATGCGTCGCCCCGCCAGCAATCGGTTTTACGTGCGCCTATAGATGTTTGAGATAAAAATTATTTAAAAAAATATGTAGGTAGTGTTAAATATTGTACAGTGGTACGAAAACCTTCGTGTGCGAGTCCGACTCAAACTTGGCCGCTTTTTGTTTACACCTTTCAGGGTACTTACCGAACAATTAACTTGCAACGCTCGGGCAATAGAGGAGGGAATCAGATTTATTTTTCGTAGAATTTTATTAAATTGTCAAATACGTTTATCCCCTACTAATGTTGTGCAACTGATGCCTGCCTTGCATGATTGTGCGATTAAGAGCGTTTACAACTTACGGCAATTCATACAAACTTTCAAGCCCTATTTTTCGAAATTACTCAACCGATTTGAATGAAACTTCATACGCATAAGCAGGATACAAAGGTCTAAAAAGTTAGTAAAGAACATTTTCGAAAAATAGTGTTACAGCCAAAAAAGACCGATTTTAAATTTTACATAGAAACAGATTTCCAGTTATCTGTTTTTAAATAAGACATTTCGAAAATGTTCTTAACTAACTTTTTAGACCTTTGTATCCTGCTTATGCGTAGATAGACGCAGATCATCCCTACTTTGTTCCAGAACACGAATAGCGGAAGCTGGCCGCACAGCTGCAGGGCTAAACTGGAACTGGGCTGGCCACATCTGTCGCATGTCGGAGGAGCAATATACAAAAACCACCACAGAGTGGATATTCCCGAGTAACAGGAAACGACTACGCGGCAGCCCCAGAAAGAAATGGAGGGATGAGCTGGACTTTGGAATAGTAGACCGGGAAACGTGGAAAGATGCAAGGAAGGCCGTATTGACGGGAATAAGTGTTTGTACAAACGTACTTAGAGATAAAATCATATATATCATTCAATCAACAATCATCTCAGCCTATAGCAGTCCACTGCTGGACATAGGCCTGTCCCAGGCTGCGCCGCAACTCCCTGTCCTTCGCCTTCCGCATCCAGTCTGTCCTAGCTACCTTTTTAAGGTCGTCAGTCCATCTAGCTGGGGGGCGTCCCACACTACGCTTGCCGATACGCGGTCTCCACTCCAGGACTCGTCTGCTCCACCGGCCATCGGTCCTTTCACAAACATGGCCAGCACACTGCCACTTCAGCTTGCTTACTCTGCAGGCAATGTCGGTAATTCCGGTTCTCTTCCGGATAACTTAATTTCTGATCTTATCCTTCAAAGAAACTCCGAGCATAGCCCGCTCCATAACGCGCATTTATCATTATCATTTATCATATGCCATATAAAAATAATTAAAAAAAACCGGCCAAGTGCGAGTCGGACTCGCGCACGAAGGGTTCTGTACCATTATCTATAAAAATGGCAAAAAACACGTTTGTTGTATGGGAGCCCCCCTTAAATATTTGTTTTATTTTAATTTAATTATTTATTTTTAAAGTCAATATATATCTACATATTCTGTGAATATTTCAAGCGTCTACCTGTTGCCGTTATCAATATAGAGCAAAAACGAGCAAAAATATCACGTTTGTTGTATAGGAGCCCCCTTAAATATTTATTTTATTTTATTTTTTAATATTTGTTGTTATAGCGGCAACAGAAATACATCATCTGTGAAAATTTCAACTGTCTAGCTATCACGGTTCATGAGATATAGCCTGGTGACAGACGGACAGATAGACGGACGGACAGACAAACAGACAGACTGCAGAACCTTAGTAATAGGGATTCATATTCATATATTTATTTGCATTCCATAATGTATAAGTAAAGATGTTACAATGGCTTAAAGCTAAGGTACAATTACGGACCCTGTAGGGCACAGCAAAAGGTATAATAAAATTAATTCTTAAAATAAAATATAAATAAAATTAGG
Organism: Tiliacea aurago; assembly: GCA_948098905.1. Lineage (NCBI taxonomy): Eukaryota > Metazoa > Arthropoda > Insecta > Lepidoptera > Noctuidae > Tiliacea > Tiliacea aurago. The sequence continues at coordinate 6,596,991 of OX402589.1, forward strand.
AAACAATAAGCAATCAACAATTTTATATATTATTAACATTAATTAAATATAATTAAAAAGTTTATTTTATTGAGATCATTTTAGGTTGTACAATCATCATCATCATCATTGCAGCCGAAAGACGTCCACTGCTGGACATGTTGGCTGCTTGGTTGTACGATATAGACGGTTCCCGTTTTACCGTTTGGGTACGGAACCCTAAAAACAGTTCCAACACAAAGTGAGTTGCAATAACCTAGTAATGTAACTAACAAGCTTTGGCTTTTAACAAGAAGCCAAGCCGCATATTCTAAAGTTTCTTCCTTTTGTATGACACAAACTTTACAAGGTCCTAAAGTTTTTACATAATTTGTATAAGGTAACAAAATACAGAATAATGGCTTAGAATTACATTAGAAGAGTTTAATTAAAACTTTCAAACTATGCTGGGGTTTTAACGTTTATAAGCTCCCCCTATTACATGGGACTTTGGCGAAATGTGGGAATACTTGAAGCGTGATGTTAGGTTTAAACTAAGGGCCTATGCACACCACGTTTTTTAAACGCGCCGTCGACGCGCGTTTGTAGCGATACAGACGCGATACCCACGCAAGTCAGTCTATTTTGTAGAATAAAAGCGCGCCGTCGACGCACGTTGCTAAAACGCGCGTCAACGGCGCGTTTAAAAAACGTGGTGTGCAGACCCTAAGACAGCTGAAAATATTAGGACGTTTCTATTAGATTGGCCAGAATTTAAACCTAAAGTTTAATCAAATTTACGTTGTATCTTGGAAAAGCGTCAGAAAAGTCATGGTGTAATTGTATAACTTCGAACGTCACGATATTATCGTGGACGTTCCCATTGTCGTCCAGAAAATGTATGGAAATACGTGCACGTTATAACGTTATCGTGGATGGTTTAAAAGCGTCTTCATATATTTCCATATATTTTAATTCCCTGTGTTATCGTTATACCGTGACGTGGACGTCCACGATAATATCGTCACATTAGAAATTATAAAAGCGCACAATGGTTTCTTTCAGTGTAAGTACTTGGAGATCTTAATGCCCAGCAATGGACTGATAATACTAATATACAACATTAGTTTTTATATATCCTAAACCCGAAAAGGGGTTATGGTACTCATCATTTAGAAAAAAAAATTATATGGCACCAACCTTGAAATCACGAAAAAAAAATCTGCTGTTCCATACATTTTGTCGATTTAAGTGAACACAAATGTATGGAACAGCAGATTTTTTTTTCGTGATTTCAAGGTTGGTGCCATATAATTTTTTTTTTCGCGATTTCAAGGTTGCTCCCATAGAAAAAGTTGTTCAAAATGATGAGTATAATGACCCCTTTTCGGGATTAGGGTAAACAAAAACTAATGTTGTAAGTATATAGGTACCTAATGGTTAGTACGGTTGATGATGATAATGATCACAAAATCAGGGGACCAACTCACCAACGTACGATTAGAGGCTACGGCTTACTTACGTATTTTGAAATGCTTGATATTTTTCAACGAATTGAACTTAGGTATTTCTAAAGAGAATGAATACAATAAAAATGTGACTAAAATTACACTGTCCAAATCCAACCCTACGTTATAAAAAAAGGGTGAATTTAAAATAAAAGCAGGTAGAACGGCTGGCAACCGCCATTTGCATTAGGAAGATAACAACCGCCCCGACCGCGACATGCCATGGGAATAACGTAAATAAGTACGTGTCTGTAATTCATTATAATTCTAATAGAAATATCTGTTTTCAGAGTAAATTAAATAAGACATGACACTTATTATACAAGATGTAACATAAATAACGCACAACCTCTTAAGGGGTCAATGTACTCATCATTATGAACAACTTTTACCATGGGACCAAACCTGGAATCGCGAAAGAAGCTGTTCCCTACATTTTGACGAGTTATGCGAACATAAATGTAGGGAACAGCGGATTTTTTTTCGTGATTTCAGGTTTGGTTCCATAGTAAAAGTTGATCATAATGATGAGTACAATTAACCCTTAAGAGGTTGTACGTTATTTATGTTACATCTTGTATATATTTATTGCCCTAAGCCTTACCTTTCTTATGGAATGGATAGACAGGCCTTTGATATCTCTATACATATACAGGATGTAAAAAGACATCACAAAGCCGTCAACTACGCGTACATCTAAGTAGCTTTGCGCAAAAATTATTGCTAGGAACCGATTGTTATTTTTAGGGATTAAAACATTGCAATTTTTATTGTGCGCAATGTAACGCGAACCCAGGCAAACGGACTCAGTGTTGTCGTGTGAGTTAAGCCCCGCCCCTTTTTTCTACGCGGTACGCGTAGTAGGTTCTTGTCGAATACTTGCGGCTATGAACGAAATTAATGTAAGAAAAATCGAAAATTCAGGTAATATTTGCTTGGAAAAAAAGTTTTATAATAACACTTGGAATTCGTTTTCGTAAAAAAAAAATATGAAAGTTTGGCCTTCAATATCTCCAGAACCGCTGGATTCCCAGGTATGGTCTAGTGGAAAAAAACGATCCAAATAATGGGTAGCTTTCGGCTTCGGAAGGGGTCTTTTTACACCAGATATAGTGCAATACATCGTAGGTGGCGTTCTAGAGCTTGCTTCAGTTATATTTCCTGTTGGACAATTTGCTGCGTACAGTTTAACATCATTACTACTATATCTAGCCATATAATTTGCCGTAGACAGCGAACGCGGTGAACAATATCCTTCGCGAGTCCTTTGAGGATGTCCACGACGACAAGATTTCAAGCGCTCAAAGGAATAAGCGTGTGTAGAATTTGAGTGAATTCCTTGCGATACAATAAGGGGTAGGGAACTGATCGGAAGGGTTACATTCTTTGTCATGATTGTCCACTTCGTATGTAAATAGCTAGAGGTTTTCTGGACATTAGTATTGAATTGACATTATTGGTACATCATTTATGGTCTAGACTTCTAGAGAAACAAGATATAGCTACGGACTGACCCAGCAGCTGCTCTTAGTTTCTTGACTGATGTGCAAAGAGTTTGTCAAACTCTCGACATTAATTCGAATTTATAACTTATTACAATGACATAAGAGTTACATTGTAAGTTCGTTTTACCCCAAAATGTATCGTTGAATCTTGATCGTGAATGTAATACTTTAGCCAGATTAATGGATGAATTTAAAGATGGTGGTTCATTCTGAACAATCAGTTGGGCTACCACCTTGCACCCTTGTTGTCTGTCACAACGCTGTCACTGTCAGATTGCATACAAAAGAAAGAGCTGCGCGATGACACAACTTATGACGTAAAAATGCAAATAAAATCGTATTAAATTAGATATTAACTAATTAATAAAAAATAATCCATCACCGGATGCAGTTTGGCATTTGCAATTGTATGGTATTCTTTAAATTATAACTGTTAACGAAGGGATAAACTGCTTTTAAAAATATTTAAGAGTTGTCTTTGAAGATTTTTTTGATGTATTAAATTATGTTTAATTTTGTTTTGACTTCCATCACCGTATGCACAAAAGACTTGAAAATATCATACTGTTTTTGTTTTGGAAAAATTATTTACGGTTTAAGAGATACACTGCTTTAAAAAACCACATTTTTGACTATTTTCAGAAAGCTCCGCCTTAATGAGCGAAAACTTGAGCCGACTCAAGAAAAAATAACAATTCCACAAAGCAACTTTATTACCTAAATCTAAATATACAGCTGAAACCGACACGAATTTATCTCAGTGTACAAAGTACACTAGGGTTCATTACAGCATTGAAGCCAGGCACCGAGAGTAATTAGAAAATGTAAATCATATTAATAATGAGTTGTGGCAGTGCCAGTTAGATAGCGTTTGAAACTTTACAAAGCTATTCTGGAACTTTGAATTTACAACGTGCATTGTTTCTATGTAGTAGCCAAATATTTTAATGAGATAAAATAGTTATATTCCGTTGGTTTAGGTATTTAAATAAAGGTAAACAAAAAAAAACACTTGACGATACAGCTGTGAAGTAACCGACTAAACGTAATACCTGTCACTTCAGTTGTCATGCTACTTCACACTAATGCTCTTCAATTTAGCTGAAAAAAAGAATGCCAGTGATATTTCTGCCCGAACATTCGCGCAAAGTGATTAATGTAAAGAAAGAGTTAGGTAATTTGAATTTACGGTTCGCCTGCTTGCATAATAGTCTAAAAAAATTCTCTCAAATTGAAATTAATGCTCCACTTTTAAACAGACTTCCAAAAAAGAGGAGGTTACATGTTCGTCTGTATGTTTGTTTTTAGTTTTTTGTATGTAAAAAATCTGCGTGAGGAAATAAAATAATACTTCATATATTGTATTCAAGAGTTGAAACTTATGAATCAAATAAAACCGTGGGGGAAAATGCTGTATGGACAACCCAAATTATGACATTAGTATTTTTTTTTTGTGTTTTATTTTTTGTGTGTTTTGTTTTTGTGTCATTAGTATTTTGTATTTTTTTTTTGTAATTGGATCGTTTTCCGAGAAATCAATAAATAATAATAATAATTATTTATTATACAAGGTTCGGTTCGAGAATAGATTTTATTCTAGAAAAAATCTATTTCCAAAAACATATACACATTGACATTAATGAATTTTATATGTATAAGTAATTATAACATATACATTTTTTCCGCTACCACAAACTATCTGTTTTATTAAAATAATATTTGCATAATATACATATAGATCGCTGTCAACAGGAAAAGTGCCCAAAAGGCTGGCAGCATTGCCACGTTGTATGGCGATGATTATATTATGATTATTAAAATTTTTTGATGCCCTATGATTCTGTCCCCCGTCCTTTTTTTGTTATATATACATGTACATATTATTATTTTAAGTCTGTTAGCGTATATATTATGTAAATATTATTTTATATATACAATGACATGAATATTTACTTTGTTAAGTATTATATTGTTTTAATTAAGTATTGTAAATGACTATGTGGGTTATTGAACAATAAGCCACATAGTCATTTAAACCAAATTTATTTTTGTTTTTTTTTTTACTCAGTTTTCATCATGGTCTGGTAGTTTGAGTAATTAATAAAGGTTATGCGACCTACCCAAATTTCCTTTCTAAACGGTTCGTTGAATCGTTAAGCTCCGAGTTGAGCTGCACGATTACTGACAAATGCGTGCACTGACTGGACAGGTCCCCTCAATCTGTGTGATTCCTTCATCAAAAGATCATTTCAGGCACCAATCTACATGACCTTCACATGATCTGACCAAGATTATGTCTGGACTTTAAAAGAGACTGTGACCTCTGAGTTTGTTTCGTCCTTTCTTCTCAGAGTAGTCAGATACGAAACGCCGACCTCATCTAGTTTTTTTTTAATATGATTGACGACTGACGTTTAAAAGTGTTTGTACAAACCTACTTACAGAAATAAATCATTTATTTTATTTAACGAAGAAGAAGACGAAGAATAGAATAGAATAGAATACTCTTTATTATGTACACCATAAAAGTAACAAAGAAGAAGACAAGAAGATGTAGTGACAAAGATTGAAAAGACTATGCTTAGATGCTTTGGTCATGTGGAGAGGATGAGTGAAAGGCGACTAACAAAATGTATTTATAAAGCAGAGGTGAGTGGAAACGCCGGGAGGGGATGCCCTAGGACATATAGTGACCAAATTGGTGATGTTCTTCAGAAAGGTCAGGTGCGTAGTACTCGCAACTGGCGTGCGTGTATGAATAGATGTATGAATGTAGGCGAAGCAAAAGGAGTATGTAAGGAGCGTAGCAAGTGGCGTTCTATAGTTTCTGCCTACCCCCATGGGAAGAAGGCGTGAGTTTATGTTATGTTATTTATAGAAATCGCAGGCATTACCAGAACCGCCCGTTACCTACGCGCCATCTTTCATGAGCTCTTGCGTTCCAAGCGTTCTCGAGTTCGCAATACGAAATTACGAGGTGCAACTCTATACTTCAAAGACTTTCATTCCTGGCAGCCTTCTTTGAAAAGAAATACGACGCAGTTACTGAGTGCTTATTTTATATTACGTTTGATTAACGGAAAAGGACTCTGTTTACTGTAGAGGACTGAGATTTAATTAAAGGAGTTAAAGGGAAATAGGGCAGTAAAGGTATGCATAAGACCACTGAACACATTTTCAATATAAATAAATAAAAATTAAATGCTGTTCGCTGGTAACCTCATCACTTGAGAACGGCCCTATGAGACGGTTTTTTGTTTTAAAATGTTCGTAAGGCCCTTTGTACACGGCAAGGTTTCTTGACGGTACAGGATGGGCCCTTTGTACACGGCAAGGTTTCTTGACGGTACAGGATGGGTTTTCTCGTGACCTTAGTCTAGGGTAGAGGATAATATTAAATATGATATTATATAATATTTGCAAAAACTAACAGAATATATAATAATATCACGGTAATCAATCACAACGAAGAGCCTTCTGCCAAAAAAAAACTGCAGTCTACTTGTGCCCTTTAAAAATAACAGTTTACCGAACAGAAATTTATTAGGCACTACGTCAGTGGCAAGGTCCCTAATTAATTCCCAGTCGCGACTGCCAGCTGCCTCTATCTGCGGTCATTACAGGATTTCAACTGACCCTAGACTACAAAATAGTTACAGAAGGTCGGCTCCATAAAACAAGCGAAAACAGGCTCAAATGTACGGAGATCTTAAACTGTCTAAAGGCTAGGATTGATGGCTTTCCTGCTATCATTCGAAAGCGGTGGGCCTCGATACTGCATAGAATGCGTGCCAGCTCCCACAGCATCCCGAGCACGTTGTGCAGTAGGTGGGGTTGTCCAATGCTGCGTCACTAGGTCGGACTCCATCCCCCTTATTACAAAACAAGGTTTATCTTCAGACCCAGGTTTAAAACATGGAGCTATTATTGAATTTCGAACTTTATTCCGACTATGGTAAAGTTCTTAAACAACTTAGTACCGAACTAAGTTTTCAGTTTTGTAAAAATAACGGTATTTCAATCACTGTTACGTTCTTATTACAAAAACGGGCTCCATGGTTTAAGCCATGTCAAATATAAATCTTGTTTTGTAATAAGGCGGTAAATGTTTACGAGTACGTACTACATACTACGTTAGTGTGAAGATTTTACCTAGCACAAGAATTATTATTTGTATGTTAATATTAGTTTTAAGTTTTCTATGCTGACACAACTGCATGGATTCACTATGGTCTGATAATAAAGGTTTATAATGATTTTAGAAATTTATTTGGCATATTTCGGGTCCCCAGGATCCCTGATCTTTGGAAGGCGTACGAGGGGCCGAAGACAACTCGCCGAATCCACTTTGGCAATTTAATTTAATGCTGCACTTGAGAACGGCTGGACCGGTTTGGCTATTTTTTGTTTTAAAATGTTCGTAATTCCGGCCCGGGTCCGAATTGTGTTTTTATGGTAAGAAAAACTGGAAAAGTGCTTGTTCTATGGGATTTGTATTAACTCAAGACCACATTGAAAGACAAGACAACGTCTGTCGTGCTAGCTTAGTTATTATTAAAACTATTGCACTACTATGCCAGTCGCGAGTGCCCTTGCACTTGTGAAGTCTGTTTATGTAAATATGTGAGCGTTTTAGATTTTTCGTTGTCTATTTTGTGCCTGACCCTTTTTAGGGTTCCGTAGTAAACAAGGAACCCTTATAGTTTCGCCATGTCCGTCTGTCTGTCTGTCCGTCCCTCCGTCTGTCCCCAGCTTAGCTCAGAGACGCTTAGTCCTAGAAAGCTGTAATTTGGCATGGGTATACATATTAATCATGCCGAAAAAATGGTAAAATAAAATTATGAAAAACATTTTTTTTTAGGGTACCTCCCTTACCGTGAAATGGGGATGATATTTTTTTTTCTCGTCTATTCCATAGTGTGGGGTATCGTTGGATAGGCCGTTCAAAAATATTGTGAGTTTGGCAAAACTATTTTTCAATTAAAGGCTCCGTTTGCGTAATATTAAGCTTTAAAGTGCTATTTTTTGTTAGTCAAGTGTCCCCCCCCCCCTGCCAGCTAAATGGTTGATTTTGGATATGTGAAAAAATTCATGGGAATAGTATATATAACGAAATTAAAAGGAAAACTATCACAGCTAAGTAGGCTTCACAAGTTAACGAGTAATAGTCGACCAACTTAAATTTGCAGTTGGAGAATTGACCGTAACGTATATCGATGTATGGCAGAGCATGTTTTTTAACTACAATGTTAAGTTTGTTTTTGGGATAAATTCGTCCCAACTACGAAACCCTTCATTGTGCGTGGTCCGACATGCACTTGGCCGGTTTTTATTTTTTACTTTTACTGACTAAAACCCACCCGTGTTCCTTCAGTTGCCAGTGTGCCAGGGCCACGATATCCCTTTCCGACAAACTCGCAACCCTGGCAGGCATTGGCCCCGACGGATCCTGTCAGTTTGTGCTGACATCTCTTTCACACGCCTGGTCCTTATCGGACAGCGAGCTACCCATTGCTCACCATCCGCAATCCCTTTGTGCCTGACCCTGGCTGGACACAACATTAACCCGGACCGTCCTATCTGAATTTTGTATTGCACGGCCTAATGAGGTCATAGAATTATTCATACTAACTAAGCCTTTGAAGTCTTTAATATTCCAACATAACTTTTTGGGAGTTTTGGGCCCTAACAGTCATAAATGATAAAAAGATGGTATATTATTCTGTTAGAATTGGAGAATGTTTATTCAACCAAAACACACCTTTGTGAATACCTACGCAAAAATAATATCAGGTATATTTTCTTGTAATATTATGTTCAGGGCCTTTGAATTAGTCGTACTTGTAAATGGGTAATTATTTCTACGTCTGTTAGAATAAAATTAGGTTATATTTTTAGTTGAGTTAGAAAAATATCCATAACCACGTTTGTAATATTATATATGATCAAACGAACTTCATAAGCGAAGTTCGATCAATATTATATGAGTCGCTTCATTCGAAGATATATTATAACCAAGTAGTCCTTTTAATCTACAAGACAACATGCACACTTTAAGAGATTTATGAAAATCGATATAAGTATCGACTTTTTACGATTAAGTCGATTCTATACTGACCATAGCCACACCACTAGTCAAACTGTCATTCTTTTAGAGATAACAAAGACTATGCAAAACTTTATCACCGGGATTGGGTTGGGAGGGAACCTATATCTTCGAATGAAGCGACTCATATAATATTGATCGAACTTCGCTTATGAAGTTCGTTTGATCATATATTATATTTCTTCGCTTCATTCTTCAGATATATTATAACCAGGTAGATGTTCAGAGAAAAGTTTTGTGTTTGATAATTAAAACAAATATTTTGGAAGAATATAATGGTTTTAATCAATATATAAACAGTTAAGAATAAGTATTTATCTAAACGAGTATTTATTTCTAATACCTACTTAATAATAATTTGTAGGTACATGATATCTTTAAGATTAGTCTCAAAACTGTAATATATTAGTTACTCGGTAACTTGATCATGGAAGATCGCTTGAGCAAAGTTATTGTCGTCTATAATTGGACGATGATAATATTGGGCAAAAACCTTAGACGCATTAGTCCATCCCGCGGCTTTTCTTAGTGTCGACAGAGACCCCGGCCGCGGCGGCTGCGGACGTGGCGGCGTGGCGCGTGCTGTGCGCGCTGTACGCCGCCACGTCCACGCCGCTCTCGCCCAACATCTGCTTTATCCATCTGCTTATTGACTGTGCTGATGCGCCCTTGTAGGGGCGCTTCACAGTGATTAAGAGATTGGATACATTAGCAGGTCGGTCTTTGTCTGTGACGTGGAGATAATCTTCGAGAGCGGTCGCGGGGCAGATGCGAAGGTTTTCTCTAAAGTACGGCACGAATAAGGTCGGTTGATCACGACCAGCCGCGGATGTTTTTATAATATCTTTCATGGCTATGTTTATACCGTTAGATCCTACTGTTATATTTTCAAGCTTTATCAACGATAATGTTTGAACGCGTTGGGCAGTACTTAAAGCTAATAAAATTACCACTTTTTTCGTTATTTTTTCTCTACTAAGGGATCTATTGGGGTACAAATTAGAAACATAATTCAGAACGATCTGTGGGTCCCATGTTGTTCACTTAAAAAGTGTAATACTATCGGGACAGAGCAATCAAAAAAGTAATAATTATTTTTTACGCAATATTGCCACCACAATTTGAACGACACGTTATATTGCTGCATCGTGTTCTTTGACAGTGACGCCAGCATCAGGTCCAGGGCTAATTCGGGGACGCCGCGCAGCGCGAACGCCTGCCTGAGAGTACTGCGGCGCCCAGGATAAGGGGATTTCTGTAACATGATACGATGTGATGTTCGTTAGGGTATATCCAAATAATATCGGAAACTATTGTTTTCATTAATTGTGGATACCAGGCTTGGGATGGCCAAAAAGGAAAGACCAATCCAAATGTCAGGATTATATGTCATGGAGAAAGGATCCTGATGCTCTTTCCATAGATGCATTTACAGCGCTCTGGAACAATAAATTCTTTTATGCTTTTCCCCCTTTCCCACTTATTCTTAAGTGTCTTCACAAAATCATACAGGAAAGTGCCACCGGTATGCCAGAAAGGCATACCGGTGGCACTTTCCGTGTCGGGATTTACCCTTCGAGATTCTTCGTCTGCTTCGTAATTTGCCTTGGTATTAATGTACGAAGCAAATAACCAGATGTTTCTCTCTTCAGACCATTGCCAAATGTGTCTAGAAAGATTATTTAAATGGGGAAATTGGATCCCACCCATTCGATTCACGTAGCTGATGGCTGTTGTGTTATCAACGCGCAGTAAAACAGAACAATTAGATTTTTTGCTTGCGAAATACTTTAAGGCTAAGAAAACAGCCAACAACTCTAGGTAGTTGATGTGTTGTTCCAGTTCACTATTTTTCCAACCTCCATGAGCTCGTTCGTTGTTACACACCGCTCCCCAGCCGGTACGTGAAGCGTCCGTATAAACTTCTAATTCGAAGTTAGGTGTTTTAATAGTGTTTTTAGAATTAAGCACATTCCTTTGCCACCAACTTAAGTCATCTAGAATTACAGGGTGAGGTTTGAACTGTCTTTCAAAGCTAGGACATTTTTGTAAGGCTAGATATTTTTGCCTTTCTAAATTTTTTGTATATAACCAACCATATTTGACCGCGGGACACGCGGCTATCAAAACTCCTATTAACTGAGCAAATTCCCTGACTGAGCACTGAGGCAATTCTGAGAATTTGTCAACCAGGTCCACAATTTTTTGTTTTTTATCAGATGGCAAAGAAATTGATTGATTTACTGAATTAAACTTAAATCCCAGATATTTACAGGTTTGTTTAGGCACAAGAGAGCTCTTTTCGTAATTCACTACGAACCCAAGACACTCTAAAAGGTTTAAGGTAGATTTAACGTTTTTTAGGCATTCTTGATAGTCATCACCGATACAAAGGATATCGTCGAGAAAAACAACATTTTTGAAGCCTTGATAGCGCAAATGGGAAACCACTTCTTTCATGATCTTAGTAAAAGCCCTCGGAGCTACCGAAACTCAACCTACGAGTTTAATTGTATGCCGTATGGCCTACGGCATACAATTAAACTCGTAGGTTGAGTTTGAGTTCTCATTAACAAATTGGAATCTTAAAAATTTGCAACCAGATTTACGAATTGGTATAAGGAAATATGCTTCTTTTAAATCTATAGTAGCCATAAAGCCATGAGTAGGTAATAATTTAGATGCCGTTCGGTAGTCTTCCATTTTGAAGTGTAATTTTGAAACATAATGATTTAAGTTTTTTAAATTTAAAATAAATCTTTTATCACCATTAGACTTTAAGGCTAAAAATGTTTTGGAAATAAACTGGTCCTTACTAGGTTTGCAAGGGCTTATCGCACCTAATTTTAACAATTTTTGTATAGCTAAAAACATATCGACTTTTTCAGTCGCTGACATTGAAACGTAAGGTACATGAGTTTGTGTTACGTTGAAATCAAACGGTATAGGAAAACCATTACGTATCCAATTTAAAATTACAGTATTAGATGTAATTTTGAGCCAACAATCATAAAAATGAGATATTCTACCAGCGTGTTGTACCTGAGCTATTGGCGCATCGCAGGTGCCCTCGACTTGTTCGCAGCGACCGAGCTCGACGTCGGCTGAGTTGGAGGACGACGGCTCGTGGTGCTGTTCGCCCTGTTCGGACCTCTCCGCCCCCCCCTGTTCTGTAGGAACCGCGAGGGGCCTGTCCAGTTTCCCTGGTAGGTACCTGGTTGTCGATATTGATACTGGGGACGTGAATTAGATGTCGTTGGTTCTGTCACGGGGGTACCCTTTTGACCTCTTGGACCTTTTTTAATCGACATGCCTTGCTTCTCGATTGTTTTGGAAGCTTTTATTTTTTCCCCTAATTTGTTGCCATATAACGTTTCGTCCCTTTCGCAATCCTGAACGACGTTTAGAAATGGTTTGGCTAATGCGTAATTGATGACGCTAATTCGCGATTGTGTTTCCTGATAATGAAGATCACTTAGGATACGACATCCATCGCTCATAATCCTTATTGCTTCAATTTTATTGTCACTCGTAAGCATTATTGTTAAAGCTTTATTGATGGCTGAGACGCCAACACCCAATTGCTGCTGCTCAGTTTCCTTCCTCTTGTCTCTATGACGAGATGCTTCAGAAATAGCCGCCGAAACTTCGTTATTCAGCTTGGGTGCTTGAAGCAGAGTGCAGTTTTCAGGTACGAGATAATCTTTAAACAACTTATCTTTTGCTTCCTTTGATAATCCCTTCTTGAGGATAGGTTCCCATCGCTGAGCTAAGCTGTGATGAATTTTATCACCAAACTTTGGAGTGTTATCGGATTCTTCTCCGAGTGCTATCAATAGCTCTGGATCAAGCTCTGGGCAGGTACTATCTTCCTGACTAGGAGTGGATGCTTCCGCGGTCGGCATGGGAACGTCGTCAGGGATATCTTTAGGTGCATCTTCAATCGCTATCAGATTTTCTTCAACGTTGGCGCCGGGGGCGGAACGTAAGGATTCGTTATCGTCTGAAATGTATAAGACTTAACTTTGAATTCCACATTTTTGTTCTTTGTGTTAACTCGCGGTTAACCGCTAGAATTATGGATAAAATAGCTAGGTTTAATTCTTGTGGGGCATCATTTAGTTTGTAATAATTATGTACATAATAGCTCATAGTACAGCCATCGTGTTAACTCTCGGTTAACCGCCAGGCGAGACTATCCCATGTGTTCAAAAAATCATAGCCTTCGTGTTAACTCACGGTTAACCGCCGGGCAAAAAACCGTACTAAATGAATAGCACATAGGCACCATAAACATAATAGGTAACACAATGTAACAATACGCCTGTAATCCTCGCGGGATTAGGTGGCGCCATAAAATAATTTATAATTGAGGGTAGTTGTAAGTACAATACATACCGGAATCAGATGACGATTCTATATTAATTCTACGCCGTTTACGTCTTCGTTCATCTTCCAGCTTCTTGATTTTACGTCGATAGTCTTCATTTTCTTGAGAGTATTCCCGTTTTTTCGGCATTTTTAAAGACTAGTGAGCGCGAGTGTGCTTGCTGTCGTGCACGAAAAAAGAATGACAGTTTGACTAGTGGTGTGGCTATGGTCAGTATAGAATCGACTTAATCGTAAAAAGTCGATACTTATATCGATTTTCATAAATCTCTTAAAGTGTGCATGTTGTCTTGTAGATTAAAAGGACTACTTGGTTATAATATATCTGAAGAATGAAGCGAAGAAATATAATTATCATATTATATCTACGGCGAGATAGAGGTATGAATTTATATTCATATCTAATATGCATACGGCGCAGGTCAAATTCAAACGCAGCTAGTGCGGCGTTTCGGAGGCTGAAAACGCGCCGTCCATTAATCACGTGATGTTTTTAGCAACTTTTTACACGTGTATTATTTTGGTAGAAAGGTATCTTAAAAAAATTCCGAATATTTTATCTTGAAATAGATAAATAAATACACTCCTTGTCATATTTCGTGATTTTTCCAACCCCCTCCCCCCTTTCGAGCCCCACGCTATCACAATGGACGATCCCTTACATGAAACCCGCGTATAAAAAACGCCGTGTCAATAGGCCCTAAGACTTGGTTTTGATGAAAGTGCTATTTATAAGGTCTAAACTCGTAGTGTGTAAGTCCACCTGAAGAATTCAGAGTTGCTATTGTTACATTAGTTACCCTCGTCCATGTTAATGAGAGCCCAAAATATACATCATTTGACCCAAACTTTGGCCATACACCTACATATTCAGAAAGTTGTACCATGAACCCAAATACTCAACAAGTCTACTTGTCTATTAACGTGAACAAGTTATGGCAAGTCCGACCTTGTTATTATTACAATAAAATCGATACGTTAGTGTTCGCTTATAATGTCTTATATACTTCTATGTGCAGATATAAATAAGGTCAAGGTATGAATTAATGGGTGGTTTTGATTGACGTTTATGAAAGGACAATAGCTACATATAATTATCAGTTTCGGTTTTCATGCCGCCTTTGACAGCCGCACGTAAAACCGATTGCTGGCGACGCGACGCATGCCGCGTGTCGACGCGTCGTCACTATACAGTCTATATTTGTAGTAGTGTGTAAATCATTTCGATGTTTCGCATCTGCCAGGCGTCCCGTGATAACTCAATTTTTCGTATGAGATATGATATTTAACAATACGTCGTATTGTTAAATACCATATCTCATACGAAGACTCAGAACATATCGAAAATAAATCTTCTTAACTATGGCAATTTTGAAAGAAACAGCAGACGTTTAGGCAATATTTGAGCCTTGGCCTTATAGTAACAGTTCATTATACAAGATCAGATTAAATTAGCCAGCGAAACTCCGCAGACGTGATGAGTATCGATATCTAAACACGACAAACAAAAAATAAATATTTTAATGGGGTCAAAAACCGTTAAGAGTTGTTACTTGAAGTATGAGTTGAGAGATTCTTTAATTTCTTATTTTATCGTGTTACGATATCGATACCCATCACGTCTGTGAAGTTTACACAAATAAAACTGATATTTCAAGTGAATATACTACCTGCGGTTTATGGCCCCCAAAAAAAAACCTCATCAAATTAATAAGGAGAAGCACAACTGTTCAATGATTTATGATATTAACATATTTAAGAGTAAACTCAAAAAAAAACACCCATTATAACGTCACCATCGCCCCAGAGGCAAATATTGTATAAGATTATTAACTTAGTATCTCATTATAAGTGAACTGTTATTCATAAGTTCTTATGAGAAATAAATATCTTTAAACCTATATTGATTCCAATCACATCTGCGGGGTTTCGCTAGGTAATTTAATGTGTCCCTGCATTCATGAGTACATTTGGTCATCCGAGTTGCAGATGAATAAGCACTTAGGACACTCCAGCAATTGGGGCATGGTCTGATCAGATGCACCGGATTTGCACCGGGTGTTGGATGGGTCAGTAATCCTAAAGAACGCCACTGATGCAGCAACCAACGTGGCCATCTTCTCGGCTCAGACAATCAAAATAAAAATATTTTAATTCACATAATCCAACATGGGCACTTATGAAACGTCAGAAGCTAGGTGCACGGTTCCAATTGGTCGTTTCCTATGGAGAAGAATCGGCAAGAAACTCCACGGTTAGTCTTTTAAGAATAATGGGCTTTTACAATGTTTTCAAGTTACAGTGTTGATAGGTATGTGAGGACAGTGTAGGCCCGTCAACAAGTACTTAACAAAAATAGAAAATGGTTTACAAAGGTACAGTATATTACGCCTACAACGTTCTCACATTCTCAAACTAAAAAAGAATTTATACATATAAAATATTACTAAAATAATAAAAATAAAAACCTATTTAAACCAAATGACAAGATTGCTATTTATTACCACTGTAACAAATCTGAATTAATATTCTGTCCACAAGTCCCTAATAAATATTTTAATTTAAAATTGTAGGTATTTAGTGTCACAATCTAAAAACAACGAAGAAGAGTAGGTACTCCATCGGCACGAAAACAAAAAGAATGACAAAAAGTACTTTCACCCCCTAAAACATAGCCAGTAAATTAAAATTCAGCCTGTATAGTTTCAGTAATGTAGGTTGATACATTTATAGCCTTCAATAGGTCTTGGTTGAATCCAATAAATTTCAATAACGGCCGACATCTTCCGGGTTCGTGCAAGATCAACAACAACTACTGAATCAAACTTACAAGGGTAAGCAGTAATCGGAGATAATAAATCAGGAAATTGTCTTTTACGAGAATTTTTTCTAGATGATAGAATAGAATACTCTTTATAATAGGTATATACCGTACGAATTACAGATATAAATGTATGTAAGTATGTGAGTGTGTGGGGGTGTGTGTGTGGGGTGTTTGTGTGGGGTATGTGTGGGGGTGCGGAGGGTGTGTGTTAGGGGAGGGAGTGTGTTGGATTGAGGAGGGTGCGTGTTGGGGGTGGGGTGGGGAGGGTGTGTATGTGTGTTTGATATTTTAAGCAATGTGTAGCTTTTATTGATTATTATTTTTATAAAACCTATCAATAAGAAATACCAATCTCTTCAGAAATTACTGTTTTGTTTTATTCTTTACACCTACCTAAATAAATGCTTAGTTATGTAATGTAGTCATGCAGTTCAAATCCCTAAAGTAAGCTCCAGAATTGATTAAGTTTGATCGAACTTCAAACTCTGTATTAACTTTTATCAGTAAACCTCCCATAAAGTCGAATGTTCACAAGAAAAATCGTCATATTCTCAGTTTATTTTCAACCCTCATTGGTATTCTGTCGGCAGAATGATTCTATAGCTTTGTTGGTGCTCATTCAAGACCAAGTGTTATAGTTTTACGTGAATAATGTAGGTCGCCCTCGAGATTAGAGTTTGTTTATGATTTTGTATTTATTTTAGGACTAGCTTTTTCTAGCGGTTTCACCAGCGTGAAGGTCTAAAAGTATGCCACGGGAACGTGCTGTCGGGATGCAAGTATCCTATGTACTAGCCCAAGTTATGGTCTATCAAATATCATCGAAATTTGACACACACCGTTTAGCCACTAAGGCGTGAAAAGGTAATAGATAGATAGACAGACAGACAGACAGACACACACACACACACCCACACACTTATCCACAAAAAAACTTTCGCATTATAATATTGAGCATGGATTAACCTGTCTTAAAATCTTATTTTTTTTTGTTTTCATATTTGCTGCCATCGCGGGCCGAACTTCGACGAGACTGGCACAGGAGCGTGGACATTAGCACAAACAAAGAGTGGCTTATGCCTTGAAATAGATGAAGTTGGCATGATGATGATGATCAATCAATCAATGTCACCTTAATCATTTAAGCCAGTCACAGTAGCTCCTAAATTATTTACCTTCAAGTGAACGGTCAAAAGAGAAACAGTAACAGAGGCCGCACCATAACGGCCGCAATGACGGCTATCATGAAAATGATGACTGCGGGGTTTGACTTTACGGTGTCAAAAACACTCTCTAGAGATAGGAAAACACCCTTTCTTAAATAACGTTTCTGTGACGTCGTTCACCGCTAAATTGCAGACGGTATGTGACGACCACCGCTCTTATAGGAAAACGTAGCTTCCCTGGCTCACCACGCTTAGCAGGATTATTCATCGCAGTTTGTGGTTATTAAAAGTCGCGAGGATGCTACGCACTCTCTTGACTTAGTCCTTGAATAAATTTAATTTATCGATGAACTGAATGTTAAAATTATTAATGCAACTATTAAACTCTCAAAATACTTTGTCTGAACTAGGTAGATCCCAAAACACATGGTTGTTTTAAATTCTTGGTTTCGATCAGTCTCAGCAGCGGTATAAATCTATCAAAACTACAACACGAGGGACGCGTATATAGTAAAAGTTATCTTAACGTCCTTTTCCCAATAGGGGAAAACATTTATAAGAGTGATATAGTTGTAAATCACACATTAGATATTTGTCCTTAGTGGTATTTTTCGATTCGGTGTGGTGCCGGACGTAAAGAATAGCACCATCCTATTTCTTCCCGTGGGTGTCGTAAAAGGCGACTAAGGGACTTACTAGAGAATGGGCAGCAGTGTTCTCTATGCATTTTAACACCATACTGCGATCGCCAACCCACCTGCCAAGCGTGGCGATTATGGCAACCCGCCTCCTTTTAGGGGCCTATGTCCTGCAGTGGGCGACTTTCGGCTGAAATGATGATGGTATTTTTTAAGCATCACTTTGAAACTCGAAAAGCGCGTATATTTTGATATATCGACCATATGTCAATTTTACGAATATGTAACTTCCCTTTCTAATTGCTTTATTGTATGTCGAGATTAGAAAAGTTATCATTTTAGTTGTAAGTCTTACTAATAATTTTTGAGTCATATGATACTTGAATAGAGATAATTCTTTTCTATTTTACACAATTGCATTTTCCTGTAGCCGTATTTTTATTTTCAAAAATAACCTGATGAGGGAATCAGCCTCATAGATATATCACATATTTGATTTTACTGCGAAGCTTAGATCAACAAAACAAACGAACACACCGATTTTTTACAGCTAATTATATCATGCCACCGAATAAAAGTCAGAACAACAGCAAAAATCTGACCTCGCAGTCGAAAGCACTGCCAAACAGGCATAAACATTAAAAAGTAACAACTCTGGCTCAGCGCAATATCCTACGAGTGCAGTTACTGGTCGTAAACGCCAGATTGGATGCCGGACACGCCTCTAAAATGCGGAAGACGAACCATACTTGAAATTGATACAAAAAGAAACCAATAAAAAGGGTCGTGGTTTTTTGAAAAGTCATAAATTATGGGATTTTGGTAGTTTCTCTATGTTTGTATAATTTTTAAGATATCGATTCTGGATTCGCCCCAAGTGATCAGGGGTGGGTGCAGCAATATGACGGTGTTTATCTGTGTTTTGTCCTGACGGTTTGCCTATCTGCACTTCTTTCTTGGCCACTTCCAGCTGAACTGACTGCCTCGTTAGTCTAGTGGTCACAAGAGCTACTGCTAAGCATGAGGTCCTGGGTTCGATTTCCGGGTCGGGCAAAGTATTATTGGGTTTTCTATCTGGAATTTCTCAGTAGCAGCCCGATTGGCGATTTGTCCTCGGTTGATGGCAATAGGCTCGCCCCTTATTACATGGGACTTAAACTTAACTTGTAAAGTATTATATTATTTTAATTATTGTGAATGTGAAGACTATGTGGGTTATTGCATAATATTTTTTTTTCCCTTTCTTTTATTCTCAGTTAGTGTTAATCATGGTCTGGCAGTTTGAGTCATATAAGTGGCCTACCCAAATGGCCTTTCTTTGGTATTGATAGTCGCATCGTTGAGCTCCTTATATTCTGAGTAGAGCTGCACGATTACTGACAAATGCGTGCACTGACTGGTCAGGTCCACTCAACCTGTGTGGTTCTTTCCTCAAAAGACCATTTCAGACACCAATCTACATGGTCTTCACATGATCTGACCAAGATTATGTCTGGACTTTAAAAGAGACTATGACCTCTGAGTTTGTTTCGGCCTTTCTTCTCAGAGTAGTCAGATAGGAAACGCCGACCTCATCTAGTTTTTAAAATATGATTGACGTGTAAAAGTGTTTGTACAAACCTACTTACAGAAATAAAATCATTTATCATTTATCATTTATCATTTAACTGGCTAAATGTGGGTATACTATAGGTAGGTACACCTGCAAAAACAGATCAATCTTGAAAATGGTAAGCCAGGTATAATACACTCGACAACAACATCAAGTTCAACCCCCCTCTTTACACTTGTCACATCAAAATTGAGTTGATGACAGTGAGCCAACAGCAATACCGTGTTTAACACTATGAATCACGTCAAATGTAACCCGCAAACATGTTTCTCTGCGGTGTTAAACCACAACAATGGTTACACAAGCTACATATTCAAGAGACAGTAATGGCACAGAATACCTACAGATTTGAAGAGTAATCAACTTAATTTTCAGTACCCGGGCATAAACCTCGACATTTAGAACAGACTGTCACACTGACTCGGTTGATACAACAAAATTTTTAGGATTAATTATTGACACTAAATTAAATTGGAAAGCACATATAGAGACCGTAACTAAGAAAATTTGTTCCTCAGCTTATGCTCTGTATACACTGGCTGAAATAACTAGTGTAGATGCGTTGCTTACCGCATACTACGGGTTGGTGGAATCTGTCCTAAGATACGGGATTATCTTTTGGGGTAACTCAACTGATAAGGACACTATATTCAAAGCACAAAAAAAATGTATTAGGTCCATGTTCAAACTAGAAATCACTCAGAGTTGTAGGCCTTATTTTGAAAAATATAAAATTTTGACATTGCCGTCCATTTACATAATAGAAAATGCAATGTTTGTAAGGTCCAATCCTAATCTGTTTCCTGGCATAGCTGAGGTGTTTCCACGCAACAGACGTGACAACACTCAGATTTGCGTACAACAAGCCAGAACTACTCTTATGCGGAAGAGTGTCTTTTGCATGGCTGCAATAACCTATAATAAATTGCCAAAAAGTTGGAAGCTTTTAAGTGACGTGCAGTTTAAAGTGAAAGTAAAAAAAAGATTAGCAGAAAGAGCTTATTATACCATTAATGATTTTTTATTTGAAAAATATTTTGACTGATTTATAATTCTGACCTATTTGTTTTGACTACTTAATTTATATATTTTTTCTATGTTAACTGTGAGTGTTATATTTTAATTTGGATAATTGAATTGTTGTTGTATTATTTAAATAATTTTCTTAGCTTGAGTACTTACTTAATTTCAATAAGTTAAAAATGTTTGCATAGATCAACCTACTTATCTACTTAAATATTTGTATGCCATTGTATAAGGCAAGCATGACGACCTGTAGATTCATCATCTACCTAGCCTTCTCCTAACTATGTTGGGGACGGTCCAGTCTATCCGGATTCAGCTGAATACCAGTATTTTACATGGAGCCTGCAGCCCTATCTGACTTCCACAACTCAGTAACTGGGTAACACGATACCCCTTGGTATCTAAGACAGGTGCCAGACTTACGGGCTTCTGACTACCCGTAACAACTGTCAAAGATCTACAAATTACATCCGAGACCAACAGCTTAATGTGCTTTCCGAGGCACAGAGGGATCGTGGTATGTAAAGATGGTCACCCATCCACGGACCAACAATGGCAAGGGTAGCTTAACCTGATCGATCGACCTGTGCAGCTGTTTACTTAGCCACCAGCCCCTCGCATACATGTACATTATACTTATGCATAATAATATCTGCATAGATGACCGACAACGATGACGTTGTCGTGTCTGAAATCTCTAAAGGGATTCGATTTGCCGAAGACAGGATTTAGTCCCATATGACGACATTACAATGTATCTATTTAGAATATATTAATTAGTAGTGAAATTTGATCTTAATTGTTATGTCTCTACTGAATTTGAGACAATATTAACACTTGGTTTTGCAATTAGAGACAGTACCAGGTTAATTATAGTGTGTCACTTCTGAAGCTGTGAAAATAATGACGGATATATATTAAACAATCCTTATTATCAAAGTGTTGTAAGCTCATATTGCATCGGCAAGCCTTTCAGACAAATATTTTGAGTGAACGATTTAAGCAGAAACAGCTTATCCGTTTTTTATTGCAAGTAGCCTTCGAAATTGTTGGATGTCATACACTAGCAAAAAGTTGACTACACAATAGTTTTTCATATAACGTACACAATTTTGTGGCAACACCGACTCAACTTGTTGAGTGTCTGTTGTCACACGAGCTATCCAATGTAAGTACTCTCTTAGAACCTGAGGCTTGTTACTAAACTACTTGAAGATCCTGAATAAAGACCTTCCGGTTCGAAGACCCTTTTCAAGCCTGTACCTGAAACTAATGATGAATAGTTTCGGATGGTGTAGCACACAAGAAAAACTCCCTCGTTTTATCAAAACTAGTCTACTATCTCACCATTGCATCTAGCTCAGAACAGCTGGGTAATTGCGTACCTAACATACTATCAGTAGCAATGGGTTTAATTTTGACAGTTCAACAACACTCATTGCGTTATTTGCGTTGTTGAGCAGAAACACGATAAAATTATTTGCTATTGGTCAAAAAAAGGGATTTAAAATGACCAATTAAAGGGCATTTTATTAACCAATAGCCTGATCCGGCTCGAAGGACCAAAAAGTTTTAATATTTCTATTGTGATTCAAACTGTGTTACGCAATTAGGGTGCAGGCTAAAGTTAATTAAAAGTCTTACATTTTCTACAAACAAACACCTGCTACTTTACCTTGTAAGAGCACTATGAAAGAAAAACAGAATACTACCTCTTCGGCAGAAAAACCCATCAAACAACTTCATTTAATGGAAGAGGTTCGTTCCAGTTATCCATCAAGCTTTGCCGTGCAATAAAAAATTCAAAGGCACGGCAGCCATTAAATTTATCTTGGGCTACAATGACACTTCAGGACCGGCTGCAACGCACAGTATTTTACAATGAGATTTACATAAATCACTAACTTCAAGCTGTAGAGAACAAAGCCTAGGTAGGTATGTGTGAGCGTGTGTTCCCATTGAGTCGAGATGACAGACTATAGTCTGTTCAAATTGTCGTAGTATGTATATTTTGATAACCGTCTTCCGCGATAATTAGACAGTTTATTTTGATATCTTCATTAATATGTTCTAACGATATACGACCAACTGGTGTTCGGGGGTTATCGGCGGTGTAACATGCTGGCGTGTGGCAGTGCTCAGCAAAGCCGCTCGTAAATCCCTTTTTGGTAGTGGACTGTATGTTATTGTGGTTTGATTGCCAGGAGAAGAGGGACGGGAAGAACACCAATGAATACGCACTTTTACCTTGAAAGCTTGTGTCATGTTCGTGAACGGGCGCCGTCAGTAGGGACTGGTCATTTCTTAGCTGCCACGGCTTATTTTAACTTAGGTATTTAAATTTGTTGGTATTTTAAATGTTTTTTTTTTGTGTTTTTGTATATTTTTATTACGTACGCTTTTTACGTGCACGTCTTTCTACATTGTTCTCACATGTACAATTTCAACATAAATGATGTAACCAATACTATGTAACAATATTTTGATTTAAAAGAGTGTCCATGGAGTTACCCAAGGAGAGTCACAGAAAGTGTACGAGTACCCAGTGCTCTTTTAAATCTATTAAAAGAGCACTGGGGGAGCTGAGAATAACCAATTTACAAAGCCCTCTCTTGAGTCTGAAAATGTTTTAGCTAGGACATAAAACTAGCCACGAAGTCACTTAGAAGGCATCGCTTTTACGCTATCTCAGCCAGGCGACATGACAACTTAGCCTAACACGTGGAAGAGAATCATTTTCTAAAAAAACTCTAAAATGTTTGTTGTTTTTAAAATTACAAAGTAAATTAAAAATACTGAAACGTCTGTAAAATTAAACTTTATAGCTGAATAATTAAAACTTCTGTAAGTAGTTAAAGTATGCATTAGCAAAAATTTATAAATTGACAATACGTTCGTGAAAAATCTCCAAAACTGAGTCATTACTTATGGAAATTTTTTCGAGAAACGGAGATTTTTTACACAACACGAAAAACCTCGTTTTTTTAAATCCGTTGAAAAGTAGTCATCCTTCAAAGCTTTTCTTTCTCAAGAATTAGATAGCAGTATATAGATTTAGTTTAAGCTAATCGGAAACTTAGATCTACTACATTATATTAAAATGATTTGCAAGTCTCATTTTTTCTTTTTCTTTTCTGTAGTCTTGGTAGTCGATCTGCCAGACGCTCTACCAGGCGTTTTAACATATTCTTCTACTATACGCTGCAGCGGCATTATCATTTGATCGGCAAGAGCCAATAATTGTGAGCGTCGATGGCTCAAAACATCTAAAGTCTTAGTCAAGCACGATTCTAAAGAATCAGCCCCCTTCCCCAAGGCAATGCAAGTTTTCGTAGCTTCGAGCGCAGCATACTGGCCACCTTCACTAAACAACTTTATTTGTGAAATGTAACGTACATTTGAGATTCTGGCCTCATGAATACGTTGCTCCAACTGCTTTTTATACTCCACTATTGCCACATCAAGAGATTCTTCAAACAGTTGACGATGCTTAGCAAGGCGGGGAGCGTAACTTTTCATTTTCATCTTCTTCACTTCAGGGTCTACCTGATCTTGGATAGCGTTATTATTAATGTTAACTTTCATACGTTCAATTCCTTCACAAAAAGGATACAGCGTAGGGGCATCTAAAGCTGCGAATTCCGATGCTTCTTCGGGTAAATGTTCAACTAGCTCAGAAATCGCACCTAAGTGAGATTCAAGCCTCAGATCGTGGTAACGAATCTCTGCAAGGCGTGTGTCCCGAGCAGCTTTGACACGCTCTAAGCGTATGGTATACGATACAATTTTTAAAGAATAACGCATGTGTAAGGCTGCGCTACGTTCTTCAACCCACAGTTGAGCTTGATGTCTTAATGCTTCTGGGAGTATGGAGATGTTGCTCTTAAAAGATTCAAGGAAACCGTTTCTCCAGTTCATTAGAGCTATTTCTTGGAGTTTTGTTTGAAAAATGGCACGAGGTAGCGGCAGCTGTACTGATGATGGTAGACTATGGTTTTTCTGTGGACTCCCCGCAACTGATGGGTATGTTATTTTTTCCAATAATTGTATAGGAGCTCTTGGATATTTTTCGAAAAAAACATCACATTCTGCAAGTAACGTAGTTGTCATGGATGCGGGCATATTCATAAATTCCTCTAAACGTCCTAGTTCTGCCTCACTATGTTGTAAATACATGCCGGCTGTTTTATCTAACAAAACCAATATTGCATCAAACTGTTGTTGTAGTTTATCAGCATCTGGGGAACACCGCAACTGTTCTAATGCAATATCAAATGGAACCTCATTGGCTAGCTCAATTGAATCATGACTCGTAAGAAGATCTTCCACGGCTGCTATTTTAAGTTTTTGAGCGAGAGCTGAACGTAAAATATGTGCGTCCCAAAGATGACCTGCATGATTTAGTATTGTGCAGGTTTCTCGAAGGCTTTCTCCCAACGACCAAACGCTTTGCTGCATTGCAATGATATCAGCGCCGGTTATTTCAATTAAACTTTTGTTAGGCTTTTTAATCAGACTATTAGTTAAACTCTGAAATTGACGTTCAAGTAATCGATCTAAATCTAAAAGTTCGATCCTCGAAATTGTATTAGGTCCACGTAAATCTTGATGACCGAGATCTTTTTCTAATTCAGTTAGCTTACTAGAGAAGCCAGAGTACATCCTCAATACAGCGTTGCGATAAGTTTCAACTAATGGCGATATGATTGCATTCAGCTCTTCAACATGATCTGATATATATCCAGGAGGATCACCAGAACTAAAGCGATACAGAGCACTTTGAGATCGCTGCCGCGAAACTTTCGGGTTCTTACACCATATTAAGGCACTACGCCCCCTGATCGACATTCCAATACCAAGGCATAACTGATTTAGCGATGACCGCGCACGTGTAATGCCTTTATCAGACAGACCTCGTAAATCTGCTTCCAATTCCGTGTAGGCTTTTAAATTACTCAGGAGCTGTTGGTTGATGTCGTAAATCCGTTCATCGAATCCATGCATTAAATCCTTCGGAGTTCTGTGCCCAACTGCAACGAGATGCTGAAATTGACCACGTAGAAGAATTCTCAACTTGTCTGCTCTTTCCCTTTCCAAACGCGACGCATCTTGTTTGAAATCCGCCATAAACGCGAACCGTTCCGCCATAATTGTATGTACCATCTTGAGAGCTTTATCGCGAGATCCCACTGATAGAGGCGATTCGCCGTCGTCACAATTCTCGACCATGCAATCTATGTTACGTTGATTTTCTTGGACATGAATCAAAAGATTTTCAGTAAGCGCACGTACTCTTTTGTTTATGTCTTCGTTAACTGCAGCTGCACCTTTGGCGATGTTTTCGAGAACAGTTTTATGGTCTTGTTCTCTTTGTTTGAGGTAGTTGGCAAGGATAGGGCCGCTGTGCCGCGGCGTCCAATTGTCAGGCAACGTGGCAACAGCATCGCTGTCATCGGTGCAGCCAGCACGCGCCACGCGTTTCAGCGGCCTATTCACACGACTGCATGTACTCGGACATAGATCACTTAAACGGCGAGTTCTACGTTGGGAAAATGTGTTACTAGATCTCATTATTATTGAAAAAATTAAAATCTGTTTTCGTAAAACAACAAAATGTCATGTTTTCGGGTGTCACTGTCAACTGTACATATTTTAATAACTAAAAAGTTTATAGGCTTGTGAATAAAAGAGGTCACCGTACAGTATTTGTATAATGTGAACTTTTCAGTATCATTTAAGTGCATGAAATCGAAAGATTTTGATTAATTTTGTTAACTGTTTGTGAGAAAAGAAAAAAGAACTTATTAGATTTTTCATCGCGCTTTGTTGTTGAGATCTCAACGCCACCGCACCGAGGTCCAGAGCTAGAACCCAGTGGGTCTACTCCGAACATAACACCGAAGTATCGGCCGAATGTTCGGCTGTTGCTTGACTACGGCTGACTACGGCGAAAGAAAAAACGACAGTCAAAGAGATAAGCCAATGTCAAAAATGTGACTTTAAGTCGGGTAAGGATTCAAAGTCAAAAAAGGAAACTATGGAAGTTATAAAACGGCCGAACATTCGGCCGATACTTCGGAGTAACGCTTCGGAGTAGACCTCCAGTACGCGGTAAAAAAAAGCCCCCGTACGCAAGACATATTGAACATAACATGACTACCGGGTATTTATGTCAGTGTTTTTACTATCCTTTGTATGTAAAGAAAAAACATATTTTCCTTAGCAACAGCCTTATAGAAACAACAGAAAAAACAAATACAGATGTTTCCATTGTTCTGTAGTGTAAATGAGAATTCAGCAATAGTCCAATGGTTCACAAAATAACTTTTTGTTTTAATTAAACTGACCTGAAAACATTGCCGGTTTCATTTCGTAAACTTAGCTAGCAATGGTGGCGGGCGAGCGTTTGGCAGCGAGTGTTCACAAAACAGGCACAGTTGTGGTTATTCGCATTATGTTTTTGTTATTCATTGGTGTAATTTCAAATTCTTCTAACGCTCCTATCATTACTTATTTTTATTTCTCCAATTGCCGTTAACCGTCTATCACAGAGCACTTTTTATTGCATTATTCAATATACTGTAGCAATAAACAGCCGTAATTATGATTATATTTATTTATGATTGCCGGCGCCATCATTAATTGTCACAGCCACAGAATATTAATAAGTAGGCTGACCAGAGCACAGAATACCACAGACACAAAACGCACTGACCGTTACTGATGTTACGTCAGGTTCTCACACGCGGTGTACGTTTTCTAATACAGTAATTTTATTTATAATTATCATATGTTTATTTTTATTATGTTATTTCATTCATCTATTTTATTTCATTTAATTTATTTCCTAATCTATCCGTGACATCACATCGGGCCCTATCAGAATACCAGCGCTGCGACATTTATTTTTAAGTGCCGCGGCATCATGCTGAGATACGGGCCTTTTGGCCTCGTACAGGACTTTGTTTTTATTTTCTTTTTGTTTAATTTGTTTTTTTTTTGGTTTTGTTCTTTTGTTTCTATGAGTGTGTTTTATTTAATTTGTGATCTGTGCGAGTCCCAATAAATGTTTTTTCTTTCTTTCTTTCTTTCTTTCTAAACTGAAGTCGGTTCTATAAAACTATTCTAATAAGATCACCGGCGTAACACACATACAATGGCGTAACACACATACAATCGATGGCAATGCTGTTCCCTTTGAGGCCTGAAACTGCGTTAAGCGGGCACCCGCGCGGTTTCATACAAAAGTGTCCGTCGCGGGGACCTGCGCGGGCGTCCGTCACGGAGAGGCGCGCCCCGCACCCGCGCAACGGGGCCCGCCTCCGTGCGACGGAACCCGTCGCGGGGCACGCGCGGTGCCCGCCAGCGCACCGGTAACATGATTCATGTAGAGGCATTCTGAGAATACATTTTTATCGTAGGTGATTATGTACTTAGATTGAGAGTTCAATATGGAAAAACCAGGTAAGTGCGAGTCGTACTCGCGCACGAAGCGTTCCGTACCATTATCTATAAAAATGGCAAAAAAAAAACACCTTTGCTGAATGGGAGCCCCCTTAATTATATGTTTTTTTAAATTTAGTTATTTATTTTTGAAGTGAATATTTATCCTGTGAATATTTCAAGCGTCTACCTGTTGCCGTTTTCAATATTAAATGTAGAGCAAAAACGAACAAAAAAAATTACGTTTGTTGTATGGGAGCCCCCTTAAATATTTATTTTATTGTTTTTTAGTATTTGTTACTATAGCGGCAACAGAAATACATCATGTGTGAAAATTTCAACTGTCTAACTATCACGGTTCATGAGATACAGCCTGGTGACAGGCGGACAGACAGACTGAAGGTAAATTGAACTAGCGACACTGCGTAAATAAAATAATCCGGTCTCCGCGACGGGTACCCGCAACGGGGACCGGCGCGTTCCCACGGAGCCCACCCGCGTGTCCACGCGCGTAGACACGCGACGGTTGCCCGTCGCGGGCGCCCGCTTCACGCAGTTTCAGGCCTGACAGTTCAGACACGGTCACTGCGTTAATTACGTTATCAAGCAGACGAATTTATCAAACTTATGAATTAATGGATTAGGAATGTCCTTCAAAACCATTGAATTGTGTTGTGTGTATTACGCAATTAGGGTCTATAGAGTGAACTCCTAAATATGAACATAGCAATTTTATTCATTAAATAAAATTATATTAAAATAAAATCTCTTATTCGAATATATTACTATTATCAAAACCTACATTTGGTATTCGTAATTACTTTTAAAAGTCAATTAGCATTTCAGACTGTATGTGCTTACTGATATCCGACATTTTCCCGAATTAATTTTCAGAGCTACATGTTTGTTTAATTCGACCTTTAACATTTTGCGATGTTTCCATGAGTTTCGCTTGTTTAAATATGATACTCGAGCAAATCTGACCCAGTAAATTATCAGTAGTATGGCCTGTCCCAAAAATATTTGATGAAAATGTAAAAAAATGGGTCAGAAAACTTACCCATGTCAATTTCTAGTGCCACTTTAAAATGGAGTGTTTCGATTTGATTATTTGAATACTTACTTAACTCCGAAATTCTAATTTTAAATCACTTTAAAGATATTTTTCATTTTATAATTGAGACTCGGACTTATGAGGGAAAGACGAGAGTTACCATCCACGCAGCCGTCTTCGTCAGACAATGCCTAAAAAATAGGGCCTTAAACCTAAAAAATAGAAATCTGACGCGACGCGACCTTCGGCGCTCCAATACCCGTGACATTAAGGTCGCGATTGAGCAGAACCGAGGGTCGAAAGTGTTCGCTCAGCAATTAGGGAGGTCCCATTTGACGAAACTGAAAACTGCGGATGGTAGAATCGTGACTTCGAAGTCCGAGATACTCGAGGAAGTCGAGGGTTTTTACGGACGGCGAAACCAGCGGAGCATAGTGAAGATGACCATCGAGCCGAATAAACGCGCCACTACACGGAGGACATGCCGGATGTCGACCACTGCGAGATTAGGGCGGCTCTCGAGCAGCTAAAGAACAACAAGGCACCTGGTGATGACGGAATAACGACAGAGCTCCTTAAAGCGGGCGGGGCTCCAGTCCTGAGAGAGCTAGCGAGTCTCTTCAACTCCGTCATCCAAGAGGGTACAACGCCCGAAACGTGGAGCAGAGGTGCGGTGGTTCTGTTCTTCAAAAAAGGCGACAAAACCTTGCTGAAGAACTATAGAACCATCTCACTTCTGAGCCACGTATACAAGCTGTTCTCGAGAGTCGTCACAAACCGTCTCGCCAGGAGACTTGACGAGTTCCAGCCAACAGAACAAGCCGATTTTCGAAAAGGCTTCAGTACCGTAGACCACATCCATACTGTTCGGCAGATTGTGCAGAAGACCGAAGAGTACAATCAGCCGCTGTGTATGGCATTTGTGGACTACGAGAAAGCCTTCGACTCCATCGAAATATGGGCAGTTCTGGCCTCTCTGCAACGATGTCGAATTGACTGGCGCTACATCGAAGTGTTGAGATATTTGTATGACGCGGCAACGATGACAGTCCAGATCCAGGACAAGGAAACCAGCCCCATTCAACTACTCAGGGCGGTGACACAGGGGGATGTGATATCCCCGAAACTGTTTACCAATGCGTTGGACGTCTTTAAGACGCTGGACTGGACTGGACAGGGTATCAACGTAAACGGCGAGTACATCTCACACCTTCGTTTTGCCGATGACATCGTCATAATAGCAGAGACGCTGGAACAGTTAGACCTAGAGTTAGATGCTGCACAGCCTAAATGGAGCCTCTCGGCGGGTTGGCCTCGGCATGAATTTGGACAAGACGAAAGTCATGTACAATTCGCACGTCTTGCCGAGTCCAATCCACATCGAAGGGTCGCTTCTCGAAGTTGTGAAGGAGTACGTCTACCTAGGGCAAGTTTTCCAGCTTGGTAGGCACAACTTTGAGAAAGAAGCCGACAGAAGGATCCGGTTGGGTTGGGCAGCGTTTGGAAAACTTCGTCAAGTCTCGTCGCCAATGTGCTATGGAGCGGGCTATACTCGGAGTTTCTCTCAAGGATAAGATCAGAAATGAAGTTATCCGGAAGAGAACGTGAGTTACCGACATAGCCTGCAGAGTAAGCAAGCTGAAGTGGCAGTGGGCTGGCCATGTTTGTCGAAAGACCGATGGCCGGTGGAGCAGACGAGTCCTGGAGTGGAGACCACGTATCGGCAAGCGTAGTGTGGGACGCCCCCCAGCTAGATGGACCGACGACCTTAAAAAGGTGGCGGGTCAGACTGGATGCGGAAGGCGGAGGACAGGGTGTTGTGGCGCAGCCTGGGAGAGGCCTATGTCCAGCAGTAGACTGCTATAGGCTGAGTTGATTGAATTGAGGCTAACTTTATAACCTCAACTTTCGTCACTAGTATTTCAATTACAATTTAATTATGTTATTTAAACAATTTTAGTTGGACAAACTGGTAAGATATTAAGTTGAAAGGTGAAACCTTCCAAATACAGATGAATGTCTTACTAATTAACTATAGTGAGTGATTGCGTCAGATTTAAACCTGAACAGAATTTGTTTACACTTTCATGAGATACTTTTAGAACAGAGTATAGTATAATTATTGTATTGTAAAAACATTTATTGCAAATATTTCACGTATTAAAAAAATATTAAGTTCAGCCAATAGATGTCCTCTGCTGGACATAGGACTCCCCTATAGGGGGGAGTCGCCATAATCGATCGCAGTATGGTGTTAAAATGCATAGAGAACGCTGCTGCCCATTCTCTAGCTAGTAAGTCCCTTAGTCGCCTTTAACGACACCACACACACGGGAAGAAATAGAATGGTGCTATTACTAACACTTTCAGGCACCTGATAATTAGGAAAAAGTAAAACAAAGATTCCAAACGCATCCGTCCGTGACCTCATTATATCAATACTTAGCAACCGTTCACTAGCCCAGCCTATAAAATCAGCTACGCAGCAATGTTCGCAAACCAAATAATTGATAATGTATTTTATAATCTGCATGAGTTTTTGGGAGAAATAATGTTAGTATTTAATTTATTTGTCTTTTAATACTATGTCTACTATAGGTCTCCGACATGGGTGGACAGTTGAGTTTGAAAATCTTACCTACAGATGCTACAAATATACTTATTTATTTATTTAACCATTTATGTACACACAAATAAACAGACAAGAAGAAAGGAACGAACAGAAAAACACGTACAAAGGTGATGCTTATTTCTAAAGAAATCTCTTCCAGCATACCTGCTATAGGACAGGATATAAAAAACTTTTTACAAAAAAAAATAACCGACTTCCAAAAAAACACTAAAAAGTGAAAAATAACTTTAATTTCGGAAGTCGGTGTCTTTGGATGTGTATTTCAGTTTTATGCCACCGTCTTCCGAAATTAAAGTTATTTTTCACTTTGTTGTGTTTTTTTGGAAGTCGGTTATTTTTTTTGTAAAAAGTTTTTTATTTTTCTCTTTTTTTATTTTCCAAATCGATTCGTAAATTACGGGAGTTATGCGCGAACAAAAAACGCAATGCAGAGTAAACGAAAAGATCGTTAATGTAGACAATGTAGATACATTTTTAGATTTATTTTGATTTTTCAAAAACCGCTTGTCTGATTTCGATATAATTTGGGAAGTATACCCTTTCCAACAGAAAAATATTTTTTCAAATCGGGTGGCAAGTGACGGAGTTATGCCCGAACAAACATTAAAAAAAAAAAATACTTGGCAAGTGACGGAGTTATGCCCGAACAAACATTAAAAAAAAAAAAATACTTACATCCGAATTGAGAACCTCCTCCTTTTTTAGAAGTCGGTTAAAAAGAGATGTAGACACCGTGTAAGAGTAGAAGAGAAAGTAAAAAACATAAAATAAAAAAATAAACAATTCGCGTATTAAATAAAACATTTAATAAACTCACACATACTTCCAAAATAATTATCACTAAAATTACTAACAACTATGACGAAGTCAAAAGATATGTGTTCTTTCACTCTTCTTAAATCTTTACTTATCTTTAAAAAATATCAACACAAGAATGACCGGAAAAATATCTTCTATCATGTAAGAAATAAAAAATAACTGAAACAATTATGCCCGGTAAGCATTTACGAATACTTTTCAAACAATCGCGAACAAACAACAGAGCAGATTATTCTCAGAGCGATCCAATTAATATCTATCAGTACCTATCAGTAACAAACCTTCCCCTATCTTGAGATCGGTTGCAAAAAGAAAAAAGTACCAAGTGCGAGTCGGACTCGCACTCGAAGGGGTCCACCGTACAACAATTTTCAAGAAACGCCGAACAAATCTCTTTAATTATTAACATTAGTTTATTTTTATTATTTGTTGTTATAGCGGCCATAATATAGTAGTATAGTACGCAGCAGCGTTCTCTATGCATTTTAACACCATACTGCGATCTCGAGATCTGTCATTGCTTCATTCTTAACTCTTTTTTTAAATTACCTATTGTGGTATAGTAATTTTATTCTAGGTGCATCGTCTTCACATAATATATAATTATATAATTAATGTACCTATAAAAATATTGTACTAGATTTTAAAAGAGTACCGGTGGAGTTTCTTGCCCATTCTTCTCCATACGAAACTACCTTTTGGAAGGGGCGACTAGAATCAATTCTATTTTTTAACCGACTTTTCAAAAAGGAGGAGGTTCTCAAGTCGTCTGTATTTTTTTTTTTTTTTTTTAATGTTTGTTACCTCAGAACTCCGTCGTTTATGAACCGATTTGGAAAATTCTTTTTTTATTTGAAAGGATATACTTCCAGATTGGTCCTATTTTTATTAAAATCCAGTTCTGATGTTGGGATCCATGAGTAATTGAGGGAACTCCTCAAATATTATAGGCAATTATACTTTCTGAATGCAAATGATTGACTTGTTGATGAAAATATAAAAATCGCTATATGTATTATAGCGATTTTTATATTTTCATCAACAAGTCAATCATTTGCATTCAGAAAGTATAATTTACTGAAGTGGAACTGATGAAGAAGGCCACAGATGGCCACCGGAACTTCTCAATGATTAGTATTTCACGGGTGGCGATGAGATATCTGGATTAAGATAGTTAAGCGAAGCAAATTTGATCTGATGATCGAAACTGATCTGATGATGAAGCCGGAAGGTAGGCACTGGAACTCGGTAATAAAACAATCTATCCTACCCGTGTTTGGTCTTATTGGAATTGTCATGAGATGCACTCTAGCTATAAATGATTTTTAACCGACTTCAAAAAAGGAAGAGGTTCTCAATATATATATATATCTAGCCATATATACATATAAAAGGAAACCGTGACTGATTGGTCTATCAACACAGCTCAAACCACTGAACAGATTGGGCTGAAATTTGGCACGTAGGCATCCGCTAAGAAGGGGTTTTTGGAAATTTGACCTTTAAGGGGGGAAAACGGGGGGTTTTGTTTGCATGAAAAATCTTATTCCTAGAGTTAAGAAGCCGCGGGCAAAAGCTAGTATTATATAATATGTTCAGGCATAACTTATTTGTTTAAGAACTGATTTTTATAATTCTTTTATTTGGTAGAGTAAGCTTGCGCGGTCTCATTACATTACAGATTTACAGATAACTCTTCACTCGGTGTATGTTGAAGGTGTTATAAAACTTCCTGTCACTGTTGTTTTCATAACAAGTAGTTGTATACGAATTGGTGTGGGGTAGGTACCACTAAAAAGTGAAAAATAAAAAACTTTTTTACAAAAAAAACAACCGACTTCCAACAAAAACACTAAAAAGTGAAAAATAACTTTAACTTCGGAAGCACATAACATAACATCACGCCTTGTTTCCTCGAAGGGTTGGGCAGAGGTGTACCTGTGTACACCCACATTTAAATATTATATTTAATTTAATTTCGGAAGTCGGTGGCCCTAACAAAAATACAAAACCAAAGACACCGACTTCCGAAATTAAATTAAATATAATATTTAAATGTGGGTGTACACAGGTAAGTACACCTCTGCCCATCCTTTCGAGGAAACAAGGCGTGATGTTATGTTATGTGCTTCCGAAGTTAAAGTTATTTTTCACTTTTTAGTGTTTTTGTTGGAAGTCGGTTGTTTTTTTTGTAAATATTGACGTTCAAAAGTGCCTTTTATGTGCCTATTTGAAATAAACAATTTGACTTTGACTTCCAACCCGCCTGCCAAGCGTGGCGATTATGGCAACCTTTCCCCCCCCCCGCCCCTCCAAATGTTGGGGGACACCTATGTTCAGCAGTGGACGTCTTTCGGCGGAAATGATGATGAAGAAACAATGTTTAAACGTCTATTACGGTTCAAAAGATACTGCCCTGTGACGGACTGACTGACTGACGGACGGACGGAGAGCGGAGCCTTGGCGACAGAGGTGCGTGTCATGGCGTAGTAATAGGGTCCCGTTGTCCCGTTGGAACCCTTTGTGTACGGAACCCAACGTACGTAATCCCGCTGGCATTGAGTTGGATCCCCTTTTTTATAGTATAGCTCTCGGGATTTCTTAAGGCTCCACTTTTCTTTATACCTATTGGATTTATGAGAGAATCAATATGGAAGCTTCGTGTGCATTTCTGATGCAAAACGAAGCTGTTTTCTCTCATAGCACGAACTAGGTAAGAGTAGATATATAAGAAGATAAGTATGCCTATTTGTGTAATTCGTCAAAATCTTTAAACCTGCTGACATGGTTTCCGTACGTCGTTTTCGGGTGCCCTCGGAAAATCAGCGCTGTCCTGTGGGTCCCTCATAGCACAGCATCATGCTGAGTGGAAACCATCTATCTTGTCACAGTCACGGCGCAGTGTGCAGCTGGCAGTTATGTATTTTCTGAGCTCGTGATTATCCTAGTTCTTTATTATTTTTGTTCGAGTTAACTTATCTTTTTTATAAAGGCTTGAGGCAATTAAAAGTTCAAAACAAGCTCACTTTTTAAGCCGTCTGAGGCAGTGGGTCGCATCCAAGCCGAGATTGAACTAAAACTTTTTAGTTGTAGTCGGGTGTTAATGATTTTTTTTTTATATTATGCGTATAAAGGTTTCTTGTTATTATTTCTAGCTCAAGCCCTATTCTGTGAATTTGATTAGTTATCTGAAAACATCAAAGTACGGGACTGTTATGAAATCCAAACGTTTGGCATGCCTATGTTTATTTATTTGTTACACTTTCACGCTAAACATATTTGGATGAAATTTGGCACATTGCTAGACTATGACCTGGGTTCGAAATAAGTATATATTCGAATAATTATTCTTAATTACTAATGGTCGCCCACTCTACTTACAATCTATACATATAGTTTTTACTATTACCATGAGTACACTAATTCCATGCTATTAATACGAAAGCGTCAGAGTAGTCCGCGAAATTTAAGTTATCTTAAGATTTTTGCAACTTGCAGGTCCGTATCAGGTTGTATGTTGATCGAAATATGATTTGCGGCCGTATCAAATATTTATTTATATGACGGCGGGAGCGTGGGCGTAGCGACATTAGGGTCACCGTCATTGGTTATTGGTGCGGGTTCCATGAGGTAGGTGGGTACTCAGGCAAACCAGTAAAACGTAGGTTGTTGCGCAAATCACAGTCACGTTTTAATCAACAATTTACAGTCGTTCGTAAGTAGCAAAAGAACAAAGCTTGTACGGTGAACGTGACAGTTTCGATCGTATGATCTGATGGCGTCAGCTACAGCAATGCGAATGAATCTCCCGATGTTTGATCGACTCTGTCCGCGTGTAGGTATGGCGGGAAAATTAAAGCGCCACCTCACGGCGTTCACCGTACTAACCGATCAACCAATGAGAATTAAGTTAGTGTGACCAATACTATGAAATCAGCGGGAAGTAATATTCAGATAATGTTGTCGTCTTGAAATCGTTTGCGACGACATATATAATTATAGTCATAAAAATTATCAAGAGCCAACTAGGCGGCGACGCTATTAAAAGATGGCCCACCCATAGATAAATATAACCCGTCTCTCCACTATTCCAATGCTTGCTCAAGGATGCATATCCGGTAGGCTCTAATAATCCCTCCATATCCCAAGGGCACGTCTTCCCTACTATTATCGCGCCCCCGGTCTACTCTTTGATATACAATGGTCTCTGCAGTACATAAGGCTTCAGGGGCTAGGGTGAATCTTGGGGTTCATTCGAGCAATCGAGTCTGGTCAAACCACGCTGGGGTCGGTGCATTTCATTAATTCATAAAAATCATCAATAAAACTCTCTGGGCCTTATTACAAAATAAGGTTTATCTTCAGACCCAAGGTTAAACCATGGAGCCATTATTGAATTTCAAACTTTATTCCATCTAAGGTAAAGTTCCTAATACAAAACTGACCACTTAATACCGAAATAAGTATTCAGTTTTCACTACAAAAACTAGCTCCATGGTTTAAGCCATGTCAAAATATAAATCTTGTTTTGTAATAAGACGGTCTAAGTTCGTATTACCCTATTGAATAGCTATTTCATGAAATCATGACATTTGAGGCGAAATATAACTTGAGTTGTATTGCTGATTCTAATGATTATAATTCTGTAAAGCCATGTTTTTTACTGTCGTGAATCATGTTTTAATTAACATACGACCTGACACGGCTGACACTGACTAGCAAAAAACTAAAGAAAATTTGAATTTCGCGGGATATCTTAGCGTATCCTCCTTAAAAAGTACTTACTTATCCCATGCTCAAGCTGTCACTTCTAGCAGACTGCATGGCGCTTTCTATTTCTACTCATACCCTACAGGGTGGAAGGGACGTCCACGCGAATCCGTTTACCATGGATTCAGTACATCATTCTTGACCCCCCCGCGTTCAAATTATTCGTCGGTTAAAAAAAAAAAACGCATTTTGACCGAGTAGGTGCACTTCTGTAGGACAGCGGTTTTTTTTAAATTGCCGACGACAAATTTTAACGTAGGGGGTCAATAATGATGTACTGAATCCATGGTAAACGGATTCATGTCGATGTCCCTTCCACCCTGTATACTCTTCATTGTAGAATAGAAATCACTTGTCTACCGAAAATGTTCTACTACACGGAAACGTCATTTTTGTCTACTCTTCCGTCGACAAAACGCATCTCTACGGTTCTCTTGCTAAGCCTGCTGTTACACACTTCCATCCCTTTATACGACACACTCCCGCAGAAAGCGAGAAGAAAGATGTTATACATCGAAAACCAAGTGTTGAAATTAGTTTCAAGCTAGCAAGACAAAGACTATTCTGTTTTCTTTTAAAAAATCGCATGAGTAGGAACGTTTTTCCAATTTCCTGTACACATTTGTTTTCCTTCGATTATGACACATGACATTGCGAAGGTGTAAGATATAAGTACTTACGATACAGCTAAACTTTCGAGCGATAAACTATTGTAACAAGAGCTCACGCATAAACTCCACGATGCGGTAAACTTCTAACATTACTCATTACGAAATATGAAACAATATCTACCAAACAGAATATCGCGTTTCGTATTTAACTTTAACGTAATTTCAATCCATATCAATCAAAACTTAACATCTCAACTCAATGCTCTTCTGACATCAACACCCTGCACCCTATTCTATTCTCTTGGGCGGAGCACCGCCGTGTCCTCACGGAGGCGATCGGCGGCGGCGATCTCTCGCGTCCGGCCCTGGTTCAGGCCATGGTTCGGAGCGAGAGTGCATGGGAGGCTGTCACCTCCTTCTGCGAAACAGTAATGCTCGCGAAGGAGGAGGTCTACCCGAAAGGCAGATCGTGGCCCTGGCACACAGGCATTTGAAGGAACACGGTGGGTTTTAGTCAGTAAAACTATGACACTCCCTCCCGCTCCGCCCAGAGCGGGAAAAGTTATTTGATGATTTCCCACCCAAAAAAAAATAAAAACCCTATTCTATTCTATTTTGTTGTTTGGCAAGCAAGGCCGGTGTTGACTATTCTGCCAATGTCTAAAGTGAGTTGAGAAAACAAGTGTGCATGATAATAAAAAAAATACTATTTAATGTAAAAAAAAACTACCTTACAAAACTCTTCGATTGATACACCCTAATTGCTACTCAATGGGAACACTCATTCACTGGTACCTACCTACGTTATGTTCTCTACTTACCATATAGCAAAATAGCTTGAATTTAGTGATTTATGTAAAGGCTTCTACATACCAGCGCGACTTGTCGCGCGACGCGACACGGCACAAAGGCCCCGCGTGTTGCGGGACGAGCGGTGCCTTTGTGTCGCGTCGCGTCGCGCGACAAGTCGCCCCGGTATGTAGAAGCCTTAAATCTCATTGTAAATTCTGTGCGGAAGTGTGTAGCCCAAGATAAATTTAATGGCTGCGTGCTGCGTTTTTTATCGCACGGCAAAACTTGATGGATAACTGGAACGATCCTCTTCCATTAAATGAAGTTGTTTTGTTGAAAGTGAAGTTTTTTCTGCCGACGAGGTACCTAGTATTCTGTTTTTCTTTCGTAGTGCTCTTACAAGGTAAAGTAGCAGTTCTTTGTTTGTAGAAAATGTGAGACTTAAACTTAAGCCTGCACCCTAATTGCGTAACACAGTTTCAATCACAATCTGAATGATTTTGAAGTAGGTATATTGCTTATAGTGGGTATTCGAGTACGTCCCGTGTGGTGCCGGACGTAAAGAATAGCACCAACCCATTTCTTCCCGTGGGTGTCGTAAAAGGCGACCAAGGGACTTACTAGAGAATGGGCAGCAGCGTTCTCTATGCTTTTTAACACCAATTACAGGTAACCACAATATTTGAACTATTGATTTATTTATACTGTGGCGGGCTCGCCCGCCGCCATAGGTCTAGGAGTTCATATCGCGACGGCTTCTGTGCAACGCGGGCGCAAGCCGTCTCGGTGCGGAAAATGCTTAAACTTTCGGGAAAAGGGGGGGCCCTTAACGGTTAAATGGATTTGGATTTGCCTAATTGCACACACATAGACCATGACGGTACCGTGTGGTGCCGGACTTAAAGAATAGCACCACCCTATTTCTTCCCGTGGGGGTCGTAAAAGGCGACTAAGGGACTTACTAGAGAATGGGCAGCAGCGCTCTCTATGCTTTTTAACACCATACTGCGATCGCCAACCCGCCTGCCAAGCGTGGCGATTATGGCAAACCCCTCCCTTTGGGGGACGCCTATGCCCAGCAGTGGACGTCTTTCGGCTGAAATGATGATGATGATAGACCATGACCTGGGTAAGGACATCGTATACTTTATATCCAGGTAGTAGTTTCCCGTGGGATAATTTCCGACCTCCACTCAGGCGAAGCCGCGACCAAATGCTTATTAGAATAATGTTTAAACTTTAACATGTAGAAGGTAGATATATGTTTTATGTCTAAATATCACATTCGAGTCAAATTTAAATCATATAAAAAACCGAGACGAGCTCGACATACATGTAAAAAAGTTCAAAAAAATATAATGGAAAGCAGTCCTTTAAGCCGAACGTTTTATAATAAGGTTTGTATTCTCTGAAATGTGTTTTAAAAAACCGGGCAAGTGCAAGTTGAACTCGCGTGGTAAGGATTCCGTACAATGAATATGTTATCTACCATGTTTTTTATCCCAAGATAATTTATCCCAACTTAACATTGTAGTTGAAAGACATGTTCTTCCATACATTCCAACTACAAATGTAAGTTTGTACGCACAATATTGAGAGATTTACCATGTCATTTTAACACCATAGACTTCTTATAAGTTTCCTTTTTAATCTCTATGTAAACGACTATTTTCAGTACTTATTTTATTTAGTTTTAGGCTCAGTTTCGGTGATAGCCTGATAGGCCTGGTCAAGTTTCGTATTTTTTCTAACTTTAAAAGGGTTAATTTTAAAATGATTAAAAATTATACTTATTTGAGACTCTGAAATGAAATGAAATCGTTTATTCTGTAAATAGGATATCGGAAACACTTTTTACGTCATATTGAAAAATAAAAAATAAGCTAGATGTAGTCGACATTTCCTATCTGACTACCCCTGAGAAGAAATGGCGAATCAAACTCAGGGGTCAGTCTCTTTTCTAAAGTCCAGACAGATCATGGACCTTGGTCAGATCATATGAAGACCATTTAGATCCGTGTCTGAAATGGTCTTTTGAGGAAATAACCACACAAATTTGTGTGGACCTGTCCAAACAGTGCAAGCATTTGTCAGTAATCGTGCAGCTCAACTCAAGACTTAAGGAGTTCAACGACTCGACGAACAATACCAAAGAAAGGACATTTGGGAAGGCCGCATAAAGTGCTCAAAATGCCAGACGCTCACAAGCCCTTTCATTTAATATGTCACAGGGTACAGTTAGCAAAATTTTATATTAATTTTCTAATTTGCCCCCCAAAAGTGTCCCTCATATTCAAAATTCATTTAATTATGTCACACGTCCGTGTTTGGGTCACAGAAACTCATATGCGTATTTCAACTTAATCGGTCCAGTAGGTTCGGAGCAAATCAGCGGCGACAGACAGACAGACACACATGATCTTACAAAGGTTCCGTTTTTTTTCCTTTTGAGGTACGGAACCCTAAAAATGGACCATATTTACAAAGAACCGTACTTAATTAGGAAAGACAAATATTATATTAAACAAATAAGGATGTCATGTAAATGTAATCAGCAAATAAGGACATTTTCGTAGACAGTTGAGCCCGGGCAATTGCTTAAAATGTGTTCTACAGAACTTTACTGCGTAACACACTTTCTTTCCCAAATTCCAAATACATTGTTTCAATGCTTGAAAAAATCGTCTGCTGAACAACGTATTTTATATAACGCAATTACCCTTAGTTTCTTTTGGGTGGGTTTTTTTAATTTTTTTTTTCTTTAAAAAAACAATGCCCTACACTAGGATTTCTTCCTGTATTGTGGGTTTACAAACATTTAAACACACATACACAAACAGCCAGACCCGGAACCAGGGACCGTACAACCCCGGTTAAGAGTTAAGCCTTTCGAAGGGGTAACCCATTCAATGGTGTCACCTTTATCACGATATAACCCATTAATGGGTTTTATACTAGAAACCCAGTGAAAGGGTTACATGATAACCCATTGAATGGGTTTTACACTTGAAACCCAGTCAAAGAGTTACATGATAACCCATACATTCACCCAGCACGCGTAGCATGACCAATTTATCTCGTATTCTACCCAGGGACCATTTTGGTTACCATTTTAGAAAAACCCATACGGTGTGGGTAATTTTGAATGACTTATTAAAGTAAGCCGTTCCCAACCCGCACCGTATGGGTTTTTATCGAAAACCCTTTCAACGGGTAACCAAAATTTAATTTAAGCCGTTCAAAAGGGTTATCCATATTTTTAACAGTTGTCAAAATGTTAGGTGTAAATGGCCGTCATGTTAACTTTTAAGGATAAGGTCAGAGTGACAGACTTTCAACATTCGTAGTAATTATTTTTTAGACGGATGGAAAGTGTTTCATTACACACACAACATGACATCACGCTTTACTTCCCCGAAGGGTTAGGCAGAAGTGTACCCATAGTAGATACACCCACATTTCGCCAGATACGTTTAAGTCCCATGTAGTAGGGGGCGAGCATATTGCCATCAACCGGACACAAATCCAGACTTCGGGCTGCTACTGAGAAATTCCTAATGGTAAAACCCAATAACACTTTACCCGACCTGGGAGTCGATCACAGGACCTAAAGGCTTCTACAGACCAGCGCAACTCGCGACGCGAAACAAAGGCACCGCTAGTCACGCGACACGCCCTTTGTGTCGCGTCGCGTGTCGCGCCGGTCTGTAGAAGCCTAAAGGGTTTTATTAATTTAGAGAAAACACTTTTCACCTATAGAAAGTCGACTTTTAGCCGTCTTGTAATTAATGTCTTGAAGTAACATAAATTATCTTTTCAATTACACTTAAAATAATGACTACTAATGGTTTTCATGCTAATTCGGTAATATATATATATATAATTCGGTAAGACATTTTATGTTAGACCTAACATTCAATTTTAAACGAAGTAAAATGCCTTCTGGACTACAATGTTGAATTTGCAAAATGTTGAATTCGCAAAATGTTGAATTCGCGAAATGTTGAATACCAAAATGTTGAATTTGGAAAGTACAAAAATATAATTCTTACTAAATAGCCAAGTAACGGCAACAAATCAACATTTTGGGATTCAACATTTTGCAAATTCAACATTTAGGATTCAACATTGTGGTCCGGATGGGTAAAATGCTGACGCATTTTGTTCTATTCCTTGGAAACAATTTAGAATATGCACACGCCGCAGACATGATACTTACTGAATATGTTCCTCGTACCTTCTAAAGGCCGTGCAGGTATTTTCAAGTCATAATCATTTAGTTTTTGCGCTCTTGTGGAGCAGGAACAGCGGTGAGCCAAGCATATTAATCCGCGATGTAATCCTCCTGTCCCCCAACTTATAAAATGCTGGGCTGCATAGTGTGCGTTTTAAACAAGATTAAACTTCGTTACATTCGGTTGAAGTATGTGGGGGGGAGGTATTTTATTGTAATTTATTTGTAAAAAGTACTCCATGAAAGATGAGTCTACTTTAGCCCGCCTGAAAACTGGTTGAACTAATTGGTCCCTATTTCTAGTCCTATACTTGTATCTTTCGCCTTTTT
The DNA here is from genome assembly GCA_948098905.1 of Tiliacea aurago. Classification (NCBI taxonomy): domain Eukaryota; kingdom Metazoa; phylum Arthropoda; class Insecta; order Lepidoptera; family Noctuidae; genus Tiliacea; species Tiliacea aurago. Next base: position 6,640,408 of record OX402589.1, read on the forward strand.
TACTAAAAAGATGTAGATTTTTTCTAACGTACATGATGTTTTCATATATATATTGACAAAGCACCGTCAGTGTGTAAAGATATTAACATTAATATCTTTAAACAGCTCCCATAGACTAAAGAGTCGCGCCTGCGGAGGCCATGGCTCTGATGGCTCTTTTCTGCAGAATAAAAATAGACTCGATGTCTGCAGCCCTTCCCCAAAGTAAAATACCGTGTGACATAATACTATGAAAGTAACTAAATTGACTAGCCTCGCGGTATCTACATCAGTAAATGTACAAGCCTTATTACGCCAAGGGATATAAAAATGATAAGCGATATTTTTTTCAAAGAGGTGCTTCGCTCCTCTGTTATATGTAAATTAACAAGCGTTATTGAGAACATTATCACGCTCCCTTGAATGAATCATAACTCGGTTCCATCCTCTTTTATCCTTGTCTACTTTTGTTCAAAATTCTCAGTATTTGCCGAACAAGGTTTTAACTCTCGAAAAATTACTTATTAAATTCGGAGTAGGTACGTATCTAAATAAAATAACGAGCTTTGTTTGTATAATAACGTTACAATAAAACTCTTACCGCCTTATTACAAAACAAGATTTATTTTTTGACATGGCTTAAACCATGGAGCCAGTTTTTGTAATAAGAACGTAACAGTGATTGAAATACCGTTCTTTATACAAAACTGAAAACTTAGTTCGGTACTAAGTTGTCAGTTTTGTGTTTAGGAACTTTACCATAGTCGGAATAAAGTTCGAAATTCAATAATGGCTCCATGTTTTAAACCTGGGTCTGAAGATAAACCTTGTTTTGTAATAAGGGGGTTATAGTATAATCAAATTTTAAACGCTCTGTTTAATTTGTAATTTTACGAATTTTCCTTGTCATGCTATACCCAGAGGTTAATATGGCACAATCAATCAATCTGCCCGCCTTTTCCCAACTATGTCGGGGTCGGCTTCCAGTCTCACCGGATGCAGCTGAATACCAGTATTTTACATGGAGCGACTGCCTATCTGACCTCCACAAGCCAGTAACTGGGTAATACGATACCCCTTGGCAAGACTGGTTGTCAGACTTTCGGGCTTCTGAAGACCCGTAACGACTGTCAAAGATGCACGACTGACAGCCGGGACCAACGGCTTAACGTGCTTTCAAAGGCACGGAGGAGTCTCGGTATGTAAAGATGGTCACCCATCTACGGACCAACCCCGGTAAGCAAAGCTTAACCTAATGGATCGACGATCACGAGCTCCTATGGCAAAATGAGCTTAAAAAAGAGACCGCCACATAGGTATGACAGAGACGACGCTCTACAAAGCCGAACTCTTTGTAAAGCTCATAAAACATAACATAACATCACGCCTGGTTTCCCCGAAGGGTTGTGCAGAGGTGTACCTGTAGTACACCCACATTTCACCAGTTATTTTTAAGTCCCATGTAATTCTTTGTAAAACTCGACGCGTAATATTCTTCTTCTTAGCCTGTCGATGGCAAATATTATTTTTTCTGTTTGGCCAAGTACTCAGCAACGCTAACAACATTTTCTGACGCAGACATTAGGTCCTCACGTGTCGAGGTGACAAGCATGCGGCGCAAGATGAAAGGTAATAATAATAATAATAAAGATTTATTGTTCAACTAGGACTAGATTACATGACAAGGTAATACAGTGTTATTTTTAAAACGTCAATAACCTCTTAAAGGGTCATTGTACTCATCATTATGAACAACTTTTACTATGGGACCAAAACTGAAATCGCGAAATCAACTGTTCCCTACATTTATGTTCGCATGACTCGTTAAAATGTATGGAACAGCTGATTTTTTTTTCGCCATTTCAGTTTTGGACCCATAGTAAAAGTTGTTCATAATTTAGAGTTTCAATGTAGTTAGTGGGTGCCGTACTGGTCTCATAGTTGGTTACAAAATAACCTGTGTATAGGAGAAACAGTTCCGATCCCCGTCATATATGGCCATGGTGTGCGGGGAGAAGCCGCATTTACGTATACATTGATTATGATCGGAACCATCCGAGAAACCCCACCCATTGTCTTTGGTCTTTGCTGCGGCCGGCCTGAGTGCGGAGTCCGTTTACAGTTTTCCAAGTCGGCCATATTAAGACTGCGGACTGCACGAGCACATTTTGGCGACCAACGCTGGACCTCGTTATATTTTCTCTTCTTACCGAAGTAGTATTATTATCATCAGCCGTTTGTGTCCCAATGCAGCGCAAAGACCTCGGGATTCCCTCTTTCCACTTATCCCTATATCTACCGAAGTAATATTTCATATTTATTTATTTGCAAATAGGGGGTATTTGCAAATAAATAAATATGGAATATTACTTCGGTGCAGGCTTAGCACGAGAACCGTAGAGAAGCGTTTAGTCGACGGAAGAGTAGACAAAAATGACGTTTCTGTGTAGACAACAGAACATTTTCGGTAGACAAGCGATTTCTATTCTACAGTAGAGTTGAAATATAAAGCGTGATGATAAACCTGCTGGTGTATCTATTTAAAACTAATACGCACATTATACCTTGTAGTCATTGATGTATTAAATAGGTTCAGTGCCGGGAGCCCTCGTGCGGGGCGAGTACGGCCTTCTGCGACATGGCTTGAGTTACACATTTTATCACAGTTTGGACGTTTTTTTGTGAAAAATGCCTCGCGGATTTTTGTAGGAGGCATTGACTCGAATCCTTCCTAAAAAACATTTTTGGAAATCTTTCAAGTTTAAAAACTGTTTAATACATCAATGCCTGTAGTCTTCAATTTTACTCCACCCACAAAATCAAAACCGAATGGAAATAGCACTAACTCGCTGTTGGAACTCCTACTCCATTAACGCGCATCAGGGACTAATAGCGACATCTCGAGGCACGAAACGATAGCCTGCACTACGTCATACCTATCTCTCGACAGTGATTGGTTTTTGTCAAAATATTGTTCCCACACCCCTCCTCCTCGATTGTTGTAATCAAGATGGCGAATACATAATTTTATCGTTGAAACTAACCCATCGTTTTAATTTCAAATCCTCAACACAATCTTTAAAACACCTGAGTTTTCACCAAACCTCACCGCTGCTGCTACACACGCCAATTCTGTCCAAATCTAACCACTTCCTTGAGTTCCTCTTACATTATTTACATTATTGTGTAGGTAGAGTAAAGTAACATTTTACGGTCATGCATATTACATAAGGCCATAAACTTACTTCCCCCACTGTACTCGGGTTCCCGTAACTGCTTACCTGTAACAAAATAACGAGCGGTGAAATTGATATTGTAAGTTCATTACTGAGGGTAGTTCGCAATTTCCGAAGTTGTCGCGAACCATGTTGTCAAACATAATTTAATTAGGTAATGCATGGAAGACGGTTCTTGGAACTGAATACATGTCTTTGGTAAACAGAGTTTCATGTACTTGAGCAGTAAGTAAATAATTATTTTCATTTGTTATGTTATTATTACCCATTCTACGCTGTTCCGAAAACTTAATGAGGTTTCTTTTGATCTTGACGACACAGAATAATAAAACAAGTAAATATCCTACAGCTGGCTATAATGAATGGAAATTACATACATACATACATAACCTCACGCCTTCTTCCCATGGGGCAGAAACTATAGAACGCCACTTGCTACGCTCCTTACGTACTCCTTTTGCTTCGCTTACGTTCATACATATAGTCATACACGCACGCCGGTTGCAAGTACTACGCACCTGACCTTTCTGAAGAACATCACCAATTTGGTCACTCGGTATATGTCCTTCTAGGGCGTCCCCTCCCGGCGTTTCCACTCACCTCTGCTTTATAAATACCTTTTGTTAGTCGCCTTTCACTCATCCTCTCCACATGACCAAACCATCTAAGCATACTCTTTTCAATCTTTGTCACTACATCTTCTTTTAAACTGCACCGTTGCCTTATTACCTCATTTTTCAGCCTATCATTCATAATCACGCCAGACATGTTTCGCAAGGAACGCATTTCCATAGCATTTATTCTACTTTCATGCTTCTTTTGCCACACCCAACATTCACTTCCATACATAAGCGTAGGCACCAGCACACCATTGTGAACAGCCAGTCGAGCCTTTTTGGGCATCGACTGATTGGTCACAATCATCGCATGTATCGCACCATTCACATTATTTCCCGCATTTACTCTCCTTTCCACATTTTCATCAATCTTTCCATCCCTTGTAAACTGACTCCCCAAATATATAAACTCACTTGCTCCACACTCTTATCATTTATTTTCAGATCAGAAACCGATAAATCCTTGTGCCATGACCTTCGTCTTATTCACATTTATATTTATCCCTTTCCTCTTATATGCTTCATCCATCCTGGTCACCATGTCTTGCAACTGATCTGCAGACGACGCAAGTAGAACTTGATCATCTGCGTATAGAAGGCATTTGACAGGCAACTCATTCATTCTCAATCCGCACTCACTCTCTTTTAAATCTATCAGACAACTATCAATGACAATTATGAATGGAAATTACCTCCTCGAAATCTACCTGCAAGAGAAATATCGAAGTGAATTCTAGATATTATTGCCACCCTGACCTGACCTATAAGACCTACCTACATGAACTAGAAACATCTAAACGTGATCGCAGATTGGTACGTATCACAAACCAATTTGGTATAGCAGGCAAAAACCAAGGAGATAATCTCTAGGATTTCTTTACAAGATAATATTACGATTTATTAGGTCATATAAAAATGGTTGCTAAGCTTAATTGGTATTCATATCTTGTCTGCGCCTTGGCTCGGCATAGCGCAACATGACACACACAGTCTTTATAAAAGAAGCGGATCTTAGGACCAGTTATTATTGTGAATTTTTGTTTTAAAATTATGTAGATTTATAATGCGAAATACAATTAATAATACTCCAGATTAAATATCTTACTAAAAGCCTTGGTTTGTATTTTCGTATTTTCCGAGTGCCGGGAAAACGTCTCCCCCACACCCACATCACATCTTTAATGAGCTGTTGAATACTGCTGTACTTTAGTTTTAAGCCTTATATAAGGGCCTGTACACACCACGTTTTTTAAACGCGCCGTTGACGCGCGTTTTAGAAACGTGCGTCGACGGCGCGCTTTTATCCTACAGAACAGACTAACTCGCGTGCGAATCGCGTTTGTATCGCTACAAACGCGCGTCTACGACGCGATTAAAAAACGTGGTGTGCACAGGCCCTAACATCTTTTATACACATTATGGTATGCAAATTAATTAATTGAATTGAATATTTAAATTTAATTAATCACAATTTTATTTAGGGTTTTTACCTGTTTAGAATGTAAAATAGTTTTTAATAAATAGTTTATAATTTAAATGTATGAGTGAAAACTAAGGACTAGAATAAAATAATGTCTGATATAAATAAATCATTATTATTCCCAGACTCCTGGCTTCCACCTTGAATATTTATTAACTACGCTGACCCTCACCTAACTACAATATCTCATTAATTAACATTGTTAAAGATGGATTATGGAGTGTGCTAAGGGTAAGCTCCAATCTACTATTTACGCAAAGAACTTTGACCTAATTTTATACTTAGGCTTCAAAGTATGCTGACGCCATTCATAATTATTGAAGGATAGTTGGCAATTTCAACTTTGGACGTTACCAAAATGAGTTTTTTTTTTTTTGCTAATCCTTTTATCCTCTCAGAAACGTCAGGTGCGTAGTATTTGCAACTGCCGTCTGCGTAGGACCAGTACCCCAAGTGTAAGTTTGCAAGAGAGTAAACGTAACTATTTCGTTTGCGTAAAATTTTGACCTATAGATCATAATACTAAGAGTATAAGAGTGAGAATAAAAATCTTAACGCAAACGCGCTAGTTACGTTTACTCACTTGCAAACTTAAGGCTTCTACAAACCGGCGCGACTCCGCTCGTCGCGCAACACGCGGGGCCTTTGTGTCGCGTCGCGTGTCGCACCAGCATGTAGAAGCCTTTACACTCGGGGTACAGATGTAAGAACGAAGCAAAAAGAGTATGTAAGGACCGTAGCAGGTGGGTTCTGGACTATCGCCTAACCCCATGGGAAGAAGGTGTAAGTTTATGTGCGTGTGTGAATGTATATTTAATAAGTCCTAGAAAAGAAATCAAAACGAAAAGACCAAATTAATCACTTCTTTATTAACATTGCAGTAAGTAAAAAAAACTTAATTGCCCGTTTAGAACAAATTTAACGGCAGTATTAAAGGCTTCTACATACCGGGGCGACTTGTCGCGCGACGCGACACGACACAAAGGCACCGCTCGTCCCGCGACACGCGGGGCTTTTGTGCCGTGTCGCGTCGCGCGACAAGTCGCGCTGGTATGTAGAAGCCTTAAGACTATCCGGACCATTTTTATTACTTCAATTAATGGGCTATAAACCTCCGTTTTCCTATAAAGTAGTCACTAACTGCGCCACCAATTATACGATTATATTGTCGAACAAAACTGAGTAAGTGAAAGACCGAATAATGATCCGACCAATGGGAAGTTGTTAGACCGAATTTTCGATTTATTAATTTCAAAGGCGATTCTATTCAATATCGTTAGGATACGATCGAAATGAATATTAAATATAATATTGAAACTAGCGACCCGCCCCTGCTAAAACAGTGATTTCTTAAATTAAGTTTAATATAAATTTATATAATACTTATACAACCTGTTTTTTTTGATATCCCATAACTCTAGGGTTATATTCTGTAGGTAAAAATAATACTAAAACTCCTAGAATAGGTGGTCCAAAAATGCATCGTTTCGGAGATATCATCAATCATAATTAAATTAGGTCAAAAATTGTCACCAGTATGACGAATCTTTACTTTTGCGAGGTTGCCAAACTTCGCAGTAGTGTAGTAAAATAAAATATGTAGGTATGTTGGTATCGGGGCTTCCCGGCGGCAGCTAGTGAAGGGAAAGCTACCTTGTCGACGTTGTCATATTTCACGTAAGGGTGTTTTACATTAATAATCGTGACTTTGCCGAATTATTTTGTATGAAAAATGAAAAAAAAAAATAACGAAGGATTGGAACATAACTCATATGCCAGTTGATTCTTTGATATGGCCTCAATCATACCCTAGAGTTATGGGATATCAAAAAAAACACGTTGTATAAATTTATATTAAACTTAGGTACATATAATAAGTATAAGTAAGTACCACTTATGTGCCTATTTAAAATAAATAATTTGACTGTTTGCCTTTATATTAAAATCCATCGTTTATTTTAGAAGAACAACTTGTTTTCATAGTCGATCAGTAAGTTGTACAGTGTTTATGTTTTTGGTATTCTGTATTGTGATATAGATCTAAAAAACTTGTATGAAGATTGTCTTCATACAAGTTCTTCAGATCTTTTGTTTTCTTTATACAAATGGGAAACCAGAAAGGCGGTTAAATGGAATCAGAATTTATCAAAGCTTTGTGAGAGAATTTTCAAATATAATGAAAACCTTTGTGAATGGTTAAGTATACATTTACCGCTATAGTCTGGCACTCGCTTTCGAGTAGATATTTATTTACGAATTCATCATTAGATATTTGTTTAATATTTAAGATATTTTATGGCTTTATAGGCACGAGCAATGGTTGGGAGAGAAAGGATTTAAATTGTATGCCTATTGTGCGAAATGTCGCGTTAACTCATAGTGTACTAACAAAAACTGAATTAAAGCCGAGCTCAATTATTTCATAATTTTTCATTCACTGTAGGTACCTATCTGTATCACACAAATAAAATGGTATCGAAACTCAATGAGCCAAGCTAATTGGCTCATTGGATTTTAGACATTTATTTTCATTATATTTTATTTGACTTTTATTTGAATTTTTGACATAATTTTAATCTGTGACATTATTTATTTTAAGTGAATTGTTTTTTTTTATTATATTTTATTTGAATGTTTGATATTATTTTAATCTGTGACATTATTTATTTTAAATGAATTGTATTTTGAATGATTCCTAATTAATATTATTCATAATTTCTATTTGTGATAGGATTTTTACATTGAATTTGTGTGATATTATTTATTTTAAATGAATTGATGATCATCTCATGATTTCTAGAGGTATAATTTGTATAATACAAAAAATAACGTGTTAATATTTATTATAATTGTATTGGATTTTTTAATCATTTGAATTTCTATTTATTTTGAATCATGCTACTACTCATATTTTATTTTATTGTTGTACCCGATAGGACTTTTTTTAGCTTTTACTTTGACTTTAAGAACTTTATCATTATTATTATTAACACCACACACACAAACACAATATGTGTTATGCAATAAAGATTTAAATTTGAAAATTTGAGTTTGATTACCATTTCATTCGTTTTGGCAGCAAAATCTCCTTAGAACACAACATTCAAACTTTATTTGCCAATGAGCAAGAAAATCTTCATTATATTGTTTCGGATTGTGTCTCTCAAGTCTATACCCATTTAACAAAAGTCCTGGAAATAGACCGATAAACGAGCTACATCATTTAAAGGTGGAAGCCTCACAATTTCTGAATCCGCTTCTGTAATCTGTTATGGCGTTTAAAACATTCTTTGACAGGACCCGCGGTATTGAGCCCTTTGTGTACTGGAAGAACACGTTTGGACGACAAATATCTTTACATTAAGGGGACGATAACGGACTTTTAATGATTTTATACTGAAAATCACGTCTAAACGAGTACGTAGCACATTTTCTCAATAACTTAATATATGAATATTTTAGAATATGTTTAAATTACATAGTAAAATTAATTTGTAAAGTTATGTCTAACGCGGATAAAAAACTGAGAATGGCGCAATATCTACCAAGCGTATTTTTCTGAAACCTTCACCAATTTAAACATAATTTAATTATTGATCTATTAGTATAGGTACGCGTTTTATTAAACTACCTTTTGTTTTGTATATAATAAATTAATAATGCGTCAAATTGGGGACAGCGTTCCTTGATGGGCGCGTCCTATTACTGGCTGAACGTACGACGCGTTGCGTGAGCTCAGTACAGAACACGCAAGCTAACCACTCAAGGTCACTGGGATATATCTGCGTCTTAAGTGAATTTGTTAGATTTTACGCAGTTTTAGTTACTTGTGGTTGTGATACTGTAAGGTAGGATATTCATGATCGACGTAAGACCATTAGTAAGTAATTGCAATGTAACTCTTATCTCGGTAAGGTGAGGTATAAATTAGAATGATTGCCAAGAGTTTTTATTAAACTGACGGAAATAATTCTAATTTATACTTTATATAAATGACATAAGAGTTACATTGCAATGGCTTACTAATCGTTTAAGGTCATTTAAATTTGATCGTGAATGCGCTGCCTAAAACGTAGATAAGTAAGTACTTCAGAAAAATATGTTGAGAAATTCGTTACCAAAACGACCTCAAAATAGTTTATTTAATTATAGTTTAATTATTTCCTAAAAAGAAAATTACTTAAAAAAGGCTTTCAGTGGTGTCACTCCGGACACACCATACCCCTGGGGGTAGGGTGGGACTGAACCATACCACCCTAGAGATGTCCCACCCTAGTTCCATTATGTATATTGATTTGTAGGAGTGGAACTACTGCGAATATCAGGTAAGTAAGAAACCTCACACAATTTCATAAACTCCTTGCACAAGTTGATAAATTGTTTTTAGGGTTCCGTACCTAAAGGGTAAAACGGGAACCCTATTATTAAGGCTCTGCCGTCTGTCTGTCCGTCTGTCACCAGGCTGTATCTCATGAACCGTGATAGCTAGACAGTCGAAATTTTCACAGATGATGTATTTCTGTTGCCGCTATAACAACAAATACAAAAAAATTGAATAAAATAAATATTTAAGGGGGCTCCCATACAACAAACGTGATTTTTTGCTCTATATTGATAACGGCAACACGTAGACGCTTGAAATATTCACAGAATATGTAGATATATATATTGACTTTAAAAATAAATAATTAAATTAAAATAAAACAAATAGTTAAGGAGGGCTCCCATACAACAAACGTGTTTTTTTCCATTTTTATAGATAATGATACGGAACCCTTCGTGCGCGAGTCTGACTCGCACTTGGCCGGTTTTTCCAACTTCATTTGTTCACTTTTATCGTCGATATTTTGTTGAAACAACAATAAACAATTTAATTTACCTCCCAATTCATCGGTAGCCCCAATACCCCCGCTCCATCCGCTGTAGCTACTAGACATTCCCTTTGAGTTGTTGTGTAAGTAAGTACCTATTACTTACTGATAATTTGGTGGTTTTACTCTAAACCCAAACCCCCTTATTACAAAACAAGGTTTATCTTCAGACCCAGACTTAAAACATGGAGCCATTATTGAATTTCGAACTTTATTCCGACTACGGTAAACTTCCTAAACACAAAACTGACAACTTAGTACCGAACTAAGTTTTCAGTTTTGTAAAAATAACGGTATTTCAATCGCTGTTACGTTCTTATTGCAAAAACTGGTTCCATGGTTTAAGCCATGTCAAATATAAATCTTGTTTTGTAATAAGGCGGAAAGCGCTTACCAGTGATTCCATTGAACACCACAACTCACAAGTGCCCTCTGCACTTTCATCATCTCCATCATTTCAGCCGAAAGACGTCCACTGCTGGACATAGGCCTCCCCCAAAGGGGGGGGGGGGGGTGGGTGTTGCCATAATCGCCATGTTCTGCACTTTGCTCGAGGCCAATTGAGTGTGGCACGCTTGTTATATACCTATATTACAGACACATATAGACATTTTTGCATGTGCTCCCTGTAGGTTCAAAAGTCTTATACTGAAGGAAATTACTTGAATATCTTTACTTATATATTTTTCTTCTTTCTTTTTTGTACCATTTTTTGTTTATTTTATACATATACCTCTTTAACTTAAACACGATAGTTAATATAAGTTAGAATAAAATTACATCTAGTATTTGTAACCCTAGCGATTACTTTTTTATTTTCACTGTATTGTATTCTATAGTTAATCTGTGAACACCGTTGTGGGCTGCAATATTGTCTACTCGTTTTGTGTATTTCTTGTTTCTATGTTTTATATTGTAGCTGTTTGTTGTTCCTTTTGAATAAAAAAAAAAAAAATATATATATATATTACAAAATAATCTTGTCAGGCCCTGGTGGCTCTCAAGGAGAGACAGTTTATATTATCTAGGCAGAACCACCAGAGCTTGACCGATTAAATGTAATCAATATCCATATTTAATACTAGTAGTTCTGCAAACAATTTATAGACCTCGCGAGAACATACTTTTTTGCAACCAGTAATATACCAGCCGATTCCACTGGTATTGCCTTTTGAGGAGATATTCTGCTCATCACGCCGAAGAACCTCATCAGATCGTACCAAATTTCTATGAGACCAACTTAAAGTTACTACTTTTCAATTAAAAAAAGAACCATCGAAATCGGATCTTATAAGGTGGAGATATCCAGTAGCCCCCTTTTGCCCCTTTTTAGAGGAAATACCCCTCCAATCAAAAATCCCCCAACAATTATTAGATTTGGACGCTCTGTTAAGCAATAAGTACAATGTCAAGCCAAACGGACTTTATTTTGAGAAAATGGTGTCTAAAGCTGTCATTACTTTATTAAACTACGTATTGGATTATTTTTACCCGTACCTATTTGATTTAACTGACTAGTGACTTGCAACTCTGCCATAATGTTAAATACCTACGGGATGCATAATCAGAATACATCAGTATCTCCGAATTTGAGTTTTTGTGAGTTGACACGTTATTGCTTATCCATTTATCGTTTATAATAATAATTTGAATTCAGAACTAAGTACTTTATTACAAACGAATGTTAATTTCCATGTCCATCAATTATACGATTTATCGTGTATAATAATTTTAATTCAGAACTAAGTACTTTATTGTTTTTTGTTTTAATTTCCGTGTGAACTTTAGAAATCCGACGACTGACGAAACACGAAGTTTGCCGAGAGACATTAAGAATATAGTCCGCGAGGCCTAAGGCCCTAAGCTGAGCTTTCCATTCGTGTGAGTGCACATAGATAGTGTAAGTGTGACGTGGACCTAGAGCGCGACGCGTCCTTTGCTTGGTTTAAACCGGTTTATACTGGTTTTTCATTGGTTTATACCTACTCTACTTTTGGTAATCACTCACACAAATGCGAAGCTCAGCCTAGGCCTCGCGGACTGTACTTCAATTGCGATTGATAGTGTGTTACGCAATTAGGGTGCCGATTGGTTAGAAGTTGATACAGTTACCAAAACTATCAACTACAACGTAACACAATAGTTTCCGCTGCGGTTTCTGAACACAAACATCAAAGACCTATATTACTCACAGTCAAAACTCAAAACAACTATCACGTAACTGCTGAATAGCTAACTATCAATGTAAACGGTGTGGAGAAAATCACCGCAGAATTGGTTAGTTAGAACTATTAGTATTGTAACTTCGTCGGAAATGAATTGATTGACTGCCAACTTAAATTGCCCATAAATGTATATTCAAATCTCAACTGAAATTCTTTGACAGTTGTACGAAATGGCTATAACGCGGCAAATTGATGTAGTGCCACAATTTATTATTTATTTATTTATTCAACATCACATAGGTACATTTGTTTTAACAGGTAATATAATACCCAAGCTAACAAAAGTAGTCTTATTTTCTAATCGTTCGGTCCCTAATGACGGGTCCGGGTAAAGCACAAGTTACACAGTGGACAACACACTAAGTGTCACCCTCTGGAATTCCGCCAAAGAGCAAGAAAATATGTCCAACCGACGAGAGATACTATTAAGCATTTTTTAATAAATAATGCTTATGCTATGGATAGAAACGTGAACATTGGACTCCGTTTTTGTCCGAACACTACACATTAACATGAATGTGTAGCACACGTCATTATAAACAAAGAACAGTTAGTATAACCCTTCTTTGACCTTGCCGCTGTCGGTTAAAAATAAACTAACTTCGGGCAGTGTTATTGGGTTTTTCCATCAGGAATCCGGAAGTCCGAGATCAGGTTTTGTGCCCGGTTAATGGCAATAAGCTCGCCCCCTATTATATGGGACTGAAACATAACTGGCGAAATGTGGGTGTACCTACTATAGATACACCACTGCCTAACCCTTCGGGGATTACAGGCGTGGTGTTGTGTTAACTTAAGTTTTTCCTAAGCAAGTTGCAACTAAAATGGAATTAGCTCAGTCCGACATCGCGCAGTGTTGTTTAACCTATTGATCACATTTCCTAGAATCGCTGATCCGATTACATATAAATCGTTATCGGTTTTATATTTTCCGATCAAGAAGATCCTTTTTAAACGTTTTTGCATATTTTCCTGTTACATAAATAAAATTGGAACAGTTTTTTTTCCGAAATATATATATATCGGAAAAAAAAACTGTTCCAATTTTAGAAGCCTCATTAACGGATCGAGATCATGAATTTATGCACGATGCATTCTGATGGGGTCCTGACGTAAAGTTATCTTTGTGAGAGATCATCTTCTTTTTATGGCAATTCAAATAGAGTCAGCCAAGAATTTGGCTACGAGTTTGGCAACTTTAGCTCCTACAATTCCGTCAACTTCAGATCCATCAGCTCCTATAATATGCAGGCAACAGGAGACGCTGGACACGATACTAAGAGCCTAATTGTTTGTGGAACAGCACCACATTTACACACTACATAGGATGGAGTCATCTCTGAATCTCTACCTGAGTGGGTTTTCCTTGTTTCGGCCTACTTCGATCGAGATCATTGTAAGCCGGAAATACATCCGAATCTTGCACTCCACTGCCGAAAGGCTGATCAAATATTTTGAACGGTTAATCTGGCGACTCCAATTAGTCGTGATTGGTTGGCTAAAATAACAACTAAGCCATGCAAATTACTCGACATGTAATATAACGACAGATTATTTTCAAAATCTTTTCAGAAGTGTTAGTAGATGTGTTCGTTTTGAAGTGTTAGTTTTTAGTGTTTTATAACGTGTTCTTATCATGACATTTCATAAATAGTTTTTTTTTAAAGCCAGGAATTTCTGGCAAACCGGTACTTTATTCGAATTACCAAAAAAAAAAAAAACAGTTGAAATATTTTTTTATTGTTTTTTTTTTAATTTATAATTTTTTGTTACCGAAGTCTTCTTTAGGTCGTGGCTTTGTTGTTCGGCCTTCAGTATTTGGCAAAGTTTCCAATTCAATTCAAAAGCTAGTGACGTAGCAAGAAACTTTATTTACTACGTTTTGTTACATAGTAAAACTTATTGAAATACATTTATTGATTTATTAGTAGCGACGAAATTATGTAGGACGACTTTGTGATGACTAACGCCCGAAATTAATAATGCAGGTATCTCAACACCAATCTTTGTCTGTCAACCACTCAACGGCCGAGTTTGCTAATCTGAGTCTGAGAGGGCGAACCACAAGCAGCCGTCAAATTCACACATTCAAACAAATACGGCGTTAATATTTTAACTTATACGGATGCACCAAAAATAAAATGGCCACTTCTAGAGGAGTACGTCCAGCGCAATCTGCCCCAGTCTGGCTAATATTTTAATCCACAAAGCAAGCATCGAAAAAGATGTGTCTGTCTGTTTATGCACTACCAGTAGCTCTGATTCATTCAAGGTATCCATTTCAATATCGTCTATTATTTGATCTAAACTCATACGTATTTGTTCCGCTCGGAGTGTTTGAGCATCGTCAAGAACGGATACAGGGAATCCTTGTGACGCGTATGAATGCTCCATTCATGCATCCAACTGCATTGGCTAACAAACTGCACCTCTTTTGAGAACCTTATCGTTATTGCCACACCGATTCGTCACATCTCGATAAAATTTAATCGATTAAAAACTACTTATAGCTTCATGGTAAAATATGATTTTTAAATTTTAACATGACGACAATTTTGGTTCAAAAACCTTTTTGGGTAACACATCACAAAGTATAGGTTAGGCCAGGGCGGAGGACATCCATGTAGACTTTCCACGCCGGAACCAAAAAAAAAAGACCAGTTGTTTGCAAAGTACGAAAAATATAGTCCTTGATATAATCTCAGAGTGACACCCATGGGAAGCAATAGGATAGCCTATTTGTAACAAAACACCATACTGCCATTAGTGTAAAGATACTTTTTACGACTTGCCCGGGATCATACGAAAGTGATGTTTTTATGTCCCGAACTCCCAAATTAACTTGTTGAAGAAAATTGGAGGAAAAAGGACGTACTTATTATTCAGTCCGGGGGGCATGGAGTTATCTTAATTGTCTCCAGTTTTTCGCCGTGTTTCGCCCCAGAACATTTTACCAATGAAATGATAAAGTAAATATTTAGTTTAAGGCGACGATAACCGACTTTTAATGATTTTATACTGAAGATCACTACATCTACATCTAATGATTCGAAAAAAATATATGTTAAATTAGAGCATTTTCTCAATAACTTAATATGTGAATATTTTAGATTATGTTTATATTACATGGTGAAATTAATTTGTAAAGTTATGTCTAACGCGGATAAAAAACTGAAAATGGCGCAAAATCTACCAAGCGTATTTTAAAGATAGTTTAATTATTGATCTTTTAGTATACGAGTTTTATTAAAATACCTTTTGGTTTGTGTATAATAAATTAATAAGCGTCAAATTGGGGACAGCGCTCCTTGATGGGCGAGTCCTATTACTGGCTGAACGTACGATGCGTTGCGTGAGCTCAGCACAGAACACGCATGCTAACTCAAGGTCACTGGCATATATCTCCGTCTTAATTGAGCAAAAGAAAGTCAATACAATTTTTTTTTTTTTTAATGAGAATTCAAGCGAAGTAGCTTAATAGCCTTAGGTGTGTTTTTTATTAGATGTTTGAAAATTAACATTTACCAGGTTTGAAAATGTATCATTTACTAGCTTCTGCCTGCGACTTCGTCCGCGTGGACGTCAACTATGCCATATTACATACCTTATGACACTCATGGATAATAAAGCTCCCCATTAGTAAAACAATTTTCATAATCGAATCAGTAGTTCCGAAGATTAACCCCCTTTATACGAACTCAAAAATTTTACCTCTTTAAAACTCTTGATATTTCTCGGAACCCTGGGGTCCCGGACTTTAGGCGTACGAGGGAACGAAGTCAAAACGCAGAGGCTTCGTTAGAAGTGTTTAATTAAATAAGGCTCCTTTATAACTAGTAGTTCTGCGAGTAGTAGACCTCGCAGCAGAAACTCTTTTGCAAGAATTAATATACTACTCAATTTATTAAAAACGGCATGTTGACCATATTGTTTTTGTTTTTAAAAACATATTACTTAAATAAAAATTACGAGTAAAAATTTGTAAGCCAGCTAGAAAAATTTACTAACAGATTTTAATTACCAGAGGTAATGCTGCAGCTTAGTTTTGTGATGAGAAGGTGGTCCCAGGTCCTCTATCAACCTAGTATTTAAAAGGGCCGATTCCACTAGTACAAATCTAAGAGTGAGCAATTTACTGCATTTTGAGGAGCTATTCTGCACATCACGCCGAAGATCCTGATCAGCTCTTCGCCCAATTTCTATGAGACCAACATAAAGTTACTACCTTTTAAATTAAAACCGGCCAAGTGCGAGTCGGAGTCGCGCACGAAGGGTTCCGTACCATTATCTATAAAAATGGCAAAAAAAATCACGTTTGTTGTATGGGAGCCCCCCTTAAATATTTGGTTTATTTTAATTTAATTATTTATTTGTAAACTGAATATATAACTAAATATTCTGTGAATATTTCAAGCATCTCTACCTGTTGCCGTTATCAATATAGAGCAAAAACGAGCAAAAAAAAAAATCACGTTTGTTGTATGGGAGCCCCCTTAAATAATTATTTTATTCTATTTTTAAGTATTTTTTGTTATTGCGGCAACAGAAATACATCATGTGTGAAAATTTCAACTGTCTAGCTATCACGGCTCATCAGATACAGCCTGGTGACAGACGGACAGACAGACAGACGGCGGAGCCTTAGTAATAGGGTTCCCGTTTTACCCTTTGGGTACGGAACCCTAAAAAAAGAACGTGTCGAGATATCCATGAACCCCCTTTTTGGAGGAAGTACCTCTCCAATCAAAAATCCCCGACGACAAAAAAAAACTATAAAGTCGTAAAACCTGAATACCAAGTTTCGTCCAGATCGGTTGTAAAATACGACCTGTAGAGAAGTAGCAACAAACTGACAGAGGTAAGCAAATTTTTCCAGACTTGAAGCAGAGTCGCTTTCGGATCTTATAAGGTGGAGAACTACCCAGTAGGCCCCATTTTGCTCCTTATTGGAGTAAGTACCCCTATAATCGAAGCTCCCCGGTGACAAAAAATTCTATAAAGTCGTAAAACCTGTATACCAAGTTTCGTCCAGATCGGTTGTAAAATACGACCTGTAGAGGAGTACCAACAAACTGACAAAGGTAAGCAAATTATGCCAGCCTTGAAGCAGAGACGCTTCGCTCGCTCGGTCAATAATATTAGTATATTTTATTGTCCGATTTATTAAAGATATCATGCACCAGAGGAGGCCACGTGACCTTGTTACCTCTTTTTCTACTATGAGTAAAATATTATCTTTACACGAAAAACCGGCCAAGTGCGTGCCGGACCACGCACAATGAAGGGTTCCGTAGTTGGGATGAATTTATCCCAAGAACAAACTTAACATTGTAGTTGAAAAACATGATCCCCATACATTCCAACTGCAAATGTAAGTTTGTACGCACAACATTGAGTGATTTACCATATTTTAAGATCACAGACTTCGTACAGGTTTTTCTGTAATCTATAAGTAAATAACTATTTTCTGTATTTTATAAAAAAAATAGGCTCAGTAGTTTCGAAGATAAAGGGGGGGAGGCAATAGTCATTTTTCAAATAAAAGTATGTATTTTAAAATTATAAAAAATATATAAATAAAATCCTTAAAACAAGCCCTTTTATTTGATATGTCACACGGTACAATCAGCAAAACGTTTTTTTTTTTCCTAATTTGCCCTCCAATAGTGACCTCCATATTCAAAATTAATTTATTTACGTAACACGTCCGTTGTTGGATCACAGAAGTTCAAATGTGTACCAAATTTCAACTTAATGGGTCCAGTAGATTCGGAGCAAATCAGCTGTGACAGACAGACACACGAGTGATCCTATAAGGGTTCCCTTTTTTCCTTTTGAGGTACGGAACCCTAAAAAGCAGCTGGAACTCCTCTTTCTCTTTACAGTAAATAACAAAAGGTTCCACTTTACGCTAGGAATATACTCTGCTAATCTTGAAAGTAGCGTTTGAGCTTTGATCTCTGATTTGTAAACATACAATACTTTAGGAATAAAACCGTTACTAGAGAAGAAAATAAAGCATAGTTTCTATGTAAATACAACTCCCAATTTGCACTGCTGTTTTCCTTTAGTATTCTGTCTGGACGAAGCGATGGTTGAAATGAGAGCGCACCAATCGATGCACGAATGTACTTCAGCATCTGTACATACTCTATGTATTTACACAGCATGCACTTCAATATTGAAGTTATATACCTATATACGTCATACATGAAGTAGCAAAGTTGGCAGGCAGATATACGTTTGGCAACGAGGGTGCAATGACATGACAAATATTATGATAGAGAATTATGCTGTGAAATCGTCACAGCATAATTATTATTGATGCGATTCAATGGATACATTATGGTAATGTTTTTATCACTACTTTGCGCCAATAGTATATGTCTGTGAAAAGGGGTAAGCTTACAGTATTGACAATGTAAAGCAAGATATAGCTAAAAACGTATGTAAGTCAGGTTGAAATCAAATCAAAAATTAAAAAAAAGAATAACGTCACACAGCGTGAAACACAATATACAAATAAAAAAGTGAAAAGAATGTTTGATAATGTTAATCTCAGCATTAATGCCAGACAGATGCTGTCTGACTATAATTAAAACATATACATAGCTATAGATTAACTACACAAAGATTTTCAATTACCAACATGCAATAACTCTATTCCTAATGAAGTTAATTCTATTAAAGAAGGAATTACCAATGAAGACGAATAGATACTAAATCCAATTACGCGCTGTAACAGCTTGCGGTTGGCATCAAAGGCTTTTGTTGAACTCTATAGAGCTAGGCTATATTATGTATCACTAGACAATACATGTTCCAATTAAATCGTGAAATTTTAGCTTACGACTCTCTCGGCTTTGATACTCTGTGGATGTCATGTTAAACTGGTGCTGGTTTTACCTGGTCACTGGCATATATCTGAGTCTTAACAAGGGTAGAATAAACACAAACCGCATCATGACACAAGATATAGAACTTGCCAAGTCAGTACACGCAAGTCCCAGTGAAACAGCATACAAACACATTACTTGATTGAAAAAAGATTTATATGGTCATTCAAAATGGAGGTCAAACGGTTTCTTTGGTATTGGACTGAGGTTTAAAAGTACTACTCTAGATTTCTAGAAGCAGCAACTATGTTATACATGGTCTATTATGCACTGGTGGACTCACTGGTTTCATATGGGCTGGCATGCTATGACAAAACATTTAAAACATATTTGGATAAAATACAAAAATTGCAAATCAGATTCATCATCAAACTATTAATAGATAAAAACACAAAAAATCGTTGTAAAAGTAGTGATTACGAAGACTTATTTTTGGAATGTAAAATGCTGCCGGTCCATGAGAGGGTAGTGTTGTCAGTAGCTTTAGAGCAGTATGGTAGCAATGAATTTAAAAACAATATAATACGCACAAGATCTCAAAGGATTAATAACATGAAAAGATTTTATTCCCACTTGTAATAATTATTATGGTCGAAGGTGTAGAATTTTTTTGGTCCCAACTATTTTTAATAACCTTCCAGTGGATATAAACAATTGTATCACAAAAACCTCCTTTAAAAATAAAATACATAAGTACCTCTTTTATATGTTTTGTGAAAGCCTCGCTGCAGAGGATACATAAAAGGGAAAAATTAAGTTGTTTGTATGTTTAACCTATACCTATGCGAAAAACTGTCATTATAAAAACCAAATCTTGAACTTTAGTTACAAAAAAAAAGGAGCTACGTCTGCCAACAAACTGCTGTGCAGTTTGGCAGAAGTAAATATTATGTCTTTAAATTAATAATCTGAATAAACACTTTTTAATTTTTTTTTTTTACTTAGGACCTGTTTTTCGATCGAAAAATTGTCGCAGATTTTAATGTGACAAATTGACAAGGGCGTTCGAGAACCCGCTCTTAAGTTGGTTAAGAAGGAGTAAATATGCTGTGAGACAAAAATAATGCATTATAAATCTGTAGCCAAGATATTTCTTACTAAAAACATTCCACGGGAAATAATTATATGGCTAGCTATGTAAAAAAAAAAAACTCGCATTCAATTGGTACATCAACTCTCTTTCGGACACGTTGACGCATCCAAAAACTGTACAATATGCAGTGATTTTGTATTATTCTAAAAGATAACAACACATAACGTTCCAGTATCAGTAATAAACGCTCCAAGTAGTGGAAACCACGAAAATCACCAAACCTACATAATACACTACACATTGCCAAAATTGTCCCGAAATTACGCATAAAACTACCACTAGCTAACAGCAACGAGAAACTGGGACACGAATGCGACAGATGCATAGCCAAATGGGTCGACAACACAGAGTACCTAATAAATTAATGGAGTGCCAGCGAACGAAAAGGACATCTGCAAAAAGACTAAAGCAAAGCTGCGATAGTTGCGTACCCAACATGAATCAAAACCACACCCAAACTTACCTATGTTGTAAAAATTATAAAATAAACAGTCATCAACGAGAGTGTTTTTTATCATACGTATCCGGTGATTGAGATACTCCTCGTAGATTAAATATCATAAAACCCCAACCAAAAATAAGTCAGAAATTGCCAATCATCATTCATCTTTTCAGCCGAAGGACGTCCACTGCTGGACATAGCATCCCCCAAAGGGAGGGTTTGCCATAATCGCCACGCTTGGCAGGCGGGTTGGCGATCGCAGTATGGTGTTAAAATGCATAGAGATCGCTGCTGCCCATTCTCTAGTAAGTGCCTTAGTCGCCTTTTACGACACCCACGAGAAGAAATGGGATGATGCTATTCTTTACGTCCGGCACCAAACGAACAGAAATTGCCAATACGCAGTGAGAAAGCGAGGTGATCAATGCTCGTGCTTAAACAGAAGAGGCTTTTGAACAGCCGTGGTATCAAACTCAAAGCATTTATTTCAATTAAACCATTTACAGGCACTTTTGAATTGTCAAGAAGTCGGTCAGTCACAAATATGAAGCTAGTTGCCCATTCCAAATAGTAGGTTCCTATGGAGAAGAACGGGCAAGAAACTACACGGACACTCTTTTAAATTAAAATATTGATACAAAGTATTGGTTACATTACATCATTCATATTGAAATTATACATCGAATGATGCAAAACGTCAGAAGCGTCTGTGATAAAAAAAAAGCTATTAATAAGCTCTCCATGTACGTCCTTCTCTGTGGCAGTCAAGATATTCGGCAAATGTACACCATCCTGGCACGGCTCTGAATTATAGGCTTTGTTACAACAAGCCGATTGTTCAAAGCCACTCGAGACAGAATGTTGATTTACAATTAGGATTATAGTTTGAATGGCCGGAAATGTGTCAAAAGCTGCCCTGGGGAACAGTTTGTAATTTATTAGCAGCTTTTGGAAGTTAGGGTGATAGTTATATTCAACATCATCACGCCTTGTTTCCCCAAGGGTTTGGCAGAGGTGTATCTATAATACACCAACATTTCGCCAGTTATGTTTAAGTCCCATGTAATAGGGGGCGAGCCTAATGTCATCAACCGAACACAAATCCAGACTCCACTTTTGCGCGACCTGGAAATCGAACTCAGGACGAAACCAAATCGAACTGGGTACTCAGCAGAGTCAGCAGTAGCGCTTGCGACCACTAGTCCAACAAGGCAGTTGTGATAGTTATATTTACAAACAAATTATAAGTATTAAAAAATTATATTTGCTAAAAGTGTGGCATTTTGGTGTCATTAAATGTAAAGAATTTGTGATCAGCATGAAAGTTTGATTGAATATGTGGTCCCAGGAGGCGCACGTTCGGGAGTCGCAAGCCGATTTTCGGCCACCGTAGGCGCGGGCTTGCGGACGGTGAGCGATGGGTAGCTCAGTTGTATTCCACGCGCGCCTCAAAGAGTTGTCAGCACCAACTGACGGGGTCCGTTAGAGCCAATGCCTGCCAGGGTTGCGAGTTTGTCCGAAAGGGATATCGTGGCCCTGGCACACAGGCAAATGAAGGAATACGGGTGGGTTTTAGTTGGTAAAAGTCTGACCCGCCCTCCCGCTCCGCCCAGAGCGGGAGAAGTTATTTGATAAATTCCCACCCAAAAAAAAAAAAGGAGGCGCACGTTAGAATAAGAAAATTGGAAATTGTGTCAAAGCTGTTTGCTGTTTGGCAACGAGATCAAAACTGACTGGTAAAGTAGTAAATGCAGCCAAATAGGTCTTGAACCGGGATCCAGTTTCAGTGACAAGTCTGATATAAGTATCCTATCCTATTCCTACTAATGTTGCGTTTATAATCGGTAAACGGTGTAGGGCAGAAATGAGAGAAGTCATTCGAACCTAAAAAATAAGTCGTAAAGACTTTGTGATTGAAGCAGCGAAATCACAAATGATTAAAAGATTTTCGAAAGTGCCACTCAGTTTTTGCTCGCAAATCACATAATCTACCAACGTCACGATGAAAGCTTGGGTTATTTTTATAAATTAGTTTATCAAGAAAGAATGAACAAACGTAATATACAGCTTATGATGCTTGGAACGCAATACAATAAAATTCCTTAAGCCAAACGATAACAACGGAACCTAAATAATTTCTAAATGTAAACGGTATGGCAATTAACTTGAAGCATGTAACCAAACCGGCTGATCCTTAACTACATACGAAAGGTATTCAGGGCGAGCTCAAGTTACACTGTATAATTTCTTTGACTTCTACTTCTTTACCGAGATCGGAATGCGAGCATACAATTTAAAAAGGTTTACAAGAGCTCACGAAGGAAGTAAGATATAAACGGTACGCTCCGAAGTCAGAAGTAATAACAGCTGTAACGAACAGATTACTCCTGTATTTGAAATGTAAATATATTCACAGAGAGATATCGGTTACAGTAAGCCATACATGACTATGAAGGATTATCTCTTATTACAACTTACGTAATACTTTGAGAAGTAGGTTCGAATACAGGGAAGCAGTCTTTTGCTCTTCTGGGAATGTTAGCAAGCCGCTCAGATTACGTTATGTAGCATAGTAACAACCAAGCCCAAATAATTTGTATTATGATTAATTCGCGCTGCAGACTTATAAGTCAAGAACTTGTCAAGCTCTAGCATTATTTAAGGTGAAAACCGACGAACTTCAAAATTTCTTTGCGAAAACGTAAGAAATTTTGAATCTCGCGGGCTACATTAAAGGAATCACCATAAGTAATCCTAAAGTAGAATTTGACAAGTACCTACTCTACTTCAAATTTTCAATAAAAACCGGCCAAGTGCATGTCGGACCACGCACAATGAAGGGTTCCGTGGTTGGGATGAATTTATCCCAAAAACAAACTTAACATTGTAGTTGAAAAACATGCTCTCCCATACATCGATATACGTTACGGTCAATTCTCCAACTGCAAATTTAAGTTGGTCGACTATTACTCGTTAACTTGTGAAGCCTACTTAGCTGTGATAGTTTTCCTTTTAATTTCGTTATATATACTATTGCCATGAATTTTTTCACATATCCAAAACCAACCATTTAGCTGGCAGGGGGGGACACACTTGACTCTAACAAAAACTAGCACTTTAAAGCTTAATATTACCCAAACGGATCCCTTAATTGAACAATGGTTTTCCCAAACCCACAATATTTTTGAACGGCCTATCCAACGATACCCCACACCATGGAATAGACGAGAAAAAAAAATATCATCCCCATTTCACGTGTAAGGGAGGTACCCTAAAAAAAATGATTTTCATAATTTTATTTTACCATTTTTTTGGCATGATTAATATGTATACCCATGCCAAATTACAGCTTTCTAGGACTAAGCGTCTCTGAGCTAAGCTGGCGACAGACGGACGGACGGACAGACAGACAGACAGACAGACAGACAGACAGACAGACAGACAGACGGACATGGCGAAACTATAAGGGTTCCTTGTTTACTACGGAACCCTAAAAAACAGGGTGTTGGTTTTTTTGATAAAAACTTGTGCTGCACCAGAATCCAGTGTGTTCTAAGTTCTACCTAGCTCACGTAGGTACCAAAAGTTATACAATTTTCACACCCAATCCATAATTTTCAATTCAATCAAATATTTCGCAACACTCTTGAAATTGGAAGAAATTGAATAAATATTCAATTTGTAACAAGGCAAAATTACTAAATTTTTTGGTATCTTGAGCCAATATGGCTCAAGAAAAAATTAGTAAGTAAGTAAGTAGCTTTATTACAAATTGATTTTCTAGCCAAACAGAAATTAATTGGTTAATAATGGGTTGAGACTTGTTCAGTTATTTCAATATAGTCTGCGGTTGAATAATCGGATAACCGACTAACTAGTCTGTTCGTTAAGATGCAATCAATATAGTTATTAACTTATTAAACACAGGTTTTTCCTAGAATGGGGGTCATTGATCATTTATTTTGTACCAGACTATTTCCATACCTAAATGAAGTGTCACCCTGTATCACTGTACTTTTATGTCAAATAAAAAAATACATATTATTATTATTGTTGTAAGGCAAATGAAGTCCTTAACACATATAGCCCGATGCAAACTTTATGGCGGCTCGGAACATGAGGCGAGTCGCTGCGAAGTAACAAATTCAAGTTTCAGCGATATAGTGGTGGTGGATAGTAGTGTAGTAAAATTTAGTATAATTACAAATGTATAGTTGTGTGTAAATAGAGTATAAAGTACAATGGGGTTGACGTATCCGTGTGGATAAAAACCCCTTATTAGTAAAGAATAAAAAATTAAAAAATGTTTTAGCGAGGGTGAGGACGCGTATGGCAACTGAGAAAATACCTCATTATATTTGCCCGGGGGCAAGCATCATTGGGAAATAAAATGATAGCTCTGTAATAAAATTAATTTTAATAATTATGAAAGTAAATTCAATTTGTGAAACGCCAGATATTCATCGTAAACTTGACAAACTGCCACGGAATTATATTTTAATTACGTTTGCCCCAATTAATGGCAAGTAAATTAATAATTGGGCCGTTATATGATACTTTTACACGGATTCAGGAAATATTTACAGAAAAAAAAAAACAATTTTATTTTCTGTTAAGGCGACGATAACCGACTTTTAATGATTTTACTACTAGATTATACTGAAGATCACGTCTAAACGAGTAGTGTTAATGATTTGAAAAAATATATAATATGTTAAATTAGAGCACCTTCTCAATAACTTAATGTGAATATTTTAGATTAGGTTTATATTACATAGTGAAATTAATTTGTAAAGTTATGTCTAACGCGGATAAAAAACTGAGAATGGCGCAAAAT
Source organism: Tiliacea aurago (assembly GCA_948098905.1). Lineage (NCBI taxonomy): Eukaryota > Metazoa > Arthropoda > Insecta > Lepidoptera > Noctuidae > Tiliacea > Tiliacea aurago. Next base: position 6,666,084 of record OX402589.1, read on the forward strand.
CTACCAAGCGTATTTTTCTGAAACATTCACCAATTTAAAAATAATTTAATTATTGATCCTTTAGTATACGCGTTTTATTAAAATACCTTTTGTTTTGTGTATAATAAATAAATAAATAATGCGTCAAATTGGGGACAGCGCTCCTTGATGGGCGAGTCCTATTACTGGCTGAACGTACGACGCGTCGCGTAGCTCAGTACAGAACACGCAAGCTAACCACTCAAGGTCACTGGCATATATCTGCCAATTAAGAAAAGCACAATTTGGTGAAGTGGGACTGATGATAATGACCACAGATGGCCACCGGAACTACTCAATATAAGTATTTGACGGGTCGCGATTAGATTACTTTAATATAGTTGCTTAGCAGTTTATGCTCGTCACAATGCATGCATATGGTGAAGTGAAGCTGATGGTGAAGTACCAGGAAAACCCCTCAACAATTAACGTCCCTGCATCGGGAAAAGCATTATTTTGTAAAAGGTGATGAGCAGTTGACATTAGGCTCTTGTAACTTAGATAAATAAAAACCTGACCCACTAAAAAGTGAGAAATAAAAAACATTTTTAAAAACAAAATTACTGACTTCCAAAAAAACACTACAAAGTGAAAAATTATATTTATTTCGGAAGTCGGTGGCAAAAAACTAAAATACAGATCCAAAGACACCGACTTCCGAAATTAAAGTTATTTTTCACTTTGTAGTGTTTTTTTGGAAGTCGTTATTTTTTTTTATACTATGTAGTGATTATTAAGACTGTAAAAAGTAATGTTTTTCAACAAAATAAAGATTCCAAATCTTGAAATTCTGTCAAGAAACAATCTTCAGATAATCGACAATACCTTCATTAGACTGTTTTCCTGGATTCTAATTAAAGGGGTCTGTCGTAATTTGATCTAAAGAAAATCTTTCGTTTTTTAGGGATCCGTACCCAAAGGGTGCCAATGGGACCCTATTACTGTCCGTCCGTCTGTCACAGGGCTGTATATTTTGGACCGTAACAGGTAGACACTTTCAAACAGTGTGTACTACTATGGCCGCTATAACAACAATACTAATAATGATATCGCTGTAAGTAAGTTAAAATCGACTTCGCTTCGGGTTCTCTCATACAAAAATTTACACCTCGCCGCTGCTGAGTAAGATAAAAAAATCATGTATCTTGACTTAGCACACGAGGTTGTCGACATGTGGGATGTGGACTCTGCAATCATTGTACCGATAATCGTTACAGCTAATGGCATTACAGCGAAAAGCCTCGACCATCACCTTAGCAGGCTCTCATTGTGCGGCTCAGCGGCTGGGTCAAGGGCTTGATTGAGATGCAGTACTCCTGGACACGGCACGCATAGTGAGGAGGTTCCTCTCTCTAGAGTCCTGACCACCGGCAGCTTCGACGCTGTTCCTGATGCCGATGGGCCACTATTTTTTATGTATTTTTTTTTTATTACAAATATTTAAACATGTATTTAATAGGTATGTGCATAATTAAAGGGGGTCATTCAAAAAAATATTATTAAACTAGCTGTTGCGCGCGACTTCATCTGCGATTCAGGATAAAAAGTAGCCTGTGTCCTTTTCCAGGTCCAAGGCTTCTGTCAAATGATTGTATCCAAATCACAAAACAAGCGCACTTTCGCATTTATTAATGAATTAATTTATATGGGAACCAACAATTATAACAGATGGATAACAATTTTATATGTAACGCAAAGACATTTACAGGTTCTCACGGGTAAAAAAACAGAAAAAGTAGTAGGAATCTTATCACTAACAAGCACCATAGAAAATAATATAATGTAAGGTACAATAAACACTAAAGTTGTCAAAAAACCGTCGCGACTAACCATCGCGAATACTAGTGAAGGAACCATACGACTCGGTACTCACGATAAATCGATTCAAGTTAAATGTCAAAAAGGGCCTATTATTTTTTGACAAGTAATAGGTGCCCCACCTATGAAATCAGCGTTTTGTATGGAGAATCTTAAAGAAGTTGGATTTTTCATACTAACATTTTCTTAATTTATAAAACAACCAAGAACACTAATTAATGTTTTAAAACTTTTATGCACTAATGTTTCAAAACTAAGATAACGATACGCCAGTTAGATTAAGCGCTAGCGCAAGCGCTTTTGGCAAAGTTAAAACAAATAGTGGTCATTTCTGCTAACAAAATGATGAGTCATTTTTAAGGTATTTTTTATGTTTAGAAAACTACATGTAATAAGGGTGTTTTTACTGGCAGTTGTCTATGATGGTCATTATTCGATATAATAGCAATCAATTGATGAATATTTGAAATCATATAAGTGATGAGCGAGGTTCTCTATTTGTGAGAAAAAAACGCCAATATCATAGTTTTATTAACTAGACTTTTTTAAAACTGCATAGTTTTAAAAAAGTCTGCGTTCAGCTGCTGTTATAAATATAATCTCAGAACAAGGAAAAGTGTTCTGAGGTTAATACTAGTAGTTCTGCGAACAGTAGACCTCGCAAGCACAAACCTTTTTGCAACAATTAAAATACCACTAAAGTAATTTAAAACGGGATATTTAGCATGTTTTTTGTTTTTAAAAATAAGGTAAAGAAAAATTATGAGTAATTTGTAGACCAGCTAGTAAAAATTACAAATAGGTTTTAATTGTTAGAGATAACTCTGCAGCCTGATTTTGTGATGAAATGGTCCCAGGTGCTCCAAAAATCCCTACCTAGTAGTTCAAGGGCCGATTCAACTGGTAAAAATCTAAAAGTGAGCAATTTGCTGCATTTTGAGTAGCTATTCTGCTCATCACGCCGAAAACCCTCATCAGATCTTCACAAAATTTCTATGAAACCAACTTAAAGCCTTAAAAATAAAAAAATAATCATCGTAATCGGATCTCATATGGCGGCGATATGCTATAGCCCCCTTATGGATGAAGTACCCTCCAATCATAAATCCCCGACGATAAAAAAAATCTATAAAGTCTTAAAACCTGTATACCAAGTTGCGTCCAGATTGGTTGTAAAATACGACCTATAGAGGAGTACCAACAAACTGACAGAGGAATGAAAATTTTGCCAGACTTGAAGCAGTGACGCCTGGCTCGCTCAGTCAATTAAGACGCAGATATATGCCAGTGACCGTGGTTAGCTTACGTGTTCTGTACTGAGCTCACGCAACGCTTCGTACGTTCAGCCAGTAATAGGACTCGCCCATCAAGGAGCGCTGTCCCCAATTTGACGCATTATTAATTTATTATACACAAAACAAAAGGTATTTTAATAAAACGCGTATACTAAAAGATCAATAATTAAATTATCTTTAAATTGGTGAAGGTTTCAGAAAAAATACGCTTGGTAGATTTTGTGCCATTCTCAGTTTTTTATCCGCGTTAGAAATAACTTTACAAATTAATTTCACTAAGTAATATAAACATAATCTAAAATATTCACATATTAAGTTATTGAGAAAATGCTCTAATTTATCATATGTTTTTTTTTTAAATCATTAACACTACTCGTTTAGACGTGATTTTCAGTATGAAATCATTAAAAGTCGGTTATGTTAGGATATTCATATTGTACGGTGTTACGGAACTCTTCGTGTGCGATTCGGACTCGCACTTGGCCGCTACTATATTTAGATGTCAGAGGAGACAACTGAAGTAAACGGACACTGCCCTTTAAAATGGCGATGGAGATAAAATGTCCCGACAAAGAGGAAAAGGAGACGAAAATTCAGAGGGGAATTTCGTTTTCAAAGCTACGTCATATTTTATTGTAATCATTTGACATTTTTAAATAATAGAGATAATTATAGTAATTAAATTCATAACTTCAGAAATGAAACAACTTTAACGAATTTTACATTTTCCACGTTTTTTGGTTTCCACTTCCCGGCGCTTGAAGCACTTTTGAGCACTCGTGGTCTCCAGTAAATATGTCAGCGCTGTTTTGAAACATCGTCTTCAAATATGAATTCATATAAAAAAATATAAAATGCAAAGTGTTGTCGTCATTGACATGGAGTTTAATTTTAATGTTAGTATTGTTTATGATATTCGATATCTATAATATACTAAATCGAAATCAAATGTAAGATAACAGTTTTAAAAAATAATTCGCAGTTTTGGCAACGTATAAAGGTTCCCGCAGACAGGCGCGACGTGACATTAGTTGCACAATTTTTATGAAAAATTTAATGGAAAGTGTCGCGCTGCCAGTTGCGCCCTCGATTTAGGGCCAGTATGCACGAGCCCCCAACAGCTAGACGGCAAAACATTTTAAGGTCACTACTATAAACCCATCCTAATCTGGTACAAATCTAGCATTACCTATTGATTTCAGTCTAAGCCTAGATTTAATTCTAAGACCTAAAGTCTAAACAAACAAACCCCATACATCGTAGTCGTTAAAATCAGTATCAAGGTAATTTAATACGTTCCCACATGAAAATCATTAAGCTTTGGAATTCGTCGTAGGCGGATAAAAATGTAGTCAATATAATTTCAACATAAGACCGATGTTCCGAAATCTGATACAAGATCTAAAAGCTTTCAAGTGACAGCACCCATGAGCGTCATCATATCAATTAGAGTATTCATAACATAAAAGAATATGTAATTATTAAATAAACAATAAGAAGTTTTTAAAGCACACTATAGCAGCCTTGGGAATATAATAAATTAATAATGAAATCGTTGATACATGAACAAGTAAAAGTTAGTGAAGTGGAAAAGCAGCGTAGGTAGATCAAAAGTGACGTAAATGACATGATCTGTGAGTTGGTATCAGCTGACTTACATATTTCTGTGTCTCTGCCCTTATCCCAAATTATTTGTGGTGGGCCCAGCATGTCTTCTTCCATGTATGTCTCCCTTTCTAGCTGTATCATCATATACAATTCCATTAGTAATTTCTTTGGTATTGCCCTAATTTTATTATGCATTCACATTCATACTCAAATTTTCCTCACGACACGATCCTCGGTGCCAATCAGTCGTGGTGCCTAACTAGACACACATGCCGGCGATGGATGCGTAGTTCATACAAACGTAATACCAAAATAATTTGTAAATCAAACATATTCTTAAGGTATTGTGTCTATTATATATTCCGATTGGAATACAGAATATCTAGGTTCCCAAATATATATTTTGAATGGACACTGGTTTAAACAAGAGTTATGAGAAAAATAAAATTTCTATAGAAATTTTAAATTCCTTTGTCTTTATATCATTGTCCTTTCAAAATATATATTTGGGAACATAGATATTCTGTAATCCAATCGAAACAAATACACACTACCTTAAGAATATGTTTGATTTACAAATTATTTTGGTATTACGTTTGTATGAACTACGCATGCTACGCTGCCGGCCCCTTAAGACAGCATCTTTTAAATGTTGTTGAAAATTCGTAAAAAAAAAATGTAACGCCACCATATTTCCTTTGATTTTAAATCTCGATGAATTTGACTCAATGTAATATGTAAATAAAAAAGGTGGTAAAGGTGCTGGGACAGACTGGATGCGGAAGGCGGAGAACAGGGTGTTGTGGCGCCGCCTGGGAGAGGCCTATGTCCAGCAGTGGACTGCTATAGGCTGAGTTGATGGAATATGTAAATTGTTGGCCATTTACGTGATACTGGCATGAATTTGTGTCTCAAAATGAAGGTGTACCTTTTGTGTAACGTAGATAACAGACAAAGGTTCGCTGTAGACCTCAGATAAGTAATGAAGGTTCTAAAATATATTGCTTTGAACTAAATTCCATACAACTTTGTCAGTATGGTAAACAGGGTTTATAATTTACTAGCTTCTGCCTGCGACGTCGTCCGCGTGGAAACTCTTAATATAAACTATATCCTATGACACTCAGCAATACTGTAGCTTCCCATTAGTGAAAGAATTTTCAAAATCGGATCAGGCGTTCCGTAGATTATCCTCTACATACAAACAATTTTTTACCTATTTATAATATTAGTAAGTATAGATAATGATCACACTTGTGCTTGTGCAATACATTGTAAAATATATCTAATTGCTGCAATACATTTCATACAAAGTACAATTTGATAAGGATTTGCCATCTTCAGATAAATAATTCTTCAAAGTGAACTCTCAAAATTGTTCTTTAGTATTCAAGATTAAATTCAAGAGTTTACCAAGCTATTATTTAGTTACTTTTGAGTACAATACAATAATTTGGCAAATTAATCATAAAGCTTAACGAAACGGTTTAACAAAAACAATAACTTTATTAAACTTTGGACAAAAATAATCAAATTGCTTAAACAAAACTTGCTACTGAACAATACGAAAACTTCCATCAGTTTCACTTTCAAAGAAACTTACTCTAAACAATTTTCGGTTACATAATAATAAGTTAATAAATAAATTGTAAAGTATATAATATTCCCCTTAGGTTTATAACTTTATATCCTTCAAATTTACTAAAGAATCGAAAAGTTGAGGCATGGTGAAGATTAGGTAGCCCGCAGAGCCGGGGATCGCGGAAGTCGCACTAGATCCCAAGATCCCCGGTGCAAGTGTGAGAAGGGAACACCGGGGTGGTTTTTAGTCAGTAAGACGCTGACAGACCCCTCCGCCCGCCCCAAGGCGGAGGAAATCCATAACGATTTTCCACCACACAAAAAAAATGGTGAAGATTAGGTAAATTACTTAATATTTTAATACTTTGACCAAGTACTGAACACAGTGAACACTCTTAGTAATATTTTCATGAACAGCTGACGATTGAATCGAATTCAGGAAAGCCCTAGTTAATAAACCGCTGACTCTTTTGATATAAAATAATACCTCAGTCTTATGATCAGGGCTTGAAATAGGTACCGGTATTTTTAGGACCCGGTACCATTGGCCTTGGTGTGATACCGGTGCGCGGCATACGCTGGCAGAGTGTGCCGCTTGGGAGGAGCCAGGCCGTGCCCTCATCTCAGGAGTAGGCAGTGACCTATCGCGGTCGGCAGGGTCCGTGTCAGAGTCCTGGGACGCGGTGGTGTTTCTGCGAAACAGTCGTGTCGCAGAAGGAGGCTGCGGAAAGGGAGCGGGAGATCTCGTCCTCTTCCGGCCCCCCTAAATGGGTCCAGGGACGGCGGACTTGGGGACGTCCGCCACCCCCTATAACACTGGACCCGAGGTGGCGGCGCGTAGTGTTCCACGCGCGCCCCTTTCAGACGTCGCGGGGGGGGGGCTACACCCCCCCTCCCATACTTGAGGTGGCCTGCATAGGCGGGCCGGCAATAGCCGGACATTGCGGAAGTAATAATAGATCCCAAAATCCCCGGTGCAAGTGTTGGAGGTGAACACGGGGGTGGTTAGGTCCTGTCAGACCTAACCACCCCCGTGTTCCCCTCCGCCCGCCCCAGGGCGGAGGACATCCATGGGGATTTTCCACCCCGTGAACAAAAAAATAAATGATGTGATACCGGTACCAAACGTAGTACCTGTAGATACTATTGATATGTTCGTAACAATGAAACACCGAGATTCAAAGCAGACTGGCTTATTGCTCAAGTATTTCGATATACCCTCACAAGGTGTACTTACTATGGGATACATTAATACCGCACATAACACTGTCACCTCTTAATCTATAATTAATTAATTACACATCTATAATTAAACATTTCAAATGTCCACCCTTCCTTATAAAATAATGTAAAGTCTATCATTTTTGTTAATTAAAGGATACACATACATAAATGTTATACGCGGGCGATGCCGCTAGCATATGCTAGTTACTAATAAGTGGAATGTCAAAAAGCAAACATACACAAAACTTAAATGTAATTCTACTAGTGACGATAGCTACAAATATACTTACTACAATAAAACCCACAAGTACGTCAACCGACAAGTCTTCTTATAATTAAAACCGAATATAAAATTGCTACTGATTTTATTTTGTAGTCTTTAACTTCTTGGCACAATCTATGGCAGCTCTCCGGCGTAAACGACTATCAATGATCGGCGATGACGTAGACGGTGGCGAACTTTTAGCTGCCGTGACTACTGGTTCGGACTCATCCCTCGGGCATTGCCCTTTACTGTCGTATGATGTATTAAGCGGAGAGTCTACTAATGAAGTGCTTTGTGTTTTTTCAATGGATGCATTAGGTTCAAGTTCGACTGTCTCCATATTCGCATTAGGACTCGGACCCGTAATAGAACGTCTCGACTTCCTAACTCCTTTTGTCAACAACTGATCAATATGACGTTTATGAAGATGTCCGTCATTGGTTTTAATCGCGTATGAAACCGGCCCTGACCGTCGCACCACTACACCCTCTGCCCACTTTTCCCTATGTTTCGAATAATCCCGCATGATAACGGGGTCCCCGATGTCTGCTTGCCGCAGCGGCGGACGCGCCGCAGCCACGCGCTGCTCGTGCGCCAGCTGCGCGCCGCGTACCAGCTCTCCCGTGTCCGGCCGCAGTAGGTCTAATCTGCCGCGCAGTTGGCGCCCGAACATCGCCACCGCCGGCTCGCGCCCCGTGGTGCTATGTTCCGTATTGCGATACATAAACAGAAACTTACATAAAGCAGTGTTGTCATTAACTTTTTCTAGTGATGCCTTTTTTAAAACCCGTTTTATAGTACGTACTGCGTTCTCAGCGGCTCCATTACTGGAGGGATGATATGGTGCGACGGGCAAATGTTTTATGCCGTTACGCTTAAAATACATACCTAATTCCGCAGATGAAAACGGCGGTCCATTATCGCTTATGATTTTTTTAGGAATGCCAAAGCGAGCAAAAAGCTTTCTAAAACTATTAATAACGACCGTTGCTGAAGTGGTGCTTGCTCGCTCCACTTCAATCCACTTAGAATGAGCATCGACGATTATTAAATAATATCGATTGTGTAGAGGGCCTAAAAAATCAACGTTTAATCGTGACCACGGCTCCTCGGGCCAGGGCCATGAGTGCAACGGCGCCAGTGCAGGCCGTCGCTCGCGCCGGCGCTGGAGCCTGCGCTCGCGGCCTCCGCAGCCGGAGCGCTCGCCACGCTTGCGTGCCGCTCCGTCGCTTCGAGAGCCATCGCCAACTCCACACCGCGCTTATAGTCCACATTCTTTTCGGCGAATAACCTGGCTCGCATCTCCTCGCTGTACAGGCCCGATACGAACTGGTCGCGGAGGTTTACCTCCAGTGAAGCACCGAAATTGCAGGTTTTAGCCAGATGTTTCAAACCTCAGATTATAGAAAAGAAGCAGATAGACCGCGCGGAACACCGAGAGTGCGGCCAACAAAGCAAATACAAATTCAAAAGCGAATACACTCTCGATTCAGTACAGCACGAAGCGTCGCATCGTTAGTACGTCACGGGCTCTAACAGATAATTTCAGAATAATGCCGTCTTGTATTTTTAAACATTGTAAAAACTGTTCCCAAAAACAAAAGAAATAAGATGGAGTATCTTTCATAAGTAAAATATTGATTATTTGTCTGTTTGGATTTATTTTAGGTGTTTATTGTTAGTGACATCTTGAAACACAAAACCTTAACAAAAATCATTCGGTGTTGCTAGTTTATAATGAAACATTTACCCCTAAGTTAGGAAATAAGTATAGTATACAGGAGTATCGATTTACAAAAATATTTATGTCGATAATAGTGTTTTATTTATCGCCTTTTCTGGTTAGTATGTTTATAAATAAATAAGTATGTATGTGTCTTCGTAAGTGTACTAGTTCATGGATTTTATAATACTTATTACATCAGTCGATTTGCTATATCATGGGTTATATGACGTCACCATAAAGTAAATATAGCTACTTACCAAAAACAATAAAATGTTGGTGTCTCAAAATAAAAATATATCGCAAATGTATCGTTTATATGGGCATTGTTAATTTGACGTATACTGTTAATAAAAACAACTGAATTAAGAAAAAAAATACTTTTTTTTTTTCATGTAATGAAATATTATGGCTAATATTTTCATTATCCTGGCAACCGTACACACACATAGAGGCACCTGTTCTTATAGTGCTGTCACGTGGCTGTAACGCACACATGTCTACAAACGGGCCTCACTTTATTGTTCCGCGCGGTCTATCTGCTTCTTTCTATAATCTGAGTTTCAAACCTTGTAGGTACGAACGAACGCTTTCACCCTGCTGCTGCTTCCTCTGCCTAAAAATATGCCTTTCGGCTATTTCCGATCTCTCGGGTTCCAAATGATCTTTCACCAGTTTAACGAGCACATCGAAAGTCTTATCTTCTGGCTGATCCGGTGAACATAAATCGCACATTAAATCGTAACACTCCGAACCAACCAACGTCACTAGTGTAGCCACGTGTAATTTAATATCGATGTCGTTCAACGTTATAAACTGCTTAATTCGACGAACATAAGTGTCCCAATTTTGGGTTCCGACTTGGAAACCTTCAACTTTTCCGATCGGCATGTTAAAACTTTAAACACACGCGTTAAAATTGATAATTCATAATTTTCTCGTCGCCAATGATATGTTCGTAACAATGAAACACCGAGATTCAAAGCAGACTGGCTTATTGCTCAAGTATTTCGATATACCCTCACAAGGTGTACTTACTATGGGATACATTAATACCGCACATAACAACTATGAATACCGGTATCAGACATAGTACCTGTACTATTGGTATTTCTAATCAGTATTGGTACTGTACCGGTACCAAACTAGTATTTCCGTAAGTTACAGTGAGAAAACAGATATAGTAAGTAAAAAGGATAGCTGTTACTAATAGGCATTAGAAAAATAACTTCAAGGTTGCCAACCGTACGAGGTTTCTGTTACAAATACCGTTGGGGTTGGGTACCGGAATTTCGTACCGATCCTTGTTAGGTGAAGTAGGTACCGGTACCCATCTGGAACCGGTACCCAGGTACCGAAATGGCAAGAACCGCTAAGTACGGATACAGAACCTGTACTTTTGATATCGTTCCCAAGCCCTGCTTACGATACTCATTAAAAGACTGAATGAATAAATTCCGCAAATTGTTTTGAATGCATCCACATTCAGTCTACAAAGACAGAAAAAAACATTTCTACGCACGAGACCTTGGAGACACGTACATTGTTTGCTACGACACTTGTACCCGACAAACCTTACATAAAATATTCTTTCGTTCCAAGGATAATGACATAACCTCGGTCTTATTGGACAGTATCCTCCTGAATATTCTCAAAATATGTTTTGCCCATAATTTTTGCACCCTTTTATAAAATGAGAACTCGACTCGACGACGTCGTCTCATAACTTGTAAATGAGCTCCAAACTTGACTGTGTTATGTTAAACAGGTTTCCGGTCTGCTGGTCTGGATAAACACGTCAGATAATAGTAGTAATTTTTCCAATTGAACACACATTGGTTGTCAAAACTATGTGATAGTTTTGGTTATGAAATGTACATTATACAATATTAGTTTAGTGTACTCCCGTTGTCCCCGTTTGCCATATCCCCGTCACGGGGACAGCGGGACGTGATTTTTATTTCCCGTTGTCCCCTTATCGTACGAAGTAAACATTTTTTAAATCGAAACATTTAGGTTAGGTTAGAACTGTGACCACACAACGCACGAGCCGAGCGAGCGTAGCGAGCGGTGCCGCGGCAGCGGCCGGCGAGTGCCAGAAACATATTTTTGAATGTAAAACCAAACCACGGGGACAACGGGAAGTATTTTTAAACATTTAATTGAAGTACCGCTGTCCCCATAGGACGAGGACACGGCGTACGGGGACAACGGGAATACACGATTAGTTTTAGTATATGCGAAACTCGAAACACGTGTCTAGTATTTTCAATCATCATGAAAAATCACAAAGTTATAAGGTTGTTATGTTACCGGGTTGTCCATACAAAAACATGGTAACGGCGCCCCCGCGCCTCCAGGGTCATCTTGCGCTCATTGATATTAATTTGGCAGTAGGTACCTAACCGTACGGCGATTGTATTGTAAGTAATTAAATGGTGATAACATTTACCATCACACTTAAATATTTTTGGGACAAAATATAACATGGTGTAAAATTATTGAAATCGATTCAGTTCCGTATGCTGAACAAACTATATTCAGGTTTCGCATATTATACTAAAAATAATGTTGTATAACGGCGCAGGATAGCCTTTACCAGAAGTGATCATCGTATTAGTGGTTTAGCAGCTCCAATAATATCATCAGGACTGTGCCGGAATATAGCAGTTCGTCGTGGACGTAGTACAACAGTGGCTACCTTCACATCTTCTTCTGTCATTAGATGACAACCGCCACATAACCATCGATACGACGCGACGCTCTGTTATGTCTGTCAGCAGCCAGTGTCACTCTTATCCGACCTTTTCGGTGATTCCAGTAACTTTATAACAAAAATAGCATAATCGGTGAAGTGGAACTGATGATGAAGACCACAGATTTGTAAAAGGTGATGAGCATTTGACATTAGACATTGCAACTTAGATATTACAAACTGACCCACTGAAATGTGAAAAATAAAACACATTACAAAAAAAAAAAACACTACAAAGTGAATAATAATTTTAAATTCGGAAGTCGGTGGCAAAACTATAAGTATCTCAAACTCAATATAAAAATACAGATCCAAAGACACCGACTTCCGAGTTTAAAGTTATTATTCACTTTGTAGCGTTTTTTTGGAAGTCAGTTGTTTTTTTTTTTTTGCAAAAGTTTTTTTTCTTGTGTCATGTAGTCATGTTTAGATATCGATATGCGATACCATCACGTCTGCGGAGTTTCGCTAGCTAATTTAATTTAATCTATATACATCTGTGTTTGCGACTTCTTTTCTAAACTACATAAAATATTTTGATACTTAAATCTTTAGCAGAATTTATCACAACATATTTAAACTTCACGTTTGGGCGAAGTCACTAGCACAGCGAGTATTCCATACACATAATTCCTTGTTTTAATAAGGTTACGGAAGGGTTAATTAGTTAAGATTAGTGCCAAAGTAACCCATTAACGGCGGATTAAAGGGATGGGAGGCGGCCGCTAAAAGCGTTCACTACTCGAAAATACCACTCGACATCGATTGGACCCACCCCGCTCTGCTGAACGTTTTACACTTTATTTTATTTACTTTTACGAGTAGTTGGAGCGAACGGAAATTCAGGACCCGCAGAACAAAGGATTAGTGCACTGAATTACCGACACGGAGCCGCAGTGATCCACGAAGAAGATGGCGGGCCAACTAGGATGTTTTCCTTATGGCAAAAATTTGATCAAAATCGTGCGTGACCGATGAAAATAATGGAGGAGACTTTGACTCAGCAGTAGCTGCACAACACACACACAGCACGGGCTGGTTACAATAAACACCTTATTAGTATTTTCGCTTGCCAAGGGATGAGAAGAAAAATTTACCTTGTGTGTAAATGTTACTCAACGGAATCCCATTTTATAATTGGCAATCAGACAGCACAAAATTGTTAATTATAAACGCAATACACTGTGCAAGGCAGCAAAGGCTTCGATCGGAAAAACATTTGGTATGCAGATGTAAAATATCGGTAGTTTGAGGTAGGTACTCTATGAATATTTCAGTTATGCACATGCAGCACGCTTGGTGTATTCGTGGTGCAACGCAGTTCGATACATGAAGTTGTTGTGGTGGCTCTGTACATAATTCTTTATTTTATTTGTCATTCACCTTGTTTACTAAACCGTCGTAATCCGCCCGCAGTAGTATTTATAATTGTAAAGCAAATATTTTACTTTGAAAAACATTCGAGGTTTTACTCGCGGACGTAACAAATATGGCTTTACAGAATAATTATCAATATAATCAGCAATACAACTAACTCTTTCGTAGAATCCTATTGAATGACTATTTCAAAATAGTAATTCAATAGGATTCTACGAACTTAGAGAGTTGTATTGCTCATTCAAAATAGTCATTCAATAGGATTCTACGAACTTAGAGAGTTGTATTGCTGATTCTTATGATAATAATTCTGTAAAGCCATATTTGTTACGTCCGCGAATCATATTTAGATGAACATACAACCTCTTACTAACCTGCAAATTGCAAAAACCGTAAGAAAATTTTAATTTCGCGGACTACCTTAGCACATCCCCCTTGTGTTGTATTATTGTTAATCTGGGTCTTAAACCTACTAAAATAGTTTAAGTAATGCGCCTGAATTAAAGATAAATATTATAAATAAATCTTCCGGAACATATTTTCTAAATGATGGCGAAAACCGCATCAAAATCCGTTGCGAGAAGATCAACGCGGTTACACAGACAGACATGGAAAGCGACTTTAATTTATAATTGCATAAAAATGCAAATCGTGTGCTACTGTTCGACCCGTTTTCCAAAAAGCTTAGAGAAAGAGTATATTTTTATTATTTTCAGCATAAGACGAGACAAATACATCGATCTTACGCAAAAACCCTTTCATTTCATTTGACACTCTTGAAACAGGTAGCGATCTAAACAGTATTACCAAGTACCAGGTTATTGGCATTTCAGAGTGTGAACTTTTAAACTAACTCTGACATGGGCCAAAGATAATCTCGGCTTCGTTTGAAACATTTTATTTCGGGAACAGCTAAAAGGGTTTGTGCTCAGATAAGTGTTTAAACTTTAACCCGTTGGTTTGAGTTGGGATAAGAGACAGTTAAAATAAATTGTACTAATGCGGAGTTTGACTGTCCAATTCTGGAACGAAACTTGATATTCAAAACTCATATTAATCGCTGATTGTTCACACCGCCACCGCCAAGTACTCGTTTATCGCAGCTAGCAGAGCTATCGAAGAGAGTACTCGCTCAACGACGCTCGCTTGGCGGGCTGAACACTCGCACAAACACTCACGCTTGCATTATTCTGTACAGTAATCGCTCGTCGCTGTCGAGCACTCGCTATTAGTTGCTAGCTCTACTTGCTTCTCTTTAATCACGGCCATAGGCCTGAGCAAAAAAAACAATAATCATCCAAATATTGTGTTCTATTCGGTTCAAGGATCCCAATTCATCAGCTTCATTTTCTTTTAGTTTCATATAGGAGAATTGTGTTCTTTTACGATTGCCAATTCTTTTATATCGAGAGCTTTTTATTGAACTCTCTTTGGTCCGTGGCGGAGAAAACCTCACAATTGTTCGTGTGTATGTGGGACGTATTATATTGTACAGCACGCGATTTTCTCCTTTATATAGAGAAAGCTTGAGCGGCTTTATCCTACGCTGTTTACTGTACTAAGTAGTTCATAGTTTATACGCACTACAATAATGTTAAAGTTGGAAATGCAGTTCTTGTTGCGGAAGATAGCGAGGCTGTGTGCAACTTTGGACAATGTTTCCCCATATCTTGAATGCCCAACACATATTTTTTACATTCATGCAGACAACGGCTCTCGACACTTTCCAGGCAAAAGTAAGGGGATTGCCAATGGGATGCTTAGCACTTAGCAGAGATATGAAGTAGTGTCATGTGCCAGCTCCATCAAACTGGAGCAATGTCTGTCGACAGCAGGAATTGTTATGGAGGAAGGTCTTTCCAAAACTAAAGAAGGCACTTTGATACTGAATAAATACCGATAACATCGAGCCACTTTGTATACTGTAAAACACAGGTCTAGCTCAATTACCGGGCTGTGTTTACAAAAGCATAATAATATAAACCTAAAGCGAACCGAAATTACGCAAATTGAAAACTAAAATTATGTAAACTGCCGAACTAGTTTCAGCAATAATATTCTATAGCCTTAAGCTAAATTGTAGCGTTATTAGTCCATAGCCATTATTTTATTAAATTATTATAACCTCTAACTTGAAATTTCAACGTTTCTTGTATCGCAGAGAACGTTATTATTGAATACGGAGAAGTCTGATCTTCAGTGGTACACTAAAGGTATATAATAATAATTATATCAGTAAAACGTGTACGGAGTTTGCTAAACGCCTCGGGTACTACAAAATTGAATTTTTGACGAATCAAGACGGGATTGTTGCAGTCTCTAATGATTCTGGAAGCCTTAATAGGTAGGTACATGAGTACGTGAATGGAGAAACAAGTTAACATTTAATTATGAATATTAATAATAACAACAGATACATAATATCTTTTGGCGCTCCAATGACATTGACAGGGAGGCGCTGTTGGTAAACATTTGTGCAATTGTTTTGTGAAATTTATTGAAAAAACAAGATGGCGGCGTTAGTTCTGATTTTGACCACGCGTCATAACAGCAATTTTTAAGCCGGCTACATACATACGGAATTCCGTTTCGAAGTATCGATTTTGAATTTCGAAGGCAGCAAATCTACATAAACAAAATCAAGGATCTATCTACAGCTACACGTAGGCCTCCGTTCGAAATTTTCTCCGATTTAGCAAATTAGAGCAATTATGCAATCGCAATCAGAAAATCGTCGTCAAAGTCCATATTCGCTGCCAGATCGTCTGGACTCAGTGCTATCTATCAACTGAGACTTGTTGTTTCAAACGGAAAGAAACGTATGTGTGTGATGTATATACGGAATTTCGAATCGTTATTTCGAAACGGAATTCCGTATGTATGTGGCCGGCCTTACAGCTATAGATAAGATTTTGGATCAAACCATAACCCTCTTAGACCTTAAAAGGGTGAAAAGAAAAGAGGCTAGTTAAATAATGGATCACAAAAAATCCTACGAAATTTACGCACAGTCGCACACATATAAACCTATCCGGGCTCCTTTAAGTCGCACGGTAAATACCCGGGCCGGATCACTCATTCATTTACGGATCTCGACCTCAATGAATTTACCACCACACTGCCTTTTATCTGATCTGAGGGTACATTTTTAAGTCTCAATCTTTTGACAGTTACTTAAAAGAGGTTATATTCTGTCCAGAACTTTGTTTTTGAGTGACAAGATAGATCGATCATCCCAAGTTTGAATTTCCGATAAATTCTTGTTGACTGAACTATACAACACAGTTTTTGCAAATCCTTTAAGACTTTCTTTCGAAGTAAACTTTATAATTTAGCGAACTTTTATCGTCAAATAGACTTCAAACGTCTCGAAGTCAAACCAAAAACTTATTGTAACACGCAAAGTCCTTAACAAGCGCTTTTGAATAGTCAGGAACTACACGGACCATCGCCATCGGAAAATTCTGAGAAGAAGAAGAAGAAAGTTAGCAGTTCCGCCGGGCATATTGTAATATGATTTGCCTAGTTTGGAAGATAAACTACTCTATATTCCGAGTTAGAACTACTACTAGTTGGTAGATGCATTGAAGATGCATTGTACTACTTAATGGGGAAACTGAAAGTATCAAAATTAAGGACTTGCGATCGAGGGGGATCTTGAATTTTTTCATCGATATGGTGCAATTAGTCTCTGAGTAAAATGGCTCTGTAACTTCCGGAAAGACGGACATGACGAAATTGTAAGGGTTCCGTTTCTAAATATAAATCTAATAAACAAAGCTGAATAGAAAATATAAAAGACGTTGTTTTTCTTGTCTCTCAATAACCCAGAAATAGCGAAGAAGAAAAGGGTTAAAAGATACGAAAAATAAAAGGGTATTAAAGTCTGTAATACAATCTGAGCCAGAATCGATAGAAGGATCGTTGGCAGGGCACATCGGTCACATGAAGGACATAACTAAGGGTGTATGGGGTTATTAGCCTAAGCGTATACGGAGACGCATGCCGCGCAGCACAGCACAGGGTACAGCAGGACAGCATAGATTAAACTGTGTGACTCAGCAACCCGCGCGTGTTCGTGTACAGTTTATAGCAAATCGTAAGCCACGTGCGCTCAGTGGTGCGGAAGAACTCATGTTGAGTTCTTCCACACCACTGAGCGCACGTGTTGGCTGCGGGCAGAAATCTCTGTACCGAGTACCGCGTGACGCAGGTCTGGTACAGGCCTACAGCGTGTACCTGTGCTGTACGCGCGCGTGTCGCTAAATACGCTCTTCTATGACAACGCATTGTATACAAAAAAACTGCGCTGTACTGAACTGTTTCGCCCGCGCGGCCTTCGTCTCCGTATACGCTTAGGCTTAGCCCTCCGCAAATGCCAATAATGGAATTACTCAACATTCCAGACTAAAATATTGATGTTTAATATTCTGCTAGCTTTGTTTACAACTTTGCGTGGCCTAAATGATTTACAGAATATTTTTGCAATGAAAGTTCTCTAAACAGCTAATTCAAGTATAGGTTCAACCCCTGTCAGTCAACATGTAAATAATTTCATTGAAATTCAAACGAATATGGCTGTCGGATGTATCACGTAGATACATGTATATTTTTGGGAGTTCTAGTGACACGTGGCACGAATTGTATATGTCTTACTATTTTTAGGAGCTATGCCACAACAGAACAGTACGTGAGAACAAAAAGTGATACATTTTAGTTCTCTGTATTACGTTTAAATATCAATCCAACTGTCAAATCTAAATCTTTTTTCTCATCCATCCATTCCTTCCTTAAATCCGACATTAATGTTCGCCGTCAGCTAAAATGAGTAACGTCAGCTATCTCCGTCAGATTCAGAGAGCATTTCACCAACTTTATGATTTCTCAGACTTTTACGATGTACGAGTATCCATCGTTTACCGATAACTTATGCAACATCAAAAAATAATTTACTGAGGCAGAAAATAAACAAGTACGTTCGATATTTCCATCTTTTATATCAGTCAAGAAACTTTGTAAATACAGCATCCTACTTGCGTTACACAATTTCTTTCACAACCTGAATGATTTTGAAGTATATTGCTAATCCATCGCTTCATGTTCGAAAAATTTGTCTGCTCAACAACGTAAATAACGCAATGAATGTTGTTGAACTGTCAAAATGAAAGCCATTGCATTGGAAGTGTGTTACGCAATTACCCCGCAGAATTCTATAAGTTATTACTGATTATAAATTCTTTGATATATATTTTTTTTTTGCTAAGGTATATAAGACTGTTTGGATTATGTGGTAGTAGATATTATTTCTTCATATTTCTGAGCATTGTGACATCAAAGTGAAATGAAATTCTTTGGAAATCTGTTCTACCAACGAATTTAATCATCTTAGTCTATGCTGTCCAAAGCCGCCGCCCCCAAGTTCCTCCAGCTACCTAGTCTTTACCTAACAAGAAATGAGTCACAAAATAATAAAATTAATTGTGGCATTAAAAATCTAAAGCATCCTCCTCTTAGACTTTTTTCCATTATTAATGCTCTCATTAATAATAGAAAAAAGTCTAAGAGGGGGATGCTTTAGATTTTTCACAGAAATTGTATACCATAAGCAGAAAAATAATGGGCCTTTCATTATTCTTTAGAGGCATCATAATGGAGAATCTCATAATTAGTTTACCTCACCTTTTACAAAGAAACGTAGTCTGTTTATTGTAGTAAAGGACAAAAAGTGTGTTGTAAACAAAGGAGTGGCGAGACGTCAAACAAACGTTCCCAAAGAAAAAACGTACGTGCCCGTGAATCTAAACGATATTGACATCTAAAAGCTCAAAATAAATGATATTATCATAGACAAATAGTGGACCATAAAAATAGAGCTTTTTTTTTTAAATAGTCGCACTTGTTTGATGAAATTATCGACTAAACATATTCCGTAGCGCGCGTCAGGAAAAACGTTTTGATGTTTATGGCATCCCATTTTTGATTTCAGTGAATAAATCAACTAAATGATAACTGTTGTTGGTCACGCAAGTGGTAAAGGTGATTAAATTCTTTATTGACCCTCTAAAACGCACAAGCCTTCTTGGATTGTCCCCGTCCAAAATGTCATCAGTATTAAAATTGGCCTTACTAATGTACTAATTTCAAAATGGCGCCTTAGTTATAAACGCATACATTTTGACAGCTCTATTGACAGTTCGCCCGACTGTCAAAGTCTACCGTCTATACACACAACACTCTAAGTACAAAACATTCTACAACATAATGTTCTTGAAATCAGCATATCAAGAGACGCCAAATAAACACTGTAGTGACAGTGGGTACAAAAGAAACCAAATAAGAAAGGCCGAAAACAGGTGAACCATAGAAGTTCTCTTAGATATTCCAGAAATATCAATATTTCGCTGGTTCAATACCTTTTACTGGCACACGGTCGGACCTTGGACCTAATAGGTTTGTTCTAAGTTAATTTACTATACCACCGAGTTCAATTAAGGGTCGATTGTTGGTGGGGAAAACAATTACTTCGATAAAGAATAGTAAATATACCTGTAGTGTTGGTAGAAATGGGAAAGATCGAATAACAATGTGGGGTGCGGTGGTAGAAAAAATTAAGGGCATGTAAATTGAGCTGTGTGGCCCCATCATTACGCATAAGGTTATTTTAATTACAGACCTTTTGTTTTAGAATCCAGAGTATGGCACATGTTCCACAACCGACGAGGAACCTTCTATCAACGGTTTTCTCGCTCATAAAACGTACAAAAGATTGTAGGTCCGGTACGGTGTAAGTAAAAGATATACAATATAATTTTAACTATTGGTCGCCCACTGGTCGAAATTCGACCCCCTCTGCTTACAATCTATACAGTATTTACTAATTTCATGCTCAAGCTGTCACTTCTGTCACCTATCTATCTTCAAGTCATGAGACCCTTGTAGTATGTGTGTGTGTGTGTGTGTGTGTGACAAACGCATGGTAGTGTGTAATGTTTTTTTTATTAATGTAATTTATTTCTATTGCATATTATATAAAAATATTAGCTTTCTGCACTCCTACTCCATATAAACTTTAACTGCGCCTTTCATATTCCTCCGTCCACGTAATTTTCGTAAAAAGGGGTAAGTAAAAAGTTTTTGATTCACATAATTATTAATAATTATAATGTTGATAGTTGATCGCCGACTGTTCTCACCGCCCGCCGGGGCATACGACTCTTTCTAAAATAACTAGGTACCTACACTACTTAATCAAGGTTTTCAAAGCAGTACAGCGGTCACCATTTTGCAGCTAGTCATTATAATTCAACCCTGTACAATAATAACCACTTCTTAATCTGTCTTTCAAGACACAGCATAAACACACAGAACCTAGCTGGAGACATGTACAAGCTTTTACTCCCCAAGAATTTACACAACGTGAATATTAAACATTTCAGGCATAAACTCGTTCTTCGAGACATTCCATTTAGAGGCGAGAACTGGAGCAATTTCACAAATTTCAACCCCGCGTGTGCAGAATTACGTAAGTCTGTTTCCATCCATTTTCAAGACACCGATGCAGAAAAAACGATTGGAACGTGATTAGAATGTTCTCGATTAAACGCATTCATGTCGCGGTGCACTGACAAATTTACCAGTTTTTTATCGATTTCAGTCATTTCTCATTTTCAAGAACGGAAAATTGTACTTTCAGCGTGACCTTCCAACTCTCAGTCAATAATTGTAAACTAAGAAGTCCTATCAGGTAAAGTGATCTACAAATTCAAGCAATCACCATCCGTGGCTACGCTTAGGGATAATAGTCGCTTTAAAAAGCTATTATCCCCTAACGTATGTTATAGCGATTTGAAGATAGCTCTAATTCAGCAGTTGATGTCTTCGCAGGTTATGACGTTGTTAAGTTATTAAAAGTTAAGGGTTGCTTATGGACGGTGAGGTACAAGATAGGGCTCGTGGTAAATTATTGCATCGTTTAAAGAACTTTTGAAGCAGCTTGTTACTAGTATAGTTAAATGAAGGAAGCATCATGGTCGGCGTCTATAAGCGGCGGAAACTTGGAACGACTGTCATCTGACCCCAATTTTTTGTGAATAGAACGTCGTCTTTTGGGCTGCTGATTTACTGTAATTTGGCCATTGAAGCAAACTCAAAAAAAAACAGCAATGATGTAATCTATTTCATCACCAATTACACAAACAATAAGTTCCGGAACGATATTTTCCATCTTAGTTAAATGCTACTTCTGAAACAATACCGAATTGATAAACGTCAAGCTCACTAAATAAAAAGTGTCTCAATAAAAGATAAAGCAAATGAGAACATTGTAACTGGAAAACATAAATCTGGAACGCGTTGTTCAAAACATGAATATGGTCTTGCTCGACGCAAGTGTTGTTTGTCCTACTATTTGGGAACTATCATCAACGCTGTCGTCAAGGAAGATGTAATTTCACGCATCAGTGGTCACTATTTATCAAACATGATAGTAGTGGTTGCCAATGGCTGAACCGGTGGATGAACCAGATGAAAGTTTGGACAGGAATCTCGCGAGAGATAGGAGTGTTACCGGTATTGCTGCTCTGGCCTAACCATACCACTTATTGGGGGATGCAGGGGAAGAAGAATGGTAGTTTCGAAATGAATGTTAACATACGATTCTATTAGTGTGGTAAACGTGTGAAGGTTTTTTTTTTTTGGGTGGGAAATTATCAAATAACTTCTCCCGCTCTGGGCTGAGCGGGAGGGCGTGTCAGACTTTTACTGACTAAAACCCACCCGTATTCCTTCATTTGCCTGTGTGCCAGGGCCACGATATCCTTTTCGGACAAACTCGCAACCCTGGCAGGCATTGGCCCTATCGGACCCTGTCAGTTGATGCTGACAACTCTTTGAGGCGCGCGTGGAATACGACGCGCCATCGACCCGGGCCTGGTCCTTATCGGACGGTGAGCTACCCGTCGCTCACCGTCCGCAGGCCCGCGCCTAAAACGTGTGAAGGTAAAGTATGAACTTAGGGAAGCAGGTAGATGGCGTTCCGTTACGTTAAGTTAGAATGCAATATGCAACACTTAACTTTTCCCTTTAAAAAGATGCTGAGAAAGTAATCATTATACTTAAGCTTTTCCTTTTAAAACAGGAGAAAATCGTTGTTTCCTCAAAAAACAAATGCTTTTTGTCATAAAATATGTTCTATCTATCTATGTTAGAAGGTTTGGTTTTCGTAGTTAATCCTTCAGATGGACCATTGTGCGTATCATGGCGGCCGTCGGTGGTTATTCCAAACACCACCGGTCCAGAAGATCATTATGTGTGCTGGAGGCCTACTCCGAAGGGATAATCCGAAGTATCGGCCGAACATTCGGCCGTTTCTTGACTTCCAAAATATCCTTATTTGACTTTGAATCCTTACCCGACTTTAAGTCACATTTTCGACTTTGGCTTATCTCTTAGAATGTTGTTTTTTTTCTGGATCTCCGTAGTCAGCCATAGTTAGCCGTAGTCAAGAAACGGCCGAACATTCGACCGATACTTCGGATTTATGTTCGGAGTAGACCCCCTGGTCTGTTTAGAATATATGTAAAGGATCTGGGTGACCCGAGGGTTTCTTTGCATTCAAAGAGCATAATATGCGCAACGGTTTCTTCAGCCTCAGTCGTTAAAGGAGAAAATGATCATGTTTACGCAACATTACAGACCAAAATATCTGATATCACGACTTATTTAAGAACAACATTACAACATATTGTTTTTTTTAATCCGTTTCCCCTATCTAATTGAAGTTCATTGTTCTATTATCGGGGCACTCGAATAACTAGTACCATTAATCTTATACAAGTATGTAGATACGTAGATATAGTAAGTGCCCAGGTACAGAGTAAAACGGGTCAAGTATCGACGCTCTTTCTGCCTGGTACGCTTGTAATTAGATGAAGTATCTATTCAAGCAACAGGTAGGAGTACGAAGTGGAGTGGTGTAGGTTCTTTATGCCACAAAAAACATTCCAGAATTTGTAAATACCTGGATTATGCTCGTTAACTTTATAAAAGCACTAAAACGGATCATGATGTTTGCCGTCTACAGGTTATTTTCGTGTTACCAAAACTTAATATCCAAATCAACTAGATTATTTTAAGTTTATTGAGGTAAAGACAGTTAATCCCCATACAAATAAGCTGGTCACGTCGATATGCATCTGATTGAGTCAAAATGAAAACACTCACACACAACAAAATCCGAGGTGAAATAAATATAACAAGACCAAAAATCAAAAAGCATGCATTCATGAAGATGACAGGCGATTAACCCACAAACCAATACAAACCCTGCGAAGTAATAGGATTGTAGGACTAAATTTTCCAAGAGAAAGGGGACTCAATGAATCGTGAAAACCAATAACGAGACGTCAAGTCACTCAGCTGTGAAGTAAGGAACCAAAGATAAGACGGGGTGACATGTAAGAACGGAACAGAAGGTTTAAGAAATAAGGACAATCCGAAAACTATAAACGAAGCATTGGAGACCAACATCGCCGAGGCATGTGCAGTGTGCACTATGTCATTGGCGACTGCAACTGCAATATCATGATGTACTTTTGGAGTTATGTTAAGTGTCAACTGGTTGAATCAAACGTTAGATCCGGAGAGCGAATGCCAATGAAAAAGCTCGCGAAACCTTTTCGGTGTGTGTGATTGAGCATAAACTTTATTCATCAATCTCTTCATGGTCGACCTTCTGTAATGTTTGTTTCCTGTCAAAGCCACCAAAAAGGTCTCGGCATATCTTATCTGACTTAAGCGCGGTACTCAATGCGAATGGGTCAAGCAAGCCACATGTGTGACTTAAGTCTACCCATTCTATTTCCTTTTTATACCTCGTATTTGGGTCTACGGCGAAGGGATTTAAAGGATCTGTGGGTTTTTTATTGTCTTTGGTCGTTCTTGTAGATTTAATTTCCCGTTCCAATTAAATAAATTGTCTAGATGTGGTTGGATTACGCGAGTTGAATCATTGGTGTGGAAACATGTGGGTAATTGTCAAAGGGTTAAATTAATTATTTCTTAATATTACTAGACAGATCAAACGTTTCAGAGCAAGTGACGGTCATCCTCGATTTAGACCCTAGCATACAATGCTTCTCTTTAAAAAAAGTAATAGTCCCTAAAGGAAACGTATTATCGTTGTTAGTAGGTTACGAGTGCTTAGGGCAGCTCAGTCTGGAAGACCATCAATCTTTGCTATACGTGGCTGCGGGTGTACCTATATGCACAGTTCGTTTGTTCACGCCCCTCGTGGCATTACACTTACCCAATTACTACGCTACGCTTCAAAGTTCCTGATCCCAAATGTGCAATATGGACGGATTTTTATATTGGTATGCGCTGAAACTTATTATTGGTCCGATTATTTTCCTTTTTTATCTGTTCCGACTTATCATCATCAATAACTAAGTCTAATTATAAAACCTAGAGTCTTCCAAGGATCTTCGTGGATACTTTATGATAAAACCCTGCAATATGTCATAATTACAGAACAGGACACACTCCTTAGGTTAAGATTTAAAAGTTAACAACTCCTGTCAGGTACCTTGGCCCAGTTTGCAAACTACATACATCAGAAAGCGTAGTAGCTTAGCTTCCTATTGGAATTACCCGAACGGATTTGGCACATTACCCGAAGGAAAACGAAAAATGTTCCCTTCTATTTATTTCATTTTGCGACGCAATGTTTATTAAATCTCTGTTAATTGCTCGTTGCCTTAGATGCTGAACCGAAAACTGCAAATGGCGTCGAAATAAATCATTGCACTTCAGGGAGCTTCTAAGGATTCAGTATTTTCATACAAAACACACCCTTTAAAAAAAGAGTTCACGTTCTGCTAGCTCCATATGATTTATTACCTTTTGGGGTAACTTTTTACTTCCTCCGTTAACCTAAATCGCGTGGAATGGAGTATCCTTCCGGCGGTAACATAAATCGTGTAACCGAGCACTGGCCTTCAATGTGTCGATGGTGGCTAATAGAAGTGTGCACTTCTGAACCGGGTAGTAAAAAGTAAAAGTGACGGGGGTTCTAATAACATTATTTACTCCCGGTTATTTTTTCCCGGAAACTACGCAAAAGCTGTCGATCATATTGATACGTCGCAAAATGGTTGACGGTCAGGAAATGTAACACGTTAAATGGAAAAGGCGAAAAATACTGATAATTCTGATACCTACGGAAAACGGTGCAAGTTAACACAATTTTTCTGGTTTATTCATTTGCTTTGTGCTTCCTAACACTACTACTGTTGAGTTGGTTTAATTTAGTGGTTGTAGATCTATAGTACTTAAGTAAATTATTGCTTGAGCTGTCTTTGTTTGTTTTAGGTTTCATTAGCAAAAAGAAACAGTTAACTCGTATAATGAAGACCACAATTTAGATAGTGGACTTCAGTGAAGATATATTGTTAGGAGGACTTTAATACGATTAAGACCTGCACGCAAAAAAGAGCATTCTTTCTTTTAAACCTGCAGGTCTTACGTAGTACACAGAAAGTAATACCATGTTTAATAATCCTTTACTCTTTCGTGAAATCGTGACGCGGGTATTGTAAACGGTGATCGAGTGACCAAGAGGACAGCATCATCCTTTTAACGTAGCTATGACAAGTATTGTAGTAATGGTATCAGTCATAACATGATTAGCAAATGGATTGGTGACCAATCCATCAAATTATGGTATCGGTATCGGTATCGGCTACCTTCATGATCGACAAATTTAAAGGCAGCAGAAGTCGAGGAGCTGGTATAGAAAGTTGCAGCACATCCTGCAAGGCATAAGATCAATTTACTTCAAATTAACAGAGCCTCACCTTTTCGGTAACAGCCAGACCAGCATACTCCTCAGAAGCCAGGCAGTCGCCTTTAAGCCAACTTGCAAGGCGGCCAAGCTCCCCGAGCATATTTGATGGAGTCAACGAACTAAGCGCCATTCTTTTTGCACTGACTCTACTT
This sequence comes from Tiliacea aurago, assembly GCA_948098905.1. Lineage (NCBI taxonomy): Eukaryota > Metazoa > Arthropoda > Insecta > Lepidoptera > Noctuidae > Tiliacea > Tiliacea aurago. The sequence goes on from OX402589.1 coordinate 6,692,744, forward strand.
AGCAACTTTATTTCATTGGAAAAAGTTTGAAAACAATTTTTTTTTAAACTTATTTTGTCTTTGTACGAAGAAGTTCGCTTTATTTAGATGGCCAAAGTTAAAACAGCCATTTTTGGAAAAAAAAAAAAATATTACTTCACAAAATATTTTCGTAAGAAACAAACTTTTAATTCCAATTCAAGAAAAGGAAGAAGCTATCCATTTCCATTGGTATCAACGAGTGCGAGAAACATAAAAGTTTTCCAATTACGTGTATTCCGCGGAAGGATCTCGTTACAAGATCTTGTAACTGTAAAATTCCCGCCCTTTACCGAATAGGCGGCTACCCTCTGTGGCGGCGCGAATTCAACTGACAGTAATTGGGAATCACAGTTATTTATCGTCAAAATATTCGCATTTTCAAACTTGTGGCGTGTGATCCAAACGATGTTACACTCTATTGTGTCCCAGTAGGGTGTATTTCGAAATGCCAAAGGGCAGAGTTCAGAATTTCGGAGCATGCGCGGGGAAAGGAGACGGCACTTCGACTTTTGCTGTGGTTAGAAAGGGATGACGAGATTTCCTCAATTTATTTTCCATTTCCGAATTTGAAACACGTGTGTTGTTTTTAGGTACTGAGTATTATGTGAATTATGTCACAACAGAGTGCAATTAATGATTTGGGGTGGTAACACGCACCCCCTTCCCTAGGTGTCATAAAACCAGTTATGATAAGCTGTTCATACCAAAGTACAATTTGTTTGGTGTTTATCATTGTGTGAGGATTGATAATGTTTATTTATTTAATTTAAAGTGTTTAGTCAAACTAAAGATAATTAATAATGACAATATTTTAGACTGCACTATCTAATGTATAATTTGATTTGTAACACACAGAACTTACACAGAGTTTCCGAACAGCCAATCAAGTCTGAATAGTAAATCTAATATAAAATCTCATGAGACTAGGATGAGCTGGACTCCTTCGAAGAAAACTGGTCCTTATCAGCTTTAAATAGAGAGAAGTGGACAGGGAGGCCTTTCCCCTGCAGTTGGACATGACTGGCTTTAAAAAATAATGTGACTTGTTGGCGCAAATAACCAACAAATTGGGTTAAGATTTGAAAACATATTCATTTGAAAAAAGCCTTGCCAGGGGTAAAACTAGCGATTTTCATATTCATTCAAAGGGACACTAAAGCCCTTAATTTTGTTTTTTTTTTGTAATAGCCTTTTTTCTTTGACAACAGATGTCACTGTATAATTTTAAGGAACTAACTAAGCAATCTGTTAAACATAATTATTTGACTAGTCACAGTGTCCTTTGATAAGAGTAAGAATTATTTATTTGCAGAAAGTTTAGATTTTGCCTGTTTAGAGCATGCAAATAAATTTTACATTAATACCTAATAGATAAAATAATTATTATACAGAATATACAAAAATGTTCTAATATAACAAAAATCTAAGTAAAATAAATATATTCATCCAGATCTTGTTTTCAGAAAACTGACTAAAACATACCACAAATATAAATACAAAAATCAAATAAGTACTTTTAATTAATCATAACTATTATTGTTGAAGTTTTTGTGGCACAGATATCATATTATTAAATGGGCCCAGTTTGTAAGTTTCTAAGATTGGACAAACAATGTAACATTCTACTTCATTATTATCAAGTAAAGGACCAGTAGGTGTACTCCTTTACTTACGTACTTCCTTTACTGAGTATTGGGTATTATGTATAATACCCAATATTGCCCATTATTTATAAATATGTATTTGTGTATCCCAAAATCTTTTGTTGGAGATCCTAAATAAATACATAAATCTATTTAATCTTAGTTAATCCTAGACAACGGACAGTGAAGGAGACTAAAATTATAGGTAAAAGTGCAGAAGGCTAGCAAATGAAATGCTTTAGGGGTTGATTGATGGCTTTGCCCTGCAGCAGGACAATATTATAAAAAGCTGTTACGGTGCTTTAATAACACAGCACATTTGACAAAATAGATGATTAATTTATTGTAGCCCCATGGCGCATATATTTGCCACAATATATTATTTATTTTCTCTTCTTTATCTTACAAATTAAATCTGCTTCTAGTAAAAGATTCTGGGTCTTTACAATATTATGAATACAGAATGAACTGAATGTTGTTGTGGGATGACTAAATACATATTTGCATACTGGATAACATTCGATTAGTCCAGCTTTGTACTAAACAAGATAAGGACACAGATATCTTTATCAACATTCACAATGACTATTGTACCTAATGATTGTTTTTCATTTAAAATATACAATTTTAGTTATTATCTAAAGGAGACTAGCTATTTTGTAATGTAAACTGACGCACAGTAATAAGAGTAATGTTATAGTTATAACTTTCCTATTTTACGCGACCTTTTGTAAGAAGTAGGCAGTGTGTAGAAAACGTCTAAAAATGTGTATGAACCATACATTTTTTCTCGTTTTTTGGTACAGTGTTTAAGAGTTAAGTTCCTAACGATAAAATAACTAAAATCTAAACTTACCTTGGGTGTATCCATAGCAGTAGCTTACGATAATCGATAAAATAACCAATTCACATCAACTCGACATATGTTTTGGAAACATGAATTTATAATCAAGAAAGTCCCCGACACAAAAACGCGTAATTCGCGGTAAACGAAAGTTTTATCAGCTATTTTTGTCTTAATTCAACAAGTAGAACTCAACACAAACAGAAAAAATCAAACCAAAGTTTGATTTCATATTTTGACGTTTATTTTCTGTAGACGTCGTTGTAACCACAGAGCATATAACTTTAGTTGTAACAATTAACTACATAGAAAATCATATTTTTAACATAAACTCTCCTTCTCTCTTACACTTACGGATATGTAAAGCTCTGTCACTTACGAAATTGCGCTTTTTCATTGTCTCATTTCTTGTCAAGTTGTCAGAGTCTCAAAGTAACAACTTTTGAACTTCTTAGAAAATTGAGAAATAAAATGTTATGGACATAAATAACAACTTATACCGAATGAATTAATCAAAATAACAAGATAATATTCTAACATAGCTAAAACCCTGTTTACGGCTAAAACAAAAATAATGTCGGAATATATCCTCAGTTGCGACTACTACAACTACGGAGTTTGTAACTACACAGAAAAAGTGAAGTGATGTTCTTTTTGGTAATATTTATAAAAAATAAAAAACAATGCATCGCTGTCGACTGGCAATTTTTGAATGTACAGACGCCAGCTGACATCAAGCTACTACAATATGTCAAATTTATTTAATAGATTTTCAACTTTATGCTTACAAGATAAGGTTCAAGGTTTATTGGGAAAATTTGGTACATACCCAATAGACTGCCGGCATTTTCCCATTGTATGGCAATGCTTAGCCTCTTGCGAAAGTAAAAGCCAGCCCTTGGGTCACGGAAGGTGCCAACCAGCCGTTTAGATTTTTAATTTTCAACAGACCACAAGCACTCAAACTGCAAACGGCTCGAAAATATAAAATAAGGATAATATATTTATTTACGTAGCTTCAGGTTTTCCGCAGCAGCAACAGCAGCACCGACACAACACGCCGAGGAATCTAGGAAGATGGGATGAAGCAAAAGTACGCGTTGTGTCCCACACTAAATGCTTTTTTTTTGGGAATGGCATCTCACAGATCAACCTAGGAGGTTGTCGGCTGCTTTTAATAGACTTTCCTGTGAATGCCAAAGCAGCCCACAATAAAAGCCTACCCACGTTCCTTTTAATATTTTGAGTAAGCGTCTTGAATCCAAGAGAAAAGAGGAATGAAACAGACTGAGGAAGGCGGGGGGGGTTGCCCTGCAGATTGGGTTTTTCCATCTGGAATTTCGCAACCCGAAATATTGATTCGAGCCCAGTTTATGATAATAGACTCGCCCCCTTTTACATGGTACTTAACATAACTGGCGAAATGTAAATGGGTAATTATTTAAAGTACACCTCTGCACAACCCTTCGGGAAATACAGGCACGATATTATGTTTAAAAGTGTGCCTCTCAAGAGTTGCAGGTCCCAACATAGGCAAAAACCAAAATCCCGGCTAGGCGGCTGGACTAAAACTCTGTTACGAGTATGTATACTTAATGCTTACTCTGTTATAATCTTTGATATAATCCTTGCTAAAACTAAACAATTAATTAAGACGATGCACATCTCTAGCAACTGTCAGAATTTGTGACACATTATGACATTACTATTTTCTTCTCTATGGTTTGTGACGTTGTCTGCTCTGTGGCTCGTTCGTATTTGTTTGCCTTTTGCGTTTTTCGATAATTATATTCATTTTGGAGGAGAAAATATCAAAATACATTTAATAAACAGAATTATGACGTCGACTATACCAGCCGACAGGAACGAGGAGCGTCGCCGAAGGGTAAGTGGTAGCAATATTGTAAAACGTACATAACTTATTAAAATTGGGCGACGATTCGCGAGTGTGTATCATTGTTTTCGCGATTATTTTGGATGATTAGTATGCCGAAGAACGCTGTTTTGGACCAAGAAAACAAGCTCCATAACCGGATCTCGTTATCAATAATAACTTGTTAAATTTATCTAGTAATATTAGAACGTAATATTGATTTGCGTCTGTGGGAATTTTCCAGACTTTATCTAGGTATTCCTGAAAAAGGGTTTCAGACAAAGAGGAGGTCAATAACATACAATTTCAAGGATCTTGTGATGTCGTACGTGAGTTATGAGTATGTATGATCAATTCCTGCTTTGGTACAGTACTATTTATCAATCTATTTGTCAATTAATTTAATGAGCCCTATATTTGCTGGCGAATCACAAAATTTTATCAATAGATAAAGATAGGCTGAAGTGGATTTCGTTTATGTGAATGACTCATTCTATTTTTGTAAGATATTGGGCATAATAACAAATGTGTCACTGTGTAACAATGTGTACTTAACAATTATTTCAATTTTACTATTTAAGGATTTCATTATGACTAATAAATTATTATGCAATGTTTTATGAACAACAAACATGTTATCATAAAAAACAAGTTCAAACAAGTTTGTTGATACTTAAATCTTTTTGTAACTGGTTCTCAAAGTCAATCTAATTAGCATATAAAAATGAAATCTAAAGAAGTAATTATACTAGAAAGAATAAAAAACTAGTGCTGGTTCTTATTTATTTACACTACATTTCATGTTTTTTTCTTATTCTTTTTTTAAACATAATGTTTCTGTAACAAATAAACCTTTCTTCCTTTTTTTACCTCTTGATATCCTTTAACTGTGCCCTGCAAAAAAGTTGCCTTTATCATTCTCTGGCCCATCTACGCTTCTACATCTACACTAATTATTAGTGACTAAGGAAAGGTGAAGGAAAACATCGTGAGGAAACCGGCATGTCCTAGAACCAACAATTCAAAGACATGAGACATCTACCAACCCGCACTGGGCCCGCGTGGTAGATTACAGCCCAGTCCCTCTCGAACATTATAGGCTGATTATTATTATTATTATTAGTGACTAATATCATAAAGAGAAAATATTTGTATTGTAATGAATAAAGTCAAAAACAACTGAGCCGATTTGAATTTTTTTATTCGCTAGTAGAATTCTATTATTATCAATCACTGAGTAACTTGTGCTATAATAAAGCTGAAGAGTTTATTCGTTTTGTTGGATGCGCTAATCTCTGGAACTCTTAGTGCCAATTTCACCAATCAAACAACGCGATCAGCACATCTAAACCGAGTTCAAGAGCTGTCAATGTCAATATAACAAAGAAAATAATGACACTGACAGCTCTTAAACGTAGTTTATGAGCTGATCGTGTTCAGTTTTCTTTGGTGAAATTCGCCCCTAGTCGGATTTGAAAAACGCGGTTTGGTTTCCGCACTTAGTCCTTCATGTGGACCATTGTGCGTGGGCCATGGCGGCCGTCGTTGGTTATTCCAACCAGCCCACCTCCCTCCAGAAGCTGATTAGGTCTCCTGGTCTACTTAATAAATAAATAAATAAATCTGTGAAGGATCTGGGTGACCCGAGGGTTTCCGTTCTGATCTGGGTGACGCCTGTGCATTCAAAGAGCACGTGCGCAACGGTTTCTTTAGCCTCCATGCAAGCCCTGCACAGAGGGTCCGTTATGCCTATTGTGTGGAAGTGCTTGTTCAGTGAGCTGTGTCCCGTGATGGTCCCCGTCACCAAGCGCAGGCCGTTCCTATCCAGGCGTAGTAACCATCCTTAGATGGCAAGCTAACCAGGCTTCAGGCAGGATTTTTCTAAGCAGTTAATCAAAAACCCATATTATGGTGTGGGTAATTTTGAATGGTTTAAATTAAGCCGTTCAAAATGGTTATCCACACCGTATGGGTTTTTATCGAAAACCCTTTCAATGGGTTACCAAAATTTAATTTAAGCCGTTCATAAGGGTTACCCATATCGTATGGGTTTTTGTTTAACCGCTTAGAAAAACCCTATCGAAAACCCTTTCAATGGGTAACCAAAATATTCCCTATTTTTTTTTTTTTATTTGACAATAGGGGGAATAAGTGTGGGTGTGTGCGTGTGTTTTTGTTCTTCACGCTCAAACGGCTGGACCAATGTTAATAAAATTTGTATGGAGGTAGCTGACACCCTGGATTAACATATAGGCTACTTTTTATCCGGATATTCCCACTGGATCGAGACTTACGCGGGTGAAACCGCGGGGCGCACGTAGTTCTACTAAAAGAATAACACAAAGCATAGAATAGAATATGAATAGAATAACTTTATTTTTGCGTATGAGATAGCATTATATTGTTCTTCTACTTCATTAGCATGGGGCAAGGGTAGCATTTGAAATCTTCGGTCAGTGGATACGAAACAAGGCACTATGAATTTTTTTTTTAATTGATCTATAATTTGACGGAGTAATCGCGTAACAAATATACAAAAAAAAAAACATACCGCCGAATTGAGAACCTCCTCCTTTTTGGAAGTCGGTTAAAAAGACAGAACATTTTCAACAAAAACCATCGCCTAATCAAGCCTTTGGGACCCGGTGGTATGTGGGAGTAGTAGGGGGGGGGACCATGGGACACTTAAGGGCATTGACCTCAGGGTTATTGGCCTAGAACGCAGGGTCGTTGACCTTGAGGTCATGGTCAAAATTCAGAAAGTCAAGATTCGGCCTCCTATTTCTGAATGGCGATAATAATAAGGCGTAGTCGACGGAGTCTCCTACTACTGGGTGGTTTGAAAAAAAATAACCGCGAAGAGGATGGGGTCTGGTGACCCGGCCATCCCCTTCTAACCCAACCTGTCCGAGTCGGGATGCCCCAAATCCCGAGCTCGCTTCGCTCGTTCTCTCTTCTTCCGATCCCTTCGATATAATTTTTACGACAAACGGTTGATGGGAGACTTAAAATAAAGATCATCAAAAAGTCCCTGAGTCCCGTCAGTAGGGACTGGTCATCTCTTAGCTGACAATGCTGCCATGGTTTATATAAATATATATTTATTTTTATCTGGTTATTATGGAGGCTTTCGGCAATATGCATCGTTCTCACATAATTATATAATTTCATCATGAATGTTGTAACCAATATTTTATTCCTAACGATAATTTATGTTAATTTAAAAGAGTGTCCGTGGAGTTTCTTGCCCGTTCTTCTCCATAGGTACCTACTACGCATTGGAATGGGCAACTAGCTTCATCTTTCTGAGTGACTGCCCTTGACAATTCCAAAGTGCCTGTAATTGGTTTAAGTATTTGAAATAAATGCTTTTTGTTTGAGTTTGCTCTTTTCCATAAAGATCTATGGTTTTGAACGGGCAACAAGTTTCAACTCTCTGACTAACTGACCAACTCCTTGACAGTTCAAAAATGCCTGCAAATGGTTTAAATGAAATAAATACTTTCAGTTTGAATATAATATAATATCCGGTTTTGGTTGGCTGGCAAGAGTTGGCAATTAGTACGCTCATGTTTCAAAAGTTTTGATAATCATCATTTGTTTTAGGTACTCTTAGGCCCTCTGCCTGCGGGTTTTCTGCGTGCTGATGGAGCAACTGACACTGTTGACGCAGACTATCAGGCTGCGCTTGCTCTGCAGCAGCAATTATGTGGAGCTACAGTAAGTTGAAACAACTGGATTTAAATCTTTTTCATTTATTTTAAGTTAGGCCTCGTTCAGACGACACGCGCCCGCTTTTAACTCGCTTTAAAATTTGTTGCATTGCATTTATCGAAGTCGAACCGCACACGCTACACGCCCGCCTCTCCCCCGCCTCGCGCAGCCTCTCGCCAGTCCCGCGCTCACCCCGCACACGCGCTTCGGCTAGTGCCGTATTGACAGTGATCAAGTTTAGTTGCGTGGTGTTTTTTCATTAAATAGTATAAGCGAGGCGTGCGCGGATTTTGCGCGTGGCGAGCGCGGGTTTAAGGCGGGCAAGACGCAGGTGGGAGGCCTGTGTGTGGTCGGCGCGGGTTATCTGGACTCGCCCTAACTGTAATTTTTAACTATGGATCTCATCATCATCTCCTGCCCTTGTCCCATGTTACTTGGGGTCGGCACAACACGTTTTCTTCTCCCATTCTCAACCGTCACGCTATCATTCAATCCCTTTTCTTACATATAATTCCTCAGACAGTCCATCAGTCTATTCGTAGGCCTTCATCATCATCATTTCAGCCGAAAGACGTCAACTGCTGGACATAGGCTTCCCCCAACATTGGGGGGCGGGGGGGGGGGGTTGCCACAATTGGCAGGCGCCGCAGGCGGGTTCGCGATCGCAGTATAGTATTAAAATGCATTGAGAACGCTGCTGCCCATTTTCTAGTAAGTCCCTTAGTCGCCTTTTACGATACCCACGGGAAGAAATAGGATGGTGCTATTCTTTACGACCGGCACCACACCTGGTTCTTAGGCTTTAACGCACCTCTTTTCTGTTATTGAAATAGGGTTGTTGAAGTTTTTCATATATTTATACATCTGTTCTTATGTATTAGGTCAATTATGTTCCGTTGGTGCCGGACGTAAAGAATATGCCATTTCTTCCCGTGGGTGTCGTAAAAGGCGACTAGGGGACTTACTAGAGAATGGGCATCAGCGTTCTCTATGCATTTTTAAAACCATACTGCGATCGCCGGCCCGCCTGCCAAGCGTGGCGATTATGGCAAATCCCCCCATTTTTTGGGGAGGCCTATGTCCAGCAGTGGACGTCTTTCGGCTGAAATGAGGTCAGTTACATGACATGACCTAATTTAAACATTAGGGTCAATCCTTGGGATATAGTGTGGATATAAAAAAAAATGTTGTAGGTACCAGCTGCCGGTCCTCCTTTGACAGCAAGGCTTAGCATCACAATAGCTCAGGCTAAACTTCCTAAAAATTATGGTAAGTTTGTTTAGTTCTTGTATCCATAATTTAAAATAATTTCATTAAACAATTTTACCTAACAATGCAAATCATCATAATCAGCCTATAATGTTCCCACTGGTGGGACACAGGCCTCCTCTCGGTGAGAGGGAGTGGGCTGTAAGCCACCACTCGAGCCCAGTGCGGGTCCCAGTTATTAGAATTCTAAACATAACGTAATATCGCGCTTGTGTTGCCTGAAGGGGAAGGCAAAGTGTATAGTACTCCCCCACTGAGCGCGTATTTTATCTTAGGTATTTTAATTGTTTTTTTATATTTTTATTACGGACGCTTTTAACGTGCACGTCTTTCTACATTGTTCTCACATGTATAATTTCAACATAAATGATGTAACAATATTTTGATTTAAAAGAGTGTCCGTGGAGTTTCTTGCCCGTTCTTCTCCATAGGAACCTACTACGCTTTGGAATGGGCAACTAGCTTCATCTCTCTGACTGACTGACCCCTTGACAATTCAAAAGTGCCTGTAATAGGTTTATTTGAAATAAATGCTTTCCCCCTTATTACAAAACAAGGTTTATTTTCAGACCCAGGTTTAAAACATGGAGCCATTCTTGAATTTCGAACTTTATTCCGACTATGGTAAAGTTACTAAACACAAAACTGACAACTTAGTACCAAACTAAGTTTTCAGTTTTGTATAAAGAATGGTATTTCAATCACTGTTACGTTCTTATTACAAAAACTGGCTCCATGATTTAAGCCATGTCAAAATATAAATCTTGTTTTGTAATAAGGCGGTTTGAGTTTGAGTTTGATAGCAATTGTTAATTTATAATCGGTAATAACATAAAAAATCTAGTTAGAATTGTACTAAGTGTTTTGTTTTTCGTATTGTGCGCCTGAACTTGGGTCAAATAAATTCACTGTCTTATTCTCAAACCAACTGTTTTCCCTACAGGTCTGACCCGCATGGACCCGTACGTGCGTCTGCGCGTGGGTCACTGTATATACGAGACCCACACGGACCCCAGCGGTGGAAGGACACCAAGGTGGAACAAGGTCATCCATTGGTATGTTGAAAGTACATTTGTTAACCTCATCTAAGAAACATCGACCTCATCTGGTTTTTTTTTAATATTAGGTATTCACGTGCAACACAACTCGTTTTTGATTCCAAATATTCGAACACAGCACCCATAAAAAACTTGAATTTCGTTGCGCTGCCGCCGCCGCTCCAACGATAAAGTTGAAGTGAGAATCTTGTACAATAATCAACGATTTTGATGCCACATCAAACATGTGAACCCAAATCAAAGGTGCATAAAAACTCTGACAAACTCTAACCATTAATTTCTGACAAACTCAAACCATTTATTTCAAATAAACCAATTACAAGCACTTTTGAATTATCAAGGGTTCGGTCATTCAAAAAGGAGAAGCTAGTTGCCCATTCCAAAACATAGTAGATTCCTATGGCGAAGAACGGGCAAGAAACTCCACGGACACTATTTTAAATTCAAATATTGTTACAAAGACACCTGGGGGTCTATTCCCTAATCACGAAATCCGTAGTTTCCGCCGAAGTTTTGGGCGTTTTTTACTCCGTATCTCATATGGATATAATATTAATTCAAGATCCGAACCAAAAATGTATGACAACACGATTTGACAGTTGTCCCTAATCCCGATGTGTATTTACTCGTTAGAAAAATTGAATTTGTCACTAGTTTTGACGGATCAACTAAATTCGGACGAGCCCGTATCTTCGATGACGGACTTGGAGAGTACCCACTTGGTTAGATAAACACTCCACCAACCGTCTTTTCTCTAAGTCACTAACCACACGAATAAGAAAAGAAAGAGCAACGAGTTTATATTAGCGGGCACCCAGCAGTTTCACCCACAAGGAGATTCTCATTCCCACCTACCAGGAACCATGCATTTTTCTGTCGTAAAAAGTACCTATTGTCACACGGGAATAGTGTAGTCTTCTATCAGTGAAATAATTTCTCGATCAGTATTCCCAGAGATTGCCTTTAAGGCGACGATAACCGACTTTTAATGATTTTATACTGAAGATCACGTCTAAACGAGTAGTGTTAATTATTTGAAAAAAAAAATATGTTAAATTAGAGCATTTTCTCAATAACTTAATATGTGAATATTTTAGATTATGTTTATATTACATAGTGAAATTAATTTGTAAAGTTATGTCTAACGCGGATAAAAAACTGAAAATGGCGCAAAATCTACCAAGCGTATTTTTCTGAAACCTTCACCAATTTAAAGATAATTTAATTATTGACCTTTTAGTATATGCTTTTTATTAAAATGCCGTTTGGTTTTGTGTATAATAAATTAATAATGCGTCAAATTGGGGACAGTGCTCCTTGATGGGCGAGTACTATTACTGGCTGAACGTACGACGCGTTGCGTGAGCTCAGTACAGAACACGCAAGCTAACCACTCAAGGTCACTAGCATATATCTGGGTCTTAACAATTATACACACTGAAAACAAGTAAACCTTTGTAACATTAGTTATATCATAGGGGTTGCGCTAAGTTAACCCTTGAAAATTAAGTTTTCTTACGATTTTTGCAATTTGCAGGTCAGTTCTATGTTGATCAAAATATGATTTGCGATCATAACACAAATGTATTTACAGAATTATAATCATTAAAATCATCAATACAACTCTCAGTTCAAATTACCCTATTGAATGCTATGACGTATTACTCGTATAAAGGTAATAACATCATTGACTGAATGAATATTTCATGATTTCATAAAATTACATTTGCGGCCAATTCTAACTTCGAGAGTAGTATTGATTATTTTAATTATTAATCGGTTGAAGGACACTGAAACGAGACACAATATAATTTTTATTGTTATTACGTCTGGGTTCGTTTAGTGTCCCACGAAGTGTTAATCTTAAGAGCGTTTACACCTTACGGCATTTCATATAAACTTTCAAGCCCTTGTTTTTCGAAATGACTGAACCAATTTTAATGAAACTTCATACGCATAAGCAGGATACAAAGGTCTAAAAAGTTAGTAAAGAACATTTTCAAAAAGTTGTGTTACAGCCAAATTAGATTGATTTTAAATTTTCCATAGAAACAGAGATTTCCAGTTATCTGTTCTTAAATAAGACATTTCGAAAATGTTCTTCACTGACTTTTTTTAGACCTTTATATCCTGATTATGCGTATGAAGTTTCATTAAAATCGGTTCAGTCATTTCGAAAAACAAAGGCTTGAAAGTTTGTATGAAATGCCGTAAGGTGTAAACGCTCTTAACTAATATTATAAATGCGATAGCGAGTTTGTTTGTTACGCTTTCACGCTAAAATGACAATGCAATGGCAGAAGAAATGGTATCGCGCAGCTAGTCTATTATAATTCTGTAAAGACATATTTGTTACATTCGCGAATCATTATTTTGATCATTATACAACCTGAGAATACCTAGTAAAAAGTAAATTTAAAAAAAAACGTACTAAAATTTGAATTTCGGGGGCTACTCTGGCGCTTTCACCATAAAGTAAACATGTAACATGCTTCTGTTTATAGCCTGCTGCCTCCCGGTGTGAACTCCATTTATCTGGAGATCTTCGACGAGTGCTCGTTTACAATGGACGAGCTGGTCGCCTGGGCTCACATCACCATTCCACCAGCAGTGCTTCAGGTAATCTTCATGAAAAACATCACATAATTTGTAGGAAGAGGGATAATTATGGATTAATTAAATGCACCAACCCCAGCGTGGTTAAACCAGACTTTATCACTCGAATGAACCCAAAGATTCACACTAGCCTCTGTAGCCTCATGTTTCATGGGACTACAGAGACCATTGCATATCAAAGTGTAAACCCCGCGCGATAATGACAGGCATGACGTGTCCTTGGGATATGGAAGGATTATTAGAGCCATACCGGATATGCATGCTACATAATTAGTAGGAAGAGGGATAATGTATAACAACATTATTTTAAGTATATGCGAAACCTGAATATATTTTGTTCAGAATAAGGAACTGAATTGATTTCAATAATGTTTACACCATGCTTTTTTTTTCCCAAAAATATTTAAGCGTGATGGAAAATGTTATCACCACTTAATTACTTACAAAACAATCGCCGTACGATTAGATACCACCGCGAACGTTCCCGGTCGACCACTTTTCGCCCTTATGCCCATGGCAATAAGGTTGAAAAGTGGTCAACCGGGAATTTTCGCGGTGGTACCTACTGCCAAATTATTATCAATGAGCGCAAGACGACCCTGGAGGCGCGGGGGCGCTGTTAGCATGTTTTTGTACGGACAACCTGGTAACTTATCGCCCTTATAATTTTGTGATTTTTCATGATTCAGTTTTGAAATTTTGTTCATAGATTCTTTACATAAAAATACTAGACACTTGTTTCGGGTTTCGCATATACTAAAAATAATGTATATATAGCTGAAGAGTTTGTTTTCTTGTTTGAACGCGCTAATCTCTGGAACTACCAGTCGGGTATGAAAAAATATTTTCCCTTAGCGTATTTTTTTTTCGCTCGGCTCTAAGGGTCGTAGCGTAAAGTTAAATAGAATGCCTCAAGGACGTTACCCGTTTGCCCGTTTTGTTAGGCATTTATGTATGAAGAACGGGATTCAAAAAGTTATACCTGATTATAGCGACAGGTTAAGGCAATTGAAAATGATTAGCAACATTCTGACTTAATAATACTCCATAAAATTATAAACGGTACAATGGACGCACAATTGGTAAATTATTTTAAATTTAGGTCTAGCCAACGTAGTAAGCGTCATCATCGTATTTTTGAATTGCCTACATCCACATTAAATACCACATTTAATAGCCCCCTAACACGTATGGCAAGGCAATACAGGGTCAAATTTAATTAGCTAGCGAAACTCTGCAGACGTGATGGGTATCGATATTTAAACACGATAAAAAAAAGAAAAAACAATATGATTTTTTTTGGGTTCAATGATCACTGGTTGTGAAGATACTTGAGAAAATCAGTTTTTTTTGTTTTATCGTGTTTAGATATCGATCATAGTACCCATCAAGTCTGTGAAATTTTTGAAACTGATATTTCAAGTAACTACAGTCGTTGACCCCAAAAAAACAGCAGTGAACCCTTTTTTTGGTAATTAAGAAAGTCAGTTTTTTTTTCTGTTTTATCGTATTAAGATATAGAATAGAAGAAGATACCATCGCATCTGCGAAGTTTCGCTCGCTAATTTAATATGACCCGGTATATCGATACCCATCACGTCTGTGAAGTTTTGCTAGCTAATTTAATTTGACCCGGTGCACAGTATGGTATTTTCATGATCTAGACGGACAATATTATTTAACTCAATATATGTGTATGGAATACCCTAACAATTAATCAAGTACGTATTAAATAAAATTTAAACACACTGGGAAGGTTTTAAATATTATATTTCAACATAATAATACAAAAAAAAAACAAACAATTAAAATAAAATAAAAATAATGATTTATTTCTCTCAAAAAGGTACAGACTTTGGTTCATGTCATATTATGTCAAATCAGACAGAATTACATAAATTAGATAGGTACCTATCAGTCAGAATCTTCATCAAATTCTTCGGAATCTGATAGATATCGTCCTAATTCACCGTGGTCAGATGACAAAAGCTCGCGCACTTCAGAAGTAATTTGACCCCGTTTAGTTTTTGGAGGAGCCCTTAAACTTGCAATGAATGGATCTGATGACACAAGCAATCTATTTAGTAAATCAGTGTTTGTATTAACTCTTGACGACTTTCTCGTAAAGAGTTCTCTAAATTTTCTATTGTGCTTATTTCTAGCCTCTTGTGCTTCTTCCGAAAGTTGTCCTATTGGAAGAACACATGCAGCAATGATATCTTTTCCGTGGAAAAGTATTTTATGTACGCTTACAGGCATTGCGTACCATGAGTACTCTTTAATATATAGCTTCCTTGTTTCCTTAGCGAATTTATGAAATTTATCGACATTTATCGGAATCCCGCAATTTATACATTCTAATATGACACGGAAGCGATTGATAAGCTCAACATTAACACCTGTTATTTCTGCTGACATTTCAGCATTTCTGAAAAACTTGCGAGCCGTGTTCCCGTCATTTGTATTGCCTGTCTGTTGTTTAGGCATATCTACCAATAAGCCCAACTCGCGCCTAAACTTCTCTTGTACGTTTTTCTTTTTTTCAGCTACTTTTTTTTTATTATCTGCTCCCCGAGCCTGCCATGTTTTTATATCAAGACGATAAGATATGTGTAAGATGCATTCAAAAAATCTTATCCATGAATGCAGAGGGGACAGGCCCAATGAGAGAAACTCGCTTTTTACCGTCTTTTTTAACATCAGCCTTTCGTTGTTCATTTCTCTAGGCTTTGCACCACATAAATAACAGGTTTGTGTGGACGCGCACGAAGTTACTGCATTACAAATTTTGCCATCAATCATGCAGAATATCAATGTTGGCGTTACAAAGACTTCTGTGTCATTTACAACAATTTTAGTAGGCGACAAAGTAGTTACCTGCTCCTTAACTTTGTCAACTTCCGTAAGAATTAAGTCCACAGTTTCCTTTCCAAATACAAACTTAATGGGTCTACAATATCTAGTAGACGATGTGGAAGGATTTTGCCACACAATTGTTTTAATGTCTTGGTCACTCACTGCATACATTTGGATAGGCACCATCGAAATACTGAATAAACTGGCATCACTGCAATGTTCGTCCGAAAATTTTTGTTTGTACCTGGTTTGTTCCGCTCCATCACAACCCCATTTCACAATTATATCCAGGTTTCTCAAGTCGGTTATAGTCTTCAAGACCTCTTCTTGTACTTTGCATAGTCGTGTAATCGTGTGATCCATTAAAGATTGTAGTTTAATTTCAGCGTGCGTTTCGGTGACATTAATACCACTAGGATAGCACATTTGTTTTGCCGCTTTAACTTTATAATAAGGTGGATATAGTTTTTTATTCACTTCTTTTATTTGCTGGCGTATAACATTATATTGATGTGATGAGAGATTTGCATCTATAATTAATGAGAGAGCTTGTTCTTCTGAAAGTCCGTAATGGATTTTGCATGCAGAACTCTTCCGCGCTTTTTTAATTTTTGTACCTCTCTGAGGTGAAAAGAGACAAAGTTCTCTTACAATAGCAGCTGAATCTTTTTTTCCAGCTTGTCGAAGGCTTACCTCGGTTGCCATCGATAACTCTTCCTGGCTCGATGTGTCAAGGAGCTGTTGAATTCGTCGCCTTTTTGTTTTATCGCTTGAATGTTCAATGACTTTTTGTGGTCTTCCGGGTCGGTTACTCGTTCCAGGTAGTGAAATATCCATGGTAGGTTCACTGACAATATTTGGAAGCGAAATATTCTCTTCTAACCACGAAGAGTTCGCTTTAAAGAAGCGTTCTCGGTGCCTTCCCGACTTCGACCATTTTGCATCGATTTTTGTGCAATTATTTCTTATTATTGTTCTAATTCTCTTTAAATTGTCATCACTGAGGGGTGGGTCACCAAGTTCTTGTAGAATATGATGTAATAAGGCATCCATTCTCGTTTGTTTTGCGTTTGCAAACCAAACACCGAAAAACGAACGTCGCGATATTTGCGGAGTCATTCTGAAAATAAGAAATAATTGTATGAGTGTCGCAAACTTTCGCCAAGGTAAAATAAACTTGTTACGTATAGCTTAAAGATGGTTCTTTCATTAGAATATAATACGTGATCGGAATAATGCGGAATAATAAACTAAAACTCAAGTACAAACTAAAAAAACTTTTTTTTTACCATAAATACCTTGATCTATTCTTTTGAACCTAACGATAAAATGTATACACGAATTAAAGAAAATATGTATGCAAACTTACCTTGAGATTCACGTGGAAACAATAACAACAAAAAATCACTATTAACGTACACAAACACAGCGTATTCATCGAGCAAACTCAGACGAATGACACGAGCGCGAGGCGTACGTGTCTGTGAAGCGCAGGTAGGCGGCCGTTCCGACCCTTGTATCTATTGTTCGGCACGACTTCTGGGTAAATAAACCTTTGTCCATTGTAGTATAACTTGTCTTCAGTCAATACACACTAGTGTTAAGCCTGTTCAGACAAGTACCAATAATTTATAATGTCCGTCTAGATCATGAAAATACCATACTGTGCGGTGTATCGATACCCATCACGTCTGTGAAGTTTTGCTAGCTAATTTAATTAGACCCGGTATATCGATACCCATCACGTATGCGAAGTTTTGCTAGCTAATTTAATTTGACCCGGTATATCGATACCCATCACGTCTGCGAAGTTTTGATAGCTAATTTAATTAGACCCGGTATAATGAAAGGTCCAACTTGACAGATTACCCTATTGATATTTTTTCCATGAGTTTCGCTTCATACAGGCGTTCCCTATTTAAACAGTGCGAAGATTGCATCTGTGTAGCTCAAATTGGTTTGTTTTTTAGTGTTCTGGATTTAGGTTTCTAGACACACTTTTAATATTTTCTCTTTTGTCTCTTAAATTCCAAGCTAATGTCATGCATAACTGTTATTTGCATGGTTACTGAAGTGCCAATTTTAGATGTTATTTAATTTTGAATTGTAAGAGGCTGTGCTGTTGGTGTGCTTATTATAAATAGATAAATGTGAATGTTTCAGGGCGAGACATTTGATAACTGGTTCTCTCTGAACGGCAAGCAAGGAGATGGCAAGGAGGGTGTCATCAACTTAGTTCTCAGTTACTCCGTGAGTATATTTTTCTCCTTTATTCAAAACACGATAATTTGTAGTTTTTACCCAGTCAGATCAAAATTATTTATTTATTTAAACTTCTCGCACACAATAAGGTACAAAGGCGGACTTAATGCCTTAGGCATTCTCTACCAGTCAACCAAGGGTGGTGAACAGATAAGATGGCGGGTGCTCTGATGGAGAGAAAATAATAATATTAATAAATATTAAATTCCAACCTATTTAAATAACTATTAATAAAATAGGTGCTCAAGTACATAAATAGATTATAAACTTATAATACATATACATACGTACATATTTACTATAACATATCCCTATATTATATATATATTATATAAATATAATACATACAAATTCAAGGAAAGGAGGTAATTGAGATGACTACGCTATTTGTTTTGTTAAAATTACAAATTATCGTGTCTTTTTTTTGTGTGTTTTAAACATTAATTATAGTTCGATTCAAACTTAATGGCGGCTCGGAAGTTAGCCACTCGCTGCGCAGTACCCCACCCCTCACCCCCGCTGACACATGAGTTCGTTACTGCGCAGTGATTCGCCTCATATTCCGAGCCGCCGTTAAGTTTGAATCGAACTATACTTCATGTTTTTCTATAAGTAGCTACAAAGCACCTTTAAGTGACAGCCCAGGGATAGTTTTGGGAGCGTGAGGATTTAAAGAAAGAAAGAAAGAAAAAACTATTAGCTGTAAACATGACAAAAAAAAAACAAAGTAAAATAATTATGCGTCACATCCACGTAAATCGCCCATCACTCAGTATAATGCTGTGTGTGAGACAGCCACAACGCTAGTTTTCAGCGACAGCCGGCGTTGACTGGCAGCATAAAATTTGATACAAAAACTAAAATAAATACATAGTACAATTTGTAATTGGCCAATAGTTTCGCAGATTTAAACCACTAAGCCCAGTTTCGCACGGGCCATTTAACGTTGTTAAGCTGAGCATTGCATGAGCATCCAGCGCGCCAAAAAAATGGATTTTCAGCTTTCGGCGTTAAGTAGCAGTATCAACTCTATGAGACGTTAATGGGGATCTGTGGAAGAACATTCATAAATCCCTATTGATGGTGAATTTATTTATTTAGGATCTCCAACAAAGGATACACATGGACACTATAAATCAAAATAACAATAAAGGTTCTATAGTACGTGTGCTCCTTCAATTACAGGAGACCACAGCATGTACATATAACTAGGTTTATACAGGATAAAAATAAAATAGATTAAATTAATGACGAAATTTGAGGAAATAAAATGAAATTAACATAATATCGTGATTGAGCATTCATATTACAATTGTTTGGTATAATAATAATTCTTACACATTTGTTAGCTATTGGAAGAAAGAATAGTATACTTAGTTATCTTGCAATCGTTAAATTATTTTTGTATTTTGAAATGGGGAGGGTTATGTTCAGGGAGCCTAAAATGGACGCTTTGGCAGAATCATGCGTGCAATTCATACAGCCCGCAATTCATCTGTTTGACAGCTGCTATTTAACATTAGACTTCACTATATTAATTCTTAATTTGTGAACCATTTTACGAAACTCCATACACAACTGTCAAACAGATGAATTGCGGGATATGAATTGAACGCAGATCTTATGATTCTGCGAAAGCGTCCATTTTAGGCCCCCAGGTTACAATGCTTTGACAATTCATAGTATTGCCTACAGAGTTTTGGGAGGGCGGCGAAACGTCCCAGATTAGTTTTAGATTTATATCCTGAGACGTAAAATAAATTGTAGCTGCTGCAATGGGAATTAGTGGAATAACCCTTGAAAATCCAACTTTAGTTTTTTTTTTTTTTTAAAACGTTGCCCCACACTAGGAATTTTTCCTGTATTGTGGGTGCGTTTTCAAACATTTAAATTCACATACACAAACAGCCAGACCCGGAACAACTACTTGTAGGTCATACAAATATTTGTTCCGTGCGGGAATCGAACCCGCGCCAACCGTGCCGTTAAGTTTAGTTATTCTTGTTGTATGTGTATAGTATTAATATGTATAGTTTTGGATTTGGCGGTTTATTGTTTTTTGGAAGTACAGATTGTTATACATTTGTTCACAGATTTCTTAAGTATATTATTATTCTGTAAATCTTATGTGAAGATTTGTAATTGGCAGTCACATTTTTGCAATTTCTTAATCAGTTTTGTTTAGCTATGTCTTCCAAAGAAAATAAATAAATAAGTAACCCATCATGTTCTCCACATTAGGTCGGCCCCGCAGCCGTGGCAACATTCCCCCCGATGCTGGTGGTGCCGAGCACCGGCATGGGCTACGCCGCCATGCCCATGTACCCGGCGCCGCAGCCACACATGCAGCCACCTCAGCCACCACAACCGCCGCAGATTACTGCTGAGCAGCTGCAACAGGTCAGTAAACCTTTTATTACAGTCATTTTAAGGCCTGGCGCCCATTGGCGCATATGGAAATAAAGTTGAAACTTCAATGTTATAACGGTCGTAAGTACAAAAACAATACCGCGGTATTCTAACATTCTATTAACATTGAAATTTCAACTTTATTTCCATACTTTTAAGATATATTTTTATTCTTCGCTTGAAAATACCTTGCCATGCCGTGCCGCCAATGGGCGCCAGGCCTAAAATAACTGCCTCGTTGGTCTAATGGTCGCAACCGCTACTGCTAAGTATGAGGTCTTGGGTTCGATTCGGTCGGGCAAAATGTTTTCCATTAGGAATTTCTCATCGCTCGATTCATGCACGGTTGATGACAATACGCTCGGCCCCTATCACATGGGACTTAAACATGACTGCAGAAATGTGAGTGTTCTGTAGTAACACCTCTGCCGACCCCTTTGGGAAAACGGGCGTGATGTTTAAAAGAACTTTGTCTTCTTTTTTATCATACAGACCCAAAACGGCTACTGATAATGTAATGGTTTCAGTTGATTCCAGTTATGAACTGTAAATTTACAAGACTGGTTCTAGAAAAATGCTAGTCTTCCAAGTGGCGCCCTCTTCTTAAGATGCTGACAACAGGTAAACCGCTGTCACTGTCAGATTGCATACAAAAGAAAGAGAAGCGCGATGACACAACGCTTGTAATTTATTGCAAAATATGAAGCAATTATTTATTTACTCAAAAATGAGTTGAGTAATCAAAAATAGAAAACAACCAAGTTCTGCATACAAATAAGACGTTCTTGTTGTTAATTAAATACCAACCGTACGGTGATATTTAATACAGATATTTTGGATTGAAACTCAAAGTAAAGTCAGCAGGTAGTTTACCATTCATTTGTATCGAGATTTTTTTTCTAAACGTGTTTTGGTAACAACCAAGTTCTGTGAAATATGTTCAAGAATAACATAAATTTTTTCAGCAACGACAAACTACATAGATTTGACAAGTTTTTTGTTTAAGACAAGCCTACTTTTATCATTTGCCTCTTATCAGCGCCTCAAGGCTACCTTTACACGAACCTCTAACGATTGCCTTTGTTACTAGAGATCAGCGGCATACATTATGTAAGAGCTCAATGCACATGTGTCGGTGGAGGCCGCTCGCTAAATGTAGGACAAATGGTTGCGCTGACCGCAAGTGCTATGTATGGTTTTCATTTGTTCAGTATAAAATCATTGACTTATCTTTCTCAGATCGAAGAAATGTTCCCGAGTATTGACAAGGAAGTCATCAAGTCTGTGTTGGAAGCGAACGGCGGAAACAAAGACGCAACTATCAACTCACTGCTGCAAATGTCTGAATAATTAAATTATTTACCTACTTACTGCAGTATAATCATGACATGTAAAATATTTATTGACATCCTTCATCGAATCGACACATTTTACGACACTGCTGGATATAAAACCCCCATTTATACTATGCAAGATTATTGCCTGTGGCATTCTATAAAATTGAAGCAACAAATGACTTGCATCAAAATCAAAATATTTTATTTCACATAAGCCTACGTGGGCACTTATGAAACGTCAGAAGCTAGGTGCACGGTTCCAATTGGTCATTTCCTATGGAGAAGAGCCGGCAAGAAACCACGGTTACTCTTTTAAAAATACTTAATTGGCTTTAACAATGTTTTCAAATTACAGTGTTAATAGGTATGGGAGCGCAGTGTAGGCCCGTCAAATGTACCAGGTACTTAACAAAATAGAAAATGGTCTACAAATCTACAGTCCATTAAGCCTACAATGTTCTCACATTCACAAAATATTTAAAACCTTGTTGAAATTAAAATTGTAGGTATATAATGTCAAATATAGAAAAGATTATGTCAAGGAAGTATAATCGTTTATGGAGGATGCGCTAAGGTAGCCCGCGAAATTCAAATTTGCTTACGTTTTTTGCAATTTGCAGGTCAGTAACAGGTTAGTAACTAACTCTCTTCGAAAAATCCTACTGAATGATTATTTCAGAAATAATCATTCAGTAGGATTTTTTGAACTTGAGAGTTGTAATGCTGATTCTTATGATTATAATTCTGTAAAGCCATATTTATTATGTCCGCGAATCATATTTAGATCAACATACAACCTGTTACTGACCTGTAAATTGCAAAAAACGTAAGAAAAATTGAATTTCGCGGGTTACTTTATCGCATCCTCCTTAAACACTGTTCAGACGGCTACCTTTTATTGTTGTTTCAAGGTATGGTATACCACAGGCAGTTATATTGCACTGTGTAAATCAATCAGTCTTAACTATCCCACTTTCAAAAATAATTGACGAGAACCTTTAAAATTTAAGTTTATTGTGGAATGTGATTCGTCATAAAAAAAAATGTTGTTTGTGATAGAGGGATTTAGGTCGCGCCTTTGTGGTCCCAGCCTTAATTAACATGACCGTGTAATACCTAATCTGTACATCTAGGCTGAAATCTCCATAGTGAACTTAGTTTGCACTTTCAACGAAATACTTCTACCATCTAAAATATAATCGATCTATAAAAATATAAATCATTTGTCATGTCTCAAAAACTCGAAAATGGCTCGAACGATTGTGATGAAATGTTGTTGTGTGCGCGCCGAAGAAGGTTCCGATAAAAAAAAAAAATATGAAAAAGGTATAGTATGAAAAAAAAAACTATTGTGCATTGTGCAATTTAATCGCATTACTCCCCAATTATACAATAGTTCACTTCAGATTTTGAATTCATGCACTGAGACTTCAGCCTAGGACCTTTTATTCTGGAATAAGGCCCAACATTATTGATACTGACATTTACATACTTATTCTGAAATTGTAAATCTTTTATGTATGGTAACTAGAGATCGGATATTCGGATGCATATTTACCTAAAGTACGTTTTTTTCCCGGCAAAGGATACAAAGTATGGAAACGGCTTCTTAAAATATATTTTTATTCCGGGATCGCGAGGTTTCATTAATAACAGTGTGTAGGTAAACAATTTTGTATTCCTAAGTATAATAAATATTTCTTATCTGTTTAGAACTAGGCAATATTTTTGTGGCAAATATAACGTTTAAAAAACACTATTAATATTTCTTCATAACCTTTTATTCTAAAATGAAATATATTTATCCGGGGATTCACAGTACAAAAGAGTAGTTTTAAAAAATGCGTCAGTCCTGGAAACCGACACTTTTTCCCGTACCAAAGCGCACTCCATACCAGTCAACTCTCAAACTTTAGATAAATATGCATCCGAATATCCGATCTCTAATGATAACGAAGTTAAGCTTTGGCGCTTTGGCCTCAAGCCTCAACTACTTATAAAATAAATTATATGTGAAGAAATATATTAGTATTTTAAAAGCTATCGGCCTTACTATGTAGCTGTAAGTGCTTTGATACTAAAGTATTTTTGTATATAAACACCAGTTTATGTATTTTTAATTCAAAATCAAATATTTATTTTAAGTAGAAAAATACACTACTTCGCTTCGAGTGACATAATTTTTGTTTTCTTACTTTGCTCAAAATTGCCCATATTAATTTTAATCGGTTATTTTAAGTTACTGAATCGTTATTCCAATATTTAAGTGTGTAGTAATTAGATGAATTATTATTGTGATTTTAATGTTATATTAGAATTTATATCAAGTTATACTTTATGCGTAAGTAAATTACACTTGGCATGGTAAATGCTAGTAAAATATGCGAATACCTACACTTAAAATATCATAGTTAAATTTTTACATTTATATGTATGTCCTACGATTCTGTTTAACTACTTAATAAGTTAATATGCGTTATTATTATGAAAAATCGTCATATTTTTGCAAAATATTTTTTTTAGTTCATATTTTTAACTCGTGACTGTCCCGATATATTTTCACTTATTTGAATATATCGGTACTGAATCATGTCGAGTTTTCTGCACTGTAGTGTAAAGTAAGATCGACCATATTCACAAATTATACTATCAAATCGCAGTCCACAGCTGGACAAAAGCATATACTATAGAGTAATGCCTATGTAGACAAGTAATATATTCAAGTTAATGTATCGAGTCGTGAAATTATGACACTAATATATACATATATGAGGCGATCTATACGAATAGCTACGGCCTCGACCACGCGAAAGCTTGATTACAATTTTGTGCCAAATTATTTGCCATCGTCCCAACATTGCTTGAATATAAATAATTATATCATTGTTGTATTTATTTGTAATTTTACAATGTATAAAATGTAATAAATTATTAACTACTTAGCTGTTATTTTTATTTCAATTTCCCTTTAGTATTTATTTTGAAAGAGTTATTTAACCTTTATACATCACGCCTGTTTTCCCTGAAGGGTTAGCCAGAGGTGTACCTAAAAAGTGTATAATCTGTGAGTGTACCTATAGTCAGTGGCGTAGCTAGGGGGGGGGAGTGGTCCGCACCGGGTACCACCTGATTGGGGGGTGACACCCGATCATGAAAAAAAATAACTTGCACAAACTATTAAGTTTTTCAACGATAAATTATTTAGGCTAGAAGCCATTTTAACCAAGTTATCCATACTAAATAATTTAAATATAGCAAAAAGGGACGGAAAAAATCACGGCAGTAGTATAGAAATCTAAATTAAAAGGAAAACTAGGCTTTATAAGTTATCGAGTAATAGTCGACCAACTTACATTTTTGCAGCTGGAATGTATGGGAGAACATGTTCTTCAACTACAATGTTAAGTTTGTTCTTGTGATAAATTCATCCAAACTACGGAACCCTTCATTGTGCGTGATTCGACCCGCACTTGGCCGGTTATTTTTATTCTTGGGTGACCCTTTAGAGGCATGAGGAACAGGGTGTAAAGTTCACTCATCCTCTATAGAAAAGAGAGAATCCTCCGAGCTTTCCTGTAACTGCCATAAGGTATGAGTTTAAAGCCTCCAGCCAGGGCGTAAATATATATTATAAACTAAACGACTGCGCACTAAGGGCACCCTCTGTGGGGTACGGACATCGGCTTAGGGCGTCGTTGGGGGATCACAAATTGGGGACAGGCTGGATCAAAGTTTAGATCATCATTATTATCAGGGGTTACTATTAATGCTACGGTGCACTCAGCCTCGGCGCAGGCGGTTGGCGATTCGACGTGCAAGGGACGGGGGGGCCAATTTAGTCTGGGACTTCGCGTGGTGCCTCAGCGGCGAGGACGCGGAATATCTGTCTGAACGGTTGATGTCGGGATGTTGTATATTTATGCTAGTCGCGCGGGAAACTCTGCTTGCACGATGCAGGATTTTGCGTGACGCGTTCTTCGCATGTGGCGATGTTGATGCCGCTACAACCCCACAATTATGCGCTCAGAGTGTCACCCATGCTAGCTACGCCACTGCCTTCAGTACACCCACATTTGGCCAGTTATGTTGTTGTGTGTAATTTAATATTGGCAATAAAATACTGTTCAAATGAAATTATTTGTGAACTTATAATCGCCTCATGGCATCATGCGTACCACAGATGTTGCCAATTTTGCACTAGTGTGACGCAAATCGCAACATTGTATGTACCTATGCAAATCATTTCAGCGACTCTGTGCACTTTTGTAATTTCTAACATGACGATCGTCGACTAACGTCCACGGCATTACGATAATACAAGGGAGTAAAATGTATGGAAATAGATTATGAAGACGCTTTTAGATTTCCTTCCACGACAATGTGACATACAGAATTATAAAAGTGCACATTTTGAGCAGCGACGGTGCGGCGTAGACGAACAGTTACTGGGTCATTATACAGGGTCAAATTAAATTAGCTAGCGAAACTCCGCAGACGTGATGGGTATCGATATCTAAACATGATCACACAAAAAAGAAATTAATTTGACGAGTTTTTTTTTTGGGGTCTGCAACCGCAGTTAGTGTAGTCGCTTGAAATTTTTTTTTTTTTTTGTATACTTCACTGACGTGATGACAAAAGAAAACAATTTTCTCAACTCATACTCAAGTAACAACAATAACAGCGGTACGTTGACCCCAAAAAAAAATCATCTAATCTGTAGGGACACATTGTAAGCACGAATGGCAGAACGCTTGATAAGCAAAATATATGCAAGCGAGACATATCAACACGGCGGCGGCGAGTTACTGCGCACTGGTCCGTACGAAAGGTTGTCTCTTTGGGTTCTTTAAAATAATAAACACATGCACATTATTAATTAACAAACGACTTTGATTAAAGGACCCATCTCCCCATCAAGGATCCATCGACCCAGGACCTTCAGTGACCAGACGAGGCAATATTGATTAGGGGTTTACTTGCCGCGACAAACGAGTAACCAAGACCCCTAAAAATCTTTTGTTATTTTATTGAGTTTCTCTAGCTAATTTAATTTGACCCTGTATACGTTAAAAAAACGAAAATTTCAAAATCAATTATTTATTTCTCAACGATCCCTTACTTCCTTTCTTATTCTTCTTCAAACCACTTCCTGCGACATCCTTCTTGATTTTAACATTTTCGGCTTTCCGTTTAATCTTAGTTATCTTTCCTATGACATCTTTGAATCTCTCATCTTTCTTCATAAGCGTCTTGTTGACTTTTTTCAAGCTGTCCTTGATTGAAGCGTCAATGTCTTGCGTTTCATTCTGAAGACGGTTTTCGCTTTGTATAGGATTTTCAGTTTGAATCTGGGATTGTATTTCTTGGATTTTCGCTAGTTTCACCTTTTTCGCCGCTTTTATTCGTTTTCGGCGCATTTCTTCTAGTCTGTGGGGGGAAATTTGTAGGTTAATAGAAATGTTACGTGGCTTAGTTGAAACGTTCAGATGAGTCTTAAAAATATTGTTCACAAAGAGGTGTTCTTCTTTTTTTTGCGTATTGTTTTTCCTTTTTTAATTCTTTTAAGTTGTTATCTATATTTTTTTGTGCTATTTTGTGTTGTGCTATGTGTTTTGTGTGCACTGAATAAATGTTTTATCTATCTATCTAGTTACAATTTCCCAATTATTAAGTTGCTCAGCAACTTGAAATGTTTTCATTTGAAAAATTCAATTATATTTTTTTAAACTCTCAATATAAAAGTATGAAATTTTACATGAAAGTATGTAATCATATAAAAAATAAAATTGTCTGTCTGTTTGTTCCGGCTAATCTCCGAAACGGCTGGACCGATTTTGACGGGAACTTCACTGGCAGATAGCTTATTTTATAAGAAGTAACGAGGCTACTTGTTTAAGAAAAAGCCACGCGGGTGAAGCCGCGTGCAGCAGCTAGTTTGTTTTATTTTCATCAGACACTTTTGGACCAGAACACAACATTATAATTTTTACCAAACTGCTTTATCACAGTTCCTTCAACAACCGTTACTAATAACAATTTCTTTATAAATGGTGGTTCCTCACCCTTCTTCCATCATGTCCGGATCCACTCCAGCCTGTATCCATCGCTTGACGCGGTAGTTCTTCTTCCTCTGTTCAAACTCCTCGTTGTCCAACTGAGCTTCCTGCTCACGACGCGTCACACTGACAGTCGTGAAGATTTTTACTGCTTCATCATCTGGGAACATGATAGCCAAACTGAATGAATGAATGAATGAAATGCACCGACCCCAGCGTGGTTGTACCAGACTCGATTGCGCGAATGAACCCAAAGATTCACACTAGCCCCTGAAACCTCATGTTTCATGAGACTACAGAGACCATTGTATATCGGAGAGTAGACCGGGGGGCGCGATAATGGTAGGGAAGACGTGCCCTTGTGATATGGAAGGATTATTAGAGACTACGGGATATGCATCCTTAAGCAAGCATTGGAATAGTGGAGAGACGGGTGATATTTATCTGTGGGTGGGACTGGGAACATGATAGCCAAACTGTATATTTACTCCGTGATTATCTGCCAAGCATTTTCTCATCTATGTTGGGAACTAACCAGATGCAACTGAAATCCCAAAGAATATAGAGTACTGGTCAATTTAACTTCACTTATTGCTATTACAACCAGGGACCATTTTGGTTGAAACGGTTTGCTATAGGGTTTTTCTAAGTGGTTAAATAAAAACCCATATGATAAGGGTAACCCTTATGAAAGGCTTAAATTAAATTTTGGTTACCAATTGAAAGGGTTTTCGATAAAAACCCATACACGTACAACCCCGGTTAAGGCCCTTAACCGGGGTTGTACGGTCCCTGATTACAA
This sequence comes from Tiliacea aurago, assembly GCA_948098905.1. NCBI lineage: Eukaryota > Metazoa > Arthropoda > Insecta > Lepidoptera > Noctuidae > Tiliacea > Tiliacea aurago. The sequence goes on from OX402589.1 coordinate 6,721,507, forward strand.
CATGTTGGCGCGGGCATGTCGGTTTCGCAAACCCATAACATTTTCCGCAACCAAAAAACGCTCAATACACCTAAAGAAGTATTGACTTCAAAAAAACAGGCTCGAATAACATTAAACCAGGTTTTATAATGAGACCGTTTGTCTTTAAAGCTAAAAGTATACACTCAAATAGAACTCACCATCAATTTTATACTCAGTAAGCTTGGTATTGATCGCGTCTTCAATCTCGCCAAGCCGCAGTATGTCATAGGGCGTGATCAAGGATATCGCCAAGCCGCTCCTGCCTGCTCTCGCTGTGCGACCAACCCTATAATGTGACAATTTTAATAACCAGTTTTTGATGCGAAACATCTATACTTAGCCGCACATAAAACCGATTGCTGGCGGGGTGACGCATGCCGCGTGGCGACGCCTCGCCACTATACAGTCTATATGTAGTAGTGTGTAAATAATTTCGACATTTCACATCTGCCAGGCGTCCTGTGACGGCTCCATATTTTTTTTTAATAAAAGCTCAAACAATTAACAATCATCTTGAAGAATTAGGACAAGTTTTTGGTCGTAAGAGTTTAGTTCGAGGCGCGTACGTACGCACAATAACCATACGACGGCGCGCAGCTACAAAGCAAAACTGACTTTACGCTTGTAAGGTTAGGTACATTTTCGTTCGCAGCGTCTAGCGACTCGTAGCCACTCGTACGTAGGTGGAAGCTATTGTAGCAGTAGGTATTGAAAATTTTGTATGGTGTGATTTATCTGGTAATCTGTGGCTGAGTTCTTGTTTGAATGGTATGGGCGCCAATGAGATGTCTCTAAGATAAAATTAATAACGTATTATCTCTTAGTGAACCAAAAAATAATAATTTAACAATATTTTTATATTCTACCTGTGAATATACTCCTTAGGTTCCAAAGGCAGCTTATGATTGACTACTAAATCCACTGTAGGTATATCCAAGCCCCTCGCAGCGACATTGGTAGCTACCAGCGTACATTTGAGGTTACTTCGGAACTGAGTGAGAGCAGACACCCGTTCTTTTTGTCTCATGAAGCCGTGGAGGCATACGTTGTCCATGGATATAGCGTTCAGCATCATTGACAGGACTTGGCACTCTCTGAAAGAAGGAGGAAATAAGTTTAGGGCATGTATTGATAGCATGATCTCATTTTTTGAATTCACTTTTTAAGTGTTATCTGAAAATAAATCCGAAGTATCGGTCGAATGTCTCCGACTAACTGAACAACAGCTACGTACAGTACAGCAGCTATAACTGGCCACGGGTCATTTAATAAACACCTCTTTGTTATAGGAGCCACAGACAGTCCGCTGTGCAGGGCCTGCATGGAGGATGACGAGACAGCAGCTCATGTGCTAACTTGTATTTATACTCCAATTGAAATAAGATTACATATTTACATATAATGAAAGTTACATTTCATGTTATAAGGGCAAACTATTTGTTGAAAGAGAATAATAACACAATCTTAAACATAAATGAATTGTATGAAGAGTAGTGGAGTTCAAGGTGCATGTGGGGTGTGCGTGAGGGTGTGATGTGTTTTGTGTTTGTCTGTGTGTGTGTGTAGTGTTGGGAGGGTGAGAGGGTATGTGATTGGGTTCATGTTCAACTAGACGAATGGTTCCTATTACTAAATAATATATACTTACTTTTTAGTATCAGTAAAGACAATGATATGACTGCTCGGTTTGGTCTCGCGGTACTTCCGTAACGTCTGCACTAGGTACACGTCGCGGGCATACGCGGGACACACTACGTATCGCTGGTCTAGAGTGGCCACTGTCAGCTGGCTGTCTGTCTCTGTCCATGTTAGGAGTTTCTGGAAGAGATGATGAAGTTGGCTTAGTCACACAAGGTGTAAAAAGACCCATCACGAAGCCGTCGTCGCATTCTGTACATACAAACTAAGTACCTTTTGAGCAAAAATAATTGCTGGGAAACGAGTTTTGTTTTTAATCGGTTTCCAAAAAGGAGGAGGTTATATTTTCGTGTTTTTTTTAAATATATGTTCACCGTTTTCTATGTCAATTGTGGAACGATTATGAAAATTCTTTTTTGTTTGAAAGGGTACGCTCTCAAGGTGGTCTCATTATCAGCAAGTGACAGAGAATCTGATGAGGGGATCCCGTGGAAATCGAGGGAAATACTCAAATTTCATGGGCACATCTATAACGATTTGGATATTTTTTATAGTAACTCGTGCATTTGCTCTCAGAAAGGAAAGCACCACTTTGTGAAGTGGAACTGATCACTGAAAGTCTGAATTCAAGTGAGAACACATGGGGGTGTTTCGGGAAGCCCTTGGAGAAAGACTTTTTTTTTTTTTTGTAGGACTTTCTTTCACTGGCCACCCTGTAAATACTCTTAAAAGAAAATACTCTTAAAAGAAAAAAATACTTACATCTTTATTAAGTGGAAGCAGTTTGGATTCCTTGACATCTTCTGTGATTGTAGCTGAGAATAGTAAGTTCTGTCTCTGAGCTGGTAATGTATTGAATATGGTCTTCAAGTCATCTTGAAATGATTCACTGAACAGTCTGGAAAAAAAAAGTTTGCAAGTCATTTATCATCATTCCAGCCGAAAGATGTCCACTGCTGGACGTAGGTCTCCCGCAATAGGGCGGGTTGCCATAATCGCCAAACTTGGCAGGCGGGGTGGGGATCGCAGACGCAGTATGGTGTTAAAATGCATAGAGAATGCTGCTGCCCGTTCTCTAGTCAGCCTTTTACGACACCCACGGGAAGAAATAGGATGGTGCTATACATCCGGCACCACACGGGAAGATTTGTAAGTATGGACTTATTTTTCTGTTAGTCGTAAATAATAAGAGATTAAGTTCTTTTTGAAGTGTTTGAATAAAAACTGATAGAATTTTTATTAACTGTGTAAAAATCAATATCATATATATAATATATACATAATTTAAGTTTGTCTTTCAAATTAATAATTCTGATATTGTAATTCCAATTGAAATTGGTTATTTTGGTATTATCATTTCAATTAGTGGCATTTCATCATAACTATTCTGTATAGGAATCTCAGTCAAGAATGTATTATACTTTATTTACCTGTCAGCCTCATCCAGCACCAAATACTTGATCTTCTTCAAACTAAAACTGTCACATCCCGTAATATGGTCCGCCAGACGTCCTGGCATGGCCACAACTATGTGGGGACGTTTGGCAAGCTTCAGAGACTCTTCCAATTGATCTGATCCTCCGGTCACAATGCTTACTCTAAGCTTGAGTGGTTGGCCTAGGATGCTGAACTGGTCTGCTATCTGATAGATGAATTAAAGAATTTATCAATAAATTAAATTACAACAATAGAAATATTGACCAAAAAATCTAGTAGTAAAATAAAGATCATTTAATTTATTATTATTAGGTATTTATTTATTACCCCTATTTTACTATTTGGATTTAGCTACATAACGAGCGAGCCATTCATTTAAATCTTATTTCAAAGATGATTATTACAGGATATTTTTGTATTTTATGATGATAAATAATTATGTAGTGTTGTTTTAATACTCAGTTACCTTCAAAAGTTCTTCAATCATATATTATCAAAAATTAAATCAATTGTCTGATGCTTATTATAGACTACAGCTGCATAGTACACATATTATAAATGCAATTAGAATAACAGATCCCACCAAAAACATTTCATGTAAAATGTTGCCAAGACGACCACATAAGGTTTGCCCTGTGAAAAAGATATCAGATCTCATGTAGAGCCAAGCTTCTGAATCTACATGGCCTAACTCTACCGACCCTAACTTCACAAATTCTACATATCAGTAAAAATGTATGGCTTCGCCGTTTCGCTACCATCGTGGAGGTGATGCGAATATTTCGTTTCTGATCAAAGTAACGAAACAGCCAAGCCATACATTTTTATTTCGGCTTTCTAGCACTTCAGGACATACCCTAACATTTTGAAGTCTCATACAAACTTCCATCCCCCCATTTTAGGGGATGGGGGGCGAAAGTTTTAAGTTTATGAATTTTTTTGTTGGTTGTATACTAAACTTTGATTACATACCAAATTTCAGCTTTCTAGCACTTCAGGAAGTAGCCAAACATTTTGATGATCATCAGTGTGTCAGTGAGTGTGTCAGTGACAAAATCGGTGTATTTTAGATATCAATAATGTATTAGAGCTATTCAATTGAGACTTTATCCGCCTTATTACAAAACAAGATTTATATTTTGACATGGCTTAAACCATGGAGCCAGTTCTTTATACAAAACTGAAAACTTTGTTCGGTACTAAGTTGTCAGTTTTGTGTTTAGGAACTTTACCATAGTCGGAATAAAGTTCGAAATTCAATGCTGGCTCCATGTTTTAAACCTGGGTCTGAAGATAAACCTTGTTTTGTAACAAGGGGGTTAATGTTTAATTAGTCTATTATTGACATCATAACCTGAGAATATGAACTATCTGGTACATCGGAAACCAACTCTATTAGGGTTAAATAAAACGACGAAACATTTCGAGAAAAGGTAGGTAGTGCCCTTGCGCTTCGCTTGGCTCGTCTTGGCGGGGGCACTACCGTGGCCCCAGATAAAAAATTTAAATTAAGGGTGATAGTTAGAAGAATATAATTATATATGAAGATGGTCCTGTTATGCACATGCATAAAAGCTTGAATAGATTTTTCTTTTCATTTACCTGATAAGCCAACTCATGTGTTGGAGTTAGCACTAAAGCAAATATCCCATAGGGGTCTTCAGCCAAATGTTGAAGTATAGGCAGTGCAAATGCAAATGTTTTTCCCGAACCCGTCTTAGCTGCTCCAATACAGTCTTCGCCAGCTAATATTCGGGATATACAACCTTTTTGGATAGGTGTTGGACTTCTTATACCTGAATAAAATTGAATGTTTACAACATTTTCAAAACTGTGCAACATTGAGGTTACGTTGCTGACCCAACTTTAAAATATATTAAGAAATTTTTAGTTAACCTTAACCCGCCCCTAAGATTACCGAGGAAAGTACACGACAACGGCTGGCAACTGCCGTTTCTTAAATTACCCAGATTTAAACAGTCTAAATGAGAACCAGAAACAAAAAAATAATAGTTACGGGGCCTAGAGGATACCAATATAGAAGCATTTGCGTCTTAAAATGTGGTAAAACACCGTCTTGATTCCTATGAATTACAGAAACATACCAAGACTAAATAACTGCTTGATAAGCCAGGTCTTGACACCAAGTTCTGCAAACTCTTTTCCATCGTTTTCATTCATTTTGGGGTACTTTGTACTTGTTTATTCTTTAAATTAGAATGCTTTTACAATAGAACCACAATGCATTGCACTTCACACCAACACAAGTCTTTGACACTTGACAGTTGACAACAACCCCATGTGATTTTGACATTGTCGTTTGGAAAATCGTTCAGTTAGAGGTTCCAAAAAGTTAGAAAGAACGTGAATCAAGGAAATTCTGTTGTAATGTGTTGTTGAGTTTCGAAACATGTCCATGTCGGCAATTATACTGAACAAAACGACTTAAATCGCTTCTCGCCTTGTTCGGATGTTACAATTTCTGAACGTTGTGCCTTATTATCACAGTCATTCTAATCAATCTTACTGATCGTCGGACAATCAGTTCAATGGTTCAATGTTACCCTCTAAAATTGTATTATCTAATGTTTTTTGTGGTGTCCGCACTTACTCAAATACGAATAGACGATACGGCAGGTATTTCTACAGAAATAGGCTCTGTCCTACCGAAATGCAACGATTTTTCCACGATTTTAGAGAATACATGGAAATTCTTCCGATTTTTCTACCGATTTTACACTTCTGTGTTGGAAATCCTTTTTATTTAATAATGTTTGACGTTACGGGGAATACATCAACAGCAAGTATGGATGAGTACTTAGTTATTGCGGAATGTTTCATATAAGTATTTTGGGGAATACCCTTGAATTCAAAAATCTATGTTTAAAGGGGTTTTCCCGCTCGGGAATTCACTTGTCTATAAAAACAGAAATTTGGGTTTTATTTTTTCATTTCGACCGATCATGACTTACGCCTGCGTAGTCTTCGCTCACGCAAAGTCATATCACATTCATAAGATGCAGACGCTTCAAAACCGATTTCTCCGTAGAATTACGAAAGCTCCTTGGTTCGTTCGGAACGAACAACTTCACGTAGACCTTAAGATGCCTACCATCAAACAGTTTATGAAGCGCCTTGCAAAGCGCTTTTTCGAATCCGCGGAACGTCATCGCAACCCCTTGGTTGTGCAGGCCGCTAGTTACAGGCCTTCTGGCATTAGTCAGACTCGCCGACCGAGGCACACTCTCTTAGATCCGGATGACCCCATCACTCTCCTTCAGGAAAGCAATAGGGCCACGAGTACAGTGCACAAATTACACAAACCGACCTTCCGTCCTCGCCGCCGAGGTACCACGCGAACTTCCCGAGTAAATGGTAATAAAAGTCCTCCCCCCCGTCCCTTGAATGTCGATGCGCCAGCCGCCCGGTTAGAGGCTGAGAGCGCCGTAGCAATAAATATAATATCCCCTGATAATAATCATGATCAAAATGTTGATCCAGCCCGTCCCCAAATTGTTAGTAATTTTGTGATCCCCCAACGACGCCCTGAGCCGAGGTCCGTACCCCACAGGGGGTGCCCTTAGTGCGCTGTCGTTTAGTTTTTAATATATATAATTTGCGCCCTGGCTGGAGGCTTTAAGATTAAAAACCTTAGGGCAGCCACAGGAATATCCGGTTAAGTAGCAACGACCTCTCTAGGTCTGCTACGAGATGCCATACAAAAAAAAAAAAAAAATTTTTTCATAAATTTTCTTAATTTTGAAGAGAAAGTATCCTCAAGTTTAAAGTTGCGAAGTGCTATTATTACGTTAAAATGTCGCTTGTCGAGTGAAAAAAGAAAAAATATCTACAATATTATCTATCAAAAAGAATGGGAAGAAGAATTCTCAGGCTGGCTGCAAGATAGTCGTAAAGGCTTAAGCTATGCCTATTTTAAGGGCTGTAATAGAGATATTAACATTACATCAGGAAAATACGCTTTAAATAAACATAGTTCTTCACAAGCTCACAAATTTTTTGTAAAAAATAATTATTTCTAAGTGTGTTTGATGTATCTAAATATTTATTTGATAAATAAATTAAATTGATTGAATATTGCATGTTGTTGTCTTATACCGATTTTGGGTACAAATATACCGATTTTAGTGGGCAGCACTACCGATTTCGCACAGTAGTGACGTCGAGCGAGACCACTGCGATACGGCACGACGGCACGTCAATCAAATCACGCAGTGAATGCGTGTTTGTTGCCGTATTTTTTAAATAAATTTTAGTTTGTTTAGTGATACCTCGGTTGTGTCGACTAGTTTCTCGTATGTTTCAATCTGATATAGTTAACTGATTATTGACGTTTTCAACTTTAAGTTTTAATCGGTAAGTTGTGTATTAAGTGATTAATGAATGTAACTGTTCGCCGTTACTAGGTGCAGGAATATCTAATACGTGCACTTTAGAACTTGCCGGCGTGAAGGGAAATTATAGCTAATGTGGCACAGATACTTTAGACATACATTTTATGTAGAAATCTATTCAAATTAGTTTAAATATGTGTTATAATTTACGACAACGGGTAGGTAAACCGTTCCAACATAATACATAATTTATTCTATGATAGCGCGATCACAATGTTGTTTTATTTATAAGACACAATTTGTATTTGTTACATACTCGAAGTACTCTTAGAACAAAAATATAACTATAGAACTCGTCAAAATACTCAAAACAATGAGCTTTGTTTAGCGGAAATAAACAAATAGGTACTCTCCGTTTAGATAGCTGCTATCTGGATACATGATCTTTAATAGAGTAAATTAGTAATAACCTTGAAGCTAATAATAAACACTGGATAGTTTCATTTATTTGGCATCACAATTTCACTACAATGTTGCTACTAGCTGGCTACTTTGTAAAGTTCTTATTTTAAATTAATTATCTTACTGAAAGTGACTTTTTAGTCAATGGTTTGTCTTAGGGGTGGAGTTTATGATATACAAAAAATAGCTACAAAAAAAATGCTGGCCCTTAGAGTACAGTAGCAGTGTAGTGCAGTGTATTTGAAGCACTAAGTAGTAGTATAGCAAGAATAATAAGGAAGATACAACAGCCTTGCTGCTGGCATAAAAAATAATTATCATATATGATTCTTATTAGAACAAACTCTGCTGTGTAACAAACTTATTTAGAATTTATTAGAATACTCTTTATTATGTACACCATAAAAATTACAGATATAAATGTAGAAATACACACTACCTATTACTTTTTTAATACTGTCTCTGTTCACATGCTTATTTTTTATAGAATGTTACAGACATAATCCTTATTTTAAAACTACATTTAAGTTGAGACAATAATGTCTTAGGCCAGTGACCAGCCATTGCAATATTCTGTAAATTCAACTTCCTCTCTATAACAAGAACAGGCGTCATAAAATAATGATGTCCAAACAGTTAATAAATATCTTGGCCATGAGACTCAATTTTCTCCTGTACTTTCATTATTTTCAACTACTGGTCTTTAGTTATTCAGAAAATTTAGCCATTGAAAAAAAAATGTTGTACAATTACCTACAATAACACACTTTACCAGTTCCTAAAGAATAGAACAACCAATGACTAATTAACATTTTATAAACAAGAGGACCTATGTAATTCTGATAAAGTTTGCGCCAGGGATCAGAAGTTACTGTGTCAAATGAAATCATCAGTAATTACAATAGGAATAAAATGCTCACCTATTTCGATTAAATGACTATGCAAGTTGTTGTTCTTTCGAATTTTTGTTATGTGTATATTAAAATAATCTGAAAATAATAGATGAAACCTAATAATTAATTATTTAATATCTGCTATAATTTTTTCATCAATTTATTTATTGTATGTGTTTTATTGTTATATATTATGTTTATTCTAAACACCTTATTGTTTGCAGTCAAAATGCTTGACTTAGACAGTGTCCGCCTTATTACAAAACAAGATTTATATTTTGACATGACTTAAACCAAGGAGCCAGTTTTTGTAATAAGAACGTAACAGTGATTGAAATACCGTTCTTTATACAAAACTGAAAACTTAGTTCAGTACTAAGTTGTCAGTTTTGTGTTTAGGAACTTTACCATAGTCGGAATAAAGTTCGAAATTCAATAATAGCTCCATGTTTTAAACCTGGGTCTGAAGATAAACCTTGTTTTGTAATAAAGGGGATTGAGTCTTGATAATGTGCACATATCGAAATTTCCCTCATTTCGATATGTGCACATTATCAAACTTAGCTTAATTTAATTGACGGAAAAAAATATTTGAAACATCTAAAAAAACAGTTTAGTTTTTATAGCATTTAAAAAAAAATTGAATGCTGCTGTGACCCCTGTGAAAATAAATCGGTATAACTTTTAAACTAAACGATCTATCACAATGAAACAAACTCAGTAATTACTGGAAATAATAGAAACTAAAGAAAAAAACTCGCCCTCAATTGAGTATTAGGGTGATTTTATAACAAACATCTGATATTTTTTCATACATTTTTATAATAATTGTAAAATATCTCAATAAAAGTCCCGGTTACTTACCTTTTTTTATTACTTTAAATTATTTTCCATCATATCAGCTTTCTAAAAGTAAAAATACCATGTTTATAACTCAATCACAATGCTTCCTATCAACTGTTAAAGAAACGCCTTGCACTCGGCTACATACTTTACTTACCCTTCTATAATAAAAAACAAAATTGTTTAATTTTTTTATATGTGATTATCAATTGAAGTTGATAAGGTGTGTGGTGTGTGTGTGTGTGTGTGTGATTATCAATCGAAATTGATAAAGTTCATAAATGTGTGGGCCTCCATCAATCAAAGCCAGAAAAAGCATGAGTGTGTGGTCCACAATCAATCACAGCCAAAATATGTGCGAGTGTGTGATTATCAATCGATGTTAATAAAGTTCGTTAGTACGTAGTACTATTACTTATTCTGTGGCGTTAGTATGTGGTCCAAAAACAATATAAAGCCAAAATAAACGCGAGTGTGTGATTATCAATCGAAGTGTGCTTGTATTGTATCACTTACCTTCTCTCAGATTCAAATTTCCCAAGGAACAATCTGATTATCTAGCTGGACTTTGTTTCGACTAGTAAAATCTTCCTAAGATCTTGGAATTCGGACATAACTTATTTAAGTTTGTAAAGTGCAAAATAATCAATGCTAAATTGCGTTCAATGAAAAGAAAACCGTCTATGCTGTAACCATGCGATAAAGTTGCATCAGTTTTCTGTTCCGGATCCGCAAAAGTAGCCCGCGTAATTCAAAATTTCTTAGGATTTTTTAATTTGCAGTTCAGGGTAGGGTTGTATTTTAATCAAAATATGATTCGCGACCATAACAAATACGTATTTACAAAATTATAATCATTAGAATCATTACAATACATCATCAAACTCGATCTAATTGCCCGAAGAGGGTATCGAACCCGCGACCCTGATCTCAAAACAGCGTAGACGTTACGTATAACTAATCAGGCAATGATTGGGCACTTGTAAGCACATCAAAACGATTGTTACATCGAATACAAACAGCAAAGTAATCCTCACATTTTTATTAATTCTGTCGACATTGTTTTGTTTTGTTTGAACCACTCATTTGTAGGAAAGATTTGGTAGTGACGAAGTCATAGTGGTATTTGGTGAAAGAAAGCTCTGCATTTTTTGTTACTTATATTATCAAATTAACTAACTATCGTCCAAATAATCGATTTTAGTTTTTATAAAGGAGTGTAGAGTCCACCTTAGACCACCTCCACTCTCGTCTCTCGTCTCCCGTACATGGCCATATCATTTTTGCTTGCGTCTATCGAATCTTTGCCTACTACTTAAGGCGCAGATATATGATTTTAGTGGCTTTTAAATCTGATAATACGCCTTCATATAATGCAAGTAACCTATTCAAAAAATGTATGTTCAAAATAGAACGCTTACACATGAATTCTATAGAATATTTAAGTATTGTAGACTACAAAGTATTTTACTACAATTTGTAGTAAAATACTTTATGAAATAAATTCCGGAAGTAATGTCTACCCAAAGCATAAAACACGATATTACTTTCAAACTACTTATGAAATTTTCATGTTTTTTTTGTATGAATAGACTATTTTATTATCTATAAATTCGATGTGTTATTTTTTAAATATTCATATTTTCGTTACTAAAAATATATATTCATACAAGTGCGTATGGCCAAGGTCAACGGTGATTACCCGAGCCTTAAGATATTTTTTAATGTATGCTTTGCGCCCTAAGCCCATTTGAACTACTAAATAAATCGTCTAAGTTGGAGCCCTATTTGCCACTTGACCTGATTAATGTATTGAATATTTGCTTATGTTTACTTCATATTGCATGTAGCTAATGTTTATTGCGATTATGAGACCTTCTGGACAAAAATACCATCAGATGGACAGTAAATGGCCGATTACTCTAAATTGTTATGAATTATAGTCACGAGAGGAATTTTATTTGTCAGTTAAACGAATGCTTATCTAGACAATGTGCATCTTTTGAAGAACACTTCAGATATATTTTAACAGTTTGATCGTGAAACTATGGCAGGTGTGTGTGTGCCCCATGCCGTAATATGTGGGATTTTTAAACAAGTTTACAGGCAATTTGTTAAATTAAAAGTACTGTAATTTCCTTTCGTTCCCATCGTTTTCCTGGCTTTTCTATTGACAATGTTTCTCTTATTTACAGGTAAAATGAGTGCCTTAAAGAATGCTGTTTCGTTAGCAGTGAACCATGGTAAAGTTGGATTAAGGAGCAATGGAAAGTTTGTAAGTACTATTTCATGCACATTAAACACTTTTAAAAACGCTACTCACACATGACTAGAGATATCTTTGTTAGGGTGTTGTACGAGATCGGCGGCGGCGATCTCTCGCGTCCGGCCCTGGTTCGGGCCATGGTTCGGAGCGAGAGTGCATGGGAGGCCGTCACCTCCTTCTGCGAAGCAGTAATGCTTGCGAAGGAGGAGGCGGAACGCGTGAGGGAGAGGCAAGGTTCGCGCCCTCGCGCCCCTAGTCGCCGCAGGAGACGCCCCGGGCGTCGGGAGTCGCAAGCCGATTTCCGGCCACCGTAGGCGCGGGCTTGCGGACGGTGAGCGATGGGTAGTTCACCGTCCGATAAGGACCAGGCCCGGGTCGACGGCGCGTTGTATTCCACGCGCGCCTCAAAGAGTTGTCAGCAGCAACTGACGGGGTCCGTTAGGGCCAATGCCTGCCAGGGTTGCGAGTTTGTCCGAAAAGGATATCGTGGCCCTGGCACACAGGCAAATGAAGGAATACGGGTGGGTTTTAGTCAGTAAAAGTCTGACACGCCCTCCCGCTCCGCCCAGAGCGGGAGAAGTTATTTGATCATTTCCCACCCAAAAAAAAAAAAAAAAAGGGTGTTGTACGAGTACATACCTGAATAGATATTGCACTACAACACATTTATCAATCAAATACACGAATCTATGTGAGTATTTGCATCAGCCTCAGAAGAATTACGGTACGATAGACGGCGCTGTTCGAGTTGTTGTTCTAAGATTCATCCTGAATTCAGACTCTAGGTTACTATCATTAATCTGTTAATAGTTGAATCTGTTGACAGTATTATTTCCGTTGCCGCAACCGGACCTTGACCAAATACTTGGAGACCAATTATACATCCCTGAGGCAATCCCAATCTCTATTTATTGAGGACTCTCAGTACTGTATTTTTAAAAGGAGAGATATAGCCCATAGGGCCATAGTGACGTTAGGAAAACTGGCCCCTTAAATCTGATTTGAAGTCTGAGCAAAACACCACTGGGGTATTAACGTTGACAAGTCAAATACTTAATTCAAGTCGAAGTCAAATTGGTAAAGGCGTGAATCGAATTTTTTACGTAATCATCAACTGGATTATCAACTGGATTCAAAAAGTAACCTTTGTTATCAGGTTAATGTGCAATAACTACCTATGCATGCTGGATTAAAGTGATAAAAGAACAAACGGCCTTACATAAGTACATTGTACTTTGGACCATGCATCATGTCAAACGTTTTTTAACGTAAGCTAAAAATAAGTCAAAGTCAGTCTCCTGTAGAACAGCTTATGGCAGACTAAAGGCTTGCAACAGAGGTCTAACTTCTACGGAAATGTAAAGGTCAATTTCACGTGCTTATAACCGAAGAGGCTCTGAAAACAAGATAAAACAGAGAAACAAAATGTCCACGAAATATAAGTGATAGTCACAATGAACTTCCGAAGAGTTATGAGTTGTACAGTAGGCCGCATGTCAGTGATAACAAAATCATTATAGACTGGCGATGGCGTCGCATTCTATTGAAAATCCGTATTATGCTTAGCCAGGTCAAGGTCAAAGTGTTCTACTGTACAGGACTCACTTCTGTCTTCTTTTTTGGAGCAGTCCTAATGTTTTCAGCTTTCATTTAGGCTAATTGAGATCCACCTAGATATCTTGCATTATGGAGTTTTACTGTCTGTAATGAAATTAAGTTCCGCTGGATCACAAGACAGGACCTACACTAACTTAGCGCATCTCGGTCTCACAGCGATACGTTGCTCGAATAGATAGTTCCGTATAATGTGCACTTGGCAACTACAGACTCTGATGACGTCATAGTCACGTGGCTGTGCAGTGCGCTAGCGCATCATGGAGTGCGTATTGTGTTTTACGATGTGTGTTATGAAATATAGGTTAGTAGGGATTGTGTTATGAAGGTTATAGTTTAGTAAAACCTCATTTTTGTTGCGTTTCCGTGCAATGCTTTTTATTCCGATGGAGTATTATATAATTAAAATGCATTTGGCAGCGTGTTGACATGTCGCCACTTTGACATAATTGACTTGTTGGGCCATTTGCCCGGAAAAGCCGATCTCTTGAGTTTATTTCGTTCGTCCGAAACAACTGAATATGGGTTTCTTATGAACTTTGGTAAAAGGGTCCCTTGGGTAAGCCTAAACGACAGGGTGGCGACATCACTCACGGAATTTGTCTACTTTCATTTGAGAGACACGAGATGATTTTGTCACATATCTACCGTCAAAATATTGTGTACTAGGCCAGCAGGAGTAAACAGGAACTGTTTTGTGTTAAAGTAAACAATGCACTTGCCAAATGGAGTGGTTACGGCTAGTAATATTGAACCTAGCGTACTAAAAATAGCGGATGCCTTTGTTTTACTAGGTGCGTGGGCTGCCTCAACTCTGTTATTACGATTTATTGTGGTGTAGGGTCGGAGTAGTTTTCTGGAAGCATTATTTCATTAGCTGTTTTAAAGAACCAAATTAATGTTATGTGAAATATTTGTTTCGTCCGTGTGGTGCCGGACGTAAAGAAAAGCACTATCCTATTTATTTCCGTGGGTGTCGTAAAAGGCGACTAAGGGACTTACTAGAGGATGGGCCGCAGCGTTCTCTATGCATTTTAACATCATACTGCGATCGGAAACACTATTTCCAAGCGTGGAGATTATGGCAAACCCCCCCTTTTGGGGAGGCCTATGTCCAGAAGTGGACGTCTTTCGGCGGAAATGACGATGATGAGGAAATATTTGGGCAATCAGAGTCAATTTGTGTGGCGATTTGGTTTTATTATTCCTATCAAAGAATTTACAAATTTTTCTACATAACGCGCGCTCCATCTGCTCTCCAAGCAAGGTCTCTATTTTTTTATAATCCTTCTAAATATGAAATAGTGTTTATCTTTTTATACATGCCATCAACCTATACAATATTCGTCGATGTCGGCTATGAAAGGCAATTGGACAAAACCTCTGCTGTACCTACTTACTGATGCTTAGCGAAATTAGACCTTCGTCTGTCAACCTATGGGTGAAATTAGTGGGACTATAGACTGAAGTCTTACGTCAAGATAGTTCAGCTGCCTGCTCATCATCTCAACCCCTCCGGCCGTTTTCACAACTGGGATTCGCAACCAGTTGCGAATTAAGAATTTTTATTCTTTGTTCACAACCAGTTGCGAATCAAGAAGACTTTTTCCTTAACCGCAACTTGGTTGCGAACAAAGAATAAGAACTTCGCAAACTTACTTAGTTGCGATGGGAGAAAAGCATTTCCTAATTCGCAACCAGTAGGTAAAATAAGCATGAGCAGTGATGGCCCAGTGGTAGCAGCCTCGACTTACAAGTTGTAGGTCGTAGCTAAGAACCTGGACAGGCGCTTTATTTTTCATCAGCACTGCTCTCACAACGGTGAAGGAAACGTGTATTCCCGTTGTCCCCGTACGCCGTGTCCCCATCCTACGGGGACAGCGGTACTTCAATTAAATATTTAAAAATACTTCCCGTTGTCCCCGTGGTTTGGTTTTACATTCAAAAATTAGTTTCTGGCACTCGCCGGCCGCTGCCGCGGCACCGCTCGCTTCGCTCGCTCGGCTCGTGCGTTGTGTAGTCACAGTTCTAACCTAACCTAGCTGTTTCGATTTAAAAAAGGTTTACTTCGTACGATAAGGGGACAACGGGAAATAAATTTAATCACGTCCCGCTGTCCCCGTGACGGGCATATGGCAAACGGGGACAACGGGAATACACTGAAGGAAAACATCGCGAGGAAACTTGCATGTCCTAGAACCAAAAATTCGAAGACATGACATGTGACATCTAGGTGGATCATCGCGTGGTGGATCCATCCTCGCTTAGTTGTTATAAATTCCATGTTGGATGTTGTGGGAAACACGGTGGAAGAAGACATACTTACAATTTCTTTATTAGAATAGACTAAGAAATAATATAAAAGATAAAATTACTGTTGTGAAATTATTTATGACGTGAGCACTCACGATGAGCGCATTGTCAACATAAAATACCTTTTAATTGTCTATGTTTATTATTGTAGTGGCCAGTATTTTCTTAAAAAGTTTTTATGCAAATAAAATAGATTGTCAACAAACAGACAACGAAGGTTGCGAATAAGGAATAAAAAATCTTTTGTCGTAACTGGTTACGAAACTTAATCATCAGGATGCCTAGTTGCGGTTAAGGAAAAAGTTTTTTTGATTCGCAACTGGTTGTGAACAAAGAATAAAAATTCTTAATTCGCAACTGGTTGCGAATCCCAGTTGCGAAAACGGCCGGAGGGATCTCAACACCTTCTTGGCCTTGTCCCTTGTTTCTTGGGGTTTGCGCAACTAGTGTTTTTCCTTCCAATTACATGTCAGTCACCTTATCATTCACTCCTTTTTCTTTCGTATCAACCCTCACACAATCTATCTTTTTTTTTTCTTTGGACTTCCTCACCTTCTATTCTAATTACTTCTACTACTTCCACTCTTTTAGTTACGCGCGTTTTCTCCCTTCTCATAATCCAGCTGCCTACTTTGACTGTAATAACAACCTTAATTTTGCTAAGCCATCGTTTCAAGACCACAATGTCCCCACGAGATTTTAAATAACTCACACAATTTATTTGATAGTATCAATCATCCTTATTCAAGATTCTGTAGAAATAAGGAAGTATTATCCCGAACGAATGATTGAAAACAATCAGTAGTTGTTCTCGACGGTCGCGTGGTATCTGCCGATATTACTGAGTTATCATCATTTGTATTGAACGAGACAATCAGTCGGCACGTGCTGTTCAGATGATGCCTTCATTGTTGCTTATAAATCATTGTTATTGAGAACTAATATACTTAGAGGCTCGAGTGTATTGTATGCCGATACAAGATTCTAGAAATGTGATGCTAGACTAGACTCTAGGTTTGCTTCAACGAACGATATATCAATGGTCTCAAATACTAGAGCCAGATGTGAAATAGTTTATGTATCACAAAAATGTGACTCCACACGACTGATTTCAACAGCTTAGCAGTAAAGTTTGTCTGGCTTCGTCTTCTGCTATCAATTTAATGGTCCACATAGGCCTTAGACACTTCTTGCAGCTATACACAGACTACTATATACAGACTCATATTAATTAAGATAAAATCATCTCATGATCTCGATGTGAGAACCGAACTGGAGACTGCACACTACCAGCAATGAAATATCTGTGAACTTAATTACTTTTTCATGGAAAATAAACAAATAAATAATCAATAAAACTTAATATTCCTGTTTTTATATGTATGTTTGAATGACATATAAAACTACCAAGACGTGATAATATAACAAGCTGTTCCGCCCAGTTGCATTGAGAAAGTAAGATCGTCCGAATCGACTCCCGCGCAACGCAAGTCAAATGATCACATTTGTCTGGATTCTGGCATTCATTACAATTTACAATAGAATAGAAACCGTTTTGTGATGGACATTCTTGGCAATATTTTATTTGGTATTAGAAACAATATGGATAAAGAACACTCCAAAATTTCTCTCTTGGAAAAAAGGTACGATAATATTATGGTAAAAAATCAAATAAAATTGAAAAACACCTGCCATATCAAAAAGTGAATATTGAATACTACTGTTATATATTTTTCTTATGTACTAAGCAAGCTCTAGACGATTATAGTATACGTAGTACTCGTAAAATTTTCATGAAAAAATACAAATAAATTATTACTATTTTTTTCATGAACCATGGCTCTCCCTTTACATTTTTTCAATGTTCACTAGCCTATGTTACCCGGAATAGTTCAACGCTTCTAACAATAGCACATAAGTACATTAAAATCGGTTAAGCCGTTTAGAAGTTATGGTGGAAACATACATACATGAACCCTGAAAACATAACACTCCTTTTTTTGGGCAGTCGTAAATAATACAGCCCAGAAAGAATTTACGAACAATCCTATGTTTAAAATAGAATAATGTATCATAATATGAAAGATAACTATCACCAATTTGATATGATATCACTAAACGTAGCCGGTTATACTTATCTGATTTCCACAAAAACCGATGTTTATTGTCTGAAAAGATAAGTGCAATTCACAACACTTTGGAATAACCACAAAAACATTGACGTTACAGATTCTAAAGATACGGGTTATGTATGACGTCAAAAAAATATAATTAGTCAATAATAAAACAAAAAAAACCAAAAACTTTTTGTCAGAAGTGGGATTCGAACCCACGCCCTCAGAGAGGACCAGAACAACTCGAACTCACGTTTAGTAAGCAAGGAAACCTTGAGTCTGGCGCCTTAGACCGCTCGGCCATCCTGACATAGCATATTGTGGCGAAATTATCAACATGTTTCGCTGCGGAATTTGTATGAAGTTTAGCGTTTAATAATAGTCTTCAAAATCATCACCGCTATTGAGTAACTCTTTCTATCACAATCAGAACACATAGGACTTAAACATAACCGGCGAAATGTGGGTGTACTATGGGTACAAGTCTACTTAACCCTTCGGGAATTTACAGGCGTGATATTATGTGTGTTGCTAATCAAATGCTTCATTAATGTTGGAAAAATTTGCGGACAACGTAAATAATGCAATGAATATGAATGTTGAATTGTCAAAATGCATTGCGATTGTAAGTATGGTATGCAATTCAATCAATCAATTTTATTAACTCAGGCTATCGCAGCCCACTGTGGGCATGACCTCTCCCAGGCTGCGCCACAACTCCCTGTCCTCCGCCTTTCGCATCCAGTCTGACCCAGCCACCTTCTTAAGGTTGTCGGTCCATCTAGCTGGGGGGCGTCCCACACTACGCTTGCCGATACGCGGTCTCCACTCCCAAGTATACAATGGCTAGGTCTATCTCCTTCAGTTGACTTTAAGTGTTTTTCGCAATTTTTCTTTGCGTCTAAATGCTTCTACATTCTGGCTCGACACGCGACGCGACACAAAGGCGGTTGTCGCGCGACGAGCGGTGCCTTTGTGTCGAGTCGCGAGTCGCGCTGGTCTGTAGAAGCCTTAAATAAAATCGTCGTTCACTTCTCAACATACATACTTAGCTACTGGTCCTTCCATTCATGATGACAGCAAGATGGAACAAGTGGAACAATTATTGCTAAATCCTATTTCTTCATCGTATTAAACGACGTATATTAAGAACGTGGTTACAAAACGCAGTTTACTCTTAGAATTTGGACCGCAGCCACAAAACCTCGGGTTAATTTTGCATTTCTAAGCCACACTTCACATTGCAAAATACAAGGTGTAACATAATTAACGCACAACCTCTTAAGGGGTCATTGTACTCATAATTATGAACATCTTTTACTATGGGTCCAAACCTGAAATCGCGAAAAAAATCTGCTGTTCCCTACATTTATGTTGTCATAACTCGTTAAAATGTAGAGAACAGCTGTTTTTTTTTTTTCGCGATTTTAGTTTTGGTCCCATAGTAAAAGTTGTTCATAATTATGAGTACAATGACCCCTTAAGAGGTTGTGCGTTATTTATGTTACATCTTGTATAATTTCTTGAATCATCTCGACCTTTGGACCTTGCAAGTTGCTCAAGCAAAAAATGCTGTACTACAGGTTATAAATGCTGTCTAATCTAACAACACGGAAACGAGATTTAATATTCACACATAAACTAGAACTGATAATTATGTGACTTTATTGTTTACTTATTCTTCTATTGCAATATTACAAGTGCAACTATTTCTGGTGCGCCTAGGTACTACGCAAATTGGCAAAGTTACTTTTATTTTCCGCAAAATATTGCCAAGTGGAATGACCTAGTGTTTTTTAGTCTGAACACAAAAATTCTATTAATTTCAAAATAAGTTTTAGCAGCTTAGCAGAACAAAGAATTCCTTTGTGAATAAACTCGTCCGGACAAACGCTTCCTTACCTAACCGATTTGGCGAATTGGCGCCGCCAAATCGGTTAGATAAAGATGTTGTGTTTTTTAACCAGCGACCATTTTGGTTACCCACTGAAAGGGTTTTCGATAGGGTTTTTCTAAGAGGTTAAACAAAAACCCATACGATATGGGTAACCCTTATGAACGGCTTAAATAAAATTTTGGTAACCCATTGAAAGAGTTTTAATTTAAGCCCTCAGATTACAGAAAGAAGTTGACTAATTCTATCTCTATTGTACCCAGGAACCATTTTGGTTACCAATTTAGAAAAACCCTATCGAAAACCCTTTCAATGGAAAGGGTTTTCAATAGGGTTTTTCTAAGCAGTTAATCAAAAACCCATACGGTGTGGCGTATGGGTAGGTATAGAACCCATTGAATGGGTTATCATGTAACCCTTTCACTGGGTTTCAAGTATAAAACCCATTCAATGGGTTATCTGTTTTTAACACGAAAACATGGCGCAGTGGACCCGGCTCAACTGTGCTCCGCCCGGGATTAAAGCCAAATACAGGCACATTGATATTTTAAGTCTGCTTCTACGGTCCATACCAGGGATCACCAATTAGTCTCATTGGAGGTCCGTTTAAAGGAATAATATGAATGTCGCGGTTCGTTTGGAAGACGATTACTAGCAACCAAGATTGATGATGAGGATTGATGTTCAGATCGACCGGTAAGTCGAGATCTAAATTTATTTTTATTGAAGTTGTGGCGGCATCTACATCGCCACATGCGAACTACGCGTCACACTGACGTCACGCAAAATCCTTCATTGCGCAAGCAGAGTTTACCTCGCAACTAGCATATACATATACGAGTACAACATCCCGACCGTCATGCAGTTGCCCACCAGACACAACACCCGTCTGGACGGAGGATCCTCCCTTTTCTATAGAGGATGAGTGAACTTTACACCCTGTTCCTCATGCCTCTTAAAAGTTAATCTTAGAAAATAGTGCTTCACAAATTAGAAACTCTGTAAAATGCTTTCAAAGCTAATTTTCTTAGTTCTGGGTATTTATTGCCACACAAATTTTATTCAAAAAAATTTCCGCGTAGATTAGCTTTCTTACTCCCGAAAACACTTGCAGCTTGATGCGGCTTGCATCTCGCGTCGTCTGTTGTCACCGTGGACAACGGCAGAAGATACAAAGCAAGGGCTTATTTAAATTACTCAAAATTTTGGTGTGAAACATCTATAGGCGCACGTAAAACTGATTGCTGGCGGCGCAACGCATGCCGCGTGGCGATCGGCCACTACACACTTATACAGTATGTTATTATGTAGTAGTGTGTAAATGTGTGTGTAGTGCGATGTTTCACATCTGCCAGTCGTCCCGTGACCGCTCAATTTTTTTAGATTATTCTTTAGTTAAAAAAAATTACAGTTTACCTAAGGTCCGCACAAAACAGGTCGGCGGTCCGCCATTTGGTGACTCATGGTCTTATACTTCTGGTATTTAAGATGTCTACGCTGCAGTGACAATTTATCATCAGGTAGAGACCGCTTGTTTGCAAATCAATACCATTAAGGCGCGGACTGACTACGATTTTAAACGCTGCAACTGTACTCACACAACCGCTTCAAATAAGGTTGAAAATTGAATAAACATTTGTATTGACGATGTGATGTGACTAAGCTGCGAATGGACATTTATTTTACGGTTTTTATTTAGATTATTCGGAATATACACATTATATTAAATAATTGTCCGGTTAAAGTTAAAAACAAAGCTAATGCAATAAGAATCCAAAAAAAAAGTTGTTTTCGCTGAAAATACAGAGATATTCGACGCCAAAGTTTATTTTTGTAAAGTTACTTCAAATTTTTTTATTGGGAATATCAAACTATATTTTACTATTTTAATAGGTTAAAATTTTTCTGTAAACCCTTTTCTGTCCACTGTATTTTTTGCGTCGGATATTTTCATTGCAAAGTCATACTCGACTAACCGAAAAAAACAGTTTTTGTCAATAACGAGGTAGCACCGCGCCTTAAGTAAGAATACAAAATCGAGCGATTTTCCTCTCCGTTTACAACGTTTACTACCATAGGTAACATTCGAAGATGTAACCTGGACTTTGGCTCCATCCGCACCTGTTACAAGAAATTATAAGTTAACAACTCATAATAAGCTATTATTAGTACCGATTACATAATTTCCAGTCTACGTACGGCCTAACTTTTTTATCCGCCCGTCTCGCTCTTGGCCGAGTCGATGACTCGACTGACATTGAACTTGAGCTCGATAGTTTTGCACTATACTGCCAGTTACGGGCCTTACCTTTACTACTACATAAATTATTGGTAACATCTCTTACTCTAGAAAAGCTGGTAACGTGGAAGTAAAAACTGCCTTCAGATATTTTGTTGTGGCCTTCGATCAATAATTGTGGCAGTTTTCGGGGAAGGCCTGTTATCGCGAACGTGTCTAAAAGTAATTCTGATAAAACGTATTTTAGGCATTGTACCTACACGTGTTCATTATCAGTCACATCTAGTAGCATTTACAAAAATTCATTAATGATTTCTTTTATTTACTTACTTACTTCTTTTTTTTCCTTAAAAGTTGAGTCATGAACTGTTTATTTATTTTGCGGTTTCTTAAATGATGCCTATACAAAACAAATTCTGGTTTTCAAATTGTGAATGGCGTAATTATTGGTTTCCGCTTTTTGAGTATGAAATTCCCGTTTAGGTTTTGTGGTGTAATTTATGTATGTACGACCCTATTCTAATTGAATATCTTTAATACCCTCGGCCTGAAAGAGTCGGAGGGAGCAGTAGGTATGTCGTTATGCAGAAGCATATGATTCTAATCAGGAGACTAGGATCACAAGGTGTCTATCTTTGCCACATATGTAAGAAGATTAGCAAGAACAATGTCTTCGGGGACTCGTTTACGCCCGCTTATGCCCAGTGAAAACGAGTCCCCCAAGCCCCCAGCACTCATGCGGTGCAGTATGTAAACAGACCAACAGTACCTTTATACTCCGTTGGTTTAGGTAGTTAAATAAAGGTAAACAAAAAAAACCACGTGACGAGAGAGCTGTCAAGTAACCGACTAAACGTAATACCTGTCACTTCAGTTGTCATGCTACGTCACAGTTGTTCTCTTCAATTTAGCAACGTTATATTTCGTTGACGTTTAGAGAACCCGTTTTTTTGGGGTCTTTGCAATAGACAGATTAAAAAATATAATAGTATTATTATAAATCTAACAAAAAAATTGTGCTCAAGCAATTACATCTACGAAGAGTAGTTTCAGAATAAATTATAAAGTTTAACATTCAGTATTTTAAGAGGAAACTATTGTAATAATCAAAAATAAATTTAATTTGGATAAAAGTTACAACGTAGGTATTTTTGTACAAGAAAGTGTCACATAAAAGAACCCATTTTATGATTTGTTTACCTTTATTTAACTACCTAAACCTATGGAGTATAGTATGTGGTCTTAAATTTTCATTATCTTTGTTGCTAAAGACCAATTTACCCTTGGGAAAAAAGAGAGGTGTTACAACTTAGCAACCCTTTTAGTCCCAACTTGCCTCTAAAAGTGTCTATCATTCCAGGCGTCGTTCCGCCCCCTGCTATCCTGCGCCCCAGTCGCGATGGTGGCTCTGGACCGTAATGCGCACACGCAAGACATCACCAAAAATATCCAGTACATCAGCAACGATAAGATCAAGCTGAAAGCAGATCCGGCAACCATGAAGTGAGTAGCTGCTATATTTTTTATAGTATCAATTTTACGGCAACCGTGTGCTATAAAATAGCCTCGACGAGTGGCAATACTTAAAGGTACATAAGTCTGACGGATCCTGTTCAGTGGAACCCGCTACCATATCGATGATTTGCTGATATTTTTACCAAGGCATGGGTGGAGCTAATCCCATATGCAAGTAAAAGCGCTTTTGTAAAAATATTTATCATCATCATCATTTCAGCCGAAAAGACGTCCACTGCTAGACATAGGCCTCCCCTAAAGGGGGGGTTTGCCATAATCGCCACGCTTGGCAGGCGGGTTGGCGATCGCAGTATGGTGTTAAAATGCATAGAGAACGCTGCTACCGACTCTCTCTTGTAAGTCCCTTAGTCGCCTTTTACGACACCCACGGGAAGAAATGGGATGGTGCTATTCTTTACGTCCGGCACCATATGTAAAAAGATTAGCAAGAACAAGGCCTTTGGGGACTCGTTTAGACCCGCTTATGCCCAGCGAAAACGAGTCCCCCAAGCCCCCAGCACTCATGCGGTGCAGTATTTAAACAGACCAACAGTACCGGGAACTCTATAGTCCGTTGAAAGCTGTCAAGTAACCAACTAAACGTAATACCACTTCAGTTGTCATGCTAAGTCACTATTGTTCTCTTCAATTTAGCAACGTTTTATTTCGTTGACGTTTAGAGAACCTGTCTTTGTGGGCTCTTTACAATAGCATCATACGGACAAAAACGGTAAAAATAGTGTCCAACTAATATTTTTCGTCCGTCTGTCCGTCTCTGTCCGACAAAAGTACTTTCCAGTCCAGCCCAGGCTTACCGAGGATTATTGTGTTACACAGTAACTGGGTTGTGGAGGTCAGATAGGCAATGGTTCCAAGTAAAATACTGGTATTCCCCTGCATCCGGTTAGACTGCAAGCTAACACTAACAGTGTTCGGAAAAGGCGAGGCAGATAAATGAAGGTCAAACATTAGTTGCGTACGGGAATCGCAAACGAATTCCGAAGCTCAAAACTTATTCAATTCTACTTTAGCTTGTGCCTTGTTTACAAGCTAAAAATAATAGTACATTTCCTGCCACATGCAAGTTGCAAATACCTACAGCTATAATTTAATGGACGGACCTGATGTTTTAATTATACGAGTACAAGTTGGCGTTTCATTGCGGTTGGCCATGCCCTACATGAATTAAGCGCTAAATTCGATTAACAAACCTAAGTTAGACTAAAACTTGCTAAGTATATCCGCCTTATTACAAAACAAGATTTTTATTTTGACATGGCTTAAACCATGGAGCCAGTTTTTGTAATAAGAACGTAACAGTGATTGAAATTTTACTTGAAGTGATTGAAACTTTATACAAAACTGAAAACTTAGTTCGGTACTAAGTAATCAGTTTTGTGTTTAGGAACTTTACCATAGTCGGAATAAAGTTCGAAATTCAATAATGGCTCCATGTTTTAAACCTGGGTCTGAAGATAAACCTTGTTTTGTAATAAGGGGGTATGAGTTTATATTTTTAAACCTTGTTAATAAAAGTATATTTCTGGCTGAACGCGGTTTCAGTCAGGCCAGTAGAAGTCCAGGGGTTCTAACATTATCATTGCCTCGCAAAATTGCTGGTGATGTGCAGGGCAGGTCAAGGGGACAGTTTACAGTGCTGCAATTGTGCACATGGTACAAAATCGCTTGGCACTTCACTTGCCATCCAATGTTGACCTGCTATAAGAGTGTATGGTGGTAATCCCCCAGGTTTTCTCTTCAGACAAAATCTATGGCTACTGTCACAATGCAGCCAACACGTGATGTTGTATGTCAAACGTTACGCAATCTCATTGATACGATGTGATATAATTACATTCTATTTGTTTCGAGCCGTGAATTGGGAGCCAATCGGGAGATTGGGTCGATTTGACACTTATAAACACTGTGAACTGGTGATGTTACTATGCCATCGTATGATCGAATCCGTGTCATGATTTCGGCAAAAAAACCAAATTGAACATCTGTACTTAGATGACGGATGATAGATAGGAATGTGAAACGATATTGCAAGGTCTCGAAAGACTTAGACAAGAGAAGACTAAGACATTAAGAGAAGACTTAGAGCCGATATCGTGGCCCTGGCACACAGGCAACTGAAGGAGCACAGGTGGGTTTTATGCAGTAAAAGTCTGTTACGCCCTCCCGCTCCGCCCAGACCAGGAGAAGTTATTTGATATTTTACCACCCAAAAAAAGGGTATATTTATGCGAAACTATAACCTTGAAAAGTTTGATAAACTTGAAGATTATACTGGCTTTAATTTTACTCCGCGTTTATTAATAAGGGTCAAGGGGGTTAGATTAGAGTATTGAGTGTATTGACTGCCCAAGTGCCCAGAGTTTCCAAGGTGTGGATTTAAGACGGAGATATATGCCAGTGACCTTGAGTGGTTAGCTTGCGTGTTCTGTACTGAGCTCACGCAACGCGTCGTACGTTCAGCCAGTAATAGAACTCGCCCTCCAAGGAGCGCTGTCCCCAATTTGACGCATTATTAATTTATTATACACAAAACAAAAGGTATTTTAATAAAACGCGTGTACTAAAAGATCAATAATTAAATTATCTATTAGATTAGAAAAATACGCTTGGTGGATTTTGCGCCATTCTCAGTTTTTTATCTGCGTTAGACGTAACTTTACAAATTAATTTTACTGTGTAATATAACATAATCTAAAATATTCACATTTTAAGTTATTAAGAAAATGCTCTAATTTAACATATATTTTTTTCACATCATTAACACTACTCGTTTAGACGTGATCTTCAGTATAAAATAGTATTGTCAACCGTGGAAGCTACATGCTGAATTACCCTATAACTTGCAATTTATTTACTACTTAACAAAGTAAAATTGGACACAGAAATTCCGTTTTGACGATGTAGCCGATTCAAGATGGTTTTGATCGTACACAGAAATAGGACTTGGACTATTGGGTCAATTTGATAATTCAGCTACTGTATGCATAAATGACGGGCGGACGCTACGAGTATGTCGACTATTTGGTAACAGGACATTGCAGTAGGGATGGCATATTTTTTTTTTTTTTTCGTTTTAAACTTTAAAATACAGGGTCAAATTAGCTAGAGAAACTCCGCTAACGTGATGGGTATCGATATCTAAATATAAGACAACAAAAAATGTTAGGATGACTTATTTTGGGGCCAACAACCGCTAGTATAGTATTTTCTCATGAATTTTTTTTCTGTAATTTTTTGTTTAACTAAGTACTTAGAAAAACCCAATCAAAACCCGGGTTACCAAAATTTTATGGGTTATAAATTAAGCCGTTCATAAAGGTTACCCTTATCGTATGGGTTTTTGATTTACCGTTTAGAAAAACCCTATCGAAAACACTTTCAATGGGTAACCAAAGTGGTCCCTGGTTTAGAACTTGAGATATCAATACCCATCACGTCTGTGAAGTTTACTACAAAAATAACGGATTTTTCAAACTGACATTTCAAGTAAGTAACTACACTACCGCTGATTTTTGATCCAAAAAAAGTATAATCATATTTTGTTTTTTTTTAGTTAGATAGCTGATTTAATTTGACCCTGTATATTTGTATGTTAAAAGTGCAAAAGCATAAAAAAATGCCAAGTTATAAACCTGTAGCCAAGTTAATAATTACTAAACAAAGATGACACTATCACAGAAGTGACGTCACGAATAGGTAAATTCATATTACCTGCGCCCTAAATTGTCCGTAGCGCGCAACAAAGACGCGAATAATCCCTTCCCTTCCAAAAACTTTTTTTCGATTATCTTATTTTACTATGCCTTTTTTGAAATCACATTATTAATTTGTTCGAAAATTTCTAATAGTAGTCATTCTCATTCCCTATTCTTGCAACGACAATCATTGGATATGGACATTCCTCATACCATGCATTTACTACATTGATGTATTAAATAGGAAGATATGGTACGCGCTCCTCGATGTGGACCGCATAAATTAGGGGAAAGGACACAATCGACTTACATTACTCTCGGTTTGCGGGAAATACCCGAATCGTAGTTTGTTTCCGAGTTGTTATGGGTACGTAACAGTGACAATTATTGCGATCTCGTTCCCGCTATAACCCGCGTAATATGTCTCTCTATTGCGGTTGTCGAGCACATGACGCACGACATCGGGTCCATTTAATATTTACGTGATGTTAGAGAGTGGCCTATCTTCCTATATAGTACATCAATGATTTACTATAATCACTATCAATAATTTCTTTATGTAAGAACAAAATTAGATGCAACCAGGGATAACAAAGGGCAGTTCTAAGCCAGAACGTTGTCGTGTTGAACATCATCTGTTGTTTTGTTTCCTTATTGTGCACAAAACAGGAAGCATGGTACTGGCGTTAACATACGTCAATGATGTGTATGCGTGTAATTAGAAACTTCTGGGTACCCATTAAAATGTGGTCAGGGCTAAGGAAGGGTCCCCCAGTTATTACTAGATTACTAACCCCCACTTTTTCATGTTTATTTTTGTGTTATGGCGATAATAAAATTGTATTTCTTGATTAAACTACGATAGAATCAAAGTCATCATCACTCCCATACGGTTAGCTGTTGGTCTATAGCAGTTTGCTGCTTGATTAATTGATAATGCACCCCATTGGTTCCAGACAGAATAAGACTCCGAAACATTACCATTTAAAGATTAAAGGTGCGATACTCACCAAATTTTCCATTATAAAGCGCAATATACCGTGCACAACCCTCCTTCAAATGTACACAGCTCTTGCTGAGTCGATAATCTCATATGGACTCACCAGTTATGGACGCACATTTAAAACTTACCTAGATAAAATTCATAATTTGCAAAAACGCTTGTTGAAACTTGTTGTACCAAACTGTGTAAAATATAAATACCAAGACAATTACATAGGGTTATTTAAACATTGCAAAGTATTGCCTGTTCTAGCGCGCGCTGAGTATATGTTCCTCATAGAGCGTTTCGATAGCAGTGATATTAAAATTCCAGTAAAATATGACGTGAATACACGACAAGCCAAATCAAAATCATTACAAGTGACACGCAAAAATAACTTTTATGGCAGACGTACCGCTTCTTTCACAATCCCCAATTTACTAAACCAAATACCTGTAGACATCAGAGACTGAATGAATAGTAAAAACATAAAGCATAAGCTGAAAGAACATTACATCAACTCGATTATAACTTAATAGTTAATAGCGCGTTGATCAAATCTCAGGTCATGGCATGCTAAGACAGACCCCAGAGGCCTAATTGTGTGCTTTGTTTCAGTGTTGTAACTTGTATTTTATAATAAATAATTAAAAAAAGGTAAATACTAGAAAAGCGTTTTGCTGTTATTAATAAAGGCATAAACATCTTCTCATTTACCAGGTTGGACAAACGGGTCGACAAACCCATATGCGTCATGATCAACTGGCTGCTAGCCAGGCAGAAGCATGTTATGAAGTACGCCACATTATACCTAGAACAAGGCTTCGACGTGGTCTCCGTATCCTGCACACCATGGCAGCTGATGTGGCCACTGAAGGGAACACAGGTTGGTGACTGCATTCTAAATTAAACTGTCATGCTATTGAGGTAAGGTTGATATTAAAATAAAATGTCACCGTGTCTTTGTAACTGCCAGCCAGTCTATTATAAACGTAAGGATAAGGCCAATAAGGTTCCGAATGGTGTAAAAAAAAAGATTTTATCAAGATTCGGATAGTCGAGTGCAGTTATCTTTTTAACTCCGACGTTTATATTCAATGGAGTTTTGGCCAAAATCCAAATAAATGATTCTAAATACATCCTCATTTTGCTAGCTATCCAACAAGCAATAAAGATACATAAAATATTCAGAAATACTATTAAAATACTAAATACTTTATTATTTGATATTGCTGATAAAGATAGAATATGACAGACATTGAGACAGCTGTTAAATTAGTTAACTTTTTGTGGTCACTTCTACGAATCCGACAAAAAGTTATATTGGTTTACTCATCGTCAGAGGCTTTCGATTTGTGGTCTAATCGTAGTCCACTGTGATTAAAGCAACAATATCATACTAATAAAATATATTACGAGTAGCACAATTTTAAAAGAACTTTTGCACCCATGTGAATTAATTCTTCTGTTATTTTCACATTACTTGCCGCTCATCTTCAGCTCTTCTCGCTCTCACATCGAGACGTTCCCATGGATTGTTTACTGTATTTGCTGTGCGCCTTTGGAATCCGCTTCCATGTCCATGCATAGTCTTCTTACATACTCCTTACGTGATAGCAAGCGTGCACCACCGTCGACCGTATCGTCACTTACCATCAGGTAAGATAGGGTCTTTCGCAAGCTTAATCAATTATAAAAAAAAAATCCTTCATTACTTAGATGGTTTTTCAAAGAAAGAATTAAAGAACGTTTCCAGTGAACAACATGTTTGTGAATTTTATTTATTGTATGTATTAAATTTTTTACACACATTTTTTGTATTTGTCGGTACCACCGCGAACGTTCCCGGTCGACCACTTTTCGCCCTTATGCCTATAGTAATAAGGTTGAAAAGCGGTCGACCGGGAACTTTCGTGGTGGTACGTATATTATGTTATGTTTATATTGCACATGTGCGACTGCTGAGCGTCCTGGGTTCAATCCCCAGGTCGGGCAAAATGATAAAATATTCGTGACAGTAACTATGTGCAGTAAGTACCCTTTACTTTTTTTTTTACACCGGGGTGGAAAATCCTCATGGATGTGTTCCGCCCTGGGGCGGGCGGAGGTGTCTGTCAGACTCTTACTGACTAAAAAAAAAACCACCCCAGTGTTCCCTTCCCACACTTGCACCGGGGATCATGATATCTAGTGCGACTTCCGCGGTCCCCAGAACTTAGTGCCCTGCCGCAAATATGGCACGTTGAGCTTCAGAAAAAGCTCTGCTTAGAGCGTCGTCTCTTTCACTTATACCTGTTTACGGGCTCTTTCCTATCGGCCCTTTTCAGTGCCAAACAGTCCACCAGCAAAACCAACCTCCACCTTTTAATCTCGATCAACATCGAAGGGTTCTCTCAGGATAAAGTAGAAATTATTTAATTATCTCGCAAGACACCAAATGACACCCTATGTGTGTAAGAGACGAATCGGGATCCCACCCAAAGCAAGATTCACATTCCTAAACTCTCACTTGTCGACGAGATCTGTCAGCCGAAGCACGGTATCGGCATAAGTATCATCTCTGCAAAACAAGTTAAAGTGTTTTTCCAAAGCTCGTGCCATATTTTGTATTCACGCCCGGGTACTGTAAATATTATTATCGAAGAGTGATTCATTATTAAAAACGGTTTCTCTTACAGTTGGTGGCTGAAGACCTGATAAAGTTCATGGCTATGAATGAGAACGAGCATCCGCTGGTGGTGCATGGCTTCTCAGTCGGAGGCTACATGTGGGGCGAGCTCTGTGCCCATGTCATGAAGAATAAGGAACAGTGAGTTTACCTATACAATACAAGGTTAAATTGATTAAGCTAGTAAAACTCCACAGTCATGGGTGTTTCCTGAACTTTTAAACACGTTTAACTTACGACGTACGGCATTTCATACAAAATTTTAAGCCCTTGTTTTTCGAAATGACTGAACTGATTTTAATGAAACTTCATACGCATAAGCAGGATACAAAGGTTTAAAAGGTTAGTTAAGAACATTTTCGAACTTATTTAAGAACAGATAACTGGAAATATCTGTTTCTACGGAAAATTTTAAATCGGCAAGGCTGTATTACTATTGGTCTATTACTTGGCCGGTTTTTTTTTTTCCTTTTTTGATATACAGGTTCAAATTAAATTAGCTAGCGAAACTCCGCAGACGTGATGGATATCGATGTCCAATGATGCAAAAACAAAACAAAAAACCGGCCAAGTGCGAGTCGGACTCGCGCACGAAGTGTTCCGTACCATTAATTATAAAAATGGCAAAAAAATCACGTTTTTTGTATGGGAGCCCCCCTTAAATATTTGTTGTATTTTAATTTAATTATTTATTTTTAAAGTGAATACATAATTTGTATTCTGTGAATATTTCAAGCGTCTATCTGTTGCCGGTATCAATATAGAGCAAAAAATCACGTTTGTTGTATGGGAGCCCCCTTAAATTTTATTTTATTCTTTTTTTTAGTATTTGTTGTTATAGCGGCAACAGAAATACATCATCTGTGAAAATTTCAACTGTCTAACTATCACGGATCATGAGATACAGCCTGGTGACAGACGGACAGACAGACAGACAGACGGCGGAGCCTTAGTAATAGGGTTCCCGTTTTACCCTTTGGGTACGGAACCCTAAAAACGAAATAAAAAACAGTTGACTACGGGGTATTATTACTTATACATTTTTAATCTTAAAACAAAGCCATTTCAAATGACCAACAACTACTACTAGAACACTATAGATAAAAACTTCTGTTTTCCCAAACTTTTCGTTCAGAATAATTAGTTACTAAATCAGATTCCACTCCGAACATAAATCCGAAGTACCGGCCGATTGCTCGGCCGTTGCTTAATTACGGCTAACTATGGCTGACTACGGCGTAAGAAAAAAAAAACGACAATCAAAGAGAAACCAAAGTCAAAAATGTGACTTTAGGACGGGATTCAAAGTCAAAAAAAGAAACTATGAAAGTTATAAAACGGCCGAACATTCGGCCGATACTTCGGATTAAAGCTACGGAGTAGACCCCCAAGACTCTTCTGCTCCGTTGGCCACCGGTCCTTCGACAAACACGGCCAGCCCACTGCCACTTCAGTTTGCTTTAGTGGAGACAGCGTATCGGCAAGCGTAGTGTGAGACGTCCCCCCAGCTAGATGGACCGACGACAACGAAAGTGGCTGGGATGGACTAGATGCGGAAGGCGGAGGCCCTGTCCTCCGCCTTCCTCATCCAGTCCATAGAGATGTATTTATGCGGCAAACAACATTCTCTAGATTTTGTAAGCCTTTTTCAACATAGCGTCAGATTTGCCCAATGATGCGCTAATCTTAGATCTGGTAAGTTATTTGTTAAAATTTTAAGAAAGTCGTCTACTTAGATATAATTATGGCGCTCACATAATTCATTTATCTGTCATTGCTTTATTTTTAACTAGCTGCGCCCCGCGGTTTCACCCGCGTAAGTCTCGATCCCGTGGGAATATAGGGATAAAAAGTAGCCTATATATTAATCCAGGGTGTCAGCTACCTCGATACAAAATTTTATCAAAATTAATCCAGCCGTTTTTACGTGAAAGAGTAACAAACATCCATCCTTCTATCCATACTTACAATTTTTCGCGTTTATAATATTACTAGGATTATTTGAAAAATATTTTTGCATTTGATAGCTCAATTCATGCAATTGCAATGCAATTTGCTATTTATATTGCCCATAAGAGCCGAGCAAAAAGAAAAGTCAGAATTAACGCTAAGCAAGTAATAGCACAGGCGGGCGACGCGATGCGACGCGGTGGGTCGGAGGAACAACATTTCACGTGGACGAAGTCGCGGGCAGAAGCTAGTAATAAAAAATAAAATTAAATAATAAAAACTTTGATTGATTCATAAACAAGTGTTACAATATTTAGATAAGTAATATGTAGGTAGTACCTATTTTTTAAATAAATAGTTGACCTAACAGAAGTTTTCCTGTCCAAAAAATTGTTCATACATAAATTTGACAAAAAGGGTGGACCTACAGACTTTCCCATTTTAAAAGTTTTGCAGGAATCTATTAATTTTTTTTCCCTGATAACCTTATTCGGACTATTACAAACATTTTAGAACAAAAAATCGTGAAATTGGTTCAACCGTTCTCCAGTGCTGCGGTTTCCAACGAACAGTATTTCATATTTAATCGACTTCCAAGAAGAAGAAGATTATTATGTTCGGCTGTATGTTTTTTTTTATATAAAGATTTATTTTATTTTACAGTTTTTGTAAAACTTCCAGCTAAACACTTTTGCACGAATGAGAGTAACAAAAATAAGGCCAATTAAAAGTTTTCACGGATAGAAGAGAGCATAACCACAAAAAAATATTTGAAAAGGTAGACAGTGTTTTGAGTAAAAACAAATAATAATCAAAATATTGCGATTCTTGTCCATACGAAACAACCTTTTGGAAGTGTCAACTATACTATAATAATAAATAATTCGCCTTTGACTTGAATAATTTGAACGGCTGGATATTAAAATTGATAGTTATCAATTCCGCGTTAAATCCTCGACAATTAACGGCAGTTTCTTCAATATTTTCTCCTCTTCATTTCAGATACCAACCCGTAATGGACCGAGTGGTAGCCCAGGTGTGGGACTCGGCGGCCGACATCAGTGAGATCACAATCGGCGTCCCAGCAGCCGTGTTCCCTAAGAACCAAATCATGCAGAAGACACTCCGAGCTTATATGGAGTAAGTAACCCTTTAATATGATTATTTGGATCCTTGCGAACAATATTACACCCTAGTTTTTCGTGTAGATCTTTGGGCAAAATGCCATACTAAGATTAGCATAGCATTTATTAAGCCTACTGTACATTCTTCTGCACTTCTTGAAGTGCACTACAAATGAGTGCAGAAGGCTTACACTGTATCTGTATGTTTTATCACTTATTTATAATGATTTTTTTAAATGGCATGTATGATGTAAATCGACACCTAAAATGCAGTTTAAATTATAAAGTTCAGTCTTTAACACCACTTTGCTATATTAAATATTCATAAAAGTTTAGATTTTTGCTATAAAAACTACTTCAACCGTAAACATAACGTCATTTCTTCAGTCAAATAACAATAATAAACATGAGAGCACTTTAAAACGAACGCACTAAAGTAAATAAAATAATAAAGGACCAATTCTCAAACAATCACCCATGCACAGTTGCACACGTTATTAGCATGTGATGATAATAAAAATTGCGTAATTAGTAGATTAAAAAAGAATTCACGATAAAGCTACTATTTTGACCTACAAATGACACCAATATCGGAAATTATTTTATATTATTATGCAGTTTAAATCATACGATTACGTATATCTTTCATAGGATGATATCAAAGATTAACATAAATTATGTGTGTTAAACTAGGCTCAGTATTGATCGGACGTTCAAAGTTCAGTTGAGCGTCCAAAGTGCAATCGGTCCGTAATGACTCGTACGTTGGACACTATTTTTAACCTCCGATAAAAAGGGGTGTTATAAGTTCGTAGTGTGTATCTGTGTGTTTGTCTGTGGCATCATAGCTCCTGAACCGATTTTGATTAATACAATATACTTACTTGGGACCCGCCCCTGCTCCGCACGGGTGTATGTATTTTAGGTACACATAAACCTTCCAAAATAAATTGATACATTTTTTATTTTTTTGTCATTTGTCTAACTTTTGTGGCCATTATGAGCGTTTATGACGTACGGCATTTCATACAAACTTTCAAGCCCTTGTTTTTCGAAATGACTGAACCGATTTTAATGAAACTTCATACGCATAAGTGGGATACAAAGGTCTAAAAAGTTCGTTAAGAACATTTTCGAAAAATAGTGTGACAGACAAATTTCCAGTTACTTATCTGTTTTTAAATAAGACATTTCGGAAATGTTCTTAAATAACTGTGTTTTGAGAGTTATAATTTCTTTTATAAATCATGTATCAAAATTGAAACCCATTGCTACTGTAAGTGTCAAATAAGCCCTTACATTAATAAAAACAATAGATTTAACGAAGTATTCTACAATAGTCGTTAATATTAGATGTTACTATTTACAAAGATAATAATGTTTAGCCGATATTCAACTCAAGGTCACACTGCGTAGGTACGAAAACGACGCGATTGACCGCTTGCCGAAGTAAATGACCGAAGAAAACCTTGGAACTCAATATTTGACAATAACTGTTGGCAGACTATTAATATGTCATGTCGATAAAGGAAAATTGATGAGATTTTTAAGCATTAGAATGTATTTTTCGTATATTAACCCTGGGCATGCCTGGAGGCAAAAAGTTACATGGTATGCATTGTAGTTGATGGGTCAGTCACACAGATATAGGATATAAAAACAATTAAAACAAAAAACATAATAGTTCTAAATATTTGTTATACCTACAAATATAATAAATAGGTTCGGGAAAAAGTTTCTTCGCATTTTTTAAGAAAATTCAAAACATTTTTTGATATAGTTTATTTACATTTAACTAAAGTATGTAGGTACCATTTTGTTCGATAACTTTTTGCCATCTTGTAGGTAGGGACATGATCCCATTGCTATAGACATTTTGGGACTTCTGATCAAAATACCGCGACAAGTGGTTTTGGCAGTCCGCTCGTGATGTTAACCTGACACTGCCTAAAGAATTCTGAAGAGACCGAAACAGGTGGAAATCTGAAGGTGCAAGGTCAGGACTAGTAGGAGTGGCTAAAGATGTGTGAGGTCCAGCGTTATCATGATGAAAAACCACACCCCTTCTGTTGATTAATTCCAGCCGCTTTCTCTCAACTTCTTGCTTTAATCTCATCAGTTGTTCGCAGTAGAGTTCAGAATCGATGGTCCTGCCTGGTGGTAACAGCTCATAATGAATAATGCCCTTCCAATCCCACCACACACACAGCATCACCTTGTTGCGAGTTAACCCGGGTTCACCACAGTCTGTGAAGCCTGACCGGCCTTTGACCACGACCTTTTTCGCACGTTCTTGTCGTACGTGATCCACTTTTCATCACCAGTTATCAGCTTCTTCAAAAATGGTTCGGTTTCATTACGTCGTAATAAAAAATCGCAAATGAGTACACGGTTCATTAGGTTTCTTTCAGTGAGCTCGTGAGGTACCCAAATATCGAGCTTTTTTGTGTACCCAGTTTTTTTCAAACGTGCCAAAACTGTTTTGTGGTCAATTCCCAGTTCTTCAGCTACGTCGTAACTACTGATATTCCGATTTTGCTCCACTTTTTCAAAAATGGAATCCATTTTATCCGTAATAACCAGACCAGAGCGACGTGCATCTTTAACATCAAAATTTCCGGATTGAAAACGCTTAAACCAAATTTGTGCTACTCTCACAGACACTGCACTAGGTCCATAAACAGCGCAAATTTTTTTCGCGGCTTGCGTTGCATTTTGCCTTTTATGTAGTAAAAATTTTCATTACATTCACTAAATCAAAATCAAAAGTCATTTATTCAAGCTAGGCTGAGAATCAGCACTTTTCGAACGTCAAAAATTACATGAGACAGCCCCCCAAAAACGCCCACCCTTCACCACTTCCTAGTGCTTTAGCTGGGAAGAAGAAGTGGCACAACAAACTCCCCAGCAAGTCCGAAAATCGTTAATTTGTAGTTTTATCACATAAAGCAACATAGAAGTTAAAACTTATCGCTCAAAGCGCCTAAAGAAGGTTTCACTTCAATAAAATAATGATTATCTAAAACACAATTTAAAGTTAAACAATGTACAGGATACTCAAATTAAACTTTTCACGTGGTCAATTTAAACTTAACATACTGCATGTTGGAGCGGGCATGTCGGTGAAGCGAACCGATAAGTTTGTCCCCTACCAAAAATCGCTCAACACCTAAGAACCGCAAAGCACCTAAAGAAGTTTTCACATATTCGCAGCTCCGCTCAAATAGTGTCGTAAGTCAAAAATATCAGTCATAAGTACGACACTATTTGACATAAGATTTTGAAGTTTTCTGAAACGAATGGAACATTATATTATTATGAGTTTTCATTATATTATTATGGCGATATATTTTGATATTCGCAAATAAATCAAAACTTATAGGGTACTCTATAAGTTTTGATTTATTTGCGAATATCAAAATATATCGCATAAATGGCCGTATTTTTTATTACATTGACTAGAGCTTGATTTTTTGTAAACTCCCAAAATACCGTAGACCGCATTTGATATTTAATTTCAACGTTATACCTCCACGCGTTCCTGAGAAAAAGTGTTTCGACAGACTGACAGACAGACAACAAAATGATCCTATAAAGTTTCCGTTTTTTCCTTTTGAGGTACAAAACCCTAAAAACACATTTATTGACCTAATATACGATGTCTCTGTTGGTAAACCATCACTTTTTCCACAAGCGACCATAACATACTTTTAATGATTTTATACTGAAGATCACGTCTAAACGAGTAGTGTTAATGATTTGAAAAAAATATATGTTAAATTAGAGTATTTTCTCAATAATATAATATGTGAATATATTAGATTATGTTTATATTATATAGTGAAATTAACTTGTAAAGTTATGTCTAACGCGGATAAAAAACTGAGAATGGCGCAAAATCTATCAAGCGTATTTTTCTGAAACCTTTACCAATTTAAAGATAATTTAATTATTGATCTTTTAGTATACGCGTTTTATTAAAATACGTTTTGTTTTGTGTATAATAAATTAATAATGCGTCAAATTGGGGACAGTGGTCCTTGATGGGCGAGTCCTATTACTGGCTGAACGTACGACGCGTTGCGTGAGCTCAGTACATAACACGCAAGTTAACTACTCAAGGTCACTGGCATATACCTGCGTCTTAAACTAACTTGAACTACATAATATGAGAGTTGTTTTCAGAATGAGTAGTAATTACAGGTTTAAAAATCTTTGAAGTGTTAGCGCAAACATAACTTTCTGTGCCGGTATTAAAGTTTTATTTTCAAAGCCCGCAAATAATTTGAAATAATATATATATCCGAAAATAAACAACAATTTTATAGGTAGTAAACTACTCTGAAACTGTGTTAAACGAATGCGTCAGTAGGTAAGTAGCATGTTATCAAACTTATTACGCACAATATTTGCATAACAGAGCTGTTTCAGTTAAAATAATTACTAACTGCACGCTATTTTCGTGATACGGTTATCTTGACGTTTAAAAGATTTGTAGTTTCATTAACATTTTTATAATGTTCTAACTTTTGAAAATTTATTTTTTATAAAGAAAATAAACAATAATAATAAATAATGTTTGTTTATCCAAAGTAATACATAGACACAGGTTGACCACAGTGGTAGATATACTAAAAAGATACATAATTGTTTGTACAAAAGTTAAAAGGCTACAAAAGATCCTAGATACATAAACAAAACATAAACCCTTTCCGCCTTATTACATAACAAGATTATATTTTGACATGGCTTAAACCATGGAACCAGTTTTTGTAATAAGAACGTAACAGTGGTTGAAATACCGTTCTATTTACAAAACTGAAAACTTTGTTCGGTACTAAGTTGTCAGTTTTGTGTTTAGGAACTTTACCATAGTCGGAATAAAGTTTGAAATTCAATTATGGCTCCATGTTTTAAACCTGGGTCTGAAGATAAACCTTGTTTTGTAATAAGGGGGTTTATATTAAACTAGGAGGCCCGTATCTTCGAGACAATTTTATTATACAACATGTCCCAGAATTAACGCACAACCTCTTAAGGGGTCATTGTACTCATAATTATGAACAACTTTTACTATGGGACCAAACCTGAAATCGCGTAAAAAAATCAGCTGTTCCCTACATTTATGTTCTCATAACTCGTCAAAATGTAGGGGATAGCTTATTATTTTTTTCGCTTTTCCAGGTTTGGTCCCATAGTAAAAGTTGTTCGTAATGTTGAGTACAATGGCCCCTTAAGAGGATGATCGTTAATTTTGGGACGTGTTGTACACAACATTAGTTTTTGTTTACACTAAACCCGAAAAGGGGTCATTGTACTCATCATTTTGAACAACTTCTTCTATGGGACCAACTTTGAAATCACGAAAAAAAAATCAGCTGTTCCATACATTTTGTCGATTTAAGTGAACACAAATGTATGGAACAGCTGTTTTTTTTTCGCGATTTCAAGGTTGGTCCCATAGAATTTTTTTTTTCAAATGATGAGTACAATGACCCCTTCAGAGGATGTGCGGTAATTTTGGGACAAGTTGTTTACAATATGTAACAAAAACCCTGTTGTTCCTTCTACCTACATTTTAAGAATCGGTATACATACGTAATAAAGCAATTCATTTATAAAAACTGTTCAACAAAAATAATTAAAATAAATATTTAATTATTAATATTTGTAATGTTTAACTAATTTCTAACCTTTTTAAATCTTTGATTTTGACTTCTCTACTAGCCAATGCTTAATTTTTTTAAATTATAATTCCACCAATGTTGTGCTTGTAGGCCAATGTATGCGTCCCTAAAAGGAACAACAGGGTTTTTGTTACATACTGTATATTATTTTATTTTTATTAATTGTGATACTAAAAAGTGTTACCCTGTACCTGGGTGGTAGAGGTCAGATAGGCCATGTAAAATACTGGTATTCAGCTGCCACCGGTTACACTGGAAGCCGACCCCAACATAGTAGGGAAAACCTCGGCAGATTGATTGGAACTGAAAATAAAATTTGTTACAATAACTTTGCTAAAGCTATTAACTATTTATGTTGTTGCTTACCAAATTCCTAAGTTCAATATATTGAACCTTAATCAGACGTAATAAGGTCCAATTATATACAGGGTCAAATTAAATTAGCTAGCGAAACTCCGCAGACGTGATGGGTATCGACATCTAAACATAATCAAATAAAAAATAAATAAATTTGATAAGTTTTTTTTTTTTGAGTTTTTCAACCACAGACAGTATAGTCACTAGAAAAATCGGTTGTTTTTTTGTGTATACGTCACAGACGTGATGGGTACTGATGTTTAAACATGATAAATCAAATGAAAACAGTTTTTCTCAACTTATACTTCAAGTAACAACACTAACAGAGGTCTGACGACCCAAAAAAAAATTCAGCATATCTTTTTTATTTTGTCGTGTTTAGATATCCATACCCATCACGTCTGCGGAGTTTCGCTAGCTAATTAATTTGACCCTGTATATTCAAAGGCTCTGCACTGTTCACACAAAGAGGATATACTACATTATCAATCCTAGACAGATGGTGATTTATTTATACCTACGTAATTAGTTCATAACATTGTAAGCTCCATATTTTATAGATAAGCTAAAAGTATCTAGTTTCCTAGGCATACACGTTACGTAAATCTATCACTAGGTACCTACATAATTATCATAAAACAAAGTCGTCGTCCCCCGTCCCCCGCCGTGTCTGTCTGTCTGAACGCGATAAACTCGAAAACTACTGAACCGATTTTCATACGGTTTCCACCAATAGACTAAGTGATTCATGAGAAATGTGTATTCATAGGTTTTGTGTAAGTTGGCTGAAATATGACGATGATGTCGGTAAAAATAATGCCGACTGTAAGCTTAAGGGACTAACCACACTTATTCAGCTCTGTTCAGCTTTTGTCCAGAGAAAAGAACGATTTTGTATGGAGATGCGTAAGCATCTGTTAGCGTGGTGCGTTCAGTTCGTGTGGTGCCGGACGTAAAGAATATCACTAACCCATTTCATCATGTCGTAAAAGGCGACTAAGGGACTAATTACTAGAGAATGGGCAGCAGCGTTCTCTATGCATTTTAACACAATACTACGATCGCCAACCCGCCCGCCAAGCGTGGCGATTACGGCAAACCCCCCTTTCAAGGAGGCCTATGTCCAGCAGTGGATGTCTTTCGGTTGAAATGATGAAACATCCGTTCGGTTTTCCGCGTCTATTCAGTTTTCGCGGCAAATAGGTATAAAATGAGGACAAATGTGTATTTTCGTACCACTTGCTGAAAAAAGTGACATTCTATGCCACAAAAAGCGAACATAACAATAGTCATTTTTAATCTGTTAAAAACAGGGAAAGAAAATTGTACTGAATTTCATTCATCCTCTAGGGGGAGAATGTGATTTAAATTTGGAATACTTACCGAAATTTATATTGAACTACATCTGTTGTGTTGTGTAATGTGTTTACACCATTGAGTTTGTATATAAAGCATTATACATCTTTTTGAAAAAGGAATACGTATTTATTATGCAGTTATGATTATTAAATAAAATTACGAAAACCGACGAGGCCGTATGAGCTTGATGCCTTTGCTTTTCCGACAAAAAAATATTAGTCTAGGAATTTGCCGCGTTTTTGTTTTCTTCAAATACATAAACGTTAAGTTTATTTTAATTTATTTTTATAAATAAGTTAATGTTCTAAAATGCTTATCTCCTATTATTATTGTGTTAGTTTTTTCGCAAATGGTACGAAAAGTAGAGTATTTTCCTCGGTGATAAAGCAGTCTTAGTCTTGGGTGAACTTAAATCCGCGACAAAAGACACTGCTTTATCCCCTTGGTTAATAATCTACTATTTTTATCATGCGAATGCTATAGATAGAGTTCAGCGCTATTCCGCCACGTTCAGGGCTGTACGTGGTCGCAACTTGTCGACGAGGAGTCGGGAACAATCCACGTTCAGCGCCGAACTTAGCGGAACAGCGCTGAACGCTTTGACAGATTTCACAACCTTACGATGCTCTACGCGGCTGATAGAAGGAGAACTGTATAAGTAAGTGTGTCCTAAATCGTTCAGCGAATGAAGCTCAACAAATGTATAGTATAAGGGACTACCTTATTGGCGCGCGCCGCGTAAACCAATACCGCCTTATTACAAAACAAGTTTTATATTTTGACATGGCTTAAACCATGGAGCCAGTTTTTGTAATAAGAACGTAACAGTGATTGAAATACCGTTCTTTATACTAAACTGAAAACTTAGTTCGGTACTAAGCTGTCAGTTATGTGTTTACGAACTTTACCATAGTCGGAATAAAGTTCGAAATTAAATAATGGCTCCATGTTTTAAACCTGGGTCTGAAGATAAACTTTGTTTTGTAATAAGGGGGA
Source organism: Tiliacea aurago (assembly GCA_948098905.1). Taxonomy (NCBI): domain Eukaryota; kingdom Metazoa; phylum Arthropoda; class Insecta; order Lepidoptera; family Noctuidae; genus Tiliacea; species Tiliacea aurago. The sequence continues at coordinate 6,763,947 of OX402589.1, forward strand.
TAGAGTTATATCACAGAATAAGTAATAGTACTACGTACAAAAGGCTCACTCTGTGGAGTCGATTAAATAGATAAAAACTCTAGCCGCGTACACATAAAGCACAGTCTAGCTCGCTCCTGTTATATTTACCTACAGCGATAATAGCCTACAGCCCCACTCCGTCACATTTCCCGCAAAGCATTCATGCAAAAATAAACCGTGTTACTACGCGAGAGCGCTTCTTTTAGTTTAACCGTTTCAATCACCGCGTACTTATTAGGGTTGCGACTTACGAATTATATTTTTTGTTATATGAAAACAATGTATTACGGAATTATTGCCAGTTTAAATTAAAACAAAGCTAACAACTGATTATTAAGCTGCTACTTTCTACTTAAAATTATCCTTCACTGTAGCTGCCAACCTACTATTTTTGCTTTAATTGTTTTTAAATCCCAAATTCAGACTAATTTGTCGCCGCGTTAAATACATGCTTTTAATACGAGTATCACGAAAAAAACAAGAAAGAACGCTAAGCGGCGCGGGCTGGCGATGCAACGCGACACAGTGGGTCAGGGGAACAATAAATTTCACGAAGTCGCGGGCCGAAGATTGTCATCGTCTGCCTAGCGGCCACCCGCTACCTTGGAACTCTGATTCGATTTTCTCTAAAAGTATAAAACTTACAACTATCAAAGTTACACAGAAACGGTGTTTATTAAAGACTTTACAAAGAAGTTGATTTCCAGTCGTGTTAATCGTTAGTAATCATAAAACAAAAAATCTAAATTAAAGCCAGAAACAAAGAAATAATAAAAATAATTTAGTCAGTATTCGGTATTCCCTCCTCTTGTTCGGATAACTGCCAGCATCCTCGTATTCATCGACCTCACGAGCCTGACGATGAAATCTTGAGGAATTGCATTCCACTCCTCTTTAATTGCAATTCGCAGCTCTGGAAGCCTTGTTGGGGCTCCAACCCGACGTTTCAGCTCATCCCATAAGTGTTCTATCGGATTCAAGTCCGGGCTTCGAGCTGGCCAGTCCATCTTACGAATGCCGACGTCGCGTAGATACTGGGTCACCAGATGAGCAACATGAGGCCGTGCATTATCATCATGCACCAACTGCATATCCTGCCCGATATATCCTGCGTAAGGTACCACATGGTCTGCGAGGATTTCAGTAATAAAGCGATGAGCAGTCAATCCACGTATACAGCCCGTCGGTTCAATGAAAACTAACGCTGTGCATGTGCAGTTAACGAGATGCTGCCCCAGACCATTACAGATCCTCCTCCATAAGCAACAGTTTCTTCGATGAAAAACTGAGAGTAACGTTCTCCAGGGCGACGATATACTCTCTGACGTCGATCACGTCCATGTAGACTCACCCTGGTCTCATTAGTAAAGAGACCAGTGACCCCACTGTTCTAATATCCAATCTCTATGATATCTTTCAATGCCAGACGTTAATAAATAATAATTCATTGATAAAAGTAACTGATTTTGGTAAGTCTGGCCAAAAATACATTTTGATTCAGTCCAAAGTCCTTTAACCGTAATCGTTCATCGACACCTTACGAATAAAGTGTAATCTCGGATGTTGACTATGAGCAAAACTGTAATAAGAAAGTTTTATTTATTAAAACTCTATGCACAACAAAAAAAAAAAAAATACTGTACAAAGGCGGACTTAATGCCTGAGGCATTTTCTACCAGTCAACCTTAGGGTGATGCAGAGACAAAACATGGTAGGTGCAACAGGAATAGATAACTCGAAAATCAAAAATAATTATAGAACATTAGTTTTTGTTTATACTAAACCCGAAAAGGGGTCATTGTACTCATCGTTTTGAACATTTTTTTCTATGTGACCAACGTTGAAATCGCGAAATATAATCAGCTGTTCCCTACATTTGTTTCCTTAAATCGACAAAATGTATGGAACAGCTGATTTTTATTTCGCGATTTCAACGTTGGTCACATAGAAATAAATGTTCAAAATGATGAGTACAATGACCCCTTTTCGGGTTTAGTTTAAACAAAAACTAATGTTGTCTTAACTAACTTTTTAGACCTTTGTATCCTGCTTATGCGTATGAAGTTTCATTAAAATCGGATCAGTCATTTCGAAAAACAAGGGCTTGAAAGTTTGTATGAAATGCTGAAAGGTCTAAACGCTCTTAAATAGAGTAATACAATGCATCGGACTCTTGACAAATTTAAGGCAAAGCTTACGTTTTGGCATATCAGTATAGGTCAATTAGGTCATAGTTCATCCGTTTCTGTTTTTTTTTTTGTTTTGAAATTAGATAAGTGGAAACTTTTCCAGATCTTGAAATTGCTGTCTAGTCAACAGTCAATCGCCGCATTCAATTTTGAAACTAAATTCGAATGCAGCCAGAGTCATTTTTCTACCAGCCTGCATGATGTAAGGTTCCCTTTAGATTAACTAAAACAAGCAAGTCATTTCTTGTAAACAGTATCCGCTTTTATAACAAGTTGCCACAATCGGTTACAGAACTTAGTGATGGAAAATTCAAATCGCACATTAAACGTGCCCTTATCAAAAAAGCATATTATAAGATTAAGGACTACGTTGAAGACAAGGAAGTTTGGCATTAATTCCTTCTGTACATGTGGCCTCCCTGGTACCTCATTAACGGCAAAACTATGTAAATGTCTATTAACAGCTCCCAAATTACGAAGTTATTTTTTAATTTAATTTTATCTCTTTTTACAAACTTCACTGACATATTGTTTTTCTTATTTGACATTATTATACCTACAATTTAAATTTCCACAGGGCTCTAACTTTTATTATTTTAATCATATTTTATAAAGTTTTTTTGTTAATGTGAGGACGTTGTAGGCTTAATATACTGTAGATCTGTAGACCATTTTCTATTTTGTTAAGTACCTGGTACTTTTGATGGGCCTACGCTGTCCTCTCATACCTATTAACACTGTAATTTGAAAACATTGTAAAAGCCAATTTTATTTTTTTAAAAGAGTGACCGTGGAGTTTCTTGCCGGCTCTTCTCCATAGGAAACGACCAATTGGAACCGTGCACCTAGCTTCTGACGTTTCATAAGTGCCCATGTAGGCTTATGGGAAATAAAAATATTTTTGATTTTGATTTGATTTGACTTTGCAGACAACGTTTACAGTACTGTGTTAACGTCTAAATTGCAAACTTAATCCGTTATTTAAGATGAAATGTCTGCCGTTTACCGCTTACAAAAGATTATAGCGAACACATCGACCGTATGATAACAATGCTAATATTAGAATAGTTTCCTACACTTAATTATTAAACAAAACACGTCCATTCATAGCCACTTCCGAGTGACCATATAACGTGGCTAGGTCATGTGTTGTTTTGTTTGATAACTGCATTCTGCAGTCCTAAGGTCAAATCAATGTCGGAAAGTTAAATAAGCTTTAAGTGCTGCATTGTAGACAGAAGACAGTTTTGACTATTAGGGTCTATGCACACCACGTTTTTAAATATATAATCACGTACTTAAAAAAATTGGCAGTCTAAGGGATTGCCGACAGAATAGGTTTTTTTATAAATTTTCGAATTAATAGTAGTATAAAAAAAAAACAACTTAATTTAAAAATTAACATTCGTCTAATTCTCACAATTATCGGCATTATGAGCAACAATTACATGCATTTTACCAAGCGCAACACGTTATACTCATAGCTACAGATATACTGTTAACATTAGCATGTCGGTGACGTGGACCCATTAGATTTCCCCTACCAACAATCGCTCAACGAGCCTAAATAAGGTTTCACTTTTCGTTTTAACTTTTTACTTTTTTTTTGACCTTATTTGTCTTTAGCCACAAGAAAAGAGGCTCAATATTTTCTTTACTAGATATTCTATTACCGGGTAAACATCACCAAAAAAAACAGTGATTAGACCACCTTCAAATTCGTTTAAGAGGAGGCGCCCTATTTTTTGCATTAATATTCTGAAACAGTCACACGTACAATCAAAATGGATCTTTAGTGATATCTTGTGGCTGGATTGTACCTGTCTTGTACATGGAAAGAAAAAGATCCAATGCATCATGCATTGGATCTTTTTCTTTCCATGTACAAGACAGTTACGTAATTGCAATATTTTCGCTCGATACATTTTTTATTCGAAAATCATGTCTTTTTAAAGATAATCCTAACTAATATTATCATGTCTAAACCACTGAACCGATCATCCTGAAATTTTGCATATACGTTGTCAGGTGTAGGTACAGAAACGGACAAAGGGTACCTATCATCCCGAAAAAAAAGTGCTGTTCCCGAGGAAAACAACAATAACGTTCTTATGATAATAGATGGCGCCACGTGTCTTTCGAATCATTATTGAATTATATTATGGGACAAGCAGAGTACAACCCGAAATGATTGTCTCATTCTAAATTAACGCGAGCGAAACCACGAGCAAAAGCTATTTAAAAATAAAAACAAGATAGTTCGGCTTTTATGTCTAAAATAAATATTCAGAGCAATGAAATATAGTTTATTATCCAGCCACAAGATATTTTTTCTCTAGATCAATCATTACTTTAGTTATTAACGAAATAAGAATTGAGACTTACGCTATTTAGTTTCGTGCTCGAACACGATTAAAGAGCGCACGCGATATTCAACTTAATTACTGATTTGTCAGCGTTTACCACGAACGGAGTGGCGGGGAGCATGGGGCGGAGCTTGCGTGGAAATTTGTTATACTATGAAATCTATTTAAATCATAGGCAGAACAGGGAGAGGGTGATAATTTTGCACCCAATATGCTTTGGAATGGGCTTCATCTTCCTGACTGACCGAGTGCCTGGTCTTAACCAGCATGCTATAACGTCCATATTCTCCACATTTCAGGTACCACATGAAGACCTTCCACGAGGCAGCCACATCCCACTACATCAGGTCCTCCCAACTGTTCCACACAAACCTGTGTCACGCGCCGGCTCTGTTTCTGCTGTCGCGCAGTGATCCCGTGGGCGCCGAGAGAAGCAACCGCAGCGTGCACGACAGCTGGGTGCAAATGGGCGTCAAGGTAATTTTGTAGTAGTTAGTAGCAGTGGCGTAGCTATAGTATGGGTGTATAGTGTGAGCGTAGTATGGGTGATACCCGGAGCGCATAATTGTAGTGTAACCCAAGAATAAAAACCGGCCAAGTGTATGTCGAACCACGCACAATCAAGGGTTCCGTAGTGGGGATGAATTTATTTATCCCAAGAACAAACTTAACATTTTACTTACAACTGCAAAATTAAATGTAAGTTTGTCGACTATTACTCGTTAACTTGTAAAGCCTAGTTTCCCTTTTAATTTCGTTATCTGCCGTGATTTTCCTTCCCTTTTTTGCTATATATAAATTATTTAGTTTGGATAACTTGGTTAAAATGGCTTCAAGCCTAAGTGGTTTATCGTTGAAAAGCGCGATATGTAATTATTATTTTTTCACGGTCGAGTGTCACCCCCAGTCAGGTGGCACCCGGTGTGAACCGGCCCCGACGCCCCCCCTAGCTACGCCACTGGTTAGTGGAGCAAGTTTTTGTGAAGCAGCGCGTTCAAGGAATTACTGTCACGTCGGTACCTATGTCAGCAGTTCTGCGAGATGTGCTTATGACTGTTGGGGTTTCGTACCCGAAGTGAGCCGAACCCTATTACTAAGCCTCCGCTGGCCATCAGTCAGTCTGTCAGCCGGCTGTATCTCATGAACCGTAATAGGTAGACAGTTAAAATTTTCTCAAATTGTGTATTTCTATTGCCGCTATAACAACGAATAATAAAACTAAAGGGACATACCAGAAACGTGATTTTTCGGCGTGTTTTTGATAAATATTGTACGGTGATACGGAACCCTTCGTGTGCGAGTCTGACTCGGACTTGGCCGTTTTTAAGGGTTCCGTACCCAAAGGGTAAAACGGGAACCCTATTACTAAGGCTCCGCTGTCTGTCTGTCTGTCCGTCTGACACCAGGCTGTATCTCATGAACCGTGATAATTAGACAGTTGAAATGTTCACAGATGATGTATTTCTGTTGCCGCTATAACAACAGATACTAAAAAACAGAATAAAATAAATATTTAGGGGGGCTTCTATACAGCAAACATGATTATTTTGCTCGTTTTTGCTCGATATTGATAACGGCAACAGGTAGACGCTTGAAATATTCACAGAATCTTTAGTTATACAGGGTGTTTGGTGCATCGTGTGCCAAATTAAAATGGTCGACTGAAGGGGTCATCCGCTAGCCTTTCAGACCCTTTAACACCCCTCATGCTCTGTGGATTTTTTTTTATCGACTTTTTATTGTTTTCCAAAAAAAAGACCCAAATTTTACATTCAAATACAGATTTTAAAAAAAATATAAGGCGTAGACTCTGAATTTTAATTTTATTTCGATGTGTATTGTTTAAGAATACTTTTAAATACAAAATTAGTGATATTAGTCACCTAGTTTAATTTTTTAATTCACTCGCAAAGGTAAAACTTAAATTAAAGCTGTATATGTTACAGCTATTTATAAGGCTACAAAAAAAAAAAACCAAAAGCGACCGGGATCTTCCAACTCCCTCATTAATTCTCCAGTCTATCCTCTTTCTAATGATGTGCCACATGCCATAAAAGTATTTTAACAACTTTGTGAATTCGCTAGAATTGTGAATCAAGTCACATAAAACTACATTCCAAATTCTAATGAAAAAATATTTATTGCGGAACTGTTACTTGAGAAAGAGGTAAAATTTGTTTTCTCACTCTTTCACAGTAAAATCTATCTTCTATCTCTTTCTTGCATACCTTAAATCGGTTTGAACAAATCGCGCCGCCCGACCCGCCATTTTTTTAGTCGAGACATGACTGCCTCTGCTACCTAACGTGTGTGCTAGTTCACCATACTCCGCGATTCTTTTATTACTTTGTTATCGTTAAGTTTTGCTGGTTCTTGTTACATTTGTTTAATTTTTGTTGTTATTGTTAAACTTTGAGTTTTTTGTTATTGCAATGGCGACATTCTCTAACGAAGAATATGCGGACATCATGATGGCTTACGAAGCCGCTAATGGCGTCGCTCGTGCAGCGCAACGACTTTACCAGGAACGCTTTCCTGGTAGACGATTACCTGGCCGCAGAGTCTTCCAAGACACATACCGACGCATACGCGAGACTGGCAGTGTTACTTTTAATGAACCAAGGGGCCATATTGTGCGACATAATGTTGAAGTAGACGAGAGAATACTGGCACTTTTTGAGGAAGACCCTACAAGAAGCATTAGAAATGTGGCATCACATCTTGATATTTCAATATGGAAAGTGTGGAAAGTACTTCGTCAAAACAAAAAGCATCCATTCCACTACACTCCGGTGCAAGGTACGTAATTTTAAACTAACTTTAAACCCGTGCAAGCTTTGTTTGACCTTGCCTTTATTTAGCAGGTAATGGGTATGGTATGGCGTCACTTCCAGGTAGTGAATCTATTAGCACGAACAGCGGGTCCTTTCTTGTGCAATTACTTATTGCCCAAGAGAAATTTAAAAGAGTTTTTTGTTTGTTGCAGGTCTTGAGGGTGGCGACTTTGAGAGACGAGTGGCTTTTTGTCGGTTTCTTTTACACACGGATGTGGATGATCCTGATTTTTTAAAAAGAATACTGTGGACGGATGAATCCAAATTTACCAAGGATGGGATCCTCAATTTACACAATTTGCACCACTGGACAACGAAAACGCAAAACCCACGTGTTAAAAGACAGAAATCTTCTCAAAGAAAGTTTAGTGTAAACGTTTGGGCAGGAGTGATTGGGAATCAGGTAATTGGACCGCATTACCTGCCCGATAATCTCAATGGCGAAGACTACCTGGAATTCCTACAAACTGACCTGCCCGAATTAGTGACCGATGTGCCCGTATTTAATGAACGTGTGCCCATTGTATTTCAAAATGACGGCTGTCCCGCGCATTGGCGATTGACTGTGAGGGAATATCTCGACAATGTGTTCCCCAATGCATGGATTGGACGCGATGGCCCTATTCCATGGCCGCCACGTTCCCCAGATCTAACTCCGTTAGACTTTTATGTCTGGGGACGTGCCAAAGAGTTGGTATATGCCACGGAGGTTCCAACTAGGGAGGTATTAGTCCAACGCATAGAAGCGGCATTCAATACTATTAAGGAGGAAATACGACTTCGTACAACAACTGTTGAAATACGAAACAGGTGTCGGGCCTGCATTCGCAACAGAGGCCAACAATTTGAGCAAGATTTGTAACAATGATTAAATAAATGTTAAAAATGCAATTTTGTTTTTTTATTTCAAGTAAATCCCACGAAAGATACAGATATGAGACACGAATTTACCTAACCATAAGAATGAGATAGCAGATTTATAGGTTTGACAGGTATCATTTAAGAGATTTTTTTTTAAATCATAATTTTGAATATTAGCCTTAGCTGACTCGATTCACAATTCTAGCGAATTCACAAAGTTGTTAAAATACTTTTATGGCATGTGGCACATCATTAGAAAGAGGATAGACTGGAGAATTAATGAGGGAGTTGGAAGATCCCGGTCGTTTTTGATTTTTTTTTTGTAGCCTTATAAACAGCTGTAACATGTACAGCTTTAATTTAAGTTTTACCTTTGCGAGTGAATTAAAAAAGAACTAGGTGACTAATATCACTAATTTTGTATTTAAAAGTATTCTTCAACAATACACATCGAAATAAAAATAAAATTCAGAGTCTACGCTTTATATTTTTTTTTAAATCTGTATTTGAATGTAAAATTTGGGTCTTTTTTTTGGAAAACAATAAAAAGTCGATAAAAAAAAATCCACAGAGCATGAGGGGTGTTAAAGGGTCTAAAAGGCTAGCGGATGACTCCTTCAGTCGACCATTTCAATTTGGCACACGATGCACCAAACACCCTGTATAATAACTTTAAAAATAAATAACTAAATTAAAATAAAGCAAATATTTAAGGGCATACAAAAAACGTGTTTTTTTTTTTGCCGTTTTTATAAATAATGGTACGGAACCCTTCGTGCGCGAGAAAAAACCGTTCAAGTGCGAGTTGCACTTGAACGGTTTTTTTTTTGCTCTATATTGATAACGGCAACAAGTAGACGCTTGAAATATTCACAGAATATTTAGTTATTTATTCACTTTAAAAATAAATAATTAAATTAAAATAAAGCAAATATTTAAAGGGGGCTCCCATACTACAAACGTGATTTTTTTGCTTTTTTATAGATAACGGACCCTTACGACGACGGAACCCTTCGTGCGCGAGTCTGACTCTCATTTTCCGGTTTTTTTTTTCTGGTTATATCTTTCTTTAGCTAATGTAATTGGCAGATTGCCGTTTTATGTTAAAATAAAAATAAATTAATCGCTAATATCACCATATCGATTTCCACAACCAAGTAACGTCGCTCGAGTTACGGTTGGAAAGATGAGGTATAATTACAGGTACAGTCGCCAGCATATCAAGTTACCACAAACTGTAAAATTTTCTTATTTAATTATGAACTTAATTAGCAACATTTTAAGCTTTAAAATCTTTTGGGGAAATTTGACAGTTTGGTCACTGATAATATATAATACTATAACGTTCGTGACTCACCGAGCGTGATTGCCACTGTAGGTTCTGGCTTGACATGGATGACACCATAGTTCTTCTAAGCATACATATATCGAAAGCAATTTAAAATAGGTCAGCCTAGAGCTTACAGTTAATATGTAAACTCTAAATACAGCCGGGTACTGTACCATTATTGATCCCCAATTTATAAGGAAAGAAAAAAAGATGTTGTATTTAGGACACGCACAAGACATATAAAAACGTAAAAAAAAAAAAACATTTTATTTTACCACTTAGTTCTAGTATATGCGATTTTTATGTAAAAATCTATGTACAAAATTTCAAAACTGTATCATGAAAAATCATAAAGTTATAAGGTTGTTATGTTACCGGGTTGTCCATACAAAAACATGCTAACGGCGCCCACGCGCCTCCAGGGTCGTCTTGCGCTCATTGATGTAATTAAATGGTGATAACATTTTCCATCACACTAAAATATTATTGGGACAAAATGTAACATGGTGTAAAAATTATTGAAATCGATTCAGTTCCTTATTCTGAACAAACTATATTCAGGTTTCGCATATACTAAAATTAATTTTGTATATACCCATGCCAAATTACAGCTTTCTAGTACTAAGCGTCTCTGAGGGACCGACAGACAGACGGACATGGCGAAACTATAAGGGTTCCTTGATGACTACGGAACCCTAAAAAAGGACTTTAAAACTTAACAAATTTGACATATTATTTTTGAATAAACAAAATACATAAAAACCGGCCAAGTGCGAGTCGGACTCGCGCACGAAGGGTTCCGTACCATTATCTATAAAAACGGCAAAAAAAAAAAAAAAGACGTTTGTTGTATGGGAGCCCCCCTTAAATATTTTTTTTATTTTAATATAATTATTTATTTTTAAAGTGAATATATAACTAAAGATTCTGTGAATATTTCAAGCGTCCTACCTGTTGCCGTTATCAATATCGAGAAAAAACGAGCAAAAAAATCACGTTTGTTGTATGGAAGCCCCCTTATATTATTATATATATATTATTTTCTTTTCTTCTGTTTTTTAGTATTTGTTGTTATAGCGGCAACAGAAATACATCATCTGTGAAAATTTCAACTGTCTATCTATCACGGTTCATGAGATACAGCCTGGTGACAGACGGACAGACAGACAGATGTCGGAACCTTAGTAATAGGGTTCCCGTTTTACCCTTTGGGTTCGGAACCCTAAAAAAACAAGACCTGTGTGACGCCAAAAAGGCAATATACAAAGTTTTTTTATTTTTCTAACATTGTATTTTTACTCTATTCCAGTGCACCTGGAAATGCTGGGACCGTTCCCCCCACGTGCAGCACTACACAAAACACCCCAAAGAGTACGTGGCCGCGCTGTACGAACATCTGGACGCCTACGGACTGGTCTCGCAGCCCGAGAAGATGAGGATGAGGTTATAAGTGTAAGGTCTATTGAACTATGTAGTTAGATGGGTCAGGTTCAGTTGGGAAACCCTTGTGATGTAAGCAGAAAAACTCAGGAGAGGTAATTGGTAAAATGATTTTAGGTCAGCGACCGTGTTCGTTGACCAAACCCCATCAAATTTTTTTTTTGAGGAGCTTTCCTAATTTATTTTGATATAAAGGTAAGAAAGAGCCCGAAGCTATCTAAAAGGGTAAAATAAATTAGCGAAACTCTTCCAACCGGTCGGCAAAACAAAAATTTGATGATTTTAGTTTTTATTTTAGGCGGAGTTTCGCTAATTTATTTTGATACAAAGGTTCAAAGAGCCCGAAGCTATCTATCTACAGGGGCAAAATAAATTAGCGAAACTCCTCCAACCGGTCGGTGAAACAAGCGAAACAAATATTTGATGATTTTTGGGCAACGATCGTAGGTAGTGTAGTGTCTTGAAATATCAGTTAAAAAACTGACAGTTATTATTGTTTTATGGTGTTTAGATATACCCATCACGTCTGTGGAGTTTTGCTAACTATATTAATATGACCCTGTATATGAAAATCGAATGCATCTGCTCACATCATAAGACTTAGTTGCCGTCATGGGGTTAACGTTCTAAAATTATTCTGAAAATGACCTGTACTTAGTTAAAAGCTCTGTCATTTTATATTTCGCTTGACCGAATTAGGTGAATAATCGTATACGAACTACAATATCTTACAGATCAACTCCGGTTAAGGATACCCCAGAAACCGCGTATAAATTAGTTTGGACTCAATATAGCTTGTGGATTGAAATCCCTGAAAAGCTATTTCAGTATAAATGTGGGCAAAACTATAAAATAAATGAGCAATGAGGGAATTATAGTTTCCCGAATGATATTACTTTATAATTTTAAATTAGGGATGCTCCCTGTTTGACCGCATGCGGACAACGACCATAAATATGTAATGATAATCTTAAAATATCTCTTAATAAATGCAGTTCTAACTGCTATTGCAATATTAAACAAAATTATTTATTGTAGGCGGATCTGAATAAAGATTACGTCGGTAAAATATGCAGCGGATTTAATGTGAATTTTAGTTAGCGACTAACTACTGCTAAAGCCTAGTTCACACGGGTAAAGTAGTATCTACATAAGTAAAAGGAATTGAATAAATTAATTATAACAAGTCGCTAACTACAATGCAAGCATAATTATTTTATAACCTAATTGTATCGTTGTTACAAAGTTAATTTAACTCTCGGGAAAATACTTACAAAATATAATGCTCGAGCTTTTGTTTTAACAAGCTCATGCAATATGCTTTTTTAAGCTAAACTAAAAATAATGGCGAAATTACTCGTATATTTCCTAAAAAAGACTTAAATAATAATCTTCTTAGCCAATAAAATGGCAACATGATATGACGTTTTGATACTGAATGAAGAATAATGGATTGTTGTACTTTTGTTGTGTTGCTAGCAACACCGAATGACAGTGTTGCTAGTTATTATGTTTTAAGATGGAATTGTTTAAAAACGCATTGGTGTATTGAATCAACTGATAATTTGTCTCGCTTCGTCATGTATTTTCAACTACGAGAATGAAAAGGATGTAAAACTTTTTACGAAATCTAACATTTAAACACTTGACTATCGTTAAGTATTTGTTTTGTTACTTTTACTTGACTCGATTTCGACTTGCAGGGCGCCTTTACATTAGCAGAGTTATTAGTTTAGTTCGGGTACTACTATTAGTATAAATTTATGTGTACTAGTTATTTATGTTTTTAATAGAACTCGACTACCGCAGTCTACTACCCACTCGACCAATGTAAACTTAGCTTTAAGGACACTAACTCCTTTTTTTTAATACGTATTTTGTCGGTTCCTCAATCAATTAAAAATACACCAATACTATTGTCACTTAATACATGAATTTTACTTATTTTGTGAATCAGGTCTAAAGTATTAAAGCGAAGAAATCATGTTTAGCATATAAGATTTTTTATATTTTAGTTTTAGTATAAGAGAATATGCACTGTAGTTTAATATGTAGAAAATAAACTTTTATAAAATCTTTTCGGCGTTTGATTTTTTTACTGAATAAGGAAATAATATACAGGGTGTCCCAGAAGCCGAAGTCAAGCCGGAATCGGGTGATAGGACAAATCATAATAGATAACATAAAAATATAAAAAAATTACTGCTATATTTTTTTAAATTACGTGCATTCATAAAAAAATCGAGAAAATCTACTCCCTGTGACGGTCTTTTAAATCCGATTGCTACGAATTTTAACTTTTTTTAATTTTTCTTTTTATTATTTAATCCTGAATAATGCTTCTGAAAACTGAAAGCATTGGGATAGACAAAAATAATTTTAGACAGGTAAGGAAAATTAACTTACAACTAAGTTTCTTTAAAATTTTTAAAACACAGTAAAGTTTTTTTTATATTTTCTGTTAACTATTATGACTTGACCTATCAGGTCGGTCGTTGGACGTCGACTCGAGCACACGTATCTGGCGTTCTCTCCGTCAAAATAATAAAAAATATTTTGAAGTGCGTCTACTACAGCGCGACATGTGTTTGCGCCTCGTGTCGGGCATCGAAATAGTTCAGTCTTTATTTGTTGTGTTTGTGTCGCCAAAGAAAATTCTTTAGAGCTGTGCAAAAGTGGCGTGGATAAGGCCCTTTTTTTTTTTTTATTTTTTTTTTTTTTGGGTGGGAAATCATCAAATAACTTCTCCCGCTCTGGGCGGAGCGAGAGGGAGTGTCAGACTTTTACTGACTAAAACCCACCGTGTTCCTTCAGATGCCTGTGTGCCAGAGTCACGATATCCCTTTCGGACAGGCTCGTAACCCTGGCAGGCAGTGGCCCTTTCGGACCCCGTCAATTGGTGCTGACGTCTCTTTGAGGCGCGCGTGGAACACAACGCGCCGTCGACCCGGGCCTGGTCCTTATCGGACGGCGAGCTACCCATCGCTCACCGTCCGCAAGCCCGCGCCTACGGTGGCCGGGAATCGGCCTGCGATTCCCGACGCCCAGGGCGTCTCCTGCGGCGACTTAGGGCGGAAGGGCGGGCACCCTGCCTCACCCTCATGCGCTCCGCCTCCTCCTTCGCGAGCATTACTGTTTCGCAGAAGGAGGTGACGGCCTCCCATGCACTCTCGCTCCGAACCATGGCCTGAACCAGGGCCGGACGCGAGAGATCGTCGCCGCCGATCGCCTCCGTGAGGACACGGCGGTGCTCCGCCCAAGCAGGGCAGACCTCCACCGTATGCTCCACCGTGTCCTCCGGGCGATCCACACAGTGGTGACACCCGGGCGTTTCCTCCCGCTTTATCCTGAACAGGAACCTCCCGAAACAACTGTGTCCGGTGAGGACCTGCGTCAGGCGGAAGGTGAGGACGCCGTGGCGCCTCTCTAGCCACTCCTCAAAGAGGGGACTTACCGCCGCAATTGTGGCGTGCCCAGCACTGGGTTGCGACAATCGCACTTTCCATGTCGCCATGAGATCCTGCCGGAGCTCCGTCCGCTGTGCCGCGATTTGTTGCGGCAGCGGAGTTTCACCCCGGCGTTTCGCCTCTTCGCGCCACACCCACATGTGCGCGAGGACTTTCGCCTCCAGATCCCATGGCGGCAGTCCGGCAAGGAGGCTCGCCGCCTCACGGGAGACCGTGCGGTAACCCCGTACCAGCCTGATGGCCATGACCCTTTGGGACGCGTTCAACCGCTGGGCTGGACGCAGCCTCAGTGAACGCGCCCACACCGGTGCCCCGTAAAGGGCCATGGACCGCACGATCCCCGCGTAGAGCCTCCGGCAGGAGGTGTTTGGACCCCCCAGATTGGGCAGGAGCCGCTTCAAGGCAGCCCCGGCCCGCTCCAGTCTGGGAGCCAAACGTCGGAAGTGCTCGACGAAGTTCCACCGGCTGTCGAGGACGAGTCCCAGGTACTTCATCGTCACCTCGACGCCGATGTGAACCCCTCCCGCCGTTATCTGGGAACCCGACAGTGGCGCGTTCCGAGGACCATAAAAACACATGGCCTCGAACTTGTGCAATGCCACCTCGAGTCCCAATTGCCGGATCCTATTGACGATTGTCGCAACCCCACGTTCCGCCAGTTCGGCCGCCGCCTGATGTGAACTCCCCTGTACCAGGACCAGCGTGTCGTCAGCGTAGCAGACTACGCTGACGCCACTGGGGAGGTCAGCGCGCAGCACCCAGTCGTACCCGATGTCCCACAGATGCGGCCCCAGAACCGATCCCTGTGGGACACCGCACGACATCTCTCGCCGGTTCCACTCTCCTTGGTGACCGGGGTAGATGACGGCCCTGTCCGTCAAATAGGCCTCGACCACGCGACAGAGGTAGGTCGGCATCCGGTGATACCGAAGTGCCTCCCTGATGCAGCTCCAGGGCAGGGTGTTAAACGCATTGGCGATGTCAAGAGACACCGCCAAGACGACCCCACCCCGGGCCACAGCATCCCCCGTCGTGAGGGCTCGAACGCGCATGATGGCATCCACCGTAGAGCGCCCCTTGCGGAAACCAAACTGGCTCTCCGCCAAATCCGGCCCCACCCGTACCAGCCGCCCGGCGGTCTGCAATAACTCTTTCAAAGAGCTTGCCCACCTCGTCGAGCAGCACGATGGGCCGGTAAGCGGACGGAGAGTCCGCTGGGCGCCCCGGCTTCTTAATGAGGATTAGTTTCCCCGTCTTCCAACGAAGTGGGAACTGGCCCCTCTCCATGCATGCGCTTAGGAGCCCCCTTAGTCGAGGCCCGAGAGCCTCTAAGGCCAGAACCCAGGCTTTTCCAGGCAAGCCGTCGGGTCCTGGGGCGGTATTCTTGGCATTCAGCCTACGTACCGCCACTCTCAAATCTACCTCGGTCACCTTCGAAGCATCGTCGTCGTCGTCGGCGGTGTGGTCCGCATTGGGCACCGCAGGAGGCGGAGCCATGGGCGGGGGAGTATGTTCCCCTCGCGAAGGGAACAGAGCGCTCACCACGTCCTCCACGAGCTGGGGCCGGAGACTGCGTCAGCGGGGGAGCCCATGGGCGGAGTTTATCCCGCACCATATTATAGGGGCGTCCCCACGGGTCTCCGTCGATGATCTCCAGCGACTGCTCGCGGGAGAGTCCTCTGGCCCGCTGGATCTCCTCTTGGAGGGCATTCTTCGCCGCTCTGTAACCCTCGTACAGCTCCGCCTGAATGGCTACCGTATCCGGAGGGCGGATACGGAGCCTGCGGTGCCTGGCATACCGGCGTCGCGCAGCAACGCACGCCTCGCGTAAAGCGGTCAGCTCGCGCGACCACCAGCACACCTGGCGCCGGGCACGTCCGGGCTGGACCCGGGGCATTGCCACGTCACAAATGTTGGACATGGCCTCCCGGAACCACTCCGCCTCGTCGTTGATGTCGGCAGGCCTGTCCGATGATGACACCCAGGCCTGCACGATCGAGGCTTCCAGGAGGAGCTCCCGGTCCAGCTGCTTCAGCGCCTAAGGCCTATGTGTGATCCTGATCTCGCGCGAACCAGTGCATAAGAGAGGTTAATTGCGCCAGCCTAAATGACTCCTGTCCAAGCTGATCGGTTCTCACCGATCAGCTTGGACGGGATCCGATTAGAAAGATATGGAAAGGTCTCCCTTTCCATATCTTTTAGGGAACTGGTAAAGAGTGGCGCTTGAATTATATACCGTGTGTGTCAATTATAATAATATTATGCGCAGTGCTATGCTAGTGCTCCAAAATAGTTTGTCTTTTGTGAGTGCGAATTCTATTTTTAGACATTTCGGGATTCAAGTGATGGACTCCGGTAGCTGTGACCCAACCGACCGAACATTCCTTTAGATTTTTTTGCTTTGTATTCGGGACATACAAGTGGGACGTCATTGTATTTTTTTCGCTACGACTTACTACTACACAAAAACAAAACAGAAACCTCGGATGGACACATTGGCGACAGCAACATGAAACACAACATAGCGGCGACATAGAAAAGCGTCGAGAAAGCAGTTTAAACCCGCCAAAAGATTCACCACTCAAGACTCTGGAATCAGCAACGTGTAATACAGTATAGCAGTGCCACAGACAAGAGTCGAGAGGACCGCAGCCAGCCTGGCGGCGACGCTATTAACAGATGCCCCTCCCATAAATAAATATCACCCGTCTCTCCACTATTCCAATGCTTGCTCAAGGCTGCACAGTCGGTAGGCTCTAATAATCCATCCTATCCCAAGGGCGCGTCTTCGCCCCCCGGTCTACTCTTTGATATGCAATGGTCTCTGTGGTCCCATGAAACATTAGGCTCAGGGGCTAGTGTGAATCTTTGGGTTCATTCGACCAATCGAGTCTGGTCAAACCACGCTTGGGTCGCTGCATTTAATTCATGAATTAATTCATAACTATTATGACTTGACCTATCACCTGATTCCGGCTTGACGTCGATTTCTGGGACACCCTGTATATAAGATATGTAACGAAAGCGAAATGTTTAATAGGTCCTCTTAAAATATATTGACCTTGTAAAGATGAACACTATTTTACATTAGTTTAATTACCTCTAAAAACTTTTTGGCCATCTAATGAGACACATTTTTTTTAATGAGATGCTTTTTAAATTTGTGGTCTTTACTCACACTTGGTCGCAGTAACTAAGCTAGGATACCCAACCAAATGGTTTAGGTTAGGTTACAGTGACCACCAGCCGGAGATCCCGGAAGTCGCACTTGTTCCCATGATCCCCGGTGCAAGTGTAGGAAGGGAAAACCTGGGTGGTTTTTAGTCAGTACAAGTCTGACAGACTCAGACCCCTCGCATGACGATTTTCCACCCCGAGAACAAAAAAAAAAGGTTACAGTGACCAACTGCGCGCGAGCCGAGTGAGCTGTGCCGCATTAGCGGCATAACCGGCGAGCGCCAATACCAAATTGGTCGGAGTTACTTGGCAATTTAGTATTTTTAGTACCCCAATATAAGAATAATAATGTAAATGTAAATAATATATGTAGTCTATGATAAAAGGCACTGACAAGTAACTGATGTTACGTCGGGTTCTCACACCCGGTGTTCGTTTACAATTACAATAATTTTATTAAATAATTATCTTTTATTATCTTATTAAATACATGCTGTAACAAAAGTCCATTAAAACTTCTAAGACATTTTTTTAAAACAACATTTGAAAAAATTAAACAGCTGTAATACTAGAATAATAGGTGACAACTTCTAAACTATTACATGAAATGCTGAAAAAAGGTTTAACTATCTAATAATTGGGTCATATTGGAAGATAATGATATGTATATAAAATTGTCAAATGATTTTTGTTGCTGAGTGACCGTACCAAGGTTTAAAAATCGCCAGTCATGTAGGCTATAGTTGTCACGTGTTAGCATGGCAATAATGGTCATTGACCCACTCCGTTTTCTAGCATTTTTTGTTTCAAAAACTGAAATAAAGTCACTTAACGTTCTGAATTATTAACTTTCGTGATCTTCAACATGTTCCAATAACGAAAAACCATACATAGTTCATTGTTTGGGTTTCTACGGAAAGATATTAGGGAAAGGGCAATGACCGATATTGCCATGCTAAAACGCAACAACAATATTTAATTTCACAACCCAAAAATGTTTCTTCGGTTACCCTTCTAATCTATAGTCGTTTTTAGGCACGTTTTGCATATAAATTCCTGAGAAATGAGAATACAGTCAGTTAAACATGATACTAAGAAGGAACTAACCTAATTGGAGTTAATAAGATGAGTCACGCACGGATAGTCGATACCTCGTAGAAAACATGCTGAAGCGACGTTTCGAGAAATGGGTAAAAGGCATGAACTTCTTACTTAAATATTGCAGAGTTGTGCGGTGTTATTCCAAAAACTTGACGCTAAACTTGCATTGTTTATTCTTCACACCTATACATTCAAGGGCAAATTAAATTAGCTAGGGAAACTCCACATAATTGATGACGACAAACGTGCTAATACGTGTGATGTCTAAACATGTGGTTACTACTACAGAAGTATGAGTTTAGATAAACAGTTTTTTTTTTAATTAAAACTTCTTTACACACGCTTGACTTGGGGAGTAAGCTGGTGAATGCGTGACGAGAGCGTTAGGGAATGAGGCGAATGGAAGTTGTTTAAATGTTAAACATGAAACACACTGCGTCACCGCCGCGGGCCGTCACGCATGTAGGTGTTTTTTTAAATTCACACTGGCTGTTTAAACACTCACAAGACCGTAGCTTTTTTGAAGTAAAACTTCTGTTGCTAGCGAACGGTGATTTCTGTTTTACTTCAGTCGTGTGGTCGCACACTCGTTTTTTTGTTTTATCATGTTCAGATATACCCATCACATCTCGGGAGTTTCTCTAGCTAATTTGAGCCTGTGGAACCGGTTTATCTGTAATTCAGGCTCTTCCTACTAAACATTGCTGTGTAAATAAATAATAAACATTGTCTGCCGGTATTCCCCTGCAGTAAGTACAATACCCAGTGTCTGTTTGAGGTCGGCGGCGCCGTTCGACGACACGCTGCGCTGCGTGTCGTGGGTTCGATCCCGCACGGAACAAATATTTGTACGACTTACAATTAGTTGTACCGGGTGTGGCCGTTTGTGTATGTGAGTGTTTGTAAACGCACCCACAATACAGGAAAAAATCCTAGTGTGGGGCAACGTTTTTTTAAATAAAAAATAAATAAAAAGAAAATAAAGGTTTAAATCCTTTTTAGGGTTCCGTAGTAAACAAGGAACCCTTATAGTTTTGCCATGTCCGTCTGCCTGTCTGTCTGTCTGTCTGTCCGTCCGTCCGTCTGTCCCCAGCTTAGCTCAGAGACGCTTAGTCCTAGAAAGCTGTAATTTGGCATGGGTATACATAATCATGCCAAAAAAATGGTAAAATAAAATTATGAAAAACATTTTTTTTTAGGGTACCTCCCTTACACGTGAAATGGGGATGATATTTTTTTTTCTCGTCTATTCCATGGTGTGGGGTATCGTTGGATAGGCCGTTCAAAAATATTGTGGATTTGGCAAAACCATTTTTAAATTAAGGGATCCGTTTGCGTAATATTAAGCTTGTTAGAGTCAAGTGTCCCCCCCCCCCTGCCAGCTAAATGGTTGGTTTTGGATATGTGAAAAAATTCATGGCAATAGTATATACAGGATGATTGGAAGATAGGTGCAAAGCTTTAAGGTGAAGATAGTATAGACAATTTAGAACCATTTAAGCCATGGTTGTCTTAGACGAAGTCTTACCAAATTTTTTTAACCAAATATTTTAAGTTTTTTTTCGGAAATTCTCAAAATTTAATGTAAACTGCATAATTATGGCCAAATTGAATGATAAATGAATAAATTTTTTATTTATTTAATTAAATTAATGTGTAAGCAACCAAGCAAAACATGTTTTAGGCTTCTGTGTCATTAGACATTTTTTTTACAGATATTTAAAGCTCAGAAAAAATAAAAAATTTGTACAATACGTCTTTTAAACCTTATTAAAAAAAAAAACGGAGGGTGCTTTTTTTGTTCAAACCTTTTTGAAGACATGCTTGATAATCGCTCTTTCTTTTGAGGTATCATTTATGCGGATATCTTACAAATTATTGAAATTAGGACCTACAAACCAATTCGAAGGAGAAATTTTAAATTTTAGGCAGTCTAACAAAACACAAAATTTTTGCTTAAAAGAATATTTTATGTGCTCGAAATGATAACATTGTTCAATTCTAAGAATTTTTGGCCAACCAATTTTTGAACCAATTGAGGGGAACCCATTGAAAAAATGGTCCCTGGTTTCTATAATAGCCATATCACTTTTCACACAGTTCATCCATCGTTTCCTTGATCTTCCCCTACTCTTATAGCCATCCACATCAAAAACTTTCCTGGCGACATTTTCCTCCGCCAAGGAAGGATAGAACGGAACTAATAATAATAATAATTGGTGGAGAATTTAAATTGCATTGGCTATGATAGGTTCCGTTTGGTGCCGGACGTAAAGAATAGCACCATCCCATTTCTACCCGTGGGTGTCGTAAAAGGCGACTAAGGGACTTACTAGAGAGTGGGCAGCAGCGTTCTCTATGCATTTTTAAAACCATACTGCGATCGCCAACCCGCCTGCCAAGCGTGGCGATTATGGCACACCCCCCCCCCCCCCTTTTTGGGAGAGGACTATGTCCAGCAGTGGACGTCCTTAGGCTGAAATGATGATGAATGATGGCTATGATAGTGTTTACCGAGCGTAGCATTTACCAGAGCGATCCAGCTATTTATTATTACTTCTATGTACTGTACTACTAGCTGCACCCCGGTTTCACCCGCATACGTCTTAATCCCGTGGGAATCTCGGGATAAAAATGATCCTATATCCTAAATCAGGTCATGGTCTACCCATGTGCCAAATTTCATCCAAACCCATTCAACCGTTTTATTGTGAAAGCGTAACAAACTCATTTTCAGGTTGGTAATAGGAAAAAACCGGCCAAGTGCATGTCGGACCACGCACAATGAAGGGTTCCGTAGTTGGGATGAATTTATCCCAAAAACAAACTTAATATTGTAGTTGAAAAACATGCTCTCCCATACATCGATATATGTTACGGTCAATTCTCCAACTGCAAATTTAAGTTGGTCGACTATTACTCGATAACTTGTGAAGCCTACTTAGCTGTGATAGTTTTCCTTTTAATTTCGTTATACAGGGTGATTGGAAGATGGGTGCAAAGCTTTAAGGCGAAGATAGTACAGACAATTTAGAACCATTTAAGCCATGGTTGTCTTAGACGAGGTCTTACCAAATATTTTTAACCAAATTTTTAAGTTTTTTTTCGGAAATTCTCAAAATTTAATGTAAACTGCATAATTATGGCCAAATTGAATGATAAATGAATTCATTTTTTATTTATTTAATTAAAGTAATGTGTAAGCAATCAAGCAAAACATGTTTTAGGCTTCTGTGTCATTAGACATTTTTTTTACAGACATTTAAAGCTCAGAAAAAATTAAAAAATTGTACAATACGTCTTTTAAACCTTATTAAAAAAAAAACGGAGGGTGCTTTTTTTGTTCAAACCTTTTTGAAGACAAGCTTGATAATCGCTCTTTCTTTTGAGGTATCATTTATGCGGATATCTTACAAATTATTGAAATTAGGGCCTACAAACCAATTTGAGGTAGAAATTTTTAATTTTAGGCAGACTAATTAAAACAACATTTGAATTAAAATTATTTATTTTTCATGTTCAAAATGACGGCCGTGATTCCTAATACAAGCACGGCCCCGTCTTCTAACTTCTGTAGTCGTTATTTTCAACATCATCTCCTGCTTCATTGTCTCAAACGCTGAATTTATTCTTTGTATCAATTCTTCTCTAGTGTTTATTTCTATGTTGTTATACACCAGTTCCTTGGCCCGGCCCCACACGAAAAAGTCCAACGGGGTCAGATCTGGGGAGCGAGCGGGCCAAGAGATGGGTCCATCCCTGCCGATCCAGCTATCAGGAAAGCAATTGTTGAGGTGTTCCCTTACATTTAAAGTCCAATGCGCTGGACAGCCGTCTTGCTGAAAGATGACTGTTCGGTCTGTTTCGAAGATCGGGACACCTGATTCCTCTACCAGCAGTGGTAAATCAATTTGCAGAAATTGCAAATAATTTTCGCCATTCAATGGATCAGGCAAAAAGTGGGGCCCAATCAATGTTCTGCCAATTATTCCAGCCCATACATTCACAGAGAATTTCATCTGAAATGACACCTGCTTCTTAAAATGTGGATTGTTGTCTGCGTCAGCCCATTCATGGATGTTGTGAAAGTTTGTAATACCTTCCCTTGAAAATTTACTTTCATCCGTCCACAAGATTGATTTCAGAAACCACGCATCTTCGATGTCTCTGTTGAGGAGGAAACGGCAGAACTGAATTCTTCTTTGAGGATCTTGCTCTACTAGACCTTGCACACTCCTGCCATGGAACGGATACTTATCATTTTGGTGCATTGTATGCCACACCTTCCATTGAGAAATGTTTAAATTTCGAGCTACTGCTCTAGTACTGGTAGTAGGATCCGCTTGAAATACTGCTAAAATATCTTCGTCGACGGCAGTTTCGTGTCTGCCCGGGTTGACTCCAGGTTCCACGCGGTGAAACCCATCTTGGGCAAGACGACGAAACGTGTTGTAAAACACTCGGACATTCGGTATCCTGCGATTCGGATAGCGCTCTTGATACATCCGTCGCGCCAAAGATCCATTGCCGTCTGCTCTACCGTACATAAATACGATATCCGCATATTCTTGATTGGAAAAAGTAGCCATAGTCACTTAACAATTAAGAAAAACGGCGTAGGAGCGCACTAAATGTCAACTCAACACAATTAAGTCAAAAATCAACACGTGCAGGAGCGCGAGGCTACGACTGGACAGAAGAGTATTTTATGTGCTCGAAATGATAACATTGTTCAATTCTAAGAATTTTTGGCACATGCAGGAACCAATTGAGGGGAACCCATTGAGGGGATTCTCTAAACAATGGCCACCGAGCGCGGTGCGACGGCATTTCCAGGTAGAACGCCCAATGAATAGCAAAAAGCGATAAGAGTTGGTTTTTACAGCAAAATGGTCTTAGTTACTGAGGCAACAAAGTCGTTTTTCTTTAGTCAGGGTCAGTCGGTCTGTGATGAAGCCGTTACATCTTTTACTTATTAGTCAAACTACTGCCCTTGTGAGTGGACGTTGTCGTGTTGATTCACAATTTACCGTGTTCAGTTGTAGCCCTTTGCGTTCCTGCACGTGTTGTTTGCGTTAGTTTTGAACTTTTTTGTTTCACCGTGTCCAGTCGTAGCCTCGCGCTCCTGCATGTGTTGATTTTTGACTTAATTGTGTTGAGTTGACATTTAGTGCGCTCCTACGCCGTTTTTCTTAATTGTTAAGTGACTATGGCTACTTTTTCCAATCAAGAATATGCGGATATCGTATTTATGTACGGTAGAGCAGACGGCAATGGATCTTTGGCGCGACGGATGTATCAAGAGCGCTATCCGAATCGCAGGATACCGAATGTCCGAGTGTTTTACAACACGTTTCGTCGTCTTGCCCAAGATGGGTTTCACCGCGTGGAACCTGGAGTCAACCCGGGCAGACACGAAACTGCCGTCGACGAAGATATTTTAGCAGCATTTCAAGCGGATCCTACTACCAGTACTAGAGCAGTAGCTCGAAATTTAAACATTTCTCAATGGAAGGTGTGGCATACAATGCACCAAAATGATAAGTATCCGTTCCATGGCAGGAGTGTGCAAGGTCTAGTAGAGCAAGATCCTCAAAGAAGAATTCAGTTCTGCCGTTTCCTCCTCAACAGAGACATCGAAGATGCGTGGTTTCTGAAATCAATCTTGTGGACGGATGAAAGTAAATTTTCAAGGGAAGGTATTACAAACTTTCACAACATCCATGAATGGGCTGACGCAGACAACAATCCACATTTTAAGAAGCAGGTGTCATTTCAGATGAAATTCTCTGTGAATGTATGGGCTAGAATAATTGGCAGAACATTGATTGGGCCCCACTTTTTGCCTGATCCATTGAATGGCGAAAATTATTTGCAATTTCTGCAAATTGATTTACCACTGCTGGTAGAGGAATCAGGTGTCCCGATCTTCGAAAGAGACCGAACAGTCATCTTTCAGCAAGACGGCTGTCCAGCGCATTGGACTTTAAATGTAAGGGAACACCTCAACAATTGCTTTCCTGATAGCTGGATCGGCAGGGATGGACCCATCCCTTGGCCCGCTCGCTCCCCAGATCTGACCCCGTTGGACTTTTTCGTGTGGGGCCGGGCCAAGGAACTGGTGTATAACAACATAGAAATAAACACTAGAGAAGAATTGATACAAAGAATAAATTCAGCGTTTGAGACAATGAAGCAGGAGATGATGTTGAAAATAACGACTACAGAAGTTAGAAGACGGGGCCGTGCTTGTATTAGGAATCACGGCCGTCATTTTGAACATGAAAAATAAATAATTTTAATTCAAATGTTGTTTTAATTAGTCTGCCTAAAATTAAAAATTTCTACCTCAAATTGGTTTGTAGGCCCTAATTTCAATAATTTGTAAGATATCCGCATAAATGATACCTCAAAAGAAAGAGCGATTATCAAGCTTGTCTTCAAAAAGGTTTGAACAAAAAAAGCACCCTCCGTTTTTTTTTTTAATAAGGTTTAAAAGACGTATTGTACAATTTTTTTATTTTTTCTGAGCTTTAAATGTCTGTAAAAAAAATGTCTAATGACACAGAAGCCTAAAACATGTTTTGCTTGATTGCTTACACATTACTTTAATTAAATAAATAAAAAATGAATTCATTTATCATTCAATTTGGCCATAATTATGCAGTTTACATTAAATTTTGAGAATTTCCGAAAAAAAACTTAAAAATTTGGTTAAAAATATTTGGTAAGACCTCGTCTAAGACAACCATGGCTTAAATGGTTCTAAATTGTCTGTACTATCTTCGCCTTAAAGCTTTGCACCCATCTTCCAATCACCCTGTATAACGAAATTAAAAGGAAAACTATCACAGCTAAGTAGGCTTCACAAGTTATCGAGTAATAGTCGACCAACTTAAATTTGCAGTTGGAGAATTGACCGTAACATATATCGATGTATGGGAGAGCATGTTTTTCAACTACAATATTAAGTTTGTTTTTGGGATAAATTCATCCCAACTACGGAACCCTTCATTGTGCGTGGTCCGACATGCACTTGGCCGGTTTTTTCCTATTACAAACCTGAAAATGAGTTTGTTACGCTTTCACGCTAAAACGGTTGAATGGGTTTGGATGAAATTTGGCACATGGGTAGACCATGACCTGATTTAGGATATAGGATCATTTTTATCCCGAGATTCCCACGGGATTAAGACGTATGCGGGTGAAACCGGGGTGCAGCTAGTAGTACAGTACATAGAAGTAATAATAAATAGCTGGATCGCTCTGGTAAATGCTACGCTCGGTAAACACTATCATAGCCATCATTCATCATCATTTCAGCCTAAGGACGTCCACTGCTGGACATAGTCCTCTCCCAAAAAGGGGGGGGGGTGTGCCATAATCGCCACGCTTGGCAGGCGGGTTGGCGATCGCAGTATGGTTTTAAAAATGCATAGAGAACGCTGCTGCCCACTCTCTAGTAAGTCCCTTAGTCGCCTTTTACGACACCCACGGGAAGAAATGGGATGGTGCTATTCTTTACGTCCGGCACCAAACGGAACCTATCATAGCCAATGCAATTTAAATTCTCCACCAATTATTATTATTATTAGTTCCGTTCTATCCTTCCTTGGCGGAGGAAAATGTCGCCAGGAAAGTTTTTGATGTGGATGGCTATAAGAGTAGGGGAAGATCAAGGAAACGATGGATGAACTGTGTGAAAAGTGATATGGCTATTATAGAAACCAGGGACCATTTTGGTTACCCATTGAAAGGGTTTTCGATAGGGTTTTTCTAAAATGGTAACCAAAATGGTCCCTGGGTAGAATAGAGATCGAATTGGTCCTGCTACGCGTGCTGGGCGGATATCGAAATAAAATAATATTATGATTTTTTCATGTTTCTGGGTTTCAAGTAGGTATAGAACCCATTGAATGGGTTATCATGTAACCCTTTCACTGGGTTTCAAGTATAAAACCCATTCAATGGGTTATCATGTAACTCTTTCAATGGGTTACGTCATGATAAAGGTAATTGAATGGGTTACCCCTTCGAAAGGCTTAACCCTTAACCGGGGTTGTACGGCTAAAGAGTGGTGAAGAAAGGGACTTGTTGCTTCGACTCCAAATAAATTGAATATGGATAAGAGATTGAAGATTTCCTTTCCATCTTTGAAGCCAACCTTATTAGATCACTAGCTTCCGCCCACGTGGTACTAAGAAAATAAGTACCTAGCCTTTGTCATTCCCCAGGGTTCAAAGTATCCACATACCAAATTTCATCAAAATCGGTTCAGCCGTTTAGCCGTGAAAGCGTAACAAACAAACTCACGTTCGCATTTCTTTTTTTTTTTTTTAAACGTTTCCCCACACTAGGAATTTCTCTTGTATCGTGGGTGCGTTCACAAACATTTAAACTCACATACACAAACAGCCAGACCCGAACCAACTACTCGGAGTCTTAAGTAATGCTTGAGTACTGAGTAATGCTCTATAAATACGGGCCTAAGTATTGGTCACGTTATTGCGACAATGTAGCCGATAGCCGTAGCATTACAAAGACAATTAAAAAAAGAATTTTCAAAATCGGTCCGTAATTAACGGAGAAATAGATGAACAAACATAAAAAAAAAAACCATACAGCCGAACATATAACCTCCTCCTTTTTGGAAGTCGGTTAAAAAGAAAAATACCAAAACCACAGCCAATTGCCCGGGCAGCCTTCCACATACCGAGCATTATCAATACATCTTTCACAATAACTGGAAGCAATTTTAGACATTTCGGCTTCCTCATAATTATTAATGATTGTATCCTTGAGCTGATTTTGGCTGCGCCGGCCGCCCCGCGTCAGTTCAGTTTACACGCGGCTTGCGTGCCCGACACACGTCTCCATACTAAGGGGCATTAACCCACTTTAGGGTCACTGTTTTGTATAATAAAGTGACATTTAGAACTATTTTTAATTGTACGGATGTTTTTAAGTGGTTGTTAGAGTGTAAAAGTGTTTTAAATTGTGCTGGATTTAAGGTATGTGTTATTTTTAAAGTGTTTTGTAGGTATAATACATAAATAAGCATGCATTGTTTGTTATTCTAGGTAAGCTAAGAAGGTACAAAGGTTAGAGAAAGTATTTAATATATGTAAGTCACCAGTAGCCACATAAATTTTATTGTTAAACACATTTGTTAACAGCTTATCATTTTCTTTAACAGTCATCTCTTGAGGCCGGCAGTCAATAGGGTCGGTAATTTTAATGGTAACTGTTTAAACCTGGGTTAGCACTACCGATCAGATAATTTAAAAAATGCGAATTAGTTTTATGAAATTATCCGTCAGATAGTTTATCTGGGTGCTGGTGGGTGTTTTTTTTTAAACAAGGGTGTACTAAAGGTAGGTACGCCTCTGCCTAACCTTTCGAGGTTAATAGGTGTGATGTTATTTATCCTAGACTTATGTAGAAGTGAAACAGGCCCTTTCATTTATTTTATTAACTAGGACTTCTCCCTTGTGTCTAACTGGAATTTTATAGCATTGTTTATCTAATATGGTTAACAGTAACTTTTCGTTACTTTATCAAAGTTTATGTAGGAAAATGGTTGTTGCATCCATACTTAATTTAATTTATAGCGCTGAGACTCTGTCTCATAAAGGGTCGCAGGCGTCGCAGCCCGCAGGTCGCAGCATTATGCTGAGCGGTGGCCGTTTTGCGTGGATGTGACGCATATTTTCCCCCAATTTGTTATTTTTCGTATTTGTATTCCTTCTTTGCGATAGGTTTACCGAA
This sequence comes from Tiliacea aurago, assembly GCA_948098905.1. Lineage (NCBI taxonomy): Eukaryota > Metazoa > Arthropoda > Insecta > Lepidoptera > Noctuidae > Tiliacea > Tiliacea aurago. The sequence continues at coordinate 6,792,501 of OX402589.1, forward strand.
CATAAACGTATTTTTATTTCTTTCATTCTTTCTTTAATATTATACTATAGAGGTAAAATTTTGTTTGTTTGTATGTAGAGGTAATCTCTGGAACTGCCGGTCAGATTTGAAAAATTCTTATTGCATTTGATAGCCCAATTCTTGAGGAAGGTTATACGCTGAACATCACGCTACGATCCCCCCGAGCGAAAAGAAAGAAAAAAACAGAAAGAAGCTACCTACGAACATACCTTTGTACGTTACGTACGTTCTAGCTTCTGGCCGCGACTTCAGAACAGCCACATTTTTATAAAAAACTGCCTCGTTGGTCTATTGGATCCTGGGTTCGATTCCCGGGTCAGGCAAAGTGATATTGGGTTTTCCGTCTGGGATTTCTCAGTTAAAGTCCGAAGTCTGAATTTGTGCCCGGTTAGTGGCAATAGGCTCGCCTCTATTACATGGGAACTAAACATAACTGGCGAAATTTAATGTGGGTGAACTATAGGTAGGCACACCTCTGGCTAACCCTTTGGGGAATACAGACGTAATGCTATGTTATTTTTATAAAATATAAATACATACATAAACTATGGGGCTAGGTAGAAACTATAAAACGCCACCTGCTACGCTACTTACATACTCCTCTTGATTCTACTTTCATGCTTCTTTTGCCACACCAAACATTCACTTCCATACATAAGCGTGGGTACCAGCACACCATTGTGAACAGCCAGCCTTGCCTTTTTGGACATTGACTGGTAGGTCACAATCGCAGTATAGCACAATTCATTTTATTTCCCTCATTAACTATTTATAATACAACTTCCCTGTATACTACGTTTGTAATTATGATCTCAGCAGCCAAAATATACAGAGACTCAGGACTAGTTACGCATGACCAAGTGACGTACAGTTGCCCGTGTGAGAAGCGGTTAGTCCTGAGGTCGATTCCGCAGTCTTCAGAGAGTTCTTGTATATACCCTACTGTCACAAAACTGATACACTGACTGATGCATTCTTACAGATTATTCCTGACGAACGACTATAACTAAAATAGTATAACAGTAGGTTATGCGGAACACATGGCCGAAAGTTTCTGAAGTGGCGACTGCATACCCGGAAGACTTAGCGTTGGAAGGCCGCAGGAATCTGCTGGATTCGGGAAAAACAGAACCGGTTGTGTGTGTCAGTGGTCATGCTTGGGGGAGGCCTATGTCCAACAGTGGATGTCTTTCGGCTGAAATGATGATGATGTGATAAAACTACCAATTAACGATTTTCAGAGTTTTTCCTTTAGGTACTCGTGCTGTAAGACTTCAGTTTTTGCCGAATTTTATGATTCTAGGTCAATGGGAAGTACCCTATAAGATTTGATTAATTTGCGAGTATCAAAATATGTCGCATAAATGGCCATATTTTATATGCGTTTACTTAGAAGTTTGTTTTTTTTTGAGCTCCAGGGAACCGTAGACTCACCTGCTCACCATAAAAATATAGATAAAGTGAGTTTGAAGTGAACTGTCATCCTACCTGACGCTAAGGAGTCTTGGGAGTCACGAGATATACTGCTTACTTTGAACTCACTTAGGGAGTCTTGGGGAGTCTCGAGAGATAGATTGCTTACTTTGAACTCACTTCACCTATGTTTTCACGGTGACATTTTAACAGAATAGACCGGCTGGATTAGGAATCCTAATCCAACCGGTCTATTCTGTGTCCTAATTTAGGACATACGCTACTTTTTTATCCCGGTAGTACCTACGTTCCTTTTTGGTAATTTCCGACATCCAAGAGGACCATGCCGCAGGCAAAAGCTGGTAGTTCATAACATAAATCATGTATTTGCCTTCTGCTATCAATGTCCGAATGAAATGAGCTCCAGTTTCGTAGCCGACTCGAATACTAGTGACTCACAATTACTAATTATTAATGAATTGACCTATACTCGATACCATAATTATTCTGCCGCGCAATTTATAAACGCAGTAGGTAAGTTTGGTCAAAATTGAGTTAAAACTCGTGTAGACCGGCGCGATATCACGGGCGCGACAGGCAGTGTGACACTTTCCATGAAGTTTTCATAGAAATGTGCTACTAAATAGTGTCGCGTCGCGCCCGTCTGCAGGAGCCTTTATTTACATATTCGTGAATTTCGTGATTGCTGAAATGAGTTCTATAAGAATCAGGAGACCCTTTTTTTTCTATGTCAAGTTAAAAGACCGAAAATCAAAAAACATAAACGCGGTAACCACATTATTAAGCATGCCCCACAAACACATATGGTGTTAAAAGATACTGAGTTCTGAGTTGTTAAAACATAATAATTGTATTCTAAAAATAATCTTCTTTGGGATGCTGATAAGTATTGACTTGTGTATGTACTCTTCCTAGACCTACTAATTTTAAGTAGGCAACGGGCTCACGGAATATAAATCTTTTAAAAAATAGAATCATACTATAATCAAAGATATAAATATGTAATCGAAGATTATAACATTTATAACACTTTTTCTCCTACAAAATAATGTTGATGAACATTATAAAGGAATGTACATTATACTGAAGATCACGTCTAAACGAGTAGTGTTAATGATTTGAAAAAAATATATGTTAAATTAGAGCATTTTCTTATAACCTTAATATGTGAATATTTTAGGTTATGTTTATATTACATAGTGAAATTAATTTGTAAAGTTATGTCTAACGCGGATAAAAAACTGAGAATGGCGCAAAATCTACCAAGCGTATTTTTCTGAAACCTTCACCAATTTAAAGATAATTTAATTATTGATCTTTTAGTATACGCGTTTTATTAAAAAAACTTTTTACAAAAAAATAATAACCGACTACCAAACATAACACTACAAAGTCAAAACAAACTTTAATTTCGGAAGTCGGTGTCTTTGGATCTGTATTTCAGTTTTTGGCCACCGACTTCTGAAATTAAAGTTATTTTTGACTTTGTAGTGTTATGTTTGGTAGTCGGTTATAATTTTTTTGTAAAAAGTTTTTTATTTTTCACTTTTTAGTGGGTCAGTTTTGAATTTATCTAAGTTACAATAGCCTAATGTTAACTGCTTATCACCTTTTACAAAATATTGCATTTCCCGATGCTGCTGGGATGTTGATTGTTGAGGAGTTCTCCTGGTAAGAACCAGGAGAACTGCCACTCACCATTATGCATAGTAACGAGCAAAAATTGCTTAATCGCAACCCGTTAAATAGGTACTCATTATTATTCCGGTGGCCATCTGTGGTCTCCATCATCAGTTCCACTTCACCAAATGGCGCTTTCGGATAGCAAATGCACGAGTTATTATAAAAAATACCCAAATCGCTATAGGTTTGCATATTAAATTTGAGGGTTTCCCTCGATTTCCATGGGATCCCCTCATCAGATTCTGATTTGGTGGTAATGGGACCACCTCGGGAGTATACCCTTTCAAACAAAAAAAGAATTTTCAAAATCGGTTTATAATTGACGGAGTAATCGCGTAACAAACATACAAAAAATAAATACAGCCGAATTGAGAACCTCCTCTTTTTTTAAAGTCGGTTAAAAATACCTTTGTATTGTGTATAATAAATTAATAATGCGTCAAATTGGGGACAGCGCCCCTTGATGGGCCAATCCTATTACTGGCTCAACGTACGACGCGTTGCGTGAGCTCAGTACAGAACACGCAAGCTAACCACTCAAGGTCACTGGCATATACCTGCGTCTTAATAAGGAACCTGTCAGGCGCAGCGATGCTACATTTATTGTTTGTTTGACATTCCTAGGTCGCGGGTCGCTATGGAGGCGTTTCGGCTGCGGACCGCGCTGTGTTTCGCCGCCAACCAAGGAAAAAGATCAATCTGTTGTAAGAATGTAAGTAAAGTCTCTTCGTACATCTCAATAAACTACAAAAGTACAAAACATAGTGTAACACAATCACACTCCGAGAGTTTTGAAGGCTAATCCTTTGTTTCATAAGTTTGAAAAATTCGTCTGTTCAATGGACGTGGGGGAACTGTCAGAATGAAATTCATTGCAATCAATTGGTAGTTATTTACTGGCAATTACCCCACAGGTTTTCGAAAATAGAAATATACAAAACTTACTTAACTACTTAAAAAAAACCTACTAAAAACTTTAAAAAAACCTACCAAAAACTTAAAAAAAACTACCAAAAACTTAAAAAAAAACGTACTAAAGTTCTTTCTTCTATGTTTTCGACCAATGCAGTCTAATACAATTGTGGTGAAGATTGTCCTGTCCCATAAGCGGGTCCTATGCCTTTCGACAGAAGGTTGATTTATCTTACCCTTCGATGCGTAGCGATAATAATGTAGGGTGGCTCCCAGCTAATTAAATTACATAAATCAATATAGATGAATCACAAAAGTAAAGAAAATTGTTTTGAGTTTGAGGTTTAAGGCGGTGGATTTTTAATTTAATTTTTAATTATTTCGTACGAACGAACGTAGAATTGCGTGAAAGAATTTGGGGAGGCCTTTGCCGAGCAGTGGAACAGGGAATGTACCTACAACAAAAAAAAATATTAAACAAATGTCGAGACCTGGAGGTCTGCTCCGAAGCGTTAATCCGAAGTATCGGCCGAATGTTCGGCCGTTTTATAATTTCCATAGTTTCCTTTTTTGACTTTGAATCCTTACCCGACTTAAAGTCACATTTTTGACTTTGGCTTATCTCTTTGACTGTCGTTTTTTTTTATCTTTCGCCGTAGTTAGCCGTAGTCAAGCAACGGCCGAACATTCGCCCGATACTTCAGATTTATGTTCGGCATAGACCCCCAGCCTTCCTCAACATTGCCGCGTGCTGGCGGCAGTGAACGGGGGGTGCGGGGGCAGCGGCGAGTAAGACGGCTGCATGGCTGGACGCGGGCCCCCGCGCTGCACCAGTCAGCTGCTCCTGAGTATAAGCCGCAGGCCACGCTAGAGCTACTGCGGTGAGCGGGGGCGGTAGGAGTAAAGACGCTGCGTCTTGCCGCTGTAGTGTACCACGTTGAAGCGGCCGCGTGACACGTAGTTTTTATCTATAATCGCGGATAATTCAACAAAATTTAATAAATACGGCAGGAAGCGCGAACTCGTACTGTTCCCTCCGCTGCTCGCTGACGCCTGACGCGCACGCCAGTCGCGCCGACATGGCGCCCCCCGTTCAACCCGTATTATTATTTTTGCCGCTCATCGCAGACGCAAGACGCGTCGCGCCAGCGTGGCCTGCGACTTAGTGTTCTGTGCGGCTGTTGGACACCTTCACGCACGGCTGCGCTTACGCGTTTTATTACCGTCCATATTTATTCTTTATTCTTGTTTACTTAAGGCACATACCGGCGCGACTCGCGACGCGACGCAATGGCACCGCTCGTCGCGCGACACGCGAACCTTTATGTCGCGTCGCGTGTCGCGCCGGTCTGTAGAAGCCTTTAGTTTTAACCGACACAGTTGTTTGTAATTTCCCTTTTCATATACATGTTATACAGTCCACTCATCTTTCATTTGCTCCACAACGACCTATCGTCGGGTTCATTAATCCGGCTCGAAGGACCAATGATCGCAACGATAGGTATGTAAGTAGGTAAAGAGCTTAAAAAAAAAAATAAGTACTATTATTTTCACCATAAAAAGAAATTAAGTACTAATAACCTAAACTATTGGCGCCTTGGAGTCTTCTCCCTGCCGCGCTGTCTCGCTTGATCGCATGATTGCGTGCAGCAGTAGTGTGCAAGCGAATTAAAGAGTGACGTGGCTAGTGCTAGGTAACTCAGCACATGTGCTAGCACAGTTGTAGCTACTAAAAGAGTCACTCACTCTTTTTATTTTGATGAGCTTTTGGTGAGCACACACCACAGGGCACAGATTAGCTAAACAAAACATTTGTAACCATTCTCATTTCTCTTTCCCTCATCATCACTCGTGCGAGCTGTGTGACGCGCTTAACCGACTAGTCACCGCGCGTGTGCCTACTCGACTGAGTATGTGTACAATGTCTCGTTGTCGTGACTACACACCACACTCGCGACTCGTGAGTGTGGTGTGTAGTACCGACAACGCAACACGGCACAACTCGCGACTCGCGCGGCGAGTCACGTGGCTCACTGACACACTCGCACAGTTACAGCACGTACGTGCTCACGGGCCACCGCAGCCTCGCCTCATTCGTGGTAGCACAGTGTGCTTGCACATTTTGTAAAAAGAGTGCCTTGCACAATCCTCATTTTAAAAGACTGTGCTACCCATCTCTAGACGTGGCGCTGAGGTATTATGGACTCTTAGAGAATCAATATAGGTACATCGATAGATGATGTCTAAGTTTAAGTAGCATGGTCACTGGTCAGGCATAACATTTCTACCAATGGAATCCATACTAAATCCTTCCCTTTTGCAGGTAGCTTCCCGTCCGCTGTTATCATGCCTTCCCGTGTCGGCGATATCGGTGGATCGCGGTGCGCACACGCAGAATATACACCAGAACATGGTGTACATCAGCAATGATAAAGTCAAGTTAAAAGCAGATCCTAGCACTATGAAGTAAGTTATATTAACGAAAGATTAGCGTATAATTTAAAGAAATACTCCCCAAGGCGAAAGTACATATATCTACTATACAGTTACAACTCTACCTAACCCTTCGGGGATACTTAAAGAAACGATGAGTGGATTGTATGAAAGACTAGAAAATAAAAGTCGCCTAAGTTAGGTACTCCTTATAACATCAGCAGTGAAAGTCCTGTCAAAATCGGTACAGCCGTTTCGGAGATTAGCCGGAGCAAACTGACAGATAGACTAACAATTTTTTTTTAAATAGTTTTTTGTTATAAGTACCGTGTATACCTGCATACCTATGCATTTAGTAAAAAGCTGTTATTTTGAAATTACAAACAGACACTTTAATTGATAATTCGGCTAGAAACTGGTTGAATACTGAGATGACGCTGACGGTATACTGCGCCGAACTCGGATCCATTGGGATAGGGGAAAGAGGATTGATTTGGAATGAAAATTTAAAGTAAATGCTTCTACAAACCGGCACGACACGCGACGCGACACAAAGGCTCCGCATGTCGCGCGACGAGCGGTGCCTTTGGTCGCGTCGCGAGTCGCCCCGGTCTGTAGAAGCCTTTACCCGAGACGTTTCTTATCTCACAAAGAACTAAAAAATACAGAAGCAGGATAATGTCAGTCTCTGTCACCTCTGCCCTAGACTAAGGTCAAGAGCAAACCCATCCTAAAAAAAAAAAAAAAGAAAGCATTTTAAAATCTCTATCAGTACACAAATAGTTTTTGGTTCTACCTTCTACTCGTACCTAATGATTTTTTTAATGAGATTTAGAACCAAAAAAGCTATAATTTCAGCCAAATTACATACAGGGTGGAAGGGACATCGACGCGAATCCGTTTACCATGGATTCAGTACATCATTCTTGAGCCCCAAGCGTTAAATTTTTTTGTCGGTTATTAAAAAAAAAATTCGCTGTTCCATACATTTTGACCGAGTAGGTATTGCACTTCTGTAGGAAACAGCTGTTTTTTTTTTAAATTACCGACGTAATATTTTAACGCAGGAGGGTCAAGAATGATGTACTGAATCCATGGTAAACGGATTCGCGTCGATGTCCCTTCCACCCTGTATTGTTCTGTAGATTTTTCTGATTTTAAGCAGAAGTTACATAATTCGACTAAAATATTTGAAACTTAATAATCTTTTTTCAGATTAAACCAGAACATAGACAAGCCACTATGCATAATAATGAACTGGATGATGGCTAAACCCAATCACGTCGATAAATACGCTACACTCTACTTAGACCATGGATTTGACGTGGTCTCCGTGTCTTGTTCACCTTGGCAGCTGATGTGGCCGGTGAAGGGATCCCAGGTACGTTTGAAAACCTTTCTGATGACATAAAGGGTTGAGACCAAAGATGAGGGGCCAAACCGTGTCGTTAGATGATCTTAGGAACGCTGAAACGATTGGTAGCGCTTAGTACCTACCTAGCACTACAACCCATCGTTTCGACAATCTTCAAGTAGATAGATTCGAGAGCTTCAAGAGATAGCCTTTAAGTCTGATATAATATCCATACCACAGAACAGATCTTTTATCTGTTCTGTGATCCATGCGATACCAACTATAACAACCATGACAACCACTAACCACTATACCTCCAACCACCATACCACCATATCACCAACCACCATCCACCATATCACCAACCACCATACCACCAACCACCAACCACCATATCACCAACAACCATACCAATAAACACCATATCACCAACAACCATACCACCAACCACTATACCATACCATCATACCACCAACCACCATACCATACCATCATACCACCAACCACCATACTACCCACCACAATACCACCAACCACTGAACCACCACCACCATACCTCCACATTCCATAAGGCTTAACTTTCAGAATGACAATTTAGGTATAGCGCTAGTACAAAACACCTGTTTTGACGCCTGTCTGGTCTGGTGGGAATTCTGTCCAACAGATTCATGTCATGGAACAGATGTTTTTGAACTACATATTTCAGACTTGGGCACATGTATCCGATCCATCATCCGATTTCAATTACATCCTGTGTAGTCACGACTTTTTGGTCTACATTCAGGTAATCGCAGAAACTCTGCTAAGGTTCATGGAGGTGAACAGTCAGAACCCACTGGTTATTCACGGGTTCTCCGTTGGCGCGTATGTGTGGGCAGAGCTTTTAGTACACGCAGTGAACAATAAGAAACAGTAAGTTAAATTAAGTATTTATTGAAGTAAAACTTCTTTAGGCACGCTTAACTTGGGGAGTAAGCTGGTGAATGCATGACGAGAGCGTTACGGAAGTGACAAGAGCGTTACGGAAGTATAATTGGTATTAATATTGAAGTAAAACTTCTTTACGCACGCTTGACTTGGGGAGTAAGCTGGTGAATGCATGACGAGAGCGTTACGGAAGTGACGAGAGCGTTACGGAAGTATAATTGGTATTAATATTGAAGTAAAACTTCTTTACGCACGCTTGACTTGGGGAGTAAGCTGGTGAATGCGTGACGAGAGCATCACGGAAAGAGGCTACGGAAGTTGTTTAAATTTTAAACATGGAACACACCGCGTCACCGCCGCGGGCCATCCCGCTCAATAGGTTTTTTTTTAAATTCACACTGGCTGTTTATTTATACACTCACAAGACAGCAGCTTTTTTGAAGTAAAACTTCTTTTGCTAGCGAACGGTGATTTCTGTTTTACTTCAGACGTGTGGTCTAAACAGCACACTCGTTTTTTTTTACAATCTGGTACCTAACTGTTGACCCGGTTCCGTCCCGTAAAAAGGCTAGAGATTTTTTTTTTATTGCGTTATTGTCTGCTCTCGGCCTCCATCACGCCTGATGGAAAGCGATAGATGAGTATGAGGTCTACGATGGAACAAGCGTGCCCATAAGATGCCTCTTCACTCTAGCTTTGAAGGCAGACGGGTTGTAGGTGTAAAGACAATGAGTTCCACTGCGCATAATAAATATGGAGGGGAAGCGCTGAGTACGACTGGTCGGGATATCAACCAAGTGCGGATGGTAGCACCATCCCATTTCTTCCCGTGGGTGTCGTAAAAGGCGACGAAGGGACTAGAGAATGGGCAGCAGCGTTCTCTATGCATTTTAACACCATACTGCGGTCGCCAACCAGTCTGCCAAGCGTGGCGATTATGGCAACCCCCCCGCGGGGGAAGGCCTATGTCCAGCAGTGGACGTCTTACGGCTCAAATGAATGATGATGATGATAGAAAAAGTAATGAATCGTGTATGGAGGTTCGATAGTAATTCGTGGCTAAACTAAGTAATAACTGCCGCACAGGTCGACCCATCCGCATATCTTACCGGGACTGCCGCACAGGTCGACCCATCCGCATACCTTACCGGGATTGGTCCGTGGATGGGTGACCATCTTTACATACCGAGACTCCTCCGTGCCTCGGAAAGCACGTTAAGCCGTTGATCCCGGCTGTCTTGCGTGGATCTTTGACAATCGTTAGGGGTCGTCAGAAGCCCAAAAGTCTGACAAGCAGTCTTACCAAGGGGTACATATCGTAAACCTAATTGCTGGGTTGTGGAGCTCAGATAGGCAGTCGCTCCATGCAAAAAATACTGGTATTCAAGCATCCGGTTATACTGGAAGCCGACCCCAACGTAGTTGGGAAAAGGCGGGCAGATTGATTGAATCACTGATACGAGTACGACGTTGCTGCAATTATTTAACAGACAATAACAAAATAAAATGTGTCCCTTATTCCCCACAGATTCCAGCCAGTGCTAGACCGCATAGCGTCTCAAGTGTGGGACTCGGGCGCGGACATCCATGAGATTCCCGTCGGGTTCCCCAGCGCCGTGTTCCCGCGCAACAAGTTCTTACAGGAGCTCTTCAGGAGTTATATTAAGTAAGGGCATAGCTTATTTTAATTTAATATTTTAATCACGGACGCTTTTGACGTTTTGCATCGTTCTCCTAAGTACTCGTATAATTTCAACATGAATGATGTAACCATAATATGTTAATTTAAAAGAGTGTCCGTGGAGTTTCTTGCCCGTTCTTCTCCATAGGAACCTACTATTGGAATGAGCAACTAGCTTCATCTTTCTGACTGACCGACCCCTTGACAATTCAAAAGTGCCTGTAATTATTGGTTTATTTGAAATAAATGCTTTGAGTTTGATTACCTTATGGCTTACATTCAAGAAAAGGGTAATCAGACAAAAAAATACTGTACCGCCTTAGCGTGATATCAAATAACAGTGTAGAAAATACCCTTAAGGAATTTTAGGGCACAAAACCGAATATTCCCGATGTGTAACACCTCGTCGTCAACACTGTTGACGATCGGGAAAAAAATACTATTCCCGATGGTCAACACTGAACGAATGGGACTTTTATTTCCCGATCGTCAACAGTGTTGACGACGAGGTGTTACTCATAGGGAATATTCGCACAAAACCCAAAATAGACGTAAAATAAATTATATCAAAATGAGGCGCTTAAAACACCCAGAATTTACATAAAATAACATCACGCCTTGTTTCCCCGTAGGGTCGGGCAGAGGTGTACCTGTAGTACACATTTCACCAGTTATGTTTAAGTCCCATGTAATAGGGGGCGAGCCTATTGCCATCAACCGGGCACAAATCCAGACTTCGGGCTGCTACTGAGAAATTCCAGATAGAAAAACCCAATATTATTTTGCCCGACCCGGGAATCGAACTCAGGACCTCATGCTCTGCAGTAGCGCTTGCGACCACTAGACCAACGAGGCAATCAACGCAAAGCAGAATTTCAGCGTCAAAAATACAAGAAACAGCCCGTTTTAACAAAAAAAAAATCTTTATTATTGACTAATACACCTAAATGGTTTTTAATGGGTACGGGGACACTTACAATTTCATACAGATGATCATGAACTTACTTACATGGAAATGCTTCAAGAAACTTGGATAACAGCGCCATTGCGTAAACTATGATGATAATGTATCTGTCGCAGGCAGATTGTATGGTTCGTCATTAATGTCATTAAACATACGACGCCGTCCATTTAAAAACGCTTAGAACATGAAAATATGCCGAAGGTAAATTGGCAACTCGTTCAATTGTTATAATTTCGAGATCCAGGGCACCCCAACCAAATGGGTCAGGTTTGGTTCCAACCAAATAGGTCAAAGTCAAATTGTTTATTTCAAATAGGCACATAAAAGGCACTTTTGAACGTCAATATTTACAAAAAAATAGAATTGATTCTAGTCGCCCCTTCCAAAAGGTAGTTTCGTATGGAGAAGAATGGGCAAGAAACTCCACCGGTACTCTTTTAAAATCTAGTACAATATTTTTATAGGTACATTAATTATATAAATTATATGTGAAGACGATGCACCTAGAATAAAATTACTATACCACAATAGGTAATAAAAGGAGTTAAGGATGAAGCAATGACAGATAAATTAATTATGTGATAGATACATGGTGCTCACATATTTACAAAAATTGTAAAAAATATATAGGTACGATTTCCTAAAAAATAACAATATCAGTGTGAGTTAAGATAATCATAGAATTTAAAATAAATGTCATAAAAATAATAAATTATACAATTAAAATAGCAACCTGTTTGATTTTGTCTAGACTCTAGATTGTCCTATGGAGCAGGACCAGCATGTTTCCAAGCATTCTTATCGTATATAATCCTCTAATTTGTAATATGCTTGTTTACAAAGTGTTCTTTTAATATGAGTTTTAAATTTTCTTTCATTTAGTTGCAATATATTACAAGGTATTTGATTGTAACATTTAACACAGTACCCCATAAAAGATGTATGTACTTACTTTAGATAACCTGAAAAATGGTTGATCTATTTGGTCAGGTTTGGTTAGAACCGTGTCTAACCACGGTTGAAATGCGAGCGTTTTGAAACGGACGACGCCGTTTGTAAAAATCGGAATCATATAAATTGCCTGCGACATTAGTAATTTAATAGGTATTGTTTTAATTCGACTTGTCTTGTTGTAGCATACAATTGATAAGTATAGCAACTAGGACAGTCTGATTGACACATTAACCCATACTTGGACTGCTTTGTTACCCGGCCCGACTGGGTGACAGCAAATACAGGGTAATGTTTTTCAAGCGTATCTATGAATTTTGTATGTGGGATTCTTTATACCCTCGAAGCTGGATGAATTTTAATGAAGTGTATCTCGACTCGTCTGGGTCGCGAGATAGTTCTTTATAGCTTATTACAAAATCAAAATGGCGAATTTTAGTCGCCAATATGTAAAGTACCATGCATGAACATATCAAAATAAAGGGCTTAATGATTCCAAAAACAAGCTCACTTTTCAAGCAGTATGACCATAGAAATATTAAATTCATATATCTATGAGTATAACGCAGTCGGTGGCATCAAATGTAAGATTGAGCTAAAATACTGCCACTGTCCTTAGGATTTATGCCATAAGTTCGGTTTACCAAACACCTCTGCCGACCCCATAGGAGAGAGGTTTGATTTTACATGATTTTTCCACTTCCCCAGAACCCATATGAAAGTCTTCCACAACGTAGCAACGAAACATTACATGAAAGCTACCGAGGTGTTCCATGAAACGCCCTGCAGAGCTCCAGGGCTCTTCCTGGTGTCCAAGACTGACCTGGTGGGGGCTGAGAAGAGGAGTAGAAGCGTTCACGACTCCTGGGTTAGAAGCGGGATGAAGGTATGCATGGGCTTTTAATAAAACAGAATATTTCTTATCCATATGAGAGCGAATTATAAAAATCTTTACCTGGAATTAAATCATAGATATTTGGGCGCCAAACGCCTGTAAGTGCATCAGGGTCATATTAGGTAAGTTAGTAAAACTCCGCAAATGTGATGGGTGTCGATATTAAAACCAGATTAAAACATATTTTTTTGAGATCAACGACCGAAGTATTAGTTATAAAAATATTTTGTTTTGTTTGTTTTATTGTGTTAAGTTACGATACCATCACGTCTGAGAACTTAACACACAAAAAAAACTGTTTTTTTTAACAGATATTTCAAGTAACTACAATACCTGCGGTCCTGACACCAAACATTTATTTTATTTACTTATCATATTTAGATTCAGTCAGAGAAGATTTTCTAACTAATTTTATTTGACCCTGTATTGTGTTCCAGTTTTCAATTTCGTGTCGTGACTCTTAGGTAAACATGCAATGGTGCCTAATGCCAATAGGGTAGTTACCACATAACCAGGGTGAAGATCACTGGCATGGTCGCCGTTGGGACAGATGATAGGTCCATTAGGTCCTGTAAGGTAACTTAGCAAAGGCCCATGACGAGCAGTGGACTACTGTGAGAGGGTAATGACAATTTAATAATAATTGAGTTGCAAACGTAGGGACTTAAAAATCAATGCCACGTTGCAAATGCGATATGGTGCAGCAAGCCGAAGTCCAACAGGGCTCTCAGTTTCACGGAAGTGATAGCCCTTAATAGTGCTCACCGATAGCGTCAAACGCCGTTGACAGTTGTCAGTTGACTTATGACTTGACAGTTGGCAGTTGACTTGACATTTATACATGCGTCCTACTTATTATAAAATGATATTCACCCACAGTGCAACTTCAAATGCTGGGACAAATCACCGCACGTACTGCACTACATCAAACACCCTGAAGAATACAAACAAGTGTTGTACTCACACCTGGACGAATGCGGACTCCTCAAAAAGTTATAGTGAACAATGGGTAGAGGATCAGTACCCGACCGGACACATCGAGCTTTGGAAAGAGCCCGTCATACATTGTATGAGTGACAGAGCTGACGCTATACAATGGGACCAACCGTGAAATCGCGGCACTTAAATCGATGAAATGTATGGAACAGCTGATTTTAAATTCGCGATTTCAAGGTTAGTCCCATAGAAAAAATTTTTCAAAATGATGACTACAATGACCCCTTTTCGGGTTTATTATAAACAAAAACTAATGTTGTATACCGCGTTTACCCCCATAAACAAGTTGTGATTCTTTTTTTCGTCACGTCTTGTAAAAGACTTGTCAACAACATGTCGTGTATAAAACACTAGCCCGCGACCACAGAGACAGCTCGATTCAAACTTGATGGCGGCTCTGAAGTCCGCTACTAGCTGCGCAGTACCGCACCCCTCACCCCCGCTGACACGTGAATTTGTTACTGCGCGGGGACTCGCCTAATGTTCCGAACCGCCATAAAGTTTGAATCGGACTGTACCAGATTTGGGCAAGTGAAGTGACGTTGTTCTAAGTACATACAATCCGGCCGATAAATCATGGCCAGTCCGAACTTTGCGCTGAAGGCTGCGCAATAACATTTTTTAGGAACCAAAACGCGACATGAGTGAGAGAATATGCGCGAAAGTTCGGAGCCTATGTTGAGATCGGCCGTATTGTACAGAGCGTTTATTTGTGGGCATCCAAGCAAAAAGGTCCAGTTTTCGGCATTTAGTTTCCAAGATACACGCAGTTTTGTAAAGTTGGGTTAAAAAAAATTAGGGGGCCTAAAATGGACGCTTTGGCAGAATCATAATATGAGCTGCGTACAATAAATTCATATCCCGCAATTCATCTGTTTGACAGTTATGTATGGAATTTCGTAAAATGGTCCACAAATTATGAATTGCTTTAATGAAGCCTAATGTCAAATAGCAGCTGTCAAACAGACGAATTGCGGGATGTATGAATTGTACGCAGATCATATTATGATTCTGCCAAAGCGTCCATTTTAGGCCCCCAGTTCGCTTGATGCTCAATTATCTACAAGTTCATATAGTTTTTCTCAAATCAAGCTTTTCAGAGTTTCAACTTCAAATGTCTGATAAAAAGATGTGCCATGAATATTTATTTAATCATCATCATCATAATTTCAGCCGAAAGACTGCTGGACATAGGCCTCCCCTAAAGGGGGGTTTGCCATAATCGCCACGCTTGGCAGGCAGGTTAGCGATCGCATTATGGTGTTAAAATACATAGAGAACGCTGCTGCCCATTCTCTTTCCATAATTAAAGCGACTAACACTCAGTTGCAGAAAGCTCACCATTAACACTTCATTACATAAAGCAGCATTATCGCTAATAAATTCATTACTTTAATGAAGTTGCACAAACAAATTTTAGATGGCATTAGACATTTTTAATGCCACTTTAGTTAAAGAAGACTTTAAACAATATTGCCAGGAACAAATTACCATATTGAACGAAAAGAGTGAACATTTGCGTTCTGTTATTATCCGTACGTACAAGTACACCACAATTTTAGCATAAAATAAAGTAAATGTAGTTGATTTATGTGTATTCAGTGTACTCTGTGGTTTAATCTAGTTTAAATAATCTGGTTTAAGGTGGATGCGCTAAGGTAGCCCGCGAAATTCAAAATTACCAACGTTTTTTGCAAATTTTATACTTCTGATTCATATTCTAATGATTATAATTCTGTAAAGACCATATTGGTTATGGCCGCGAATCATAATTAGATCAACATACAACGTGTTAAGGTTTCTACATACCGGGGCGACTAGTCGCGCGACGCGACGCGACACAAAGGCACCGCTCGTCCCGCGACACGCGGGGCCTTTGTGCCGTGTCGCGTCGCGCGACAAGTCGCGCTGGTATGTAGAAGCCTTTACTGACCTGCAAATTACAAAAAACGTAATAAAGTTTGAATTTCGTGGGCTACCTTAGCGCATCCCCCTTATTCTAATAATTTTAACATGTGTGCAGTCTAGAGCTCCTGCCATACGTGGAAATACATCAATTTCATAAAAACCTTCTGCAACTCTACGTAGTTCCGTCCGGTCTGGCATTTTAATATAGAGGTGGCTTAATTTTACTAGTTCACGGGATACTTTTTGTATAAACAAACTGACAAACAACCCGACCCAACCTGTTTCCGACAAACTGTTGATTTATTTATGTTTAATAAATCACCCAATACTTGCTGGAAATATCCAGTGGCGAAAAATCTCAAACATATTAAAGCTGTGTCAGGCCATTAATGGATTTATTTCTTTGCGTCACTGGTTCAAAATCTTAATCAAGTAGGTTACAAATTTGAAGAACTGCCTCCTTGGAAATTCTATACCTTACACGAAACTCTTCTCCATCATGTTTTAAAAATAAATTCACTCGGTCTGGGATTCGACGGCGAGGTAAATCTACTAAATAAGAATCAGATAATGACGAAAGACTGGTTAAAGGCATCTTTCAATTACAGAAATGCATTCAAGTACCGTAGAAAACACTAATGTTGCTCTTTAATGGATGCTTTTCGGCCCATTAAAATTAAAAAATCTGAAATGTCATACTTAAAGTTCACCACCTGCTAATGGGCGCTAATGAAGTTACGTGCAACGTAAAAGTGTTTAAAATGGCCGGTTTCATTAGGTTTGACATTTCATTAGTTAAATTTAATGGAGCATTAAAATAAAATAAAAAATGGTTTTGTGCAATGATTTAATGCTACATTAGTGTTTAATGTAGTCTTTAAAATTTAAAGATCGTTTCTGCAACTGAGTGTCAGTCGCTTTAATTATGTATACTTTTTAATCCTTATTATCAATTGACTATTCTACATACTGAATGTAGTATTAACTCAATACCCCACTACTGGACCCTTTTTGCTTGGATTTCCACGTTTTAAGTCGTAACATGACATCATTCATATTCCCATTTTTCCCCAGATTAAATAAAAGAAGACCATAAAATATTTTTAAGCATAATAATTATATTTACGAACTTTTGTTAACTAATGGTATTTTTGTTATTTTGTAAAGTTTTTGAATACAAACTAAATAAAAAATGTACTTAAATGCTGGCTGTTTTATTTTTAGTAATTGTCACACATACATATACTTAATTATGGTCTTAGTTGTAGCACTACTGGCAGCTGTGATTGTGGTTCCGGGCTCTGCTGCGCGAGCAATAATTAAAAATTAAATTTGAAACGAGGGTAGATGGAAAAACTCGCCACACAGAATATCGAGTGTGTTCTACTATAGTGTGCATATTTATCATAAATACCACCCGTACTCCAAATACGCGCTTTGACGTGAAGTTGCGGGCACCACAGCCCGTATGCGATTAGGGTACGCACTTCATTATCTCCTTTGTTAAGTGTAACATAATTCGCTGTCTGTGGGAGTGATTTCGTGAAAAGGGACGTAAGTGTGTAACAGAAAGTGACAGCTTGAGCATGGAATAAGTAAGTACTTTATAGTAAGTACTATTTAGATTGTAAGGAGAGGTTTCAACCAGTGGGCGACCACAAATAATGAATAATTCTGTAAATAGCATAACTGAATCACTAAACACGAGAAGCTAAAAAATATTGTGTGTCAGCCAGCTGCGACAGCTGCACTACTGAATTTGACTCCTTGAAAAGTGCGCAAGGTAGGTTGCAGACAAACGTCAAGCTTTTGGAGTTACCGCTTGTATCAATTTCACTCCTCATAAAATTCCCTGCCTTATATGAAAATCTATTCATAAGAGTAAACTTAAAAAAAAATAAAACGAGCGAGCCTTATAGCGGGCCGAGCACGGGCGTGACAAGACATGATAAATTATGTCTTGTCAAATTTGTACTAGCATTTTAAGACAAAACGGTTTTATCGCTCAAACTGTGATAAAATGTGTGACTCAAGTCATATCACAGTAGGCCGTGCTCGCCCCGCAGTAGTTGCATAAGAGGTGTAACGTATCTGACATCTCAGCTTGGTAATAAGCACCTGAGCAGCGACAGAAGTGACCCCCTCTACTTACAATCTATATCAACTCCGCCTATAGCAGTCCACTGCTGGACATAGGCCTCTCCCAGGCGGCGCCACAACACCCTGTCCTCCGCCTTCCGCATCCAGTCTGTCCCAGCCACCTTTTTAAGGTCGTCGGTCCATCTAGCTGGGGGGCGTCCCACACTACGCTTGCCGATACGTGGTCTCCACTCCAGGACTCGTCTGCTCCAACGGCCATCGGTCCTTCGACAAACATGGCCAGCCCACTGCCACTTCAGCTTGCTTACTCTGCAGACTATGTCGGTAACTCCGGTTCTCTTCCGGATAACTTCATTCCTGATCTTATCCTTCAGAGAAACTCCGAGCATAGCTCGCTCCATAGCACGCAGAGTGACCTTGAATTTGTGGACCAGCCCGACTGTCAGTGTCCACGTTTCGGCACCGTATGTCATAACGGGCAGGACGCACTGGTTGAAGACCTTAGTCTTCAAACACTGCGGGATTGGCGACGAGAAGACTTGACGAAGTTTTCCAAACGCTGCCCAACCCAACCGGATCCTTCTGTCGGCTTCTTTCTCAAAGTTGTGCCTACCAAGCTGGAAAACTTGCCCTTGGCCCTTGACGTACTCCTTCACAACTTCGAGAAGCGACCCTTCGATGTGGATTGGACTCGGCAAGACGTGCGAATTGTACATGACTTTCGTCTTGTCCAAATTCATGCCGAGGCCAACCCGCCGAGAGGCTCCATTTAGGCTGTGCAGCATCTGGTCTAATTGTTCCAGCGTCAATCCGATCCAATCTATATAGTACTTACTAATTCTATGCTATTATAAAGTACTTATTCCATGCTCACGCTGTCACTTCCTGTTACACACTTCCGTCCTTTTCACGGAGCTAGTCACGTAACCTGGCCGGCACATGACGAACTCTAGAAGTGCGGGGCATCGATTCTAATATGGGTCACTCTATAAGTTTAGTAAACAGAAACAAATACTTTAAAAGCAAAAAATATAATTCGCTTAAAATTATTTACAACAATGTAATCAGTAATCACGTAACAATAAAAACGTAAGTTGCCTTATGCTTTCACACACTTCATTACAACAAGCGATCAAACTTCGACCGATTATGATTCTTATTCCTCTTCTTAGTGGGATTCTTATTGATCTTCTGTTTCGGACCCTTTATCCTTTCTTTCGCCGCCTTGAGTATCTGAGACCTCTTGCCCTGCTTTTTCTCTGATTTGACAGTTTGTCTATGGATTTCGGCCTGAGCTTTTAGTTTATGGTTGCTCCTCATATTGTGTTGCGAGCCTTCTTTTGCTGTTAGACCTGTGAATTCTCCATATTCGAAATCCCTTGGTTTTCGCACAAACTGTCCTGGTTCATTCCTACGGGGCCCTTGGTTTCTGTTATTTTTATTAAATCTGTTATTAGGTCCGCCTTGGTTTCTGTTAAACCTGTCTTGTCCTTGAATTTGATTATCATTGTTAAATCTGTTCTGACCTTGATTTTGGTTATTTTTATTAAATCGGTCTTGTCCTTGATTTTGTTGTTCATTGTTAAATCTGTTTTGACCTTGATTTTGGTTATTTTTGTTAAATCTGTCATTACCTTGGTTTCGGTTATTTTTATTGAATCTGCCTTGTGCTTGATTATTTTTGTTATTAAATCTGTTACCTCCTGCATTCTGGTTATAATTATTGGAACCATCCCCTTCTTGATTATCACTCTTATTAAACTTATTCAGTTTTCCAAATTTCCTTCTCTTAGCGTAACTTTCATCTGGCGCTATTTCTGGCTTCCGTTTCCTGTTTTTCTTGTCTGTGTTAGAGTTATCTCCGCCATTTTGGTTTGCTAGAGGATTATTGGCTATGGATTTCTCTAATCGTTTCTTTCTTGCGTTCAACGCTGTTCTGTCTTCTATTGAGAATGAGACGATGGGTCTCTGTGAAAAAAAAAATTACAAATGAATATGAAATCTACAAGATAATAGGAACTGTGAAGTTGCGAATATAAAATGCAGACAACCCGATTTTTTGTGCTTCACAAATTTTTTGCTTATAATGCTACCATGGTTTTTATTGATAATGTGTACCAATACCAGTTATTGTATTGGTACCCATTATATATAATTATAGAAATCTGATGAGTACTTTTACCGCCTTATTACAAAACAAGATTTATATTTGACATGGCTTAAACCATGGAGGCAGTTTTTGTAATAAGAACGTAACCGTGATTAAAATACCGTTCTTTTTACAAAACTGAAAACTTAGCTCGGTACTAAGTTTTCAGTTTTGTGTTTAGGAACTTTACCATAGTCGGAATAAAGTTCGAAATACAATAATAGCTCCATGTTTTAAACCTGGGTCTGAAGATAAACCTTGTTTTGTAATAAAGGGGATTGAGTCTTGATAATGTGCACATATCGAAATTTCCCTCATTTCGATATGTGCACATTATCAAACTTAGCTTAATTTAATTGACGGAAAAAAATATTTAAAACATCTAAAAAAACAGTTTAGTTTTAAATTATTAGTTTTTAATTATATTTTAGATAAACAAGGTTTATCTTCAGACCCAGGTTTAAAACATGGAGTTTTAAACCTGGGTCTGAAGATAAACCTTGTTTTGTAATAAGGGGGTTAGGGTTTCAGGTAGAGTAATAGATCTCAAAGACTAGCGTGTTCCGAAAGTATCCGATGAAACTGTAAACTAACTCTGTTCAAGTTAAATTCTTACGCAATCACTCACTATAGGTAATTAATAAAAATTTTCAAATTAATATCTCACTACTTTTTCTAACAATGTGAATAACATTATTGTATTTAAAAATTGAGGTTATAAAATGAATCCCAATTTATATATTTAGGAGGGGCTTGTGGCTAAGTAATAAAAGTCGCACGGGACGATCGATCAGGTTAAGCTACGCCGCGGTTGGTCCGTGGATGGGTGACCATCTTTACATACCAAGACCCCCTCCGTGCCTTGGAAAGCACGTCAAGCCGTTGGTTCCGGCTGTCATTTGTGGATCTTTGACAGTTGTTACAGGTCGTCAGAAGCCCGAAAGTCTGACAACCAGTCTTACCAAGGGGTATCGTATTACCCAGTAACTGGGTTGTGGAGGTCAGATAGGCGGTTGCTCCATGTAAAATACTGGTATTCAGCTGCATCTGGTTAGACTGGAAGCTGACCCCAACACAGTTGGGAAAAGGCGGGCGGCAGGCGATGATGATAAAATTAATCCCAATTGTCAAATGAAAAACATCCACAGGGTCAAATTAAATCAGCTAGAGAAACTCTGCAGACGTGATGAGTTCTTATAAGGGAGTTATTATATTCCATTTTAAACTTAAAAGTAGGTACCTAAGTAATTAAAAAACAACAATCTATACAATTTTACAAGGCTAGAACCGGGAAATGATACTAATAAAATTACTGCACAATGTTTGACATTGTTTACTCTTAACTAATTTATCAATATCTGCCCCAATAGCGGTTATTGCAATTCTAAACTGTTCACGCGTTAGTGTAAGTACAGTCCGATTCAAACTTTATGGCGGTTCGGAACATGAGGCGAGTCACTGCGCAGTAACAAATTCACGTGTCAGAGGGGGTGAGGGGTGTGGTACTGCGCAGCTAGTAGCGCACTTCAGAGCCGCCATCAAGTTTGAATCGAGCTGTATCTGTTGTGCTATTTGGTTTTACTATAAAGACATTAATAGTAATAAATTAAGTTAATTTTACCAAGCTATATCTACATCAATAATAAAAAAAAAAAGAATTAAAGATTTTTTTTGCGTTAACGTCAGCTGGTAAAGACCGATCGCGAAGCAGAAAGAATTTCGTACAATGACCCCTCATTACTTATCTCTATCGCTCGCGCACAACTGTATTGCCGTCGCGTTCGCGCATTTTAAGGTCCTTCTAATGTGCGAGTACGACGGCAATACAATTATGCGCGAGCGATAGAGATAAGTAATGAGGGATCATTGTACAAAATTATTTCTGCTTCGGGACCGGACTTTAGTGTTGTTACTTCAAGTATGAGTTGAGAAAATCTGTTTTCTTTAGTTTTATCGTGTTTAGGTATCGATACCAATCACATCTGTGAAGTTTACACAAAAAAAACAAACTTATTTAACTAATATTTCAACAGACTACACTAACTGCGGTCGATGACCTCACAAAAAAATCATCAAATTAATTGATTTTTTGTTTTATCATGCTTAGATCAGGGACCGTACAACTCCGGTTAAGAGTTAAGCCTTTCGAAGGGGTAGCCCATTCAATGGGTTACCTTTATCATGATGTAACCCATTGAAAGGGGTTTATACTAGAAACCCATTGAATGGGTTTTATACTTGAAACCCAGTAATATTAAAAAATCATAATATTATGTTATTTCAATATCCGCCCAGCACGCGTAGCATGACCAATTCTATCTCTATTCTACCCAGGGACCATTTTGGTTACCATTTTAGAAAAACCCTATCGAAAACCCTTTCAATGGTTACCAAAATTTAATTTAAGCCGTTCATAAGGGTTACCCATATCGTATGGGTTTTTGTATAACCGCTTAAAAAAACCCTATCGAAAACCCATTCAATGGGTAACCAAAATGGTCCCTGGTTTAGGTATTGATACCCATCACGTCAGCGGAGTTTCGCTAGCTAAATAACCTGCACTTTTAAATTTCGGGTTTAAGTATTCCAATGATCAAATCCACAGGAACGTTTGTTGATGCATTTGTTTACGTTTCCATCAGAGAGTTTCGGAACGGCCCATACATAAACTTTTAATGAATTAATTGTTTAATATTGAACCAAGAGATATACTTACGTTATTCTTATCAAATATGTCAGGATTGTTGTTCAGTTTCCTGAGACCCGCCAGAGCATCTTCATGTCGCGTGAACATTACGAAACCGTAGCCCTTTGACCTGCAACAATAATGTTCAGATCAGCTATTGAACTTTTTTTACCAGCTATTACACCGTGCGTGTGGTGTGAGGGCCACTTTGTTAAAACTCTTTGAAAATGTGCTTAGGATTTAGTGAACATTCCCAAAAAATTGTGAAAGTTGGAATCAGATTTTGTGAAAGTCAAAGAAGGGAGTTATGGACTAAAGTTGGGCCCTCAGTTCTCACATAACGGATTGAGGGCCCATCTGTCCAAGGAACCCACCGCGGACCGCAGGCGGCCCGGGTTAGACCTTTTTTGCGTTTGGAAATCGTCATGGATGTCCTCCGCTCTGGGGCAGGCGGAGGGACCTGCCAGACTCTTATTGAATAAAACCACACGGTGTTCCTCAACTATCTTTGGCCACCGCGCTGGAAGTCTTACGCAGTTCGTCAAGCCAACACATGGCCTACCTTACTGACTCTATAAGATATGGCACAGAATCGTGGCAATCGCGGTCATAAAACGTGTGAGTAGGGCAGTGAATATTTATTACGAGATTTATTAAAACTCAGTCTCGTGTCTTCTCGCTCCCACTTCTTATGACCTCGGCTACCATGACCGCTGGTGTATACTCAAATAAGCCGATTATATTTTTTTAAGACGCAGATATATGCCAGTGACCTTGAGTGGTTAGCTTGCGTATTCTGTACTGAGCTCACGCAACTCGTCGTACGTTCAGCCAGTAATAGGACTCGTTCATCAAGGAGCGCTTTCCCCAATTTAACGTATTATTAATTTATTATACACAAAACAAAAGGTATTATAATAAAACGCGTATACTAAAAGATCAATAATTAAATTATCTTTAAATTGGTGAAGGTTTCAGAAAAATGCGCTTGGTAGATTTTGCGCCATTCTCAGTTTTTTATGCGCGTTAGACATAACTTTACAAATTAATTTCACTATGTAATATAAACATAATCTAAAATATTCACATATTAAGTTATCTAGAAAATGCTCTAATTTATATATTTTTTATTTTCAATCATTAACACTACTCGTTTAGACGTAATCATTAAAAGTCCGTTATCGTCCCCTTTAAGAGTAAATTATACTCACGGATGCTTCCCGTCGTTCCCAGTAGGAGTCCTCAAGTCCCTCATGACGCGGCACTCAGTGACGGTGGCTCGCTTGTCCGCAGCACTGACGCACACTCGACGCAGTTTAGCGTCGTCGAAGTGGGCTGGTAGGTTTGATACTACTAGGCGGTATCGGGATACGAATCTGGAAACATAAATATGAATAACTAGCTGCGCCACGCGGTTTCACCCGCATAAGTCTCGATCCCGTGGGAATATCGGGAATAAAGTAATAATTGTAATAATCATAATAATAATCTAATAATCTCGAGGCTCTCGTTAGGTGGTTGGATCAAGGGTCTGATTCAGAAGGCAGTACTCCTCGATACGGCTCGCATCGTGAGGAGGTTTCTATCTCTGGAGCCCTAACCACCGGTAGCTTGGACCCTGCTCCCGCTACCGGCGGACAACTATTTTTTATATTTTTAAATATTTTTATATACTTTTTTTATATTCTAATATTTAAAAATATAATCTATATGTAAATCATTAAATAAAGGATCTAATAATCCAGGGTGTAAGCAAAATTTTATCAAAATTGGTCCAGCCGTTTGAGCGTGATGAAGTAACAAACACACACACACACTCACTCACAAACTTTAGCCTTTATAATATTAGTGTGACAATAGTCATTAGTCATTCCGATCCCCATGGAATTACAGTCGGCCTATCCTTTCATATTATGAGAAAACTGCAACTCTTTTAAAATGCATACCCTAACACTTGAGGCGGACTGAGGGGCTCGTGGCAAAGTAATAACAGCCGCATGGATCGATCGATTTGGTTAAGCTACGCTTCCCGCGGTTGGTCCATGGATGGGTGACCATCTTTACATACCAAGACTCCTCCGTGCCTCGGAAAGCAAGTTAAGCCGTTGATCCCGGCTGTTTGTAATCTTTGACAGGTCGTCAGAAGCCCGAAAGTCTGGCAACCAGCGTTACCAAGAGATATCGTGTTACCCAGTAACTGGGTTGTGGAGGTCAGATAGGCAGTCGCTCCATGTAAAATACTGGTAGTCAACTGCATCTGGTAAGACTGGAAGCCGACCCCAATATAGTTGGGAAAACTGTAGGCAGATGATGACCCTAACACAATTTCCTCTGGTTTATTGAATTTCTGTGTTTACCTATGTTGAATAGCTTTCAGAAATCAGTTGATAATGCAAAAAACAGTGCAGCTCGCAAAAATTAACTTATAATTGTATAAATCAGCGGCAAGGTGTCAACTTTTGTATGAGAGAAGCCGAAGCGAAGACCATTTTACTTTCTTAACAGTAAAGTAAAAATTAATGAATTAACTTAAAAGTAAGTCTTTCCTTTACTGAATTTAACACCATCTATCGTCAAGTAGCAGAACCAAAAAGACGCATCACTATACAGACAAAACTTTCTTGTTTGTTATTTCATTCAAAGTAAGTAAGTAAATCATTTATTTGCGTAAAGCTAATAAAATAGGCGTTTTTGCTGTTTGAATGTTATGGTGAATTAAATACCCGTAGTGTAAATATATTTTTTGGCAATACTAGACACTATTGACTGTGCTATTTTACAGTAGCGGTAGAATTGTCGATGCGAACTTCCGAAAGGAAGCCGGTAGGAATCGTGTTATATGGTGCATTCGCCACTGGTATAAATGTTAATAAATCATGAACAGTTGCAACTGCCCCAATGTTTGAAAACCTACCTATTAAGATTCTTCAACATCTGTGTCTTGCTACGTTCCAACGCGAGTCGCTTAGCCATGTCAGAAGCTGACACGCCGACCGCTGCCTTAGTGCCTGCTACTACCACTGTAAACAACATATTATTTATGAGTGTAAGCAATTATTTATTGAACAAGGCGAGATACATTAAGGATTCGGGGAATTACGAGTAAGACGTTATTACATTTTTCAATACACTTCCTCGAAAACTATTTCATATCGCACTACGATTAGGTTCACAATGCAATGTATTTCACACGCGTGCGTTTTTTTATTTTCCAAAACGTGTGAGGTAATAAAAATTGCCATAGATAACTTATACCTATACTTAGTTCAAATTAGTTCAATGCTTCTATTCACACCGTCTCGCGCCAGAGACTATTCATATCATTATTTTTTTTAATCTCGGCAAAGATGCGTCTTTACGGCGTTAATATTTTTGGTATATTTAAATAATGTTTATAAATAGAATACCATGATTATTACAATAAAAAAAACGTTTATGAACAAATTAACACTTATTTGTGTTCTAAACTCAAAAATATTTGAATTTTCTATTTTTCATATTAGGCCGTTTATCGGCTTTATACCTTTGCTTCTCCTTCAACCTGGCGAAAGCAAAGCGCGGAAAAAAAAGAAAATTAAATCATAGTTTCCTAATAATTCATGACAATTTTTTTTTAGTTATTATATTTTATTTCTTCAAAAGTGTATTGAAAAACGTCGTTTGATACACTTGGACATTTGTTATTGCAGTTCTCGTCTCAAAAACAACCTCGCCTACGGCTCGGGTGTTAATTCCGCCTCGAATGCAATAACAAACATTCTCCACTTGTATCAAAATGTACTATTGCTACATGCGAAGTATACGCAATTTTTCGTCCTACTACACCAAAAAACAGAAACCCTGGTTGTAGACTTTGGCAACAGCAAACAGCATAAAAGTGACATAGAAAAGTGTCGAGAAAACAGTTTAACCCTGCCAAAAGATTCACCATTCAAGACTCGGCGGACCTGGACCAGAGCGCAACCTGGCGGCGGCGTCATTAAAAGATGCCCACCCATAGATAAATATAACCCGTCTTTACACTGTTCCAATGCGTGCTCAAGGATGCATAACCGGTAGGCACTAATAATCCTTCCATATCCCAAGAGCACGACTTGCCTACTATTACGCGCTCCCCAGACTACTCTTTGATATACAATGGTCTCTGTATTCTCATGAAACATGAGGCTTCAGGGGCTAGTATGAATCTTTGGGTTAATTCGAGCAAACGAGTCTGGTACAACCACGCTGGGGTCGGTACATTTCATTCGTTATTCATTCATTCATATATGGGACTTCAAGGACTTACTAAGACATACAGAAACAAAAATCACATAGTTTTAGGAATTGTGAAGTCACTTAAAGTGCACAGCTCTATGAATGAATTAATTAATTAAGACGCAGATATATGCCAGTGACCTTGAGTGGTTAGCTTGCGTGTTCTGTACTGAGCTCACGCAACGCGTCGTACGTTCAGCCAGTAATAGGACTCGCCCATCAAGGAGCGCTGTCCCCAATTTGACGCATTATTAATTTATTATACACAAAATAAAAGGTATTTTAATAAAACGCGTATACTAAATCATCTTTAAATTGATGAAGGTTTCAGAAAAATACGATTGGTAGATTTCGCGCTATTCTCAGTTTTTTTATCCGCGTTAGACATAAATTTACAAATTAATTTCACTATGTAACATAAACATAATCTAAAATATTCACTTATTCAATTATTGAGAAAATGCTCTAATTTAACATTTTTTTTTTTTCAAATCATTAACACTACTCGTTTAGACGTGATCTTCAGTATAAAGTCATTAAAAGTCGGTTATCGTCGCCTTAATTAATGAAATGCACCGACCCCAGCGTGGTTAAACCAGACTCTATTACTTGAATGAACTCAAAGATTCACACTAGCCCCTGGAGCCTCATGTTTTATGGGACTACAGAGACATATTAAAGAGTAGACCGGGGGTCGGGGAGTATTGGTAGGAAAGACGTGCCCTTGGGATATGGAAGGATTATTAGAACCGTACCGGATATGCATCCTTGAGCAACCATTGGAATAGTGGAGAGACGGATGATATTTATCAAAGCCATCACGTCTGTGAATTTTACACACAAAAAAAGATTAAACTGATACTTCAAGTGACGTCTTGTATTCAACTGCATCCGGTTAGCCTGGAAGCTGACCCCAACATAGTTGGGAAAAGGCCAGGCATTTTATTGACATTGAAAGAATTCTTTAAAGCTACATTGAATGTTATATTATCATACCTCCTTCCTTGACGAGGTACAGGTTCCTATTGTCTTTAGCTTCCTTGGAGTTCCCTTTCTGCAGGTTCTCTCTCTTGAGCGCCGGCTTCACCTGCAGCGTCTGACCTTCCAACTTGAGCTGGTCTGCTGGTAAGGATAGGAAGGTTTCTGCGTGTTCTTTGTCCTGCAATCAACATGACAATCATCTAGATTTATTTATTATGTGATAGTTCCAGGAGTTCCCAAAGTATTGCGAGAGATTATTGGGTGGGCCCTGAAAAATAGGACGATAAATCGACCAACCGGGCTAACGGGCGGGTGACCACTGACGGTGTGACGATGACGGACGGCAATCGCGGCTAGGTCTGTTTTCACCGTATGCGCGAGTAGAGGGGGACGTCGGAACTCACCGAAATACATAAATTGGACGATGAAAACTAACTAAAACTGAAGTAGATGCTAAGGTTATAATGACAAAAAACCTGTCAAGAGCGAGTCGGACTCGCGCACCGAGGGTTCCGTACGAATATATGATGTTGACGATTTCTGAAAAACTGTGCTATTTAGTGACATCGTTTTATTTTTCCCGTAATCTATATATAATAATTACTTAGGCTTCTATCATATAGAATAATTTCTGATTTTTATCTCTGCAAACTTCGGAAATAAATATATATAAATACGGGGGGAACGGTATTTTTTTTTACATTTTTTATCACAGGATGGAGACTAGGCTGCCTAAAAAAAAAATATGTTTGAGAATGTGCAAACAACGTTCTTTCATATGATACATGCCCTAGTAGCCACACTTCAAATTTGCTTGCAAAATAGTTGGGCAAACGTCATCTAAAACTATTCTAAATTTCAAGTTGATAGCATTAGTAGTTCTTGAGATATCCAGGTTTGACAGACAGACAGACTTAGTCTCACCATAAGGGTTCCTTTTTACCATTTTGGTACGGAACCCTAAAAATGGGAAACAATTTCATCCTTCTCATTAAAAAATAGGACTCCTTGTATTTAAATAAGAGGGTACGTATTTGAATATCGAAGGTTAAAATACCTACTGTTAAAATATCGATGTTCAAAACATCGAAAATGGAAATATCGAACGACCATAAAACCGAAAATTAAAATAACGAAAGTTTATAGTATCGAATGGTTAAATATCCTACGTCCAATATATCTAAAATCTAAATATCTACAAAAGTTACATCGAAAGACCCAAATATCGAAATACAGATTATCGAATGTCCTAAATATCGAAGTACAAACTATCGAACGTCCTAAATATCGATGGGTACATATATTATTTGAACATCCAAAATTAATATACCTACGTGTAAAAATGGGTTAATTTTCAACATTTAATACATTCATTAATTCACCCTAAAAATACGTACAAGTTAAAATATCGAACAAATTTTGATACAAGTAGTATGAGTGGAAAAAGGTTGCTTCTGCAACGTCTCCGGCGCTACGGGAAGTGCAACCCCCCAAGGTTGCCCTCCCTTCACGCCTCCGGATTTTTGTATACACTCTAGGGGTAACAGACAAAAGACTACGTAAATTCGGGGTGCCCCAATACGGTTTTGGAACAATTTCGACCTATTTTATCCATGAAAATCAGTGTCTAGTGTACAAGCATAGGTCAATCGTGAAGGTATTATTTTGGTCTTTAAATTAAAATATTTTCTTGAAAGTCAATATGTTGTGCTACTAAAGTTAGTGACAGAAACGTATCGCTGCAAAACCGACTCCACGTAGTCTTGTCTGCCCTACCCCTAGAGTGTAATTTAGAATCGCTTCGGCGCTGCAGGGCTCTGGAAGTCCCACGCGAGCTTAACGTCGCAGATGGTCTAAACGCTCACCACCGCAGCTTCGGCTTGTTGGCCGGCTTCGCTGGCCAGCCTCAGCTGCGGCGGCGGGTGTTAAAACCACCTGCTCGCCCCTCCGCGCCTACGCGATTCTAAATTACACTCTAGGGGTAGGGCAGACAAGACTACGTGGAGTCGGTTTTACAGACTAATGACTACATAATAGCAACGGGTTTGCAGGGTGTGACAATTTCACATCTACCTACATTTATGAATACACTCATACTGACTATATAATTTTTTTTCGGTATTTCAACTAGTAGGTATTTTTAACGTAGATATTATGAACTTAGATGTATTAAATGTTGATATTTTGAATCATTAGAAATTTTAATCACTAGCCATTTCAATCTTCGACGTTTTAAGCGTAGGTATAACAATTTTCGACATTTTGATATAATCGATATTCAAATTTTCGATGTTTTGAACATTGGTATTTTAAGCGGAGGTATTTTAATCTTCGATATTCAAATACGTACCCAAATAAGAACAATCCAAAGATTGGAATTGAATGTTTTTTTTCTTGTTTGAAGGGTCCTTCATTCATATTATGCCCCTTTTTCCTTATTTTTTTTTTTTGTGCTTTATTAAAAAGAACCAAGTTCTTAATAATTAATTACAATCTAGCCATTAAGACTAATAAGCATTTTCTTCATGAAGATCTAGAGGTGAGTCCCGAATTTAGAATTTTTTGTTAGGTGAGTCGCGGTTCAGGCAACTATGGGAACCACTGTTTTATAGACATAAACCTTCCGGAATAAATTCACTTAAATGATGGTTGAAACCGCAGCAAAATCCGTTAGTTCCGCATAGTTTGGAAAAACAACGCTGTTACACAGATGACAGACATACACGAAAAGCGACTTTAATTTATAATATGTATAGATATAGAAGTAGGATATCATCACGGCTGTATGGCTGTATTTGAAGGGGGTAGGTAGAGGGGACGGGGATATGCTATGCTGGGTGGAATCCTACTAGTCACAGTCACGACGTGCAGCTGCCGACTATTTCTGTTCTGTGCTTGTGATCATAGATCTATTTTGTTTTAGGGTTCCGTACCTCAAAAGGAAACACGGAACCCTTATAGGATCACTCGTGCCTGTCTGTCCGTCTGTCACAGCAGATTTGCTCCGAATCTACTGGACCGATAATGTTGAAATCTTGAACACATATGAACTCTGTCACCCAAACACGGTCGTGAAACGTAAATAAATGAATTTTGATTTCAGATATTTTTTTTATAATTAAAAAAAATACTACTTAAACTATTTAAGAAAATAGATAAAAATTGACCATTGGTACTTTACCTTTGAAATTACTGAGCCTAAAATGTTGAAAAAAATATATAAAATAGCTTATAGATTACAGGCAAACCTATAGGAAGTCTACGATCTTAAAATAACATGGTCAATCTCTCAATATTGTGCATACAAACTTACATTTACAGTTGGAACGTATGAGGAAACATTTTTCAACAACAATGTTAAGTTTTTTATTAGGGTAAATTAATCCCCACTGCGGAACCCTTCATTGTGCGTGGTCCGATACGCACTTGGCCAGTTTTTTGTTTTTCTTTATTAAAATATTCGAATTAATTTTTCTTTCTTTTCTTTAGGTGTTACTCACAGCAAACTTGACGAAGCCGGATCCTTTAGAGTGCTCAGTCATGTGATCGACGCACACGAGCGCATACTTGACAGGCCCCACCGTCTCCGCGAACTGGCGCAGCTGGTCGTTGTCCACGCTGAACGGAATGTTCCTTATGAACACTGTGCACCCGTCTTCTGCGTCGTTCAGTTTTATGCTGGAAAAATACGATTTAAGAAAATATCTTAAATACACTACACTTGCGAAATGAAAATTGTATGCAACTTTAAAATAAAATTATGTTTCATCATCGTCGACGTTCACTGCTGGACAGACCTCCCCCAAAGGGATGGTTTGCCATAATCGCCACGCTCGGCAGGCGGGTTGGCGATCGCAGTATGCCCGTGGGTGTAGTCTTCTACTAAGGGACTTACTAGATAATGGGCAGCAGCGTTCTCTATGCATTTTAACACTATAAATTATCCTACTAAAATTATAAACGCGAAAGTTTGTAAGTATGGATGGATGGATCTTTGTTACTCTTTCACGTAAAAACGGCTGGACCAATTTTGATAAAATTTTGTGTCGAGGTAGCTGACACTCTGGATTAACATATAGGCTACTTTTTATCCCTATATTCCCACGGGATCGAGACTTACGCGGGTGAAACCGCGGGGCGCAGCTAGTGTTTACATATAATATGTGGTGGGGGTTTGTCGATCGATCAGGTTGAACTACGCTTGCCGCAGTTGGTCCGTGGATGGGTGACCATCTTTACATACCAAGACCCATTCGTGCCTCGGAAAGCACGTTAAGCCGTTGGTCCCGGCTGTCATTTGTAGATCTTTGAGTCGTTACGGGTCGTCAGAAGCCCGAAACTCTGACAACCAGTCTTACCAAGGGGTATCGTATTACCCAGTAACTGGGAAGTGGAGGTCAGATAGGCAGTCGCTCCATGTTAAAGACTGGTATTCAGCTGCATCCGGTTAGACTGGAAGCTGACCCCGACATAGTTGGGAAAAGAACGAACAAATTACCTAAAAAAAAAACTGACACTATGGGTTATCCAACCGGGTTACTAACCGTTGATACTCCGGTTTCACTTCATCCTCTGGTTCATCCTCATCCACTTCATCATCCTCATCATCTTCTTCATCATCATCATCTTCTTCATCACTCTCCTCCTCATCATCTTCGTCCGATTCATTCTTAACATCACTCTTATCATCAGCATCACTTTCTGAATCGCTGCCTTCTTCGTTAGAATCAGCATCGGAATCACCTGGAGTGGGAGAACATAATGTTGAGGGTATACACTAAAATACAATAAGAAATGTTTTATGCGGTTTTCAAATATATGTAAAGGTGTGTCCAAACATTGAGCGGCAAGAGCGCGGCAGCAACACGCGGCGTTCGCAGGACACATTTCTGCCGCGCTCTAGTTAGGACTAAGCCGACGAACGTTTGCGCGGCAGTACTGCGCGGCACATCCGAGACACGCCGCGCACTTCAGTTGGCATCAGAACTAAAATGAAAGCGGTTGCGTGTGTCGTAGCTCTGCTTATTATTCGAAAAATGATTAAAATAAGAAAATTCTGGACGAAACCACTTTATCAGCGGAGGTTACAGAATTTTGAATCAATAAATTACGAAATTAATTACCGTTAATTAATTACGTCTGTATGAACTTAGCAGACTTTTCATTTTAGATTTTAATTCCTTCTTAGGAAGATCTAAAGTGTTGGCTATTTCATCCCATATGTCTTCAAGTTTGTTTTTATTATAGTATTCTTTTTGTCAAGAATCCCATAACACATTAAAACATCCGTACATTTCAATCAAACGAATGGATATTTCGTTGTTCATTTTTATACGCATCAGATATACGTCAAAACACAACTACTGACGAATGTTCACTGCAAATGTTTGTGCGTGGTAGGCCGCGCTCAAATGCCGCGCTATGTTTGGACACACCTTAACATACATTATTTAAAACTCTTCACTATACAGGGTGTCTGCTCCGAAGCGTTAGGGTCACCGCACACGGATCACTGGCCACAACCACAAAACGCCGCCATCGGCATATTTCCTGTAGTTTTCATATTTTGGCTGAACCCTATCTTTTAAGATACAGGCTAGTCCTAGTTTAAAAGATAGAGTCTACTATTGCAAAATATTGTAATTATTTTTTTCATACAATGTATTATACAGTGCAATGTGCAGTTTTTTTTTTGTGAAATAAATCAGTACTTTTTATTATTATTAATTTGATAAACAAGTTTTGTTTTTTAGCTCTTTGGCTAGTTTAAGCTACATTAACCAATCCAAGTCAAGTCAATTTAGCGTGTGTGTGTTTTTTTTTTCCCTATAATTATTGTTATGAGGAGTGATTTAGTTTTCCTTAATTTGCATGAACTTTCTTATTTATTATTATTTTGTATGGACTCGCCGCACACGGTTGCCACCGGTGGCCGCCACACCTTAACACATTCTAGCTTCTCGTGGCGACGTTTGTGGCTGTCGCGTGTCCGAAGTATCGGCCGAATGTTCGTCCGTTTCTTGACTTCCAGTTTCCTTTTTTGACTTTGAATCCTTACCCGACTTCAAGTCACATGTTTGACTTTGACTTATCTCTTTGATTGTCTTTTTTTTTTCTTTTGCCGTAGTCTGCCATAGTCAGCTGTATTCAGGAAACGGCCGAACATTCGGCCGATACTTCGGATTTATGTTCGGAGTAGACCCCCAGGGTCCAATTAAATTAGACTCCGCTGACGTGATAGGCTAATTTAATTTGATCCATTTATAACTTAATTTAACCAGTAAGCTGTTTACAATCATTGATTAAATAAAACTTTTATCTACAACTCTCATAGTTTATGCTTTTCTACTTCATCATTTGACCCGAAAGACGTCCACTGCTTGACATAGTTCTCCCCCAAATGTTTATGCTCAGGAGTGGAGTATACAAATACATTTTAGTGCACTCCTATATTTTGTAAGGAAATTTTGCAAATTGTATGTTACTGAAGATACTATTTTGCAGTTTAAAGTTGTCTAAAAATAATAGGCCCGTTTTGACATTTAACTTGAATCGATTTATCGTGAGTATCTAGTACCGAGTCGTATGGTTCCTTCACTAGTTAGTTTGTGCAGAATAAACAATTTTTCTTTCTTTTTTTTCTTCTTTCTAGTTACGTCGCGATGGTCAACCGGTATTTTTTGACAAGTATAGTTGGTATATTTTCAGTTAACTTTTCACAGAAAATTTTTAAGCATGACAAACCAACTCACTCTCACTCTTAACCTCATCCTTAACATCTTCGGTGGTCACGTTCAACGGAGGCTTGTCATCATCATCACTGTCCGACTCCTCCTTCTTGATATTCTCTTCCATCTCCATCTGTTGGTTGACTACGTGCTGCATGTACTTGTTCTTGGCTACTGCCCAATCCACTGATATTGGACGACCTGCAAGAAAAGCAATAATTTAGCACTTGATTCTTTTTTATTGGAGGCCCTGAGTTTCTCCAATGGGAATAGTACATTTTGATACAAGTGGAGAATTGTATTTGAGGCGGAATTAACACCCAAGCCGTAGGCGAGGTTGTTTTTGAGCCGCGAACTGCAATAACAAATGTCCAAGTGTATCAAACGACGTTTTTCAATACACTTTTGAAGAAATAAAATAAGGAAAAATATTTTTGTCATGAATTAATAGGAAACTATGATTTAATTTTCTTTTTTTTCCGCGCTTTGCTTTCGCCAGGTTGAAGGAGAAGCAAAGGTATAAATAAAGCCGATAAACAGCCTAACATAAAAAATAGAAAATTCAAATATTTTTGAGTTTAGAACTCAAATAAATGTTAATTTGTTCATAAACGTTTTTTTTTGTTTTAATAATCATGGTATTCTATTTATAACATTATTTAAAGCGGTTTTTGTGTTTTTTTTTAGGAATCTTTCACAAATTTTTTATTTTGAAATTGAAACATCGTTTTATCGATAACATTGTTTTATTGATACGACAGGACAGCATGTATAAATGTCAAAGCAACTGTCAACTGTCACCTGTCAACGGGGCTGACGTTAAGGAGGAGCACTCTATCAGACTATATCCGGTTTAACAGGCCAGGGTCTGAGAGGTTAAAATAGTTATTCCAAAAATATTAACGCCGTAAAGACGCATCTTTTCCGAGATTAAAAACAATAATTCATCTCCGAATACAGAGGACCGTCTCTGGCGCGAGACGGGGTAAATAGAGGCATTGAACCAATTTGGACTAAGTATAGGTATAAGTTATCTGTGGCAATTTTTATTCCCGCACACGTGTTGGAAAATAAAAAATCGCACGCGTGTGAAATACATTGCATTTTGAACCTAATCGTAGTGCGATATGAACCAGTTTTCGAGGAAGTGTATTGAAAAATTAATATTAATTTTATAAATGCGAAAGCGAGTTTATTTGTTTGTTATTCTTTCACGCTAAAACGGCTGAACGGATTTGGATGAAATTTGACAGGTAGGCCACCTGGGACTTTTTATCCCAATATTCCCAAGGGATCGAGACTTATGCGGCTGATGCGGGTGTACTGCAAGGGCCTATGATAAAATGGGTATGACTGATTTTTTTTTATTGATAATATTGTGTTTTATTTTAATTGGAATTAGGCATAGTCTTCACAATCAGGTGAAGCAACAAAAAAATATAAAAATACTTAGCAATCACTAAAATAAAATAAGCTTCAGTAAACCACAGTAACTTTTAAGAATATATTTACATCAAAACACTTACCTAAGAATGGCTTCATATTAGTGTTCAGCAAAGCTTTTTTAGCCATTGGTACGTTTTTAAAATGTACGAATGCACAGCCCACTAGTTTTCCATCTGGCTTCTTTAGCAATTTCACCTCTAATATATCGCCATAAGACGCAAAATGCTCTTTTAGTGTATTTTCCGTGGCTTTGAATGACACATTACGGATTATAAGACGAGCATTGCGGTTCACTCTCTCTTTCTTTTGTTTTTCTTCAGTCTGCTTGTCTGTGCTTTCTGGTTTTTCTTCTGCAAAACAAAGATGTTGCTGTATGTTATATTTAATTTAATAATTCTGTAGTAAGTGTTAATTGTTCCTCTTACTTTCTTAAGAGGAAGAGAGGAAGAAAGGGAGACCCAGAATGAGATAGAGACATTTTCATCCAGCAATGCGGACCAGACTGGATGAGGAAGGCGCGTGAGAGGGACAAGTGGAAAGATTTAGGGTAGGCCTACGCCACAGAGGTGACAACAACATAAATATAGTTTTATAAAGGATGGTATTTAAAAGTACTTCAATTTATTCCCATTTCATTTACCTAATTTTGCCTATGTTCCACCAAATATACTGAATGTGCACCAAAATATGCTCCGCCGCCTCGCCCCTACGCACCTACGCGATTTTAAATAACACTCTAGGGGTAGGGCAAACAAGACTACGTGGAGTCGGTTATGCTGCGATTCGTTTCGGAAGAATAAAATAGTTATTGTTACAATAGAATATTTGCAGCGCACTGCAATAAAAAAGTGTTATATCTTGGTGTTAATTTGGAATTTGTTTGATGTAACATATTTTGTTGGCCGAGTAGTTTAATTATAGTAAAACAATTAAACGGGTTTAAGATCAATATTTTAGAAATGCATACATAGATGTACCTTAAGATTTTTGGTGAACACAAAAATATTATCCTTTTATAAATATATGTAAATATAATAGGTGTATAATAGGTTTAAAAAGTGATAGTGTGATAAGACAGACATCTAAACTACTTATTGTGTTAGGGTAGCTGAAAATAAAGGCTTTTTTATTTTTTTAAGTATTAATTGTTATGGTGCAGAGTATGTGGATCTAAAGTTAGAAGGGGGCAAATATTTGTGCCCCCCTCAAGGATGACTACAACTTATCT
The DNA here is from genome assembly GCA_948098905.1 of Tiliacea aurago. Taxonomy (NCBI): domain Eukaryota; kingdom Metazoa; phylum Arthropoda; class Insecta; order Lepidoptera; family Noctuidae; genus Tiliacea; species Tiliacea aurago. The sequence continues at coordinate 6,830,235 of OX402589.1, forward strand.
ATCTTATTTATCTTATAAATGCATACAAAGTAAAAATACAGATTATAAAACTATGTTTTAGTCTACTTTAGAGTTTTAGAATTAGTTTAGTCAAAGGCCAGGGGGGGGGCAACTGCAACCGTTGTACCCCTGAAGTATCTCCGGCTGTATTGGTAGCACAAGACACTATCCAGCTTTACTCAGGGAATGTGGGAGGGTCTCACTCAAGTACAGTTTTGAGAAAACCAAATGCCCCTAATATTGTGATCAATGTTGCCACTTACTGGGTAACTCGTTGAGGAACGTGCCACTTATAAGGAATATTCAAATACTTATTATATTTTTTCAGTTTATAAATGCGTTCCTTACAGTCTTTTTTGCATAACATGCTTTATTTATTGTCTGTAGTAACAAAATATGTTGCAATAACATAATAAATCAAAATCAATGTTTGTTTGTTTGTTCTCTATGGACTCCGAAAGGACTGGAACGATTTTGATGGAAACTTTGGTGAGCTTTTCTGCATATGCCTGTGAAGGTTAAGGGGTAGGTTAAGGTAGGAATAGGGTAGGATGGGTACGACACCACGCAAACGAAGTAGCGCCGGACAGCTAGTAACATATAAAAATAACTCACTCTTAAAAGGTTTCTGGTCTTCTTCAGAGTTGGCACTATCAAACCTCTGTCTTGCAGTTTTGTTTTCCATATTCTGTACATATGCTTTCTTAGATACTGCGAAAGCGACATGGATGGGGCGATCTGAAAGATAACAATTAAAAGTGTAATTTATCTGGGACCTAACAGAATGAGCAAAATACTACCCAGGTGGGTCCCGGCCAAGCCGGGGAATCCCACACCGCCTCGGCGGTCAGCCCCCAACGTAATCTGGGGGGGGCACCCATCTGTTCTTTGGTGCCGCGCTCTTTAGCGCGGCCGGCTGCTGATTTAGCGCCCATTACCCAGGCTGCGACTCACGCGCCCACTAACCCGATTTCGGCTGCGACCAACGCGCCAACACACCCAAATCCGGCTGCGACTTACGCGCCAACACACAGCACAAAAGGCACGCTTCCCGCGAGCATCTGGCAGCAGAGCATCGTGCGGAAAAGCTTTGCCTACCCTGATAGAGACCAAGACCGACACGGACAGAGAGGGATGGGGAACGATGACGGGCCTGGCAGCTCCAAAACTCTCCCGGTTGATGTTGATGGAGTACGCCTGCTGAAAAAGCGCGGAAAAATCTGGGCCCGGGAGAAGAAAGTAGGCGACCGAAAGCCCGAAACCCGCCAAGGCACTAGCCAGCGTGGTGCGCGATCGGACGCCGAAAGGGAAGTACGCGACCAGCCACGAGTACGCGAAGGGGAAACCCAGCGCGAAAAGTGGCCGGACGCGGAACCACGCGACCAGCCGCGAGTACGCGAAGGGGAAACCCAGCGCGAAAAACGGCAGGATGTGGAATCACGCGGGCAGGGGCAAGTACGCGAAGGGGAAACTCAGCGCGAAAAGCCTCCGCAAGCGTCGGAGTCTGCCGGGGCCGACAGCCGACCCCAAAACACCGACAGCACTCACGACCGACCTCAACCCAGACGCAACAGGGGTAAGAGATCCGGAGCCTTGTACAAGGCGTCGCCGGCAAAAAAACACCCAGCCAGGCACCTCCAAGCCGCAGCCTGGACCGAGCGGTACAGGGCCGGCGAAGAGGGAGCGCCCTGACGATACAGCTTCCCCAAGCATGCTTCAGGGGGACGCCAAACGCTCCAGGATCCAGTCTATTCCGGGGGAGCAGAGGACCTACGCGCGAGCCACGAAGGACATCCCTGCGCGGCTGGCCGTAGCAATCTGCTTCCCCCCCCCCTCTAGGGACCTGACGAGAGAGGAGGCCGAGCACACCAAGACTGCCCTAGAAAATCTTCTACTAGACACGGACTCGTCAACACCACTCCCGGCCTTCCGTGGATACCCTCGGGTAGCGGAAGGGACCGTGCAGATGTGGTGTGAGGACGATAACTCCCTGACATGGCTGACCCAGAACGTGCCCAGAATCAGACTCCCAGACACTGACCTCACCCTCACAGTACTGAGACAATCTGACGTGCCCACACGAGTCCGAGCCTCGCTTTTCGTCCCTCGTTACGACGGTGACGTGGCCCGGCTCCAGAGTATTCTGATCCGTCAGAATACTTGGTACGACATCGCCAAGTGGTCTTTGTACAGGGCGACGGCCGTCGGCGGCGACAACTTTGGGACATTTTTGACCCTGGGTGTACCGCCGGAGGAAGCCGCAAAGGTCCTAGCTCGGGAGCGACGTATATCCTACCTGCTTGGTTCGATATACGTCCGCTTCAGCCCCACGACCAAACCACCTGACACTCAGACTGACAGCACGGACACGACAACGACACAACCGACACAGACAAAGGACACGGACATTGCCCAACTTGAGGAGGTCATGGCCAGAGCAGCAATGGCTGATGACTGTGACACCATACCGCCCTCATCCCCTGGCTGGCACGAGCAACTGCTCGCTTCGTCGCCGGGCGAACAGCACGAAGGCCAATACAGAGAAGAGGTGGTGGAGAGACTGTCCGATGGATCCATCACAGACTAACTCCACTCCACCACCGTCACCGTCCCTCAACATCATCCAGACCAACCTCCAACATAGCCAGGCTGCAACGGCTAGTCTACGCAGGGCACTGGAGGTGAAGCCCCGAACCATCGCACTGATCCAAGAGCCGTGGATCAGGAACAACAGAATATGCGGCCTCGGTAACATCGGAGGTAAGCTAATCCTAAACACACACAGCCCAGACAAACCAAGAACCTGCGCTTACATACCCAAAGAAATCCCTATCGCCCCACTTACTCAATTCTGTTCCAGAGATCTGACAGCTATCAGGCTCCAAACAGAAGGCGACGCTCCAGATGTTGTACTGGCCTCGGTATACATGCCAGGCGAGGAAGCCGACTGTCCGCCGAAAGAGATGGTCGACTTGGTACAGCACTGCGAGCGCGCCAACTTGCACCTGATCATCTGCACTGACTCGAACGCCCACCACCCGCTCTGGGGCAGCGACGCACCGAACTCCAGAGGAGAGGTACTATCCACCTATTTATTTTCAACTAATCTTAACATCGTAAACCGCGGCTCGGAACCCACTTGGGTCACAGCCCGAGGACAAACGATCATAGATCTAACGCTCTCTACAGAAAACGCGACAAACTTTATCACAAACTGGCACGTGTCGGACGAGCCTTCTTGCTCAGACCATAGAAGAATCCGCTTCACACTAACAACCAACGTTAAAAAACCCATACCGAGACGAAATCCTCGGCGCACTAATGTGCCGGGATATAAGCGGCTCCTAGACTCACTGCTAGCTAGGCACCTAACACTAACAAGCTTAACAGATCCTGTACAATTAGAATACACTGTCACAAAGCTATCAGAATACATAACCGAAGCCTACCATACATGCTGCATACTAAGGGCACCACAAACCAAGACTGAGAGAAACCCCTGGTGGACCGCCGAACTCAGTAAACTCAGAGATGCACTTCGTAAGCAATTCAACAGAGCCAAGAACACCAGACTCCCGGAGGACTGGGAGCTATACAAAGAAACCCAATATCTGTACAGGAAACAGATCAGGACTGCCAGGAGGACAGCTTGGCGGAAATTCTGTGAATCCATTGAGACAAATAATGAAGCCGCAAGGGTAAGGAAGATCCTGTCAACTGACCAGGACCGAACTCTTGGCGCGCTGAAAAAACCCGACAACTCTTATACAATAACTGACCATGAAACCAGCAAGGTCCTTCTTGAGACTCACTTCCCGGACTGCAAACTCTTAGAGGACAGGACATGGGAGGTTGTGCCAGAATGGACCCCTACGGATCAAGACTGGTCAAGAGCCCATAATATAGCAACAGAAGACCGTATAAAGTGGGCTATCAACACGTTTAAGCCATTTAAGTCCGCAGGGCTGGATGGCATCTTCCCAGCCCTGCTACAGTGGGGAATAGATTATCTGACACCGTGGCTGGTCGAGATCTATCGAGCGTGCATAGCCCTCAGACACATACCACTAGCATGGCGTGAAGTGAAAGTCATCTTCATACCCAAACCGGGCAAAACCGACTACACACAACCCAAGGCCTTTAGGCCTATCAGCCTTACATCCTTCCTACTAAAAACCCTGGAGAGACTCTGTGACAGACATATCAGAGACGGACCTCTTCGGGTAAAACCACTCCATAAACAACAGCATGCGTACTCCACGGGCAAATCAACAGAATCTGCGCTACACAGCGTGGTTTCTAAGATTGAATGCGCAGTGGACCACAAATGCTCATCACTGGCCGCCTTCATTGACATCGAGGGCGCCTTTGACAAAACCATGTTCAACAGCATCAACATGGCTCTAAACAGACATAACATTGACTCGACCCTGAGCGGCTGGATCACCAATATGCTCAAAATGAGAGCTGTACAAGTCACGGTAAATGACACTACAAGGGCCGTTGTGGCGAAGGGTTGCCCACAAGGGGGCGTCCTCTCGCCGCTTCTGTGGAACCTGGTTGTAGACAGCCTCATCAAAGCACTCAATGACAAAGGTTATTTTACCGTAGGCTACGCCGACGACATAACCATAATAATAAATGGCACCCACGAGAACACCTTATGTAACCTAATGCGCCAAGCTTTGAAAATAGTAGAGGACTGGTGCAACAAACACCAACTGTCGGTGAATCCGACAAAAACCGAATTGATTCTCTTCACAAAAAAGAGGAAGTTGGCGACACTACAATTGCCACGACTCTTTGGAACTACCCTAAGCCTTTCAACTGAGACCAAATACCTGGGCATCTATTTGGACAAACAGCTGAACTGGGCAAAACACACCAACTACATCACCACAAAAGCCAGCATATCCCTATGGCAGTGCAAAAGACTGCTTGGAAGGAATTGGGGCATCTCTCCCAAGGTCACCCACTGGCTATACACCACAGTCATCCGACCAATTATCACATATGGCTCACTGGTCTGGTGGCCCAGGATGGACCTGAGTACAGCCCAAAAAGACCTCGACAAACTGCAGCGATTTGCTTGTGTAGCAATAACTGGCAGTATGAGGACTGCACCCACTGCCGCACTACAAGTAATGCTAGGACTGCCACCCCTACACCTCATCGTGCGAGAGGAGGCAGCCCTGGCCGCCTTCAGGCTCCACATATCGGGAACCCTGAGCAAAGACTCTAGGGTCAAACACACACGCATAAAGGAGGAGGCAATCAAAAGACAACCGATGATGGCATCACCCTGCGACAAAGCCCCGAAACTACACTTCTTTCAGAAGCACTACAACGTTATACTTACAGAGGAACGGTGTGATCACTCAGGCCCGAAAGAGATGAGAGTATACACCGACGGATCAAAGACCAACTCCGGAACCGGAGTCGGAGTCTTCTCACACGATTTTAACATAAATATATCCAGCCCGCTTGGAATGTTCAACACCGTCTACCAGGCGGAATGTGTGGGCATTATACAAGCGGCTTACGCCATCGAAGCCAGGAAAGTTACGGACACCCGTATACGTATACTGTCCGACAGTGCCTCAGTGCTGCAATCCTTAGAGAAAAAATATATAACCTCCAGACTAACACTAGAATGTCACAATGCACTGGAGCGGGTGACGGTGTGCAACCGTAACAAAGTGACACTGCAATGGATAAAAGGACACAGCGGATCGCTGGGTAACGACGCAGCTGACGAACTGGCTAGGAGAGGATCCAGCGCGCCAGCCTGTGGACCCGAACCTATTGTACCCATCCCCTTTAACCAACTACGTAGGTGGCTACAGGAGTTCACCCATACACTAGCGGAGAACTGGTGGACCTCGGCACCGGGCTGCAGGCAATCCAGGGAAGCCATGCCATCCTTAGATGGCAGGCTAACCAGACGTTTGCTACGCCTGGACAGGAACGGCCTGCGCCTGGTGACGGGGACTATAACGGGACACTGCTCACTGAACAAACATTTCCACACAATAGGTATAACGGACAGCCCTCTGTGCAGGGCTTGCATGGAGGCTGAAGAAACCGTTGCGCATGTGCTCTTTGACTGCACAGGCGTCACCCAGATCAGAACAGAAACCCTTGGGTCACCCAGATCTTTCACAGACGTCCTATGCAGACCAGGAGACCTAATCAGCTTCTGGAGGGAGGTGGGCTGGTTGGAATAAACCACTGACGGCCGCCATGGCCCACGCACAATGGTCCACATGAAGGACTAAGTGCGGAAACCAAACCTTCTAACATAGAACATAGATCTGGGACCTATAAAGTGATTGGGTTGGGGGCACGCACAATGGTTCACCTGGAGGAATATGTGTGGAAATCAAAGCCTCTAACAGAACTGATTGGGTTGGTTGATTTTGGTTGTACCTACTCCTATAATTTGATATTGACATATTATTTAATTCTAATTTATTCTGTCTAATAATTGTGATATTTTATGTAAAACACCTGAAATAAGTTTTTTTTAAATACTTGGATGAAAGATTATAAGGACTTAAATATGTGCTTTTCTCTTGTGAAGTTCAGAGATGGAGAACAAGTGTCCGTGTGTACAGAAAAGAAGTTATATTATACACACAGGCCTTAATTATTGTTGAAGAATTTTTGCATGGGAAGGTTTACTTAACTAGTTTACACAGATATAAATTATACATAGGTATTTTATTGATAATCTTACCTAAAAATGGCTTTTTATTGGTAGCAGCAATAGCCTTCTCAGCCATAGCAACATCAGCAAAATGCACAAATCCGCACCCAACCAGCTTCCCATCAGGTTTCTTCAACAAACTGACTTCCTGAACCGTTCCATACTCCTCAAAATGCTCTTTTAAAGCTCTGTTGGTTGCTTTGAAAGATATATTCCTCACGATAATCCTGCCATTGCGTTCTGCAGGCTCTTTGTTAGCTTTAGCGTCGTTAACACCAGAGTAAAACTCGTCGTCCATTTGACCCATCTTCTTCAGTGTCTGCGTATAGATTCTCGCAAAGAAAAGGCCAGAATCCGAGGTGATAGTCGGTAAAACTTCACGTGGTTCACCAAAACATAACCTTTATTTTATATTGATGTTTACGGTTCAAAGTGCACTATGAATAATAATAAGCATTTCACATTAATTCATAGTTGAATTTTTTAGAAAGAAAATTTGCCAGTTTTTCGCCCGTAATTCAATAAGATTTATAGAATATCGATTACATGCGCATTGCGCCAAGTTGACATTTTTTCTTTGACGTTGACTTTTAACTGACACTCCACAGTCCACAGATTATTGTGTGTGTGACACCCAGTCCAACAGGCAACCAGTGACAGTTTATCGTGGCAGTGCTGCCAACCCCAGAAGTTCAAAAAAACCGTAAACCTTATTTTTTTTGTAATTTTCATGACCCGTCATCGTATATCTTGATTTTATACCTACCTAACAGATTGAGTTTAGATGGTAGAATAAATAATGACAATGAATTAAATAAGAATTATCATAGAATCTCTCATAATGAAAAACCGATGTTTTCCGATACTTTTTGTTTCCACGTTCAAAGTTTTTGTTTTTAATTTTGTCATAAATTATTTATTTATTTGCTGATCATAAAAACCATAATTTTTTCAAAAGAAATTATTAAATTTGTTACGAAAATATTTTCAAGGTGGCCAAAACTTCTACTTTTGAAACAAAAATCGAAAGACAAAAATCAGCTGTGGAGCTGTCATGCATGATGATAAATGTCAAAACAATTTTAACCTCTTCGTCGTTAAGATTTATTCTAATTATCTCCCATTATAATGAATTCCCGACACATATTCAGGATGTGTAACAAACTCCTGATACAACAAACAATATCCAGAGGGTATGGCTTCAAAGTGGTTAAACGACCAGACCCAAAAACTATGAAAATGCCTGCGCTGGGTTCGGCTCCAAGCTTACTGGAAATAATTAGAGAAAAAATAAGACTTAACGGTCCTTTATCGGTGGCTGAATACATGCATATTATTGTTACTAACCCAACAGAAGGATATTATATGAAAAAGGAAGTAATTGGTGAGGCTGGTGATTTTATTACGTCGCCTGAAATTACTCAACTGTTTGGAGAGATATTAGGGATTTGGTTCTATGCTGAGACTCAGAAGATGGGCCCTGGGAAGCCACTACAGATCGTTGAACTTGGGCCTGGCAAAGCAACATTGTTGTTAGATATTTTAAGAGTAAGTACGTAAACCATTTAATAAATTCTGCTGTTTATTTTAGAAGCACTAATGATACCTTTTTAGTTTTTAGTATGATGATTTTGAAAATCGTTTATTGCTCAATTGATTATGTACCCCTTTTCAAACTCAGTTAATTCAACTATCCTTTTTAACTTGTAATGAAGTTGTAATGAATATTCAAATTTATTTCTAGGTGCTCAATCGTCTAGGATACAAAGCTCCAGACCTGAGTCTTCACTTAGTGGAAATCTCTTCAACAATGCAATCAGTTCAAGCTAACCGACTGTGTATATCTCATAGAGAAGTTGATATTGAACAGCCACATAACTATGAAGTAAGTATAATCAATAATTATTATAGATAAATATCCATATTAAATTGTTCATGTCATAATACAAAATAAAATCGCGAAACTTATAGAATTAAAATCATAATTAAAAACTAAATTAAAATGAGAATTAAGGCCAAATTAAAAACAAAATTATCATAAAAGTTAAATCAAAATTAAAAATTAATACACATATTACATTAAATAATAAACGCAGGCGCTGGCATGCAGCTGCAGCCACCTCCGCAAAAAAGGCGATTCCCACCGCTCGGACAACACACTCAGGAGCCCGTTCGAGCTGTAATTCTACTGTCATTATTGTATTGTCACACTAATATTATAAAGGCAAAGTTTGTGAGTGTGTGTGTGTTTGTTACTTCTTCACGCTCAAACGGCTGGACCAATTTTGATATAATTTTGTATGGAGGTAGCTGACACCCAGGATTAACATATAGGCTACTTTTTATCCCGATATTCCCACGGGATCGACACTTACGTGGGTGAAACCGCGGGGCGCAGCTAGTGTTTAATAAAAATTCTTTGAGTTATCGTTAAGTATGAATGTGTTTGGCTATTTAAGACTAAGGGAAGACCAAATAAATGATGGATAGTCTGTGTGAAAGATGATAATATTATGGCTAGAAAGGGGGTGACTAACTGACTACCGAGCTGAAAACAATTTTTTTTTTTTCAACTTACATCCATCATTACAGAGTAACCTATTGCGATAGTGTACTACTACTTATTACAAACAATGCATTCTTTGTGAACTCACTCAGAGAACATGAAAATACGTCCGTGTCACTAGCTATGAGGTTGAGGTCACTATCTATGACGTTGAGAGTATGGAGTCCACGCGTCAGTGTCGCCTCACTTAAAAGATTGGTCCGAGCGCGCGGCCCCGCTAGCAGCCGTGGCTGTTGTCGTCGCCACACGTACCTATCCGGTACACAAAAACCTGTGTGACCTAAAATGTCCGCATTATAAAAAAATAAAAAAAAATCAAACAAATATTGTCCATATAATGATAGTAACAAAGGTCTTACCAGTAAAAACTATGTTAGTAATGTAGCATTCTCGAATACATTCACATAAAATAAAAACCAAAAAACAAAAGTCCTTCTGAGTATTTTGAATATGTATGAGTGTGTGCGACATCCCAACTAACGCTCAGTTCGTTTTAACCAACTATACCCAAAATAAATAAATGTGATCCCAACTAACGCTCAGTTCGTTTTAACCAACTATACCCAAAATAAATAAAGGTGATTATGTACATAATACAATAAAATGGGTTTAAACCATACAAGCGCAAGTACAGACGCTAGCACATCAAAATTCAAAATTCTGTTGTCAATTTTCTTTAATAGATTTTCAACTTTATCGCTACAGCATAAGGTTCAAGGTTTATTAGGAAAATTTGCCTCCAGTTTACCCCCCCCCCCTTCTCTCTCTCTCTCTCTCTCTAAAATATTACGCAAACGGATCCCTGAATCGAAAAATTGTCTTGACAGACCCTCAATATTTTTGAATGGCCTATCCAACAATACCACCATTATGGGATGGACGAGAAAAACAATCATCCCTACTTTACGTATAGGGGAAATACACTAGATTTTTTTTTTTTTATAGTTATTTTTCGGCGTGATTAATACGTATGCTCATGCCAAATTACAGCTTTCTAGTACTAAGAGTCTCTGAGCTAAGCCGGGTACAGACTGACGGACATGGCTAATTGTTCCTTGTTGCCTACGGAAGACGGAACCCTAAAAAGCTGCAAATGAAATTTATAACCAGTTTTAACACAAAACAAGATACTGTGATAGGTACAGGCTAGGATAGGTATAGGTATAGGTCCAAGCCAGACTTTCTTTTGCTGTACCCACAGTCTAGGTTCTGGGCTGCCACTAAATAAAATATTAACTGCCATCAGTCAAAGCACCTCTCCACTTTTGCTTTTTGACCATTTATTGCGGCATTATATGATAAGACCTAAATTCTGCTATGATGAAGAATGTAGCTGATTTCAACCATTTTATTGATATAATTTTAAATTCTAGGGTGAAACAGTGAGTGGTATCAAGGTGTACTGGTACAATGACCTGAAGAAAGTGCCCAATAATTTCTCTTGGTACATAGCACATGAGTTCTTCGATGTACTGCCTATACATAAGTTTGAGGTAAGTTGCGATTATTTTTGAAATAAAAATATTATACACAGTATTTAATATGTACACAAAAGTGCAAACAAAAGTTTCCACTTTTTTTTCTTGAAGTACACATGGAGATAACATCTGTAGATAAGTATTTAGAGGCATGAGGAACAGGGTGTAAAGTTCACTCCTACTCTATAGAAAAGGAAGGATCCTCCGACTAGATGGGTGTTGTGTCTGGTGGGCAACTGCCCGACGGTTGATGTCGGGATGTTGTATATATGCTCGTTACGCGGTATACTCTGCTTGCGCGATGCAGGATTTTGCGTGACGTCAGTGTGACGCGTTGTTCGCATGTGACGATGGTTGATGCCGCTACCAGTACATTCACTGGAACTATGAAAGTAATTTTCTTATTTTTAATTTTTTTATTAAAGTGTTTTTCTTATTTTCCAGAAAACTGACAAAGGCTGGCGAGAACTCCTAATAGACTTAGACGGACAAGACAAACTTTACTACAGAATAACCGCAGAAGAGACCACTTCTGCCAAGACTCTAATCCGACCACCTTTAGATTCTGGTGACAGAACGGAGCTCGAGATCAGTGCCCGCAGTCTGGGTCTTGCAAGACAACTGGCCACGAGGGTGGACAAGTATGGAGGTATAGCCCTTATTGCGGATTATGGACATGAAGGAGAAAAAGGTGATACTTTTAGGGTAAGAATTATTGCAATTTGGGGTTTGAGAAAAAAAACCGGCAAGTGCGTGTCGGCCCACGCACAATGAAAGATTCCGTAGTTGGCTTGAATTTATCCCAAAAACTAACTTAACATTGCAGTTGAAAAACATGTTCTCCCATACATCGATATACGTCACGGTCAATTCTCCAACTTGCAATTTAAGTTGGTCGACTAGAGCCTACTTAGCTGTGATAGTTTTCGTTATAATTTTGGTTTATGTACTACTACTGCCTACTGCCATGAATTTTTCTCATATCCGAAAACAACCATTTCGCTGGTACACACACTTGATTCTAACAAAAATTATCAATTTAAAGCTTAATATTACGCAAACAGATCCCTGAATGAAAAATTAGTCTTCACAGACCCTCAATTTTTTTTTTAATTTTTAGTTTGCCAGTTTGGTGGCGTGATTAATATGTTTACCCATGCCAAATTACAGCTTTCTAGTACTAAGAGTCTCCGAGTTAAGCCGGGGAAAGACAGACATACAGACGGACATGGCGAAACTGTAAGGGTTTCTTGTTGACTACGGAACCCTCAAAAACGATAGTTTTCCTAATAAGAGTTCTTTTGTGAATTTGTGATTCCTTTGTAGTTTCACTCCATTTTCATAGTTTTTTTTTACCACTTGTTTCTCTTCCTCTGATATTTTTATTTTATTAAAGGCAAAATGTGATTAAAAAAACATATAAATATTATTTTTAGGCTTTCCACAAGCACAAGGTGGTGAATCCTCTAGAAAATCCTGGCAAGTGTGATCTAACAGCTGATGTGGACTTCTCGCAACTAAGGGTTGCAGCGTCTAAGACTCCATCTGGTGAGAACTATGCCTTGGTCATGGGCCCTGTCAAGCAGAAAGAATTCCTAGAGAGATGTCAAGCTGAAGCTAGGCTTAAGGTGAGAAACTATTGTAATCTTGGAAAAAAATATTAAACAACTAGCTGCCTCCGACTGCGAGCTGACTTCGTTCGCATCCTACCCCGACCCTACCCCTAAACCTTCGCGGGAGTATGCAGAAAAACTCGCCAAATTTTCTTGAAAATCGGTACAACCCTTTCGGAGTCCATAGAGGACAAACAAATAGACATTGATTTTTATTTCTATAGATTACAGGGTCCCATCTATCCCATTATTTCCTGCACAAATTCTTGTGCAAAATTGATACTAAATGTAAAATATGTGTAACTGAATTACTGCACATTATGAAAGTACTTTATTCAGAATCGTTTACTGAATAGGTGTTCATTTATCCAAAAAATAATTAAAACTAAGTACCTAAATTTACAGTCACACTTCTGCTGTACAGTCAAAACAAAACAAAACAAAATGGACGAAGTACTTTTTTTTATTAGGGCATCTCGTAGAGTCGTAGTTGACCTTGAGAGGTCGTCATTACTTAACCGGACTATCCCATGGCTGCCTTAAGCTAGCTAAAAGCCTCCAGCCAGGGGCGGATTTCTTACATTACTAAGCGACTGCACGCTAAGGGCATCCCCTGTGGGGTACGAACCTCGGCTTCGGGCGTTGCTGGGGGGAGGACAGCAAAATGGGACAGGCTGGATCTGAACTGGATAATTATTATTATCGGGGGAATTTAAAGCTACAGTGCACTCATCTGAGGCGCCGGCGCGCGCTGGCATTTCGTCGAGCAAAGGTCGGGGGTGACAGCTACGTCAGGGTCTTCGCGTGGGACCTCGGCGGCGAGGTCGGAATGTCGGTTTGTGTATTTTGTGCACTGTACTGGTTGGTGGCCCTACTGCTTTCCCGGAGGAGGGTAATGGGTTCATTGGGGTCGGTGAGAGTATGTCTCGGACGGCGGATATGACTAATTTTAGAAGTGGTATAACTAGCGGCCTTGACAACCAAAGGGTTGCGATGTTTAAGTTTCGGCGGAATCGAAGAATCGTTTTGAAATGCGTTTCATGAACTGCTGGATAGTGGGAATTTCGAGGTCTAGAAAGAGGATTACGTTTCAAACGTTCCAAGGGGATCCCCCTTTCGGAGGAAACGGTTCTACGGTTCTGAAGTGTCTGCATCTCATGGATGTGATAGGGCTTGTACTTGTGCGAAAACCGCACAGGCATACGTCATGCTGGACGAATGCACGCTGTGTAAATACGCAATTTGCACTTAACGGACAATTTGCTGCGCGCAACGATTTTAAGTCTAACGAGAGCGAAAGCGGCGCGCGCACGCGCCTTCTATACGTGCTCAGAGAAGGAAAGGGGCTCGTCGAGCGCCACACCTAGATATTTGGCTCGTTTCTCCCAAGGGATCAGCTTGCCGAACATGGTGATCGGTGGGGGGACGAAGTACCTAAAACACTAGACCCTTATACGTGTGCAACTGTGTGCGTGCGCAGATTTGTACACTTCCTCCATCAGAATAACCAATTTAAAACATTTCAAGCAAAAATTCTGTATATTATTATGTTTATGTATTATGATTATAACATCATTTGGATGTTAGGTGGTGGGCGTTAATTCTGGGATATGTTGTATAAGCCGTGACGCTATTCGGCTATCCAGATTTTTCTTCCAATACATTGCAATGAAGCCTTAATGACATACGTGGTAATGATGTATGACGTACGTACACTGCCTCATAGGCGGGGCGGAAGTGTGTGCATATTATGCAAAATACGACTTTTCCAACTTTTGTCATCGCGATATCTTGGGAATGATGATGATTCGTAAGATATCTCAAACTGTGGAAAAATAGTATCTGAACAATATTTGAAGACAATTGCATGATCTACAACTTTTGTCTGACCTATTTTTGCGATAACACTTACTGTTTTAAGGGCAATATCCGAAAGACCAAGATTTTTGTACCATTGACCTTGAATATTTTTTTTACCAGAAATAGGATCAGTAGGGATGTTTGCCATTGGGAATGCCACAATTTTGGCGATAAGTGGCTTGAGGAGTGGCTTGACTTCACCTCACCTTCGCCTGAAGCAGGTCATCACCGGACACGGTTGTTTCGGGAGGTTCCTGTTCAGGATAAAGCGGGAGGAAACGCCCGGGCGTCACCAATGTGTGGACCCCCCGGAGGACACGGTGAAGGTCTGCCCGGCTTGGCCGGAGTACCGCCGTGGCCTCACGGAGGCGATCAGCGGCGGCAATCTCTCGCGTCCGGCCCTGTTTCAGGCCATGGCTCGGAGCCGGAGAGCATGGGAGACTGTCACCCCTTCTGCGAAGCAGTAATGCTCGCGAAGGAGTAGGCGGAACGCGTGAGAGAGAGGCAAGGTGTGCGCCCTCGCGCCCCTGGTCGGCGCAGGAGACGCCCCGGGCGGTGGGAGTCACAGGCTGATTCCCGGCCACCATAGGCGCGGGCTTGCAGGCGCCTCTAAGATGTGTCAGCACGAACTGACGGGGTCCGATGGGCCAATCCCTGCCAGGGTTGCGAGTTTGTCGGAAAGCGATATCGTGGCCCTGGCACACAGGCATCTGTAGGAACACGGGTGGGGGGTTTTAGTCAGTAAAAGCCTGATGAAAGCGAAAGCCCTCCCGCTCCGCCCAGAGCGGGAGAAGTTATTTTATAATTTCCCAACAAAAAAAAAAGAAGGGTATTTGACATTTTATTTGTAATAGTGTATAAACACCTGTAATTTTTTTTGCGCTTTTCGAATTAGTTCCTGACTTAACAACTTTTTTTTTGTCTATTTAACTGGACTATCCGCTAGTTGCACGTAAGTCCATTAAAAGTAATGCTGTCTTTATCTAACGGAACGTATCAGAAAGTGACAGCATTACGTTTAGTAGGAAATTAAATTTGACTTACTTGCAACGGGCAGTAAGTCAATGAAAGTACATAAAGTTAAGACATGACCATATTGACCATACTAAAAGCATTTTTATATTTCCAGGTACTCATGGATAACGCAAAATCAGATGAAGACCGAGAAAAAATTAAGAAAGCCTATGAAATGCTGGTTGATCCTGTGAAGATGGGAGAAAGGTTCAAGTTTATGGCTTTTTATCCTTCAGCAATGGCGGAAATGTTAAATAAATACCCTCCTTTGGGTTTTTCAACTCCTCCTAACTCTTAAATGAGCACTTTTCAATACTGTAATATTTATATGAATTTGAATAATATAGTTAATATCATCAAAGATTTCTGTAGGGACATAATTATATTATGTTAATTAAATGATTTATGTATATTTTGTTTCGCAAGTGTTTCTTTTATAAATCAGGCCAATATTTTGTCACTAGGGCGACTCGCTGGTGTGAATCGGCCCAGCGGACAGCCAGCCAACCCATCAAAGAGCAATTCATCATTTTTCTCTAGGATCACTCTGAGACTCACTGTGTCTGTCTGTCTGACTGTCACAGTCGATTTGCTCCGAATCTACTGGACCGATTTAGTTCAAATTCGGTGCAAATATAAGTTTAGGTGATCCAAACACGGACGTAATTTCGTAAATAAATGAATTTTGAATATGGCGGTCACTTTTAGGAGGCCGATTATTTAAAAAAAAATTGCGTTCTGTACCGAGTGATCAAATGAAAGGGCTTGTTGTAAGGATTTCAGATTATTTTTTATAATTTTAAAATAAATACTGACTTAATATTATTTACGAAAATAGTTGAAAATTGACCATCTCCCCCTATCTTCGAAAATACTTAGCCTAAAATTAAAAAAAAAATATAGATGATGTCCTTTACATATACAGGATGTTTGGTGCATCGTGTGCCAAATTGAAATGGTCGACTGAAGGAGTCATCCGCTAGCCTTTTAGACCCTTTAACACCCCTCATGCTCTGTGGATTTTTTTTTATCGACTTTTTATTGTTTTCCAAAAAAAAGACCCAAATTTTACATTCAAATACAGATTAAAAAAATATATAAGGCGTAGACTCTGAATTTTATTTTTATTTCGATGTGTATTGTTTAAGAATACTTTTAAATACAAAATTAGTGATATTAGTCACCTAGTTCTTTTTTAATTCACTCGCAAAGGTAAAACTTAAATTAAAGCTGTACATGTTACAGCTGTTTATAACTCTAAAAAAAAAAAATCAAAAGCGACCGGGATCTTCCAACTCCCTCATTAATTCTCCAGTCTATCCTCTTTCTAATGATATGCCACATGCCATAAAAGTATTTTAACAACTTTGTGAATTCGATAGAAATGTGAATCGAGTCACCTAAGGCTAATATTCAAAATTATGATTTAAAAAAAATCTCTTAAATGATACCTGTCAAACCTATAAATCTTCTATCTCATTCTTATGGTTAGGTAAATTCGTGTCTCATATCTGTATCTTTCGTGGGATTTACTTGAAATAAAAAAACAAAATTGCATTTTTAACATTTATTTAATCATTGTTACAAATCTTGCTCAAATTGTTGGCCTCTGTTGCGAATGCAGGCCCGACACCTGTTTCGTATTTCAACAGTTGTTGTACGAAGTCGTATTTCCTCCTTAATAGTATTGAATGCCGCTTCTATGCGTTGGACTAATACCTCCCTAGTTGGAACCTCCGTGGCATATACCAACTCTTTGGCACGTCCCCAGATATAAAAGTATAACGGAGTTAGATCTGGGGAATGTGGTGGCCATGGAATAGGGCCATCGCGTCCAATCCATGCATTGGGGAACACATTGTCGAGATATTCCCTCACAGTCAATCGCCAATGCGCGGGACAGCCGTCATTTTGAAATACAATGGGCACACGTTCATTAAATACGGGCACATCGGTCACTAATTCGGGCAGGTCATTTTGTAGGAATTCCAGGTAGTCTTCGCCTTGAGATTATCGGGCAGGTAATGCGGTCCAATTACCTGATTCCCAATCACTCCTGCCCAAACGTTTACACTAAACCTTCTTTGAGAAGATTTCTGTCTTTTAACACGTGGGTTTTGCGTTTTCGTTGTCCAGTGGTGCAAATTGTGTAAATTGGATCCCATCCTTGGTAAATTTGGATTCATCCGTCCACAGTATTCTTTTTAAAAAATCAGGATCATCCACATCCGTGTGTAAAAGAAACCGACAAAAAGCCACTCGTCTCTCAAAGTCGCCACCCTCAAGACCTGCAACAAACAAAAAACTCTTTTAAATTTCTCTTGGGCAATAAGTAATTGCACAAGAAAGGACCAGCTGTTCGTGCTAATAGATTCACTAACTGGAAGTGACGCCATACCATACCCATTACCTGCTAAACAAAGGCAAGGTCAAACAAAGCTTGCACGGGTTTAAAGTTAGTTTAAAATTACGTACCTTGCACCGGAGTGTAGTGGAATGGATGCTTTTTGTTTTGACGAAGTACTTTCCACACTTTCCATATTGAAATATCAAGATGTGATGCCACATTTCTAATGCTTCTTGTAGGGTCTTCCTCAAAAAGTGCCAGTATTCTCTCGTCTACTTCAACATTATGTCGCACAATATGGCCCCTTGGTTCATTAAAAGTAACACTGCCAGTCTCGCGTATGCGTCGGTATGTGTCTTGGAAGACTCTGCGGCCAGGTAATCGTCTACCAGGAAAGCGTTCCTGGTAAAGTCGTTGCGCTGCACGAGCGACGCCA
The DNA here is from genome assembly GCA_948098905.1 of Tiliacea aurago. Taxonomy (NCBI): domain Eukaryota; kingdom Metazoa; phylum Arthropoda; class Insecta; order Lepidoptera; family Noctuidae; genus Tiliacea; species Tiliacea aurago. The sequence goes on from OX402589.1 coordinate 6,848,258, forward strand.
TTAGCGGCTCCGTAAGCCATCATGATGTCCGCATATTCTTCGTTAGACAATGTCGCCATTGCAATAACAAAAAACTCAAAGTTTAACAATAACAACAAAAATTAAACAATTAATGTAACAAGAACCAGCAAAACTTAACGATAACAAAGTAATAAAAGAATCGCGGAGTATGGTGAACTAGCACACACGTTAGGTAGCAGAGGCAGTCATGTCTCGACTAAAAAAATGGCGGGTCGGGCGGCGCGATTTGTTCAAACCGATTTAAGGTATGCAAGAAAGAGATAGAAGATAGATTTTACTGTGAAAGAGTGAGAAAACAAATTTTACCTCTTTCTCAAGTAACAGTTCCGCAATAAATATTTTTTCATTAGAATTTGGAACGTAGTTTTATGTGACTTGATTCACAATGGGGATGCACACGCAAAGCTCAGCGCAGATGTCGCCAGTGGCGGGATGGCCGCTGTCAAATCGTTTTCGCTTTGTTTACATCAGTGTTTTTTGCAATTTTTTGTGTTGAAACCGGTCCACCATCGTTATTGCTATCATGTATTGTACCTGGAAGCTCAAAGAATTGAAAGACGAATTGAAAAAACGAGGAGCAAGGATAACTGGAAAGAAAGCAGATCTTGTTGAGAGGTAGACTTTTAAATAATAAAATATTTTTCATCAGTGCTAGCCTCTAGATTTGGATCTTTTTTTAGTTGTAACGTGTTAATTCTTACTTGAGTCATTGTAGGAAAATTTACGAAAAATGAGAGAACATTACTTTAATGATAAATGGTATTCTTTATCTTTTAGGTTAGAAGCTTACGACCGAAATTTTAATTTCGGCAATCAAAGCCCTCAAGCTTCTGAAAGCCAAGCCATTGACGTTCCTGAAGCGGATCTTTACCAAGACGTTAATAGCTCCACCAAATTGCCGAAGATTACTAAACAACATATTCAAAGTTACTTTGACAGGTACCTAACATATTTATTTCCAATGATACATGTTAAATGTTTGATATCCTCTAGCGGCCCTTGTTTAACATAAGTAATGGTTTTTATTTCAGATTCAATAAGAATATCAGTGATGCTGTAAGATTGTATGAATCGAGATACCTTCTTGTTCTACGATCAACAACATCCTGCCAAAGTACATACCTAAAAGGTATGCTTATTCTTACTATAAACTCATTTAAAAGTTGATGTCTAGGAAATAAAATGGGTGTAGGTCTTCTTCCATGGTTGTTAATAGTAGGATGGTGAAGTTTCAAATGTGTGTGTGTTGTTAGTTTGATGTGTAAAGTAATTTGCCTAATAAACATATCAAAACTTCTTCCAGGTTATTGCAAGGCATCTATGAAACAGCTTCAATATGAGGTAAACATCAAATTAAGTGATGACGGAATGCCTGAAGAAGCAAGCTGTGAATGTGCTGCAGGAGAAGGAAAAGAAGCGCATTGCAAACATATAGCTGTGGTACTACTTGCTGCTGAAAATATTGTACAACATAAAATAATACTCCTACATGAAGTTTCTACGTCACAACTACAGACATTCCATAAACCAGCAAAGAAGTATTATGCAACACCATTGAGAGCCTCCAGATTGCCATCCAAAAGAGATGTACATAATACTGTTTATTCTCCATACTTGGCACAAAACCCTAGGTTTGATAAGAATGCATTTCAATGCAGGTTTCAATCTTTGATTCTAAATTATGCACACTCGTCAATGCCTTTAAAACAATTATATCCTGCAGCTAACCAACGAGCAATATGTTTGGACCATGAATATTTAAAAAAAAACGCAGTGGATATTTTTTTAGAATCCATTAGTGTTCTTAATGTTTCAGAAACAAGAATTATGGAAATAGAAATTGAAACTAGAGGACAAAGTTCCAATCCAAAGTGGCATGATTATAGAAAAACCCACATTACAGCCAGCATTTTTCACACTGTGTGTCATTTAAAAAGTGAAACTTTAATCAAATATTGCAATCAAATATTAAATAAGAATCGAATCCAGACAAGAGCCATGGCACATGGAGTTATAAATGAAAATGTAGCCATTAAAAGGTATATGGAGGCTTATGATCTGGTTGTAGTTGAATGTGGTTTATTCTTGTCTCAGGAAAGGCCTTATTTAGGAGCATCTCCTGATGGTTTACTGGGATCAGAAACCATTATTGAAGTTAAATGTCCTTATGCTTCCAGAAATCAAAAGATCAGTCCTCTAACAATACCATATCTACAATATGACGAAAATGGACAACTAACTTTAAAAAAAAACAATATTTATTACTACCAAATTCAAGGGCAGTTATATGTAACAAAAAGATTATTTTGTAATTTATTGATTTTTACCTATAAAAGTTTACATGTAATATATATTGAACGTGATGAACAATTCATTCAGGATATGTTGGATAAACTTGATAATTTTTATCATAACTTCTTTAAAAATGCTGTAATCAAGAAATATTTCTTTAAAGACTAACACTTTAAAATAAAACTTTATTAACATATTAAAATGCTTTTATTTCATAATATTTTCTCTAAAATTACAAACCATAGCACAAACAATTAAAATTCTAGATGCCAGTGTTACATGATATGGGCTTAGTTCACTTTTCAAAATCTTGTATGTTTTAGCAAGGCCTATAATACGTTCTATATGAACTCGTTTGCTTGCTAGTTTTCGATCCTGTACTATTCTAACACCTGGTATTTGTGTCTTTCCTTTCAAGAACATTGGAATGTTAATAGTTATATCTTTTGGAGCAAAAATGTCCTGCACGTTAAAACCTCTATCTGCCATGATAGAATCGCCACTGTCACATAGATTTTCAAGATTGGATCTTTCTATAATCTGTCTATCACTGACTGAACCTCCATAACATTCTGAGACATATGAAATTAGACCACCAGGTGTAGCCCCAATCATAGCCTTCACAGTATTTTTATGTTTGTAGCTGCTGAATGTCACCTGCTGTGCTATAGGATTCCCAGGCTTTGTGATGGGTATTTCAGTTGTGTCCACAATAATTCTTGTACTTGCAAAACCACTTCTAAATGACTCTGGCATAAAGTATTGAACCAATTCTTTACTGGGCCAAATACTAATTAAAGACCATATTTCATACATAAAATTGATCCATGTTATAAAAATGTTAGCAACACTAGTTTGGGAAATACCAAATAAAAATGCCAACTCAAAATCTGGTAAATACCTCCTTAGCTTGATCAGTGTTATCAAAAGTTGGTCTTCAACAGAAACATTGATAACTCTACTTCCCTTGTAATTTAAATTATTACACATTGGACTTAACGTGTTTAACACAAGCATAAATTTTTCATAGTTTTCTAGCCCAGTATAAAAATGAATAGCCTCCTGATTGGCCCTCATAGCCTCTAGTGAAATTATTCCCAAAGAACTACCACATTGAATGCTAACAGATACTGTTCTAGGAGTAATATCTTCTGAGGTGCTCTCTACAGTAGATATCTCTATTTCAGTGCTAGTAGACGGTTCTGGAATACTTTCGTCCCCAGTTGGCTGTCTAAAATCAATTCTGCGTCTGCTTCTTTCCAAATACCGAAGGCTTCTTGATGTAGGTGTTGTTGACACTCGGGTGGACCAAGGGAATATGCTTGGGACAGTCCCCTTTTTGAGAAATCTGCATATTTGAGGATTTCCTGAAAAACAAACAAAATATTTAAAAAATTTATACAGATTACTTTAAGTATAAGACTTTTAACACTCTGTAATATGGAGGCACACAGGATACCTGTTCATTGGTTTATTTACATATTAAACCTCCAGGAAACAAACCAAGTTTTCAAGCAGACTTTACAAGGTAGTTATCATTAAACTAACCACAGTGATAACGAGAAGTCTCTGTCTGTAATGCTAATGACTGAAATCAACACTTAATAAGTTAATAGCTCACCTGTATAAGCTGATTCTCCTACATAATCAGATTCTTGGAAATGATTCCGGCATAACCTGCTATGCTGTGTCGCTACATAATTTTTGCGACGTATAGCCTTTTCCCACTTTTTTTTTAGCGTTGTATCTTTGGGAAATAAATGAACACCGGGGTTAGTACATCCTGGTACAGCACACAGAGGCATATTTCGAGAAAATTGAAATTTACTGAATGCTAGGTTACAAAATGTATGGAATTGACAGCTTTTGATAGCCATGTCGACGATTCGCCACCTATCGTGAACAAATGGCAGTTTAGATCCCCATTCTAGCGAATTCACAAAGTTGTTAAAATACTTTTAAGGCATGTGGCACATCATTAGAAAGAGGATAGACTGGAGAATTAATGAGGGAGTTGGAAGATCCCGGTCGCTTTTGGTTTTTTTTTTGTAGCCTTATAAATAGCTGTAACATGTACAGCTTTAATTTAAGTTTTACCTTTGCGAGTGAATTAAAAAAAAAACTAGGTGACTAATATCACTAATTTTGTATTTAAAAGTATTCTTAAACAATACACATCGAAATAAAATTAAAATTCAGAGTCTACGCCTTATATTTTTTTTTAAATCTGTATTTGAATGTAAAATTTGGGTCTTTTTTTTGGAAAACAATAAAAAGTCGATAAAAAAAAATCCACAGAGCATGAGGGGTGTTAAGGGGTCTGAAAGGCTGGTGGATGACCCCTTCAGTCGACCATTTTAATTTGGCACACGATGCACCAAACACCTGTATATTACAGGAAAACCTTTAACAAGAAGTCTACTTATAATAACATGGTAAATCTCTCAATGTTGTGCGTACAAACTTACATTTGTAGTTGGAATGTATGAGGGGGAACATGATAATCAACTATTAATTTTGTTCTTAGGATAAATTAATCCCCACTACGGAAGCCTACATTGTGCGTGGTCCGACACGCACTTGGCCGGTTTTTTTATTCAAGATTTTTGTGTGTACAAAACGTAACGGTTTACTACGCAATTTAGTTATAGTTCACCTGTTTTCGCAGCCTGCTGCTTCGCTTCGATATTTTGAAGAAACTAACGCATGGTAGTAAAGTAAACTACAACTACGACGGGCTTCATTGTGGAGCGTCGTATTAAATTTGGACAAACTCCTTTTAGCATTTAACCGCTCTAAGACAAACCCTATCTTAGGCATTTCAATGTAATCCAACCTAACAGAATTTGGTAAAGGTGTCGAGAATCAAATCAGTAATACCTCACGCCACGTGGCCCAGTACAAAACCTATGCTAATATAATAATCCATTGCATTGTAATAAATTACTTGTTCGTTGCTTAGGTTTAGGTTAATTAAAGTTATAAATTGCAAAGAAATAAGATATAAAAAATCAATTCGGAAAGAAAAAAAACCGATAAGTTAAATTGACGGTTAATACCGGTTATTGTTGTATTCACGCACTAGCACAATCCGATCTCATCTCGCTCGTTCGGCGTTCCGTCTCTTTAGAAAATGTACTCTGTGGTTCCGTCTGGTTCCGTCGTTCGGGCATCCGTCGATTGATTCGCATTTTTATTTTTATTGTTTAGAAAAAAGGCTCAATCATATTTTCTAATCATCACCGTGTATTTAATTAGATATATTCATTATAAAGTGATTAATTTGGTGCAAAACATTTGATAATTGTCTTTGTTTCGTCAATTCATTACTGTGTATTCATCGGACTGTGATGAAATGTCAAAAATTTTCGTGGATTGGTGCCAATGGTCATGAAATTTTCTGCCGTGAAAATTCTGTGATGAAAGTGCTTTTGTGAACCATCGATATTATTGAATTTAGAGGAGTTAGTGTGTTATTGTGCGCTTCACAGCGGTACCTTGATTGTGACGGTTGCATGAATTAACACATTTCGAGAAAGTGAAGGTATGTAATGATTCGTTTCTTTTGTTGTGGCTGTACATAATCAATTGCACAGCATCGTGAGATTGGTTAGTTTTTCTAATCATGCGAAACCGTAGCATTATTTTTTAGTTCGTTGTGTGCCCATCAGAGGTTTCACAAATTTGCGCATTCCCCATTGTTCCGTGCGAACAAATGTAAATATTTACGAAAATCTTGTTTCTGTTCTAAAAAGGGTTTGTATTGTTAAATGAGATTTATTAGAGAAATAGGCATCTTCAATAACAATCAAAAGGCATCTTCCTGCTTTCCGTTGCTTACTTTAGGCTATCAGAGATGTTATAGTTACTTATTTATACAACAAGAAATGGCAAATGTTGAATTAATGAAACGTGAAACAAACAAATTGTCTGTAAAGAATTAAACTGTCACATTAAACTCACTAATGATTCATTATCATCAACATCATTCGCAATCATTTTAGTGCACTGAAGCTTCAAAAAAAAATGTTATCTATAAACCACAGCTATAATATTATTATTATACATAGATCATTACTTAAAATAATGACCATAGTCACTGTACATCTAAGTTAATGTTTTGGTCAGTAGGTCGTCTTAGGGGCTTTGCTTGTTTTTCGATGAAATTGTGCTTTGTCATGTCCAGATGCATGCAAACAAATAATATTGTTAATGTCTTCAGTGTTCACTGCTGTGTGTATTTTTTATAATAAGCCATATTGTCCCACCTTCCATTTCTTTCTATCTACTAAGCTACTAGCCACTAGTCGTTTTGTAGGATATTTATCAAAGTAAATATCCTACAAAGAAGATAAAAGGAAGTATGCATAAATTAAATGTTGCACCAACCCCAAATAAATTGGGATTAGCGCAGGAGAATGATGATGATTTATCAAAGTAAAAAAATACTAATGAAATAGGCCTTAAGTAGTAAACTTTTGTAAATTGTTTTACTATTTACGTATTTAATTGCATGATGTCCAATCAGTGATCAAATACAATTAACGCAATATTAAAAACATAATCCGCCATAATACAAAACAAGATTTATATTTTGACATGGCTTAAACCATGGAGCCAGTTTTTGTAATAAGAATGTAACTGTGATTGAAGTACCGTTCTTTATACGAAATAGGGACTTTCCCATAGATGGAATACACTTCAAAATTCAATAATGGCTCCATGGTTAAAAGCTGGGTTTGAAGATAAACTTTGTTTGGTAATAAAGATGAAATACGTTTTTCTCTTGGATTATATGGAATAATAATATGTATTTCTCTTAGATTATAAAACACGTGGCAAATATTGATTTATTAAATAATAGTAGTTTATAATAATTTAATAAATATGATATGTGCATCTACCACCTGAAGAACAGACACAAGAAGAAGCAGAATAGAACTTGTAAACAAAAAAGTTGCACCATAGAATATAATCATCATCTTTATAAACATCAACAGCATCATCATAACTGGCAAAATGTGGGTGTACTATAGATATATTATACTAGAATACGCATCTGCCTAACCCTTTGGGAATACAGGCGTGATGGTATCATATGTATACGTTGTAAACATCATTTTATGAAGCACAAGTAACATCAAGGAAGTGGAATTTCAAGCTTCTATTATAATCTTAAATGTGATGTCATCACAATATTTTTATGTTGAATAACAATGCACTCTGTATAAAAACAACTCTACGTGTACATCAGCCAGGTAGTATAGTCTAACTTTAAAATTATCTCATTGCATGCATGATCATTTTACTCACAATTAACAACTTTATTTTTCTTTTGTGCAAGCTGCAAAATCTTAAATGTGTATTACAATACTTTCATTTATTATTTTAAACTTTTCATTCATACATGGCTGCATTAATGATATGTAATTTGATACAAAAAAAAATCTAAATAATTTAAGTGAAAGTCTGTTGAATGTATTGACATTCAACAGTCTTTCACTTAAATTATTTAGATTTTTTTAGCAGAGTATAGATTTCAAAGCCATATTGATGGCTTTGAAATCTATACTCTGCTATTGTTAGACATTAGAATTTGCAACTTATCTTTAAAGTGATTAAGTATATAATCAGTTGCATTTCATACTCCTTAAGTATTGTTAATGAACTTACATCTTTGACATTGAGTTTTATTAGGTCACAAGGGTAATGACCGTACCTTGTGACCTAATAATGAAGTTTATTGAGACAAAGATATCAGGTATTAAGTTAATTCATGCATAATAAGTAGGTATATACAAATGAATAATACGTAGACATGTTTACTATTGTATTTCATTTAAATAATGGCTGATAAATCGAGAATATTACTCACTGATTATGATGCATCAATCATGATACCTAATAGTTTTGGCTTATTTTTTAAGTATGTGAGAGAGATCAAAAGACTGATTAACAAAGGAACTGAAGTTTTGAAGATAGCACAATGATCGTGCAACGCTTGAACCGCACCACACTGCGGCTTTTAGGTAGAGCTGACAACTGGGTATCTATTTATGTCCGTGCATGTGCTTTGTGTTTTGATAAAAACGGATACCACGAACGAAAAACGACAAAAAAAAACATTTTTTTTTTTTTGTTTATATACCGTATTTATTTTCATGCATTTAATAAAAAGCTGTTATTTTGACATTACACATCGACATCAATTTTATTTATTTGTATAGTTAAATAGGTACCTACTACACGCGTTTTTTGATTGATTAAACAATTTTTGTTTTGGAACCTAATCTATGATGCATTGCATCTTCATCTTTTACGACAATTGCACGTATATTTGAATAGATTAAACAATCTTAAAATTATATAAACAGAGCGCCTTTATATTTCCCTTCATACTGTGTAAAATCCTAAATAGTTCTCTCGGGTAGAATACTACATTGTGTGCCTCCATTAGGGGGCGTCCATTAATTACGTTAGGCGTTTAGAGCGTTCGAGCGGAATCTCACCCAATCTCACGTGGGGAAGAGGTGAGGTCTCAGCAAATCTGACGTAATTTTTTTTCCTGTTCGAAATAATGTAAAATTGCGAGAATACTGCATAAATTATTACATAAAATAAGTAAGTAAATTGTGTTTATTTAAATAAATCCAACGCAATCAAGCCACATTTTGAAAATATCATGTGACATTAGGGCGGGGTGAAAAATCGATAAAACCGCCTCACGTAATTAATGACCCCCGGGGCCCTTACAGTTGCGGCAAACAAGATTTACTTGTCCGGTGTGTACCCTGTGATTCGGTGATAAGCTATCTGGTTTCATACTAATACTCTTTGTGTATACCTCGTTACAAGAGCCTAGGAGACTACCAGGGGTGTTAGTAGCAGAATCCGCTTATGAACTAAAACCAACACCATCATCCACAGCCCGAATTCACCCACTTGCCCGCGATGGCAACAATGTCGTACGCCCATTTCGCCGCCGCCGGACGATCAACGCCTCGTCTTCCAGACCTTAGATACCACTCGATCACTGCCTTAGGCGTAGTGATAACAGGTGGGGACCTGTCATCACTGCGCCTTGCCGGGTGTCCTGCCCAACTCCATTTGAGTTCCATAATACGTTTTCCGATATCGAAGACTTTCGTACGTCTTCGTATCTGGACGTTCGGAACTCGGTCTTATGCCAAGCATGGAACGCTCCATGTCTCTCTGTCCAGTTCTCAGCCTGTACTCAAAAACAACATAACAACTGCGACCATCAGATATAATTGCGAAAACCAGCGATTATTATTGTAAATTTATCATAACCACCATTGCATTGCTGAGACCATATTTTATTTAGCTATTGAAATTCCCGGAAGAATTGAATATGGATTTATCATCGAAGCATTTCTGCCTAACTTACTCATATCTCGAAAGGTTTACATGAAAATTGACGCGGCTGTAATCTGATATGCTCTGGAGGAATATAGGTTATCCTAATTCAATTAGTAACGCTTGGGAGTTGCAAATTAGTTTATCATGGAGTTGTGGACGTATCTACCGTATTGTTGTCATTTATTTAAAGGTAGGTTCACATTATTTTAATAATTTTGATCGTGTGTCATACCATTTGGCTTTGGTGACATGCGACGGAAATACGATGGCATGACACCAAAATGCTATAAATGTGGACCAAGCTTTAGTTAGATGATGCCGCGATGGTAAAGGACTTAAAATAATAAACCTGCACGCGTAGCATGACCAATTCTATCTCTATTCTACCAAGAAACGACAAAGCTCTTTCTATCCAACTCGTTATGTCTTCTGCCCGATCACGGCGCGACCCGTAGACTCGCGTTTCTATGAGCTAGTGATGTAGTAAACTATGAATTCTACAATAATTATTCGTGTTTCGTTTTCGAAAAAAATGTGTCAAACGTCAAGTTTTTCATTAATAAAAACCAGCAAAATTCAAATATCTCGAAAATGGTGCATCCTAGGCAAAAAATTGCAGAAATTTAACCCCCCCCCCCCCCCCCCCTGAGTGCCACCCCCCATGCAAACAGGATGCCAACATGAATTTAAGTATAAAAAAATCCTTTTTTTTTTTCTGGTTTTTACGTCATCATAAGCATGGTTTTCGACTAGAACAACAATTTCTTTCCCACTATTTCACCTATTTTTTTGTTGTTTTCTTTTCTGCTCATAGTGCCCCTAAGCATAAATACTCCCAACTCCGCCCCTAAGACGGCCCACTGACCAGATTGTTCAGTGAGAAGAAATTTGGACGGTGAAAGTATTGAATTGAGTATTCAAAATCAATATAGACTCTAGCTCAAATGTGATGTAGACTATTTAACGCTTGTCGAGAAGAAATGTTTTTACACCAAGTGTCAAAAGTAGAGAAAAATTGGTCGTCATGCTCGACACTATCTAGACTTTTGTCGACTGAAGAATAGAAACATTTCTCCTCTTCAGTTTAAACATCGCCATGCTTAGGACGGTAGAAATCTTTCTATATTACGTCATTTTGTCGATTCTTCCGTCGACAAAACCCGTTTCTACGGTGGTCATGCTACGCGTGAAAAGGTGAGATTATAAGAAAAAAGTATACTAAAATTTAAGAAAATGCGAGTAATCCAACTAAGTCCATGAAATTTTTTAGGGCTATAAAAAAAAACGAATTTCATGGAATCTTTCTTAATTTCACCATCCAGCCGTCTCGTGGAAATGTCTGACCTTACGTTAATAAGCCAGGCTATGTAAACATACGATTCACATACAGCAAACTCTGTATGTTTCCAAGTAATCCGCTATCGTCTTCACACTTGGCAGCATGAAAGATTTGCCATGTCAATAAAATCCTGAAAGCAAATAGAAACCTACATTTACTATTGTTAATATACATTCCAGGTCATTGACTCTTATGATATGATTTGATCATGTAAATCTCACACAAATGACTATGTAAGTGTCATACAAAGCAATGTCTAAAGTGCGATGCCCGTTTGAGGTCATACACACAGCACTGCTCATGAATTTTTACAATTACTTGTTAAAGACCTTTGAAAAAGTTCAGGTATTTTTGGACCGTGAAAATGATGTTATTGTAAAAAAAACAAGGTTGCCTTTGTCTCCTGGCTTTAAGGTGCAATGACGCTTGGTCGTTAGCCCGCATGCGTGAATCTAAATGACTACGAGAAACTCAGACTTGACGAATTCGGTTACCTATGGAATTGAATGACGAAAGTCGTTAAAGTTGTCCAAAGATGCTAGATATATAACTACTCATAACACATTCATTACACTCTTAACCTGAATTCCATACGCATGCGAATTTGTTTGAACGACAGTAAATTTTTTATCCATTATAGTGAATGAAGAACCTACTGTCCTTGTGGATTCAATTTGAGCACAATCTCCTCTAGGTTCAGTTTCTTTCTGTCTGGGAATAACAACAAATTGTTTTGGTTGCCAATCCTTCAGCGAAAAGAGCTGGTTTTTGCAGATTTCCCTTTGGCTGTTATTTGTAGTGGTAATTAGGAGGTCTATGTAATCGTAGTGGACCTAAGAAAATAACTGGATCGACCCTTAACAAATTAATACAAAATAACAATGTAATAATCAAAGCAGTTTAAAATAGTAAAGCTGGTAATGTTCATAACGAAAATTTATACTGAAATTGAAAAAACCCCCTTCCCATTCCACCCTTTGCAGCAATCGACAGCAGGTGGGTCGATAAAATAAAATATTTCACAGGCTCTGTGTAGGCCAAGGTCAGGCTCCATTTATCTAAGTTCATTCAGACAATACACAGCCGAAACCGCTGGATCTAGCAGCATGAAGTTCGTTTTATAATAAAAGTGAGCCTAAGGAACGATTTTTGAAACTTCATCCCCTAAAGGGGTTAAATAGGGGATAGGTTGTGTGGAAGTTCGACAATTTGCCGGTGGGACATCCCATCGGGCGCACCTCACGGCTTGTTTAACAGAACTACCAAGTTACCAACAATTATATTTACTGATTTTGTTTGCATATTTCAGGGTGTTGGCGATTGGTGATCACCGGACATGAGCTCCCCGCCCCCCGTGCAATTGGAGGTAGAGGTTGGCGATGAATCTATGGAGGACGACGCTGCTGACATGATTCCAGCTGACCGGTAAGCTCATGGAAAGGTCTCTTCTTCTGCGAGGCAAATGCCTTTTCTACCGAAAGTCGGCCACTTAATTCTCGGGAAGACTACGATAATATCGGTGTGTAACGTCCTATTGTAGGGAAAGCCCTGTTCTCACGACTACTCACATTTCCCGGGAACTCTGATAGTAATTTCCGAGAAGAAAAACGCAATTTCCTGGGAACGGGAACCCTAGACTAAAAAATATTGCTGATTCTTATGCAGAAAAGGATCGTCCATTCATTGCTACGCTTGCTTTAAGGCTTCTACATACAGGCGCGACTTGTCGCGCGACACAAAGGCACCGCTCGTCGCGCGACACTCTCGGGGGCTTTGTGTCGCGCCAGTATGTAGAAGCCTTTATCCTTGTTGGTGATTCAGACCATGATTTTTATGTGAAGTAGTATTTTCAGTCGTTTATAAATAAATGGTATTTTATCGTTTATGGTAATTTAAGTAAACTGCTGCTGGATATAGGCGCTTAAACAAAGACAGTTTACTAGTAAGAGTTTTTACAGACGCGCCACAAAAACCGGTACTTCGTCTTCCGTATCTTGACATTGGCTCAGCGACTGATTTATGGGACTTCTACCGATATCCTTTATCCAGTCTTATTTTGTTTTATAATAATAAACCATTTATTTTGGACCAAACACTTGTACACATGTTATAAACCTGCCAAACTGCGTGACAGTTTGTCGGCAGGATTAGCGCTCGTCTTAAAATATTTGGTTTAAACAATAAAATAGTATACTTCTTCATCTAAGAAGGTAGACACAGGTAGTTTTTAACTGGTTCAGATTAATTACTGCCACATGTTGCGACCATTTCATTCAGCAGTTCAGCCTTTAATTTATTCCCCACTGTTCGAAGTATATTTTTGCTTTCACTATAAAATCTCACATCGTTTTTAGGGTTCCGTACCCAAAGGGTAAAACGGGTACCCTATTACTAAGGCTCCGCCGTCTGTCAGTCCGTCTGTCTGTCACCAGGCTGTATCTCATGAACCGTGATAGCTAGACAGTTGAAATTTCACAGTTGATGTATTTTTGTTGCCGCTATAACAACAAATACTAAAAAAATAGAATAAAATAAATATTTAAGTGGGCTCCCATACAACAAACGTGATTTTTTTGCTCGTTTTTGCTCTATATTGATAACGGCAACAGGTAGACGCTTGAAATATTCACAGAATATGTAGATATATATCGACTTTAAAAATAAATAATTAAATTAAAATAAAACAAATATTTAGGGGGGGGCTCCCATACAACAAACGTATTTTTTTGCTATTTTTATAGATAATGGTACGGAACCCTTCGTGCGCGAGTCCGACTCGCACTTGGCCGGTTTTTTATTTCATACATTATTATAATTTGTTAATAAATCGTGCAAGTATTACGCTCGTCATTATTGTCTTGTCCTTGATTCCAATTTATTTGTGGTCGGAACAACATGGTCTCCTTCCTCCACACTTCTCTATTAGTCGTCATCTCAGTAGTGACCCGGTTTCTAGCCATATCCTATTTCACGCAGTCCATCCATCTTTCTTTGGTCTTCCCCTTATAACCGTCCACATTGGCCATTTCATGCTGCGAGCCTTTTGGCCTCGTATCTACAGGACTACCTGTTTTTATTTTCATTTTGTTTTGTTTCTTGTTTTGTGTATTTTTTTTCTTTGTCCGTGTGGTGCCGGACGTAAAAAATAGCTCTATGTAAATTACTGGTATTCAGTTGCATCATGGTTAGACTGGAAGCTGACCCTAACATACAACTATGGAAAAAATAATTGCTTTGTTAAAAATAATTTCATTTTCCATGTTATCTAAATTTAATGATTTAATAATCATAATCGTCTGTGTGGTGCCGGACGTAAAGAATAGCACTCCCCTATTTCTTCCCGTGGGTGTCGTAAAAGGCGACTAAGGGACTTACTAGAGAATGGGCAGCAGTGTTCTCTATGCATTTTAACACCATACTGCGATCGCCAACCCGCCTGCCAAGCGTGGCGATTATGGCAAACCCTCCCTTTGGGGGAGGCCTATGTCCAGCAGTGGGCGTCTTTCGGCTGAAATGAATATTCATAATGCATTTGATATCGCACAATCCCATTTCTGAGTGAAACGGGGTTGTGGAGGTCAGATAGGCAGTCGCTCCATGTAAAATACTGGTATTCAGCTCCATCCGGTTAGACTAGAAGCTGAACCCAATGATGTAATTACCTTTAGATGCGTTACCCGCGCTCAATAATGGCAAAGTAAATGCAAGGCAATTGCCCAAAGAGGAATCAGTCGCGCGCCATCCAGTGACGCGGCTACACGTCACAATCACTCGCAATTATTTGTGAATAAAATGCCTTCCCGTGTCAATACACGATGTACATATTACAACTACTACTGTGGGATTACAGAAAAACATCTCATTTCATGCATAAGTACTTATTGTATTTTTTTATTATAAGAAAACGTTGTTTTGATTTGTACTTGTACAGCCAGTCAGCCATTTTTCCTGACTGCTGCGACCGACGCGTACGCGCCAATGAAAATGCAGCAGCTAGTGACGTAACTAAATATGTATGTTTATCTCTTTCTAACAACAGATATCGGTATAGGAAGGGTATAGGTCTTTCCATTTCTTCGCGCACTGCATGATTGTACGCACGTATCTAGCTACATTCATGGGTTACGCTGTTTTTGAGTGCACTAATGTTCGTGTATGACGCGTCTATTTATAATACGTCATTGGCTGAACCCAACATAGTTGGGCTCAGTATGCATATTATGAGTTTTCAAGAATCATTTAGCCTTTGTTCAGTGTCTGTTGTACGTCTGGTATTTGAAGATAAACTTATTCATTCATGACAATGGCAAGTTTATGTTTTATTCGGAACAAAAATGCCGTCAGACTTCCGCAAGCCTGCTGAAAGCCAGACGTTACGTTGCATCTAATTGTATGCCAATTAATTCTATGCACATTATTGGTATGCATTGGTTGGAATAGATCTGAATTCAATATCGTTCAGGGTTTGAGGGAAGGTTAAAAAAATTATGAAGTTATATTATCAACTTGATGCAGATAATGATGTTCCGTTTGGTGCCGGATGTAAAGAATAGCACCATCCCATTTCTTCCCGTGGGTGTCGCAAAAGGCGACTTAGGGACTCATTCTCTATGCGTTTTTAAAACCATACTGCGATCGGAAACCCGCCTGCCAAGCGTGGCGATTATGGCAAATCCCCCCCTTTTTTTTTAAGGGAGGCCTATGTCCAGCAGTGGACGCCTTCGGCTGAAATGATGATGCAGATAAAAGAAGAGCGAGCCTTTCAGCAGGCATGACGTTTCCTATTTCTACTCTACTGTAGAATAGAAATCGCTTGTCTACACTTCTCGCTAGAAAACTATCAACTCTCTAAACGGAAACGTCATTTTTGTCTACTCTTCCGTCGACAAAACGCTTCTCTACGGTTCTCGTGCTGCAGTAGTCGCATGTGTGATGTGTAACATCTGACATCACACCATTTTTAGGGTTCCGTACCCATAGGGTAAAACGGGAACCCTATTACTAAGGCTCCGCCGCGTCTGTCTATCCGTCTGAGACCAGGCTGTATCTCATGAACCGTGATAGTTAGACATAATAGATAGATAGAATTAGAGATAGGAGATAGTTAGAATAAACGGGTAGATTTGAATTGTGGTGCAAGTAGTGACGGATGAAGCGCGGCGAAATAGTTTCTGATTCGCTGAAGGCGATGATTTATTTTTTAAACTTCATTGAGTTGCAAATGCAATACATAATTATTATGAAATCATAATTTATTTTGATTTATCACAGATGATGTATTTCTGTTGCCGCTATAACAACAAATACTAAAAAACAGAATAAAATAGATATTTAAGGGGTCTTCCATACAACAAACGTGATTTTTTTGCTCGTTTTTGCTCGATAGTGATAACGGCAACAGGTAGAAGCTTGGAATATTTACAGAATCTTTAGTTATATATTAACTTTAAAAATAAATAATTAAATAAAAATATATATTATTTTTTATTTTTTTTCATTCAACAAACTTGTTTTTTTTTGTCGTTTTTATAGATAATGGTACGGAACCCTTCGTGCGCGAGTCCGACTCGCACTTGGCCGGTTTTTATTCAATACAAATATTCAGAATGAAAACAGGAAATTATGGATCTAACAGCAAGCACTTCCAACTATTTTGCATACAATACTGCGATAATTCGCGCCTCGTTGGTCTATTGGTCGCAAGCGCTAATGCTGAGCTTCGGTTCTTGGGTTGCGAAGCTTGGGTTCGATTCCCGGGTCGGTCAAAGTGTTATTGAGATTTTCCATCTGGAACTTCTCTGTAGCAACCTGGAGTCTGTATTGATGCCCGGTTGATGGCAATAGCCTCGCACCCTTTTACATGGGACTTAATGCCTGGCGCCACTTATGACTGGCAAAATGTTGGGTGTACTATAGGTGCATCTCGGCCTAATTTTTCATTCATATAATCTTCAGTCGAGTAATAACATTTGCTTAATAGAAAGTTAAATAATTTACTAAAAATGTTCTGAGGCTGAGATGTAAGTACAATAATGAGTTGTGTTCGAAAATGTTTCATTAGTTAAGCAACAATATTGCTATTACGATAATGATACAAATAATAAATGCACCGTAAAAGCTATTAAGATAACTAACAGGTGCGATATCAAATTCATTACGAATATTAAATTAACATTAAATTATTATTAAACTAGATACGAGTAACATGGAAAATGACATCTATTTTTAACAAAACAATGATTTTTTTCATATCTATGTTGGGGTCAGTTTCCGGTCTAAACCAGGGACCGTACAACCCCGGTTAAGAGTAAAGCCTTTCGAAGGGGTAACCCATTCAATGGGTTACCTTTATCATGATGTACCCCATTGAAAGGGTTACATGATAACCCATTCAATGGGTTCTATACCTACTTGAAACCCAGTAACATGAAAACATCATAATATTATGTTATTTCGATATCCGCCCAGCACGCGTAGCATGACCAATTCTATCTCTATTCTACCCAGGGACCATTTTGGTTACCATTTTAGAAAAACCCTATCGAAAACCCTTTCAATGAAAAGGGTTTTCTATAGGGTTTTTCTAAACAGTTAATCAAAAACCCATATAATGTGGGTAATTTTGAATGGCTTATCATGGCTTTTTATCGAAAACCCTTTCAATGGGTTACCAAAATTTAATTTAAGCCGTTCATAAGGGTTACCCATATCGTATGGGTTTTTGTATAACCGCTTAAAAAAACCCTATCGTAAACCCTTTCAATGGGTAACCAAAATGGTCCCTGGTCTAAACGGATACAGCTGAATACCAGTATTTTACATGGAGCGACAGCCTATCTGACCTCCACAGCCCAGTTACTGGGTAATACCATAACCCTTAGTAAGCAGGTTGGCAGACTTTCGGGCTTCTGAAATGAAATGAAATCGTTTATTCTGTAAATAGGATATTAAAATCACTTTTACACTATGGCTATGTAATGACTGTCATTTGTTTGTAGACCACAAATGACAGCCGGGAGCCCGGGACCAACGGCTTATTGTGCTTTCCGAAGCACGGAGGGGTCTGGATATGTAATAATATAATAAGATAAATTAAAATTTATTTCCCCAAAAATAATACAACGGATTACACAAAGTTATAGGGCTTATAATATGGAGTATATAACATGGGAGCATCTGTAGCCGAACTAGGACGAGTCCTGTATCTCGGCATACAGCGCCAGACCCCTCAAAACAGACAATAATACATATTAGCCTGCGTAGGGGCGTAGCGAGCGTAGTTCATACAATAATATTCAAATAATTTGTAAATCAAACATATTCTTAAGGTAATGTGTATTTATTTCGATTGGATTACAGATTTTCTATGTTCCCAAATATATATTTTGAAAGGACAATGTTATACTAGGGCGGCACTGAAAATTTCGGGAATCAAGGAAGTGACACAACATTACTATTTAAAAATGTATTTATTGCTTTTCGAAGTATTCTCGTCGAAATTTGACACATTTCCATACGATGGAACCAATCATTGAAGCAACCATTCCATTCGGAAGTTGGGGTCTCCAAAATGGCCGTTTTGTAGGCGTCCACAGCTTCTTCAGGTGATGAAAATCTCTGTCCACGCAATTTATTCTTTATTTTAGGGAAAGTATAGAAATCATTAGGGCTTAGGTCGGGGCTGTACGGCGGATGGTCTAATAATTCTATGTTTTCTTGCTCTAAAAACTCTTTTGTTCTGTGCGCGGTGTGAGAACTCGCATTGTCGTGATGGAGGATGATGCGGCGGTTGCAGTTCTCTTTACGGAGTTCAGAAACGACCTGTGGCAAACAAATGCTAGCATACCATTCTGCATTAACCGTTCTTTGTCCCTCAAGAGGAATAGTCGTAACATGGCCGGTTTTGGAGACAAACACCATTTTTTTTGCAACACTCCGTGAACGAACAATTTTTGTTGGCTTTAACTCATTTTCGAACACCCAAACTCGTGACTGGTTTTTTGTTTCGGGTTCGTACGCGTATATCCAGGATTCGTCACCTGATACAATGTTGTATACAGCATTTGAGGATCCTGCGTGGAATCTTTCGAGAGTTCTGACGCACCAAGTAACGCGAGCCGCTTTTTGCTCTTCACAGAGCAAATGCGGTATCCATCGGGAAAACAACTTTTTTACACCTAATTGTTCATGCAAGATTATTTGTATTTGACTCATGCCAATGTCTAAAGTTGCCTGAATTTCGCGGTATGTCACATGTCGATCTTCCTCAATCAGCTTACGCACAGCATCAACGTTTTCTTGGGTGACTGCAGTTTTTGGACGACCTTGACGGGGATCATCACTGAGCTTGACACGTCCACGTTGAAATTCAGCAAACCAGCGATAAATCGTGGTTTTGGATGGGGCTTCATCACCAAATGCAGAAATCATCCGGTCAACACACTGGTTTGTGTTAAACCACTTCGAAAGTCATAATAAATCATCGATCTTGAATTTTCTGGAGTCAATTCCATTTTCTCAACGACTAAACAAGTTTGACAAAACCTTGTGACAAGACCGAGAATCTTTTTTTAAATAAATAAATGGTATTCGATTTTTAAAACCAAGGAGTTTTCAATTAAAAAGATTTTAATATGACAGGAACAGTGGAAATATTCCATTCCCGATACTTTTAGTGCAGCCCTCGTAAAGACGAGATAATAAGAGGAATTTAAAGTTTCTATAGAAAACTTATTTTTCTCATAACTCTTGTGTAAATCAGTGTCCATTCAAAATATATATTTGGGAACCTAGATATTCTGTATTCCAGTAGGAATAAAGACACATTACCTTAAGAATATGTTTGATTTACGTTTGTATGAACTACGCATCCATCGCGCGGCCTCTTAAACAAGAAAAAGAAAATAAAAACATAAAAATGAGTGTATTTATGTGTGTATGTGCGCGTGATTTTGTGTAAGTTTAGAGTAGTGGAAGGTGTTGGGATGTTGGGTAGTGTAAATACGTCTTAATTTTTTTTTAATTTATAAAATGAATATTGAATATTTTGTAATAAGCATTAACTAGTTATTGTGTGGCATCGGCAAGCGTAGCTTATTCTTCGGTCGACCCGTGTGGCTGTTATTAGTTAGCCACGATTTTTTACGTCTTAGAATACTTATCGTAAAAACTACTATAAGCTGCTAAATAAAATCTTTAATTTTTCATTCACGATCACGATTTTAAAATTAACCGTATTAACGCTTTTAAACTACTTTTAAACTACTTTTCGAGTGAAATTAATTCCCAATTCTGTCATGATGACTTGACTTTTGAACCAAAAGGGTGAGCACTGAGTAATAAAAGCTCGCTACACGGATGACATCATTCTTGTGAAAGGGGAAGTGCTCCACCTTGGCATGCCTTTTTTAGGGAATCTGAGTAATTGTCGTTGCAGAGTCACTATAGAAGCTTTTGCTCTCGACTTGATTCATATAAATACTGTTTTAGCTTTGCGTTTTACGAAAAAATTTATTATTTGAGAATTACCAATTTGTTTTTCATGAATGGAGTAAATCTAGATGTGTGGTCATTAGTCATACATCGATAAAATAGCATATTTTGTCACATAAAATTATTCATTGATTGTATTTTATAGTATTTAGGAATGTTTTGAGTATGAATGTATGAAAAATGCTATAAGTATGAAAGACTACGCTGCGCCGACGACCCCAAATAAATTGGGATAAGGAGAATGATGAATATTAGGGCCTAATTTACCGATCGCACTACAAAACAAGTTCTGCATAGACGAGTTCAAATTTCAGTATTGATTTCGTTTTACGTCCAACCAATTTCACCAGCTACATTTTGATCGCGTTCACGAAAACCAAGTTTCCATGGCATAGAATATAAATGTTGTCACATGAACGCAATTCGTTTAGTATTTGCAACATACGATATCGATCTACTGTGCTTAAATTTTATTATCACGTTTTTATTAAGGCACTTTCTTGTTTGTCTGTCTGTCGTTCCGGGTGGAATCTTGCAACTCAAATTTCGAGTACTTCCCGGTTAGCTATCCGGCTGAAACTTTCAGGGTAGCTCACAACTCGATGACAATGCGTTCTAAATCCATTTATTAGCATGCAATGTCGACCTAACCTCAAAAAAACCACTATAACTTCTAAAGAATGCGAGATATAGCAAAAATAATACTTTTTGGGGTTTCGCTAATCATGACCCATCAATCGATAGGTTTGCAAACCTGAAAACATAACCTGAATATTTTTTATTTTTTATTGTAGCTTTCAAAGATCAGCAGCAAAAACTGTTGTTATGAAGTTGATGATACTGCTCATTGTCATCCCAATTTTCGTTATTATTATAGTCTTAACAATTTTTTCATTTTAACAAGCCAAATACTAACAAAAGCAATATTAATAATAAAAGACAACAAACAATATTTTCTAAACAACACGACACTGACAGCTCATGAACTTGTTTAGAGACTTGAACGCCGAAAATCGGGCGTTCAGAATTTAAACTAGTTTTAGCTTGAAGTGCGTTCACTTTATGTTGGTGAAATCAAAAGTGAAGTTCTGAACTCAGTTAAACGCTTGAACTGAGTTCAGCGTGAATTGATAACGTTTAATTTCGTTGGTGAAATCCGCCCTGAAACAGTTGTTTTGCCATGATTAGCAATAATTTATTCGCAAAGCATTTCTTTACGTAATCTCACCTTGAATATTTAAATAATCGACCGATACGATATTGATTTTTCGAGGACATTGTAACAGAAACACAGATGATAATGATAAAGATTTAACATGATACTGATAAGTTTAATTTCCGTCGTTTCCTGCTTCTGATAAATGCAGCCTTCGTTGGTATGTTGTTTACGTTATTTTGACAAAGATTATTTCTTAGTGTTCTTCTACTAGTGTCTAAGTTTACATATACTGTGATTTTTTTTCTTCATATTTTTTTACAAGTTCTAAAATTACTTACGGCGAGATTGTGGTCTTATTTTTTTTGGAGATGGATTTAAATGAGTGTGGTGGAAGTGATGGAAATAAAGCACTTGAATCAACTTCAGGGTCTGTGTGGGTCCATAAGATATCGCGTTCCTATCTCCGTTTAGTGTCGCTTTGTTATAATAAGGGACAAGATGCTGCTTTGATGAAATGGGATGACAGGTACTCGATTTATTTTAATTTTATCAATGTGTGTTTTCTGGTTTATCTTCTTAATATAAAATTCTCGTGTCACAATGTTAGTTACCATACTCCTCCGAAACGGCTTGACCGATTTCTATGAAATTTTATATGCATATTCAGTAGGTCTGAGAATCGGCTACTATCTATTTTTTATACCCCTAAGTGTTAAGGGTGGCTTTCCCACGGGATCGAGACTTACGCGGGTGAAACCGCGGGGCGCAGCTAGTTACAATATAAAAGAGAGACGCACTTTCATTGAAAAATGCCTTCAAAGATATTATGTTAAATTCAGTAAACTGCAAGGTTTTATCTTTTTATATATTTATCTTTTTTTATAACGTTTTGTTGCCTACTTAATCGGAGCTACACACGAAAAGAAAACTTGGGATGAAAAAATGATTTTAAATAAATGAATAATAAGTTTATTGATTCAAAAATATACATAGACACGGGTAGTACGAGGGCGGCACTGAAAATTTCGGGAATCAAGGAAGTGACACAACATTACTATTTAAAAATGTATTTAATGCTTTTCGAAGTATTCTCCGCGTAATTTGACACATTTTTCCATACGATGGAACCAAGCATTGAAGCAACCATTCCATTCGGAAGTTGGGGTCTCCAAAATGGCCGTTTTGTAGGCGTCCACAGCTTCTTCAGGTGATGAAAATCTCTGTCCACGCAATTTATTCTTTATTTTAGGGAAAGTATAGAAATCATTAGGGCTTAGGTCGGGGCTGTACGGCGGATGGTCTAATAATTCTATGTTTTCTTGCTTTAAAAACTCTTTTGTTCTGTGCGCAGTGTGAGAACTCGCATTGTCGTGATGGAGGATGATGCGGCGGTTGCAGTTCTCTTTACGGAGTTCAGAAACGACCTGTGGCAAACAAATGCTAGCATACCATTCTGCATTAACCGTTCTTTGTCCCTCAAGAGGAATAGTCGTAACATGGCCGGTTTTGGAGACAAACGTGGCTACCATTTTTTTTGTAACACTCCGTGAACGAACAATTTTTGTTGGCTTTAACTCATTTTCGAACACCCAAACTCGTGACTGGTTTTTTGTTATGGGTTCGTACGCGTATATCCAGGATTCGTCACCTGATACAATGTTGTATACAGCATTTGAGGATCCTGTGTGGAATCTTTCGAGAGTTCTGACGCACCAAGTAACACGAGCCGCTTTTTGCTCTTCACAGAGCGAATGCGTTATCCATCGGGAAAACAACTTTTTTACACCTAATTGTTCATGCAAGATTATTTGTATTTGACTCATGCCAATGTCTAAAGTTGCCTGAATTTCGCGGTATGTCACATGTCGATCTTCCTCAATCAGCTTACGCACAGCATCAACGTTTTCTTGGGTGACTGCAGTTTTTGGACGACCTTGACGTCCACGTTGAAATTCAGCAAACCAGCGATAAATTGTGGTTTTAGATGGGGCTTCATCACCAAATGCAGAAATCATCCGGTCAACACACTGTTTTTGTGTTAAACCACTTCGAAAGTCATAATAAATCATCGCTCTTGAATTTTCTCGAGTCAATTCCATTTTCTCAACGACTAAACAAGTTTGACAAAACCTTGTGACAAGACCGAGAATCTTTTTTTAAATAAATAAATGGTATTCGATTTTTAAAACCAAGGAGTTTTCAATTAAAAAGATTTTAATATGACAGGAACAGTGGAAATATTCCATTCCCGTTACTTTTAGTGCAGCCCTCGTATACTAGAATGCTAAGACTTAAGAGCGTTTACTCCTTACGGCATTTCATACAAACTTTCAAGCCCTTGTTTTTCGAAATGACTGAACCGATTTTAATGAAACTTCATACGCATAAGCAGGATACAAAGGTCTAAAAAGTTCGTAAAGAACATTTTAGAATGTCATAAATTAATGAATTTTGATAAAGGTCACTGTATCAAAATCAAAAGTCATTTATTCAAACTAGGCTGAGAATCAGCATTTTTGAACGTCAAAATTACTTAAAACAGTCCCCTAAAAACGCCCGCTCTTCACCACTTCCTAGTGCTTTAGCTGGGAAGACGGAATGGCGCAACCAACTCCCCAGCAGCACAGCTGTCTGTTCAGTTAGAAAAACTTGATTCTATACAACGGTATCACCTTATCATTCCATATGGTGTTGTATTAGTCACTGCCATGTCATAAAATACGTGACTATGGTGTTGAACACGCTCGCCTGGGAATGTGCAGTTAATTTTTGCACGACCTGTAAACTTGATGTTGTACTTTTTTCTTGTAGTCAGAATTACTTACAGCTCAGTCGACTCCCGGTCGCACAGTACCCCAATTCCGTAACACACTATTAATCATAATACGAAGGATTTTGAAGAAAATTCCTTTTCCATTGCTTCATAGAGTTCTCTGTCGCCAGAGCTGAATCCCCAGTGTGTCGTACTTTGAAGATGCTCAACGCCCTTCTGACTGCCAACCCTGAATGTGATGTGTTTATGTCTGGTGTTCTGTGAGAGAAAGTATGCAAGGGAGTCCACTGTTCCATGTTAGTTTTAACGCAAAATTAAATTAAATTGAATCTGTATAAGATTATTATACAAAATGATGTTAATATTAGTCCAATTTTATGCTTCTATGTTAATTAATGTAATTGGTGTTGTACCGTTGTAATTAACTATAAAAGAATAAATACAAGTGTGCTTTAGACCACACGACTGAAGTAAAACTTACAAATAGTAATACTAATTATACTTCCGTAACTCTCTCGTCACTTCCGTAACGCTCTCGTCATGCGTTCACCAGCTTACTCCCCAAGTCAAGCGTGCCTAAAGAAGATTAATAAAAAAAATAGGTTTGAAAAATTCGTTTGTTCAGCCACGAAAATAACGCAATGAATTTTGTTGAATTTTCAAAATGAAAGGCATTGCAATTTTATTGTAAGCTTGCTTGTTACGCAATTTTCCCGCAGGTCGTCCTCTACTTTAGTCATTCGTAGAAGACCCTATCCCCAATCCTATCCATTTAACTTTATCGAATGAAAATGGTTTGGTATTAATCACTGTTGATTAATACCAAACACATCTCCACAATGCAGGGGCGAAAGCACCGTATAACACGAATCCTACCGGCTTCCCTTCGGAAATTCGGAACGCAACCACTCTATCGTCATTGAAAAATCGCATAGTCGAAATTTTGATGGTTTAATAATGCCAAATAATATCATCACACTATAGGTATTTAGTACACCGTGAAATTAAAATGTTACAAAACGAATACATTACATTTTTTGTCTGTATATCCCAACAACAAAACATTTTGCTCTAAAATAACTCGTACGCGTGTCCGGCTTGCCGTGAGTTCAATTTCTTCGACGTCATGACGAGTTTATTTTGTTTAGACAGTATGTTTTTTGCTACAGCTTACCTTTTTCATAAAACCACCCTTCGCCACTGCCACAATGTCTGGTATTGGCTACCGACATCTAGCGAATTCTCGCAGCTTTCACGATGACCACTTATGATGTTCTGATCCTGAATTACTGACTTTGTAACAATGTATTCCATGCTTGAACCAGAAAGTCCATTGGCAGACAATACCGACTAACGTGTCTGGCGTTTTTTGTGGCTACTGAGTGAGCCCAAGAACCCGTACCATAAATAATGAATGATTCGGACCTGGCATAAATAAAAATATATTAATATCTTGTTTTAATACTGGTTGGGTCAGGCACGTACTAAAAACTGGTTGCAGTTTACTGCCTAAAGATCATGTGGCTAGCTTAAGCGGATGCCAGACATTAATTTATAGCATGTCTATGATTATGATTGTTATCTTAATTTCGAGAGACTGTCATCCTCGTTCGTCTAGTGGTCTACCAGCACGACTGCTAAGCTTGTGGTCATAAGTTTGTTTCCCACAGCTTGGGTGTGGGGCAGACATGATGTGTGTGTGTGTATTGATTTTACAATCACGATTTTTTGTGTAGCAGCCCTGAGTCTGGATTTGGGCCCGGTTAATGACAACAGACCCCATGGGATTTAAAGATGACTGGCGAAATATGGGTGTATGACATACACGTCTGCTTACCCCTTATCTGAGAAAACAGGCGTGATGTTATGATGTGTTATTGTTGCCTTTCATAAATTATGAAGTCATCGAAGTAAAGTATTACATCTTTACAACACGAGCGTAATATTAATTTATCGTTTACGTTTGCTTGCTTCAATTGTTACGATAGCGGAATAGCTCACGATGCAATTCAGGGTTTTCACTCATGTCATTACTATTTATTTATTTTTAACCGACTTCCAAAAAGGAGGAGGTTATATGTTCTGCTGTATGTTTGTTTTTTTTTTGTTCACCGATATCTCCGTCAATAATGGACCGATTTTGAAAATTATTTTTTTGTTTGAAAGGGTATGCTTCCGAGGTGGTCCCATTGCCACCAAATCAGAATCTGATGAAGGGGATCTCATGGAAATCGAGGGTAACCCTCGAATTTTATAGGCAAACCTGTAGCGATTTGGGTATTTTTTATAGTAACTCGTGCATTTGCTCCCGAAAATCACCATTTGGTGAAGTGGAACTGATGATGGAGACCACAGATGGCCACCGGAACAACATAATAATAAGTATTTCACGGGTTGCGATTCGATTAGGTACTTTAATATGGTTGCTAAGCAATTTATGCTTGTCACAATGTATATGGTGAGTGGCAGTTCTCCTGGTTCTAACCAGGAGCACTCCTCAACAATTAACGTCCCAGCATCGGGAAAAGCAATATTTTGTAAAAGGTGATGAGCAGTTGACTTTAGGCTATTGTAACTTAGATAAATTAAAAACTGACCCACTAAAAAGAGATTTTTTTTTTTGTAAAAAAAAATAACCGATTTAACAAAAACCGAAATTTAAGTTATTTTCCACTATGTAGTGTTTTTGGAAGTCGGTTATTTTTTTTTTACAAAAAGTTTTTTAATATACTTACTGTATGCACATTATACATTTCCCATCGGCAAAAATTCCATACACCTCCCCTTTAGGGGGTGAATTTTCCTCAATATAAAAACTTCAGTTTTCCTTTAAACATTAGGCGTGGAGATAACATGTCGGTCAACTGAATAGATTTTACGTCACAAACTATTTTACTTTTAATCTATGCTGTTAATATTGAACCTCGTTACATTGATTGACCCACTGTATGTATTTGCTTATCTCTTTGACATGTGTTCACAGATTATATGCAGACTCTGCACTTAAATTATATGATTTTTGTTTGGAATTTAATCAGCTTGAAGCTAAAATATAAGACTTAACCATAATGCTAGAAATACTCTCTATTTATATTCATATTCATTTATTTGCGTTCCACAAGGTAAATAAAAAACTTTTTTACAAAAAAAACAACCGACTTCCAACAAAAACACTAAAAAGTGAAAAATAACTTTTTTACGTTTAGTCTTTGGTTTTGTAATTTCGTTTATGGCCACCGACTTCCGAAATGAAATTAAATATAATATTAAATGTGGGTGTACTACAGGTACACCTCTGCCCAACCCTTCGAGGAAACAAGGCGTGATGTTATGTTATGTGCTTCCGAAATTAAAGTTATTTTTCACTTTTTAGTGTTTTTGTTGGAAGTCGGTTGTTTTTTTTGTAAAAAAGTTTTTTATTTTTCACTTTTTGTGGTACCTACTCGTACCCCACACCAATTCGTATACCACTACTTGCTATGAAAACAACAGTGACAGGAAGTTTTATAACATCATCAACATCACCGAGTGGACTTGGACTAAATACGTATTATTGAAGAGTTAGCTGTAGATCTGTAATGTATAATATGAGACCGCGCAAGCTTCCTCTACCAAATAAAATAATTATAAAAATTAGTTCATAAACAAATAAGTTATGCCTGAACATATACAGTATGTAACAAAAACCCTGTTGTTGTACCATTTTGATCAGAACTATTTATTTAAATTTGCTTCGCTTAACTATCTTAATCCAGATATCTCATCGCCACCCGTGAAATACGTATCATTGAGAAGTTCCGGTGGCCATCTGTGGCCTTCTTCATCAGTTCCACTTCACCAAATTATACTTTCTGAATGCAAATGATTGACTTGTTGATGAAAATATAAAAATCGTTATATGTATGCCTATAATATTTGAGGAGTTCCCTCAATTACTCATGGATCCCAACATCAGAACTAGATTTTGATAAAAATGGGACCAATCTGAAAGTATATCCTTTCAAATAAAAAAAGAATTTTCCAAATCGGTTCATAAACGACGGAGATCTGAGGTAACAAACATTAAAAAACAAAAAAAAAATACAGACGACTTGAGAACCTCCTCCTTTTTGTGAAGTCGGTTAAAAATATGTTAATAAAAGGCTTACAGCTAACATCCGTTGTAGACCCCGTCAGGGCACAGCAAAAATTATTTTAGATACATAGCTAAAATAAAATTAAAAAATCAATATACAATTAAAAATGAAACTAAAATCTCAAAATAAAAAAATCAAACCAAAATTAAAAATCAAAATTAAATTAAAAATAAAACTATACATGAAAACAACAATTACATTCACATAGAAGTAAATAACAATAACATAAATAAATCTAATATTGGAAAGCTATTTAAATTCAGTCGAGGCGATAAAATCGGCAGTGAAGTATTCTAAATGTTATTCGAGGGTATTCTCTACTAGTATGGGAATTAAATCCAACTCGTTTGCTGATTTTGTCCAAAGTCACTTTTATAATATGAGTAAATTACTAGATTTTCCAGAACATTCAGATTAGAAAAAAAAAAATCTTTACATGGGACTTAAACATAACTGGCAGAATGTGGGTGTACTATAAATATACACCTCTGCCTAACCCTTCGGGGATTACAGGCGTGATGTCTATGTTAAAATCTTTATTGCAGACAGTATTACAATTCATAAAATGTTTTTTTAGAATTGAATTACTTATATAATAATTATATCTATTTCTGTAAACACTTGAATAAGTGCTTCAAGAGACATGATCACTTCGCGTGAATACATTTTATTAGTAACATTGATTGCAATCGAGACAGACAACTACTTGTCTTAATTAGCCATCTGTCCCACTGCCGACGATGAAGCGACGGGCCTAGCGCGCACTCCCGGGAGTGCGTTTTTTTACCGCATATCTGTGAAGTATGGAATCTCATAAAAGTGCGCGCATTGCGGTGAAATAAACGCATGCTCTACGGTAGCAAAAACCCACCGCCTGCGGTAGAATAAACGCACCGTAAGGTAGTGCTACGCTAGGCCTATTTTCTCGCTCAAGAAACGTGCAAAACGTTTTAAGGCTTCTACCGACCGGCGCGACTCGCGACGTGACACAAAGGCACCGCTCGTCGCGCGACTCGCGGGGCCTTTGTTGTGTCGCGTCGCGTGTAAGTAAAAGAAGTTAGGAATGAATGAATGTAATGCACCGACCCCAGCGTGGTTGTAGCAGACTCCATTGCTCGAATGAACCCAAAGATTCACACTAGCCCCTGAAACCTCATGTTTCATGAGATTACAGAGACCATTGTATATCGGAGAGTAGACCGGGGGGCGCGATAATGGTAGGGAAGACATGCCCATGGGATAGGAGGGATTAGAGCCTACCGACTGTGCAGCCTTGAACAAGCATTGGAGTAGTGTGTCTTTATTCCGATTGTAATACAGAATATCTAGGTTCCCAAATATACTTATATTTTTATATTTTCACCATTGATCTAGTAAAAAAATTTGAAGACTTTAAAACGTATTGATTGCAAGTAACAAGTGTGCTGGTAGCACAAGGCACTACCCCGTATGAACTCAGTTAAAACTTATTATACCCGCCAAGTGCCACTCCATTTTGAACCAACAATCTCATTTCCGCAAAATAATTAAAAGCAACCTCCACTCTATAAGGAACACTGCATTATTACCAGCCTTCGCATTTATTAGATTCCCATAGACTTACCTACTTATATGACATGCGCCATCGACGTGTATTGTGTTGGGAAATCATTTGATTAAACTAGAGCAGTACTGAACTTAGTATGCCTATTGAACATTTTCTATGGCATATTTATTTTTTGTTCCCTAGTCGTTCTGCAGAATGCTTCGTTTTGTTTACTAAGCAGTACATAGTTCGAATATTATTTATTATACACTTGTGGCGGCATCAACATCGCCACATGCGACCTACGCGACACACTGACGTCACGCAAAATCCTGCATCGCGCAAGCAGAGTTTACCGCGCGACTGGTATATAAACAACGTCCCGACATCAACCGTCGGGCAGTAGCCTACCAGACACAACACCCGTCTGGTCGGAGGATCCTCCCTTTTCTATGGGGGATGAGTGAACTTTACACCTCATACCTCTATACACTAAATAATTATTCATGACAAAACCGGTGCCAGAAGGAATTTCTCATCAACAAAATTGACGAAATTCCATACAAAATTTCATCCCCTATTTATTACCTTTAGGGGATACATTTTCAAAAATCTTTCGGCTTGCAAGGGCTTATTTTCGTAAATATAAGGAACTTTTCTGCAAAAAATCATGCTTCTAGATCCAGCTTTTTAGGCTGTGCATGGTCTACGTGCGATTGGATGAATTTAAGTATAGTTTTCGACTATATTTTTTTTTTTTCGTATAGTGGCGTGTGCTAGCTAACATATGGCAAATAATTTAATTTATCAGCAGTGGACGTCTTTCGGCGGAAATGATAATGACGATGAAGACTTATTTTATCTGTAATTGAATAAATAGCAAGTTTTTTATACGATAACTTATTGCCGCATGCATTTTCGCAGCTAATTCAGTTGGGAAATGTTTTATTACACTCACCTTGCTAGTAACGATAACTTATCTACGTCCATTACACGCTTTAAGGCTGTAATGGCACCGCAAAATATAAACGTGAGTTCCAGTGAAATGGCCGATAGTGATTTATGGTTACTTATACAACATTCGTTTTTGTTTACCCTAAACCCGAAAAGGGGTCATTGTACTCATCATTTTGAAATTTTTTTTCTATAGGACTAACCATGAAGTCGCGAAAAAAAAGATCAGCTGTTCCATACATTTGTGTTCACTTTTATATCGACAAAATATATGGATCAGCTGAAGAAAAAGTGGTTCAAAATGATGAGTACAATGACCCCTTTTCGGGTTTAGGGTAAACAAAAACTAATGTTGTAGAAAACTAGATTTTACCTGTAGCTTCGCCCGCGCTGAGGTCGGAAATTATGCTACGGAAACATACTAGCTACCGTAACGCGCACTTCAGTAAAGCTCCCAGTCAGCATAATTTTTTCCGACATTTTCAATCATCGTCATATTAAACTAAAAAACACTCTTAGAAACAATAAAAACAAAAACAATAAAAAAACAAAATAAAATGAAAATACAAACAAAGTCCTGTACGAGGCCAAAAGGGTTCTATCTCAGCGTGATGCTGCGACAATTAAAACTAAGTGCCGCAGCGCCGGTATTCTGATAGGACCCGCAAATTTCAGCCAATTTTCACAAAACCATAATTAATCACCTTCATACTTATTCATGAATCACTCCGTCTATAGGTGAAAACCGTATGAAAATCCGTTTGGTAGTTTTTGAGTATATCGCGTTCAGACAGACAGACGGGGCGGGAGGACTTTGTTTTAGAATAAGTAATAATAAAGGTACACAATTTGTAGAGAATATAAATGAGAATGGCTACGTACTAACAGTACCTACTGTGTGAACATTCGTAGGAACGTGTTTATTTTGGTTATGCTAATATTAAAGGCATATTAGTTTTTAGGGTTCCGTACCCAAAGGGTAAAACGGGAACCCTATTACTAAGGCTCCGCCGCCGTCTGTCTGCCTGTCTGTCCGTCTGTCACCAGGCTGTTCTCATGAACCGTGATAGTTAGACACTCAGATTATAGAAAAGAAGCAGATAGACCGCGCGGAACAATAAAGTGAGGCCCGTTTGTAGACGTGTGTGCGTTACAGCCACGTGACAGCACTATAGGAACAGGTGCCTCTATGTGTGTGTACGGTTGCCAGGAGAATGAAAAAATTAGCCATAATATTACATTACATGAAAAAAAAGTTTTTTTTTTCTTAAATCAGTTGTTTTTATTAACAGTATACGTTAAATTAACAATACCCTTATAAACGATACATTTGCGATATATTTTTATTTTGAGACACCAACATTTCATTGTTTTTGGTAGCTATATTAATGAAATGAAAAAACCCATGATATAGCAAATCGACTGATGTAATAAGTATTATAAAATCCATTAACTAGTTACACTTACGAAGACATATACATACTTATTTATTTATAAACATACCAACCAGAAAAGGCGATAAATAAAACACTATTATCGACATAAATATTTTTGTAAATCGATACTCCTGTATTCTATACTTATTTCCTAACTTAGGGGTAAATGTTTCAATATAAACTAGCAACACCGAATGATTTTTGTTAAGGTTTTGTGTTTCAAGATGTCACTAACAATAAACACGTAAAATAAATCCAAATAGACAAATAATTGGGAATCAAACGAGCTTACCTCTTAAGCGAAGTCTTGATTCTAATTTTATGAACGGCGATCTGAAATACAATTAATTAAACAGAGTAGTGTTCCTTACACACACGTATTAGCATCGCATTTTTAGAGATAAAATATATATATATATTTTTTTTTTAAGTTGGATTATTATCTCAGCGTTGGCAAGCGGCAACACAGAAATGTCACTTATTTTAGAGATCCTTAAGTAAGGAACAAGCTCTGTTTTCTGTACAGAGTAGTTCCGCATACTTACATTCACTAGGGTTTCCTGAAAGGATAAGTGAATTAGGTAGACTGATTATTGCAGCGTTGGGGTTGTTAGCTAGTGGCGGGTGGGTGATTATATTTCAGATCGCCGTTCATAAAATTAGAATCAAGACTTCGCTTAAGAAGTAAACTCGTTTGATTCCCAATTTTATTTCACGGCGATCTGAAATATAATTAATTAAACAGAGTAGATGTTTAGAGTTGTCTGCAATATCTGGTTATAAATATTCTGGTTTGTTAAGTAGGTACTTTTTATTTTTGTTCATTACCGTTACTTTGTTAGGAATTAGCATTCCTATTATATATAATTATTATTCCTGTTATTGCTATTGTTAGTCAGCAAGGAGGCATAATCAACAGCGAGAAAACCCACATTGTGTTTTCTCAATTGATGTCAACTTTAAGTTGAACTGTTGTATTTGTTGTACTGGGAGAGGTAAAGGATTAATATTACTTTAACTTACTATTTCGCTTATCGTAACTTACGGTTATAATGAAGTATTTGTTTTATTAGTCCACAGAGTCAACATTAGAGCCAAAACGGCAGCCAACTTGTTTAGTAAAGTTTGTTCTGTATGTGAGCTCAGATTATAGAAAAGAAGCAGATAGACCGCGTGGAACACCGAGAGTGCGGCCAACAAAGCAAATACAAATTCAAAAGCGAATACACTCTCGATTCAGTACAGCACGAAGCGTCGCATCGTTAGTACGTCACGGGCTCTAACAGATAATTTCAGAATGATGCCGTCTTGTATTTTTAAACATTGTAAAAACTGTTCCCAAAAACAAAAGAAATAAGATGGAGTATCTTTCATAAGTAAAATATTGATTATTTGTCTATTTGGATTTATTTTACGTGTTTATTGTTAGTGACACCTTGAAACACAAAACCTTAACAAAAATCATTCGGTGTTGCTAGTTTATATTGAAACATTTACCCCTAAGTTAGGAAATAAGTATAGGATAAAGGAGTATCGATTTACAAAAATATTTATGTCGATAATAGAGTTTTATTTATCGCCTTTTCTGGTTAGTATGTTTATAAATAAATAAGTATGTATGTGTCTTCGTAAGTGTAACTAGTTATTGGATTTTATAATACATATTACATCAGTCGATTTGCTATATCATGGGTTATATGACGTCACCATAAAGTTAATATAGCTACCAAAAACAATAAAATGTTGGTGTCTCAAAATAAAAATATATCGCAAATGTATCGTTTTTATGGGTATTGTTAATTTGACGTATACTGTTAATAAAAACAAACGATTTAAGAAAAAAAAACTTTTTTTTTTCATGTAATGAAATATTATGGCTAATTTTTTCATTCTCCTGGCAACCGTACACCGTAGAGGCACCTGTTCTTATAGTGCTGTCACGTGGCTGTAACGTACACACGTCTACAAACGGGCCTCACTTTATTGTTCCGCGCGGTCTATCTGCTTCTTTTCTATAATCTGAGTATATGAGATTGAATACTTTTGAATATTTTCGTGACTGGGAATAGCAGCCTTATATGTCTCCATAAGCTTATTTGGGATTCAGTGTGGAACTTACTGCGTGAGATTGCAATAAGCTCATGAACTCTATTATTACGTTTAATTGCGTATTATAATATGTGTTTTCGTCACTGAGGTGGCAGGTTTTGTTGCCCAGATCGTTGTATTTTTTTTTTTTTGCGTTGTATTGGCGTTGGATAAGCTTTTGACTTTCGCCAACCCGCGTGCCAAGCGTGGCGACCATGGGGAACCCCCCCTTCGGGGGAGGCCTATGTCCAACAGTGGACGTCCCTCGGCTGAATAGATGAAGCTTTTGACTTGATCAGTTTTAAGTTTTGTAAGCAACATTTACTTAATAGAATTAGAAAAAAAAAAAAAAAAACTTAATTTATAGTGAAACCGTTTACTTCAAGTACTGCTAGCAAATAGTCAATTATTACTTGACAAGTTGAGAGCTAATCGAAAAGATTAGTTTCATCTATGGGGCATAAAATTGAGTTATATGGCTTAGGTGAGGAAGTTGTATAATTAGTTATGTTCACTGTACAATGTGCTTAAGAACGAAGAAATTTTTAGGTA
This sequence comes from Tiliacea aurago, assembly GCA_948098905.1. NCBI lineage: Eukaryota > Metazoa > Arthropoda > Insecta > Lepidoptera > Noctuidae > Tiliacea > Tiliacea aurago. The sequence goes on from OX402589.1 coordinate 6,883,405, forward strand.
CTTTTGTTCATGGTGCCTGCATTGATTGTATGGTATGCCTGGCCTTGTTCATGTTCTAATCACAATCCATCAATACTTTATCCTCACAATGCGCCGCCCCCCCCTTTGTTTCCTTTTTCCTTGACAATTTTACTTTAGTGTTGTGATTATCATTGTTATCTAGGTACTGCTAAATGTGTAGTCTAGTACTTAGTTGGAATGGTTAAATGTTTAATTAGACATTTTGATTTTATAGCCTTTGAATAAGATCACCCATCTCTGTCCGGCCCTTCTGGGAATGCGGGCGTAATGTTATGTAAATAAACTCTTACTTTTGTTTTAATATAGTTATTTCAAGGCACTTGTTTCAAGGTGTTAGATCTCCATGGTTAATTTTCGGGCGATTTTCGATTTGTACACGTAAATTGGTGTCTGTCTAAAGGTGCTTATCATGTCGGTCTTGATATTTTGACGAATAAATAATCAGGGTGGGTTGGTAGGAAATTTTGTTTCGGTACCTAAGTGTCACTCACTACTGGTAATTTAGTCAAGACCACTGATTACATTTATTATAGGTCAATACAGCAGAGCTATAAGATACAGTTGAAGTATGAGAATTCTATTAAAGAAGTTATTAGACAATGTATTTATAATGAACCCTTTATTTGTAACCTATCTGGTCATAGGAAGGATCCTGCGGGTACCTATAGAATGAAATCATATAAGTAGATACCTATCTATTTTGATAGGTTGAAAAAATAATTGAATAGTGTACAAGTTAGCAGTATAAAGTAATAGGGTTATATCTGGGAGCTTTGTAATTTTCTGTCAATTAAGTACCTATAATGGAATTCTCACTGCCCTAGCAGGGGTTAAGTACCAGTTTTAGGTTCAGAATGAAACTGAATTTTCTATTTTGTTTGGGCCTAAAATGTACAAATTCATTGTAAATCTGTACTTAATGCATTTTTAATTCATCTCAGTTTTTACTAGCTGAAATGGTATTCAGAAGTTGAGATATTGAATTTTGATAGGTATCAAATAGTTTATTGTATCTTTGTACCCACAGCCGATAACAGGGTCAGTGGCCTGCAGCTGTTTTTTCGGCATAGCATATGTTTGTTGCATTCCAGTATCAATCTTCATAAATTGTCATTCAGGAGTGTTGATATAAGCCGGATTGTTATTAAGGTCTACCAACAACATTCATCTTTGTTTTCCATATTGATTGATTTCTGTACCCAGTTGTAGGATGTTTTATTTCTTATTTACTATAACAAGTCAACTCCTGTTGTGCTATTTAGGTACATTTTCTCAAAAGGACTGGTAAGTTTCTCTATTATCATAATAATAATATCAAAGAAATCATTCTAAATAGATAATATAAAAAAAACAGATTGATAGCGTTAGATAACAAGAGTGGATGTCTTGTGGGTTTAATATGTATTAATTAAATATTATTGTTTGTGGCTATAAAATGATATACCCAAGTTTGTTATTGTATCTGTTTGTTTTTCAAATAGCGTATCATGTCAATTTTAGAAGCAATATTAGTTTTATTCTGGTTTTAATTTGGTTGTATTATATTATTATTTATTTATATTTTAATTGTTTTTTATGTTGGCAGGTGTTTTTTGTTGCATCAGCCAAGTCAATCCACAGTTTGTGTTTGTATTATGTTCTTCATGGGCATAACGTCAGTCATTGCCGTCCCTATGATAGAGGTAACCAGTTTATGCCAATCCCTTGTTCCCTCAGTTTAGAGGAATCTGAAAGTACGGCTTTTACCTTATAGATAATTAAGGCAGCATTGAATAATACTTTGTATGGTTTTGGTTCATTTCAGTTACATTTATGAAAATTTCCATAGATATCTGAAGCATTTGTTGTCTGCCGTTGTATAACATAATCATTTTTGCAAAGTATCTTGTACTGTCAGCCATTGCATCACAGAATCATTTTAACGTATCCTGTACTTACAGAATTTGAATGTATGAGTGTAAAAATCACACAATTTTTCTTTATATAGTTTACAAAATAGGTATCATTTGTAGGTCAGGATAATTAAGCCACCTAGGTGGCTGATAAAAGTAACCTGTTGAGGCGAGGTGTGCTTCCATAGTATTTTCCTTGATGCGAGAGCTAGGTCACATAGTGGTGGGATAATATGCTATGAGCATATTGAGAGTATTTTATATTCAATAGTAACAAATGCTTTGCGAGTGTATAAACGCACAGGCAGTGTGCAGGGTTGGGTAAGCCGTCTCGCGGCTTTCATACTCGTAAGTTAAAAGCATATCAAACCCCCTTTATGACAAGAGTCAGTGTCGTTAAGAGTATTTTATACTCAATGATAACAATCCAGGTACGGAGGTACGGTCCGGCACTCACAATGGCGTATAATGCTTTTGCAAGTTTATAACACACAGACAGTGTGCAGGGTTGAGTAAGATTGTCTCGCAACCTTCATACTCGTAAGTTAGAAGCATATCAACCCCCCTTTATGACAAGAGTCAGTGTTGTTAAGAGTATTTTATACTCAATGATAACAATCCAGGTACGGAGGTAGGGTCCAGCACTCACAAGGGCGTATAATGCTTTTGCACGTGTATAACACACAGACAGTGTGCAGGGTTGGGTAAGGCTGACTCGCAGCGTTCATGCTCTTAAATTAAAAGCCTATCAAACCACTTTTTTAAATTTTCTTAACCTTGATCATAGAAATCAAACTTACCTGTTATTACAAGTACATAACCGAGTTAGCTATACACACTGTTAGAGCTTTTCATCCAGCTAGTAACGGGAAGGTCACACGTTACTGGCGTGTCTCGCACGCACTGAATGTTGTCACATACATGTAATGTTGATAAACGCATACCAGTTAGCTATGCACAGTAACATCGCTAAGGGCTTCACGAGCCTCTCTGGCAGCTCCTCATCCAGCTAGTATCGTTGAGATAACGAATACTGGTGACATCTCGTGTCTCTGGAGAGATAATGCTTTAGAAAATTTGCAGCAACTGGCAATAGGCAGTGCTATTGTCCACCATAGTGCTTACATAAAGCGCTGTCAGTATCACGTACAAGGTGGTCAGTTAAAGCCAGGCACTCTCGCACATTAGGGTTGTGGGAGGCCTCCGTATCTTGGGTCAGGTTTAGGAGTCTGCCTCTGATGTATTTATCTGCTTTCTGTTGATGTCGTTCATGAACGTCGTAGACTCGTGGCCGTCTCAGGTCTCCACTAACAATGCACTCATTACACTTTCTATCACTTGGCATAATTGACACTTTGTCAAAGATCATCATTTCAATAAATAGCACTGTAAACTTATTAAAAACTAGCAATTCGACGAGAGCGAATTTTTTCTTGCGATGTCATATAAGCGCGCGAAAGAAAAAGTGACATTTCTGTGTTGCCGCTTGCCAACGCTGAGATAATAATCCAACTTAAAAAAAATATATATATATATATTTTATCTCTAAAAATGCGATGCTAATACGTGTGTGTAAGGAACACTACTCTGTTTAATTAATTATATTTCAGATCGCCGTGAAATAAAATCAATATTTTACTTATGAAAGATACTCCATCTTATTTCTTTTGTTTTTGGGAACAGTTTTTACAATGTTTAAAAATACAAGGCGGCATCATTCTGAAATTATCTGTTAGAGCCCGTGACGTACTAACGATGCGACGCTTCGTGCTGTACTGAATCGAGAGTAGATTCGCTTTTGAATTTGTATTTGCTTTGTTGGCCGCACTCTCGGTGTTTCGCGCGCGCTTCTTTTCTATAATCTGAGGTTAGACAGTTGACATTTTCACAGATGTATTTCTGTTGCCGCTATAACAACAAATAGGTACTTAAAAACAGAATAAAATAAATATTTAAGGGGGCTCCCATACAACAAACGTGATTTTTTTGCTCGTTTTTCCTCTATATTGTTAATGACAACAGGTAGACGCTTGAAATTTTCACTGAATATTTAGTTATATATTCACTTCAAAAATAAATAATTAAATTAAAATAAAACAAATATTAAAGGGGGCTCCCATACAACAAACGTCATTTTTTTGCCATTTTTATAGATAATGGTACGGAACCCTTCGTGCGCGAGTCCGACTCGCACTTGGCCGGTTTTTCAATACTACATGCAGCTTGCGTCACCTTACTATTCACACGCGTTCAAATATCGCACTCCGCACTTGCAAACGTCATCATTTGTGAGTCAGTGGGTTATCTTAGAGCTAGACATAACTAAGTAGGTATTATCTTGAGTTATTGAATTCATGTAGACTATATGCCGCTAGATGTTCCGGATAGTCTTTCGTTGGTCTAGTGGACGCAAGCGGTACTGTTGAGCATGAGGTCTTGGGTTCGATTCCGAGGTCGGGCAAAGTGTTATTTGGGTTTGTACCCGACTGCGGCGAAGCCAAAAAAGAAGGGTTATGGGTTTGACCTGTATGTATGTATGTATCTATGTATGAATGTCTGTCCTTATGTTCCATCGTTCCATCGAACTGATTTTGATGAATGATATGTCGTTAGATTCGTCTTTATGGCGCGAGTGTCATAAAAATCAAAACGGCGGATTTTTGGTGCCAAAAGGTGTGTTTTCGAAAAAAAAAATCTGCCAAGCCTATCGAGTGGGGTATCAAAATGAAGGGTTTTAATAGGTGATTACAAAAATATATACTTATTATATGTTTAAAAGTAATTTAAATAAGAAATGATAAAAAAAATATCCCGAACTTTTGGAGTATGAGGTCGTTATCAACTTATCACCCGATTATAAGTGAGTATATCCTCTCGTGTCGGCTTTTTGGCGCGAAATGGGGATTTGCCACTATACGAACTGAATCAGTCGGTCTGAACCAGATCGGATGGCGAATCCGGCATAATTGACATCGGCCTAATGTAGGTCAATTGACAGATGAGAGGGTAACCTCTTCTGAACCAGCCTATTTGGCGCGAAAATGGGTGGCGCAACTGAATCAGTCGGACTGAATCAGACCGATTGGCGAATCCAGCATAATTGAAATCGGCCTCATCGGCCTTATTAAGGCCGCTCGGCGAAAGAGAGGCTACAACCTTATTTACCGTCTTATAATCCTAACTAAGAAGTATAAAAAGTTAATTAAATAAATCAAAAACCCGACTGCTTAAAAAGTGAACTTAAAAGTGAAGTTATTGTTAGGAAGATGCGATGTTGAAAATCCGTTCGGTAGTTATTCAGTTTATCGCGTTCAGTTCAGACCAGGGAACGTACAACCCCGGTTAAGGGTTAAGGCTTTCGAAGGGGTAACCCATTCAATGGGTTACCTTTATCATGATATAACCCATTGAAAGGGTTTTATACTAGAAACCCATTGAAAGGGTTACATAATAACCCATTGAATGGGTTTTATACTTGAAACCCAGTGGAAGGGTTACACGATAACCCATTCAATGGGTTCTATACCTACTTGAAACCCAGTAACATGAAAAAATCACAATATTATGTTAATTCGTTATCCGCCCAGCACACGTAGCATGACCAATTCTATCTCTATTCTACCCAGGGTCCATTTTGGTAACCATTTTAGAAAAACCCTATCGAAAACCCTTTCAATGGAAAGGGTTTTCGATAGGGTTTTTCTAAGCAGTTAATCAAAAACCCATACGGTGTGGGTAATTTTGAATGGCTTAAATGAAGCCGTTCAAAAGGGTTACCCACATCGTATGGGTTTTTATCTAAAACTCTTTCAATGGGTTACCAAAATTTAATTTAAGTCGTTCATATGGGACGACCCATATCGTATGGGTTTTTGTTTAACCGCTTAGAAAAACTCTATCGAAAACCCTTTCAATGGGTAACCAAAATGGTCCCTGGTTCAGACAGACAGACGCAGCGTGGGGACCTTTTATTATACTTAATTATCATAATTATTGCCAACTATAATATCGTCCTACGTAATGGCTGGAGTAATGCGAGCGGTACGTGAGCCCACGTTCCCACTGTTCTTTTTTAATAAGTTACTATAAGTTAGTTATGTAGTACTTAGGCCTGAAACTGCGTTAAGCGGGCATCCGCGCGGTTTCATACAAAAGTGCTCCGTCGCGGGGACCCGCGCGGGCGTCCGTCACGGGGAGGCGCGCCCCGCACCCACGGACCGGAAACATGATTCATGTAAAAGAGGCATTCTGAGAATACATTTTTATCGTAGGTGATTATGTACTTAGATTGAGAGTTCAATATGGAAAAACCGGCTAAGTGCGTGTCGTACTCGCGCACGAAGGGTTCCGTACCATTATCTATAAAAATGGCAAAAAAAAATCACCTTTGTTGTATGGGTGCCCCCTTAATTATATGTTTTATCTTAATTTAATTATTTATTTTTAAAGTGAGTATTATATAACTAAATATCCTGTGAATATTTCAAGCGTCTACCTGTTGCCGTTTTCAATATTATATGTAGAGCAAAAACGAGCAAGAAATCACGTTTGTTGTATGGGAGCCCCCTTAAATATATATTTTATTCTGTTTTTTAGTATTTGTTGCTATAGCGGCAACAGAAATACATCATGTGTTAAAATTTCAACAGTCTAACTATCACGGTTCATGAGATACAGCCTGGTGACAGGCGGGCCGACAGACTGAAAGTAAATTGAACTAGCGACACAGCGTAAATAAAATAACACAGCGTAAATAAAATAATCTGGTCTCCGCGACGGGGACCGTTGCGTTCCCACGGAGCCCACCCGCGTGTCCACGCGCGTAGACACGCGACGGTTGCCCGTCGCGGGCGCCCGCTTAACGCAGTTTCAGGCCTTATCGTCAGTGTCTGGTGCCATAAGGTTAACCGTTAACCAAGATAATAAATAATTAAGTATAATAATTGATAATAATATTAATAATAAAATAATTCATAATAAAAATAAAGAACTTTCTTTTCTTTTTATTTCATAAACTCAAACTCAAAGCATTTATTTCAATTAAACCAATTACAGGCACTTTTAAATTGTCAAAGAGTCGGTCAGTTAGTCAGAAAGTTGAAGCTATTTGCCCATTCCAATACGTAGATCTCTATGGAGAAGAATAGGCAAGAAACTCCAAGGACACTTTATCGACTTAACTTCTTCACATATCTTTTTTTCTCCAAAAGAATTCAGACATGACGTCTCAGGATTAAATAACCTACTCCTAGTATGCGTATATTAATAATGCTACCCTCAAATTTGGGGCCCATACAATATTACCCATTGGCTTGGGCCTTTGCCCTCTCCGTGCTTAGGTCGCGCCAAAAAGTGTTCATACTGAAAAGAGTGAGACATCCCCCGCATGCAGCAATATATATTATACAATTTTCATTATGAGTGAGCGAAACTACTATTCAAATGTCATCAATTTGTCAACGCGACAAACGTTGATCATCTTTTGAAACGGTCGGGCGTATCTAACGATTTAATTCTTTGTTGTGGCTGCATCGAGAATCTGTACCCTAATTGCGTAACACAGTTTGAATCGGAATCGGAATGATTTTGAAGTATATTGCTAATCCATTGCTTCTTAAGTTAGAAAAATTTGCCTACTCAACAACGTTAATAACGCAATGAATGTTGTTGAACTGTCAAATTGAAACCGATTCCTACTGATAGTGTGTTACGCAATTAGCCCCCTGTTCTTTCAATATGTGTCCTTAAAGGCTTCTACATACCAGCGAGACACGGCACAAAGGCCCCGCGCGTCGCGGGACGACCGGTGCCTTTGTGTCGCGACAAGTCGCCCCGGTATGTAGAAGCCTTAATATGACTATGTCAAGAGAAAGTACTGCAGCTATTTTAAATAGACGCGTCATACACGAACATTAGTGCACTCAAAAACAGCGTAAGCCATGATTGTAGCTACATACTACTTGCATATAATCATACAGCGCGTGAAGAAAAGGATATACCTATACCGATATCTGTTGTTAGAAAGAGATGAACATATTTAGTTACGTCACTAGCTGCTGCATGTTCATTGGCGCGTACGTAATAGTAATAATAATTATTGTAAATGTCAGGCAATTGCCTGGCATTCTTCCTGGCATCTCTAAAGGTAATAACATCATTGACTGCTACAACATCCTTCTATCCGCTAAAAACACTTCTGAATTCGTTTATGATAGCATTTTCTGCTCAGATTGTGGGAAGTTCACGATCGTTAGCGGTCTTTGAGAACGCCCATACTCCCTTTACCTAGCCTCCCTCGTCTTTAAAGATTTCTTCTCCAACAATTAGAACTTTCGCATCCTTATTCTAACCACCAGCACCATTCGCCTTATTAATATCGACAAGACTAGCCAAATAGCTTGCAACATTCTACATACCACGAGACGTTCCGGTGTGAACTGCAACCTTCGCTGAACGAGTTCAGTGTCAGGCCCAAGGTCTTAGGGAACAGGTAGAGATGCTGAAGTGGATGCTGGCAATATGCCAGTAGCCGTTGTCTTCATTGCCTATAGAAATATGAACGTTATGTGTAGGGTGTTAAAGTTGGAAGTGGGTTGATGAAGATGGTTGACCGAGTTTTTCTGGTTAATGATCTAGTCTAGATTCAAGCGATACGAAGTTGTTTAGTATGTATTTGTATTTGCTGATACAAATTGTGGTGATGTATGAATTGAAGCAAATGATAATATTTTAATTTAATATTTTTATTATTTTTTGCTTAGCAAAAAGCGCCTTCATCCTCTCTCCTATTAAAAATTAACTTTGTTGCCCGAGAGGTTTCATAATTGATTCGATGTTTTAACCTACCAACTGTTTTATGTACACATTATGGAATGCAATAAAGAATTGATTATTGATTGAGTAATATTTTTATTAGAAAAAAAGTTTGTTGCATTTTGTGTTACTTTTATTTAGGGTAATATTTTCTAACATCACGCCTTGTATCCATCCGCGGATATCTGGGCAGAGGTGTACATCCACATTTCGTCAGTTATGTTTATGTCCCATGTAATAGGGTACCAGCCTATTGCCATCAACCGGGCATAAATCCAGACTACGAGTTGCTACTGAGAAATCCCAGTTAGAAAAACCCAATAACACTGCCCAACCGAGAGATGAACATACATGGATCCTGGGGTCCTGGAATCGAACCCAGGACCTCATGCTCAGCAGTAGCGCTTGTGACCATTAGACCAACGAGGCAGTCAAATATTTAATTGATCCTATAAAAACTTATTAACCTTCATAAGGTGTAATTTTTTTAAATAAATGTGCCTTTGAAAAATATTGTGCTTTTAATGACGTACGTTTTTCTTTAATGAGATGTGCCTCTTTTTAACTTTCTGGCCTTTTATCAAAGTTGGTCGCAGTTAATTGGCTATTTAGTGTTTTAGGACAACAAAATAGGAATTATTTGGGGTTCAATTTATTACAAGCCTTTTGTTTATGTAGATAGCGTTTCCGAACCTTTTTCAGCCACGAGCTACTAGGATATCAAGCGCAATTATCAAAGACCCCTTAATAAAAAAAACAATAATTTTCCGACCATTTATTTTATTACTACAAATACCAAAAAAACTTTAGTTTTTTTTATAAAAAATACGTATTTTGACTATTTTGTCTTCGTTATTATAAAGTATAGACTATACATATAACAATAATAAATAAATTCATCTCTATAGAGATGACACTGCGGATCCCCATACATACACTCGCGGACCCCTAGGGGTCCGTAGAGCACAGGTTAAGAAACACTGATGTAGGTTATTGCAATTCTGCCTAAACAGAACACAAGCTGAGTTTACAATACATTTGTATGAAATGAATTATAAAAATATTTTAATGATGACAAAAAGATCTGACAAATAACTAAAGATATTAAAACACAATTCATTGTGCAATGAGGTAAACAATCGTGCCAATGTAAACATCTATAATAGCCAACAATTTCTATCGTTTTATAAAAAAAAAAACACGCATTGACTGCATGTACGATTCGCTGAGAAATACCTCAGTGTATTTTAGAACCGACGCGCGACGTAAGAAAATCACAAATATTTAGTTTTTCTCATCGTGATTAAGTATGTTGGCGAGCTGAGTATACCATGCGTAGGTTAATAACATCTTTAGATAAATCAGTAGTTATGTAGGGTCATAGAATTAGAATTTACGATTTATTTGATGCTAGTTTCAGTCAACACACAGACAAGAATGTCGATAACAGTGATGACTTGATGAGTCAGAATAAACTTGAAAATATTATTGTTGTAGTGTCTGAACTTCTGAAGTATATCAATGAGACACTTCAGACTCTCACTGCAAGACAAAGGCCTCAGCTCTCATTGCCATCACAAGTCATACTCGCAGTACATAAACATAGTATCCAATTCGTAATATTTTGTTATTGTTGTCTCTTGTCTTTTATGGTTACTCTTTTTTTTAGGGTTCCGTACCCAAAGGGTAAAACGGGAACCCTATTACTAAGGTTCCACCGTCTGTCTGTCCGTCTGTCAATAGGCTGTATCTCATGAACCGTGATAGTTGGACAGTTGAAATTTTCACAGATGATGTATTTCTGTTGCCGCTATAACAACAAATACAAAAAAAAACAGAATAAAATAAATATTTAAGGGGGCTCCCATACAACTAACGTGATTTTTTTGCTCGTTTTTTCTCTGATAACGGCAATAGGTAGACGCTTGAAATATTCACAGAATATTTAGTTATACATATATTCACTTTAAAAATAAATAATTAAATTAAAATAAAACAAATATTTAAGGGGGGGGGGGGGGTCCCATACAACAAACGGGATATTTTTGTAATTTTTATAGATAATGGTACGGAACCCTTCGTGCGGGAGTCCGACTCGCACTTGGCCGGTTTTTTCTTATTCGTTTGTATTTATTTTTACTATTAATTGGTTGTGTAACTCACTTTGTTTCTTTTGCGTGATTTTCGTGTTATGTATTTTGATTTATTTTAATATTTTTACCTTGTCAAACATAATGTAAGTACCTAGATTATAAGCAAATGATGGGGTGCCCCATAATTGGAAGCGCACACTTGTAATTGTCCCTGTTCATGCATGTAATTGCGTAGCCTCTCTTGGAGATCCAATAAATAAATAAAATCAACAATAGCATTAAAGGAAAGGAGACGTTTCATTTTTGTATAGGACTTTTTTCATTACCGTACACTTTATGGCCGAAAATGTAACATCCCCTTTGTCTCACCAGTCTTAGTGGAATCTGGAGTATTGAGATTTATTTAGATAAGTCAGTCCAGCTAATCTGTACTAAAATAACAGTGTGCTTCATACTGCACATATTCTATAAACGACGCAGTTTCGAAACTTCTACACTTAAATTTCAACTTTGTTGGGTCGGCACCCAGCTGCAGCTAAATACCAGTATTTTCACATGGAGCAAAGTCAAAAGTCAAAGTCAAATTATTTATTTCAAATTGGCACATAGGAGACACTTTTGAACGTCAAAATTTACAAACAAATATAATTGATTCTAGTTGCCCCTTCCAAAAGGTAGAACTTTTGTATGGAGAAGAATGGGCAAGAAACTACACCGTTACTCTTTTAAAAATGTTTTACAATATTTTGTTTGAGTACATTAATTATGAAAACGATGCACCTGGAAAAAAAATACTTTACCTTAGTAGGTAAAAATAATTAAAAATTAAGCAATTAAAAATAACTGCGCTCACATATTGACAAACATCGTAAAAGTATGTTTTCCTAAAAAAAAAAAAAATAAGTCAGTGTGAGAGTATAGGTAATCACAGAATGTAAAATAAATGTCATAAAAATAACAAATTATACAATTAAAATAGCAAACAGTTTGATTTTGTCTAGACTCTAGATTGTCCTATGGAGCTGGACCAGCATGTTTCCAAGCATTCCTATCCGAACTATACGAGCGAACGCGTATCTGACTTCCACAGCCTAGTTACTGGGTAACACAATAGCCCTTGGGTAAGACTGGTTGTAGGACTTTTGGGCTTCAGACTACCCGTAACGACTGTCAAAGATGTACGAATGACAGCCGGGACCATCGGTTCAACGTGCTTTCCGAGGCACGGAGGGCTCTCGATATATGGATGGTCGACCATCCATGAACCGACCGCAGCAAGCGTAGCCTAAGCTTCGATCGGCTCGTGGGGCTATTATTATTAAGGGGCATGTGGTAAGGTAGCCCGCGAAATTCAAATTTTATTACGCTTTTTGCAATTCGCAGGTCAGTAACACGTTGTATGTTGATCTAATTATGATTCGCGGCCATAACCAATATGGCATATAAGCATTACAGCTAACTCTCTTCAAAAAATCCTACTGAATTATTATTTCAGAAATAATCATTCAGTAGGATTTTTTGAAGAGAGTTAGTTGTAATGCTGATTCGAATGATTATAATTCTGTAAAGCCATATTGGTTATGGCCGCGAATCATAATTAGATCAACATACAACGTGTTACTGACCTGAAAATTGCAAAAAAACGTTGGAAAATTTGAATTTCGCGGGCTACCTTAGCGCATCCCCCTTAAGCTTATTCTCTTCTAATCTTAAATGTTTATTCAGCAATATTACATGGATTAAACCACTGCCACAGATTACCAGATAAATCACTCCATGTACTTACGCGCGCTAACTACCTACCGGCCGCCGGGTCGCAGGCGACCCATTTCCCATTTTTGACAGTCGCGACGCGCGCGTGGCGCGGCAGGCGCGCATCTACAAAGCAAAACTCACTTTACGCTTGTAAGGTTAGGTAAATTTTCGTTTGCAACGTTTAGCCACTCGAAGGTGTAGGCTGTAGGCTATTATAGCTGTAGGTATTGACAATTTTGTATGGAGTGATTTATCCAGGGACCATTTTGGTTACCTATTGAAAGGGTTTTCGATAGGGTTTTTCTAAGCGGTTAAACAAAAACCCATACGATATGGGTAACCCTTATGAACGGCTTAAATAAAATTTTGGTAACCCATTGAAAGGGTTTTCGATAAAAACCCACACGGTGTGGGTAACCTTTTTGAACGGCTTAATTTAAGCCATTCAAAATTACCCACACCGTATGGGTTTTTGATTTACTGCTTAGAAAAACCCTATCGAAAACCCTTTCAATTGAAAGGGTTTTCGATAGGGTTTTTCTAAAATGGTCCCTGGGTAGAATAGAGATAGAATTGGTAATGCTACGCGTGCTGGGCGGATATCGAAATAACATAATATTATATGATTTTTTCATGTTACTGGGTTTCAAGTAGGTATAGAACCCATTGAATGGGTTATCATGTAACCCTTTCACTGGGTTTCGAGTATAAACCCATTGAATGGGTAATATCATGAATTGATGATAAAGGTTACCCCCTCTTAACCGGGGTTGTACGGTCCCTGATTTAATTAGAATGGTCGTAAAGTCACATTAATGCCGTGTCCATAATTTACTGAAGGCACGGATTTGACCCCAGCATAGGCAAAAGGCTAGACAGAGGGAGGGGTCATTAACCAATTCTGTGGCAACGACCGTATTCATAGTGTATTTAATTGTAAAGGAGCTATGATTAATTGTTTATTAACTAGTCGCATTAGCATCTATTGAATAAAGTATACAATTTTATAGAATCTAGAAACTATTACTACAATTGAAGGTGACTCATTTATGCGCTTTAATCATTTCTAACGTGACGATTTTAAAATGTATGGAATTTTAAATTTCTGTCTACGATAACGTTATAAATAACGTGCAGGTATTTCCATACATTATACAGGGTCAAATTCTAGCGAAACTCCGCATACGTGATGGGCATCGATATCTAAACATATCAAACAAAACAAAAAAAAATATTTGATAAGTTTTTTTTTGTGGTTTAGATAATGTAGTCACTTGAAATGTCAGTTTAAAAAATCATTTCTTTTTGTGTATACAACACAACAAAACATGATAAAATAAAACAAATTTTCTCAACTCATACTTCAAGTAACAAAACCGTGGTCGTAGACCCCAATTGTTTTAATCAAATCTACTTTTTTAATTTGGCCCTGTATGGATCAGCCGAAAGACGTCCACTGCTGGACATACGCCTCCCCCAAGCACCTCCACTTCGACCGGTTCTGTGCTTCCCGCATCCAGCGGATACCTGCAGCCTTCACAAGGTCATTGGTCCATCTTGTGGGAGGCCTTCCAACGCTACGTCTTCCGGTACGCGGTCGCCACTCCAGAACCTTTCGGCCCCATCGGCCATCAGTTCTGCAAGCAATGTGCCCTGCCCACTGCCACTTAAGCTTGGCAATTCTTCGGTATGTATGTATGGATGTGAACTTGGAGGTCCACCATAATAACGTCAAGTTAGAAATTATAAAAGCGCACAATAAAAGTAGCTATAACCTTGTCAAGTTCAGTTTTACTGTCCTTTGAAATCGACCAACCTGCACTGGGCCCTCGTGGTGGATTACAGACCACAGAAAGGACTCATGTGTCCTGGGCCCCAAGTCTACTATTTTTATAAATTCAGTCATTCCAACATGATCCCATTGTAATTTTGCTAAAAGTTCGTAATCTGCTAAATTCATAATGGTCGATCATTGGTCGGTCAATGTTCTCGTAATAGAATTGTGTTACTTATAATGGAATTGTCGTATTGACATTATTACAAAACCCATTAGTAGAAATGTCATTCATTTGTCATTATGTACGAGATTACCAATAAATGCAATTTCTTTCAATGTGGTGTCAGTGGCCGACCATTGGAAAGTCATAATGACGCCATTATAATAGTAGATTACCAAACTTGTTAAAATCAACAATAATTATGAAACCAATGATCGACCATTCTGACACTATTGTAATAGCAGACTTGAGGCCCAGTTTACATACATATCTAACTTCTTGTTCAATGTGCTTACTGGGCAATTTAGGCTAATAAATTATAGAATATAGCTTATGATCCAAATAAATATAATAAATCTGCTGGTTTATTTTCGCACAAATCCGTAGATGTCGATTTTGAGCTACTGTCGGTCTAGTCATTATTGTCTGTACAACCAAGAATACCTCGTTCCAAAAGCAGTAATCATAATAAAGGCTCGTACAGCGAGGCGAGCAGGGCCTATTGTGACATGACTTGAGTCACACATTTTATCACAGTTTGAGCGATAAAACTGTTTTGTCATAAAATGCTAGTACAAATTGACATGACGTCATTTATCATGTCTTGTCACAAACGTATTGGCACGCCGCCCACGCCCGTGCTCGGCCCGATGACAAGTCGCGCCGACGCGACACCGGTAGAACAGTTTCTATGAAAATTTTATGGAAATTGTTCTACCGGTGTCGCGCCGGTCTGCACGAGCCTTAATTCGACGTTTACGGCCACACTCGTACCACAACGACAACACGTGGACGAGCGCTAATTTGTATGAAAATGAATAGTTTATTGACCGAGCGAGCGGTGCGTCTCTGCTTAGCCTGCTTCAAGTCTGGCAAGATTTGCTTACCTCTGTCAGTTTGTTGCTACTCCTCCACAGGTCGTATTTTACAACCGATCTGGACGAAACTTGGTATACAAAGGATCTACTCCGAAGCGTTAATCCGAAGTATCGACCGAATGTTCGGCCGTTTTATAACTTCCATAGTAGTTTCCATTTTTACTTTGAAACCTTGCCCGACTTACGGCCGAACCCAATAACTTATTTTCAGTTAAAGACAGATCGCTATTGATGATAGACAGTATAATTATATCTATGCTCGGATGGCGTCTCACAATCATTGATAAAGGCTATCTATCTAACGAAAACAATAAGTAGGTTTCTCTACTTCGCCCTCCCGTGCGTTCCATTACAACCAACATCACTTTAAAAAACAACATGTGTAATTAGGGTTATATTAAAACTTCTTTGTTTCTTACTTCTAAATAAGTTACTGACCTGCAAATTGCAAAAAACGTAATAAAATTTGAATTTCGTGGGCTGCCTTAGCGCATTAATGTTATTTTTTTTTTTTACTTAAATTCATGTTGGAATGGTGCTTGCACGGGGGGTGTTAGTAAGGGGGGGGGTTAAATTTCTGTTATTTTTTGCCTAGGGCGCACCATTTTCGAGATATTTGTATTTCAATTTTTTTATTACTTTAAATAAAAAAAAACTTCTATGATCATTATTGCAAGTACTAAAGAGTTCATTTTAGCTTGGCTACTTTATGTTTATCCCTGCAATTCGGGTTATAGCCAAATCTGCCATCTGTAGTACTGTCCTGTCAAACAAATCGTATAATGGGACGCATACTTTGGCATTTTCATACAAAGAGATATCTGAGATATATTTTTATATCTCCAGTAGGCCGAAACTGGTGATATATAGATTATTGGTTTCGGCCGTTAAACTACATATATGACTTTGGCTTATCTCTTTGACTGTGGTTTTTTTTTTCTTTCGCCGTAGTCAGCCGTAGTAAGCCATAGTCAAAAGGTTCAAAGGAACCCTTATGGTGAGACTAAGTCTGTCTGTCACACCTGGATATCTCAAGAACTACTAATGCTATCAACTTGAAATTTAGAAGAGTTTTAGATGACGTTTGCCCAACTATTTTACAAACAAGATATATTTTTTTTTTTTTTTTGCAAAAGTTACTGAAAGGGGGTCTTAAAAATTTGAAGTGGGGCTACTAGAGCATGTGGGGTATCATATAACTACAAACATTGTAAATATCCCGTTTTAAATAACTTTAATAGTATATTAATTGTTGCAAAAAAGTTTGTGCTCGCGAGGTCTACTGTTCGCAGAACTACTAGTTCACACGGACCACATTTGACCGTCAAGTCGTGTGGACTGACCACATCAAGACCATGTCACAGCCACAAAGCAACCACCCGCGAGACCGCGCACTGGTGGCCGCCGCATCGCAAACCGTTGCGTCACAGTATGGAAACTAGGCCTAATTGTTGAAATAATGATCTACGGTCTATTGGAGCGTTAAGCGCAGGCCACACCGCCAGCTGGCGGGCGGGCGGGCTAAACTAACTAACATCGTTTCACCTCTTTACATACTTCGGTTCACACCGCGAGCTAACGACTAACCATGTAAAGAGGTGAAACGATGTTAGTTAGTTTAGCCCGCCCGCCCGCCAGCTGGCGGTGTGGCTTGCGCTTTAGGCGCGGCAACCGCGACTGACAGCACCGCGACAAACGCTTTGGGGTCTTGTCAATGATGCTTTGGGGTCTTTGTGAGTGTGCCGATTCGAACGTTTCCGACATAGTTTCTGTACTGTCCATATTTATACTGTGGTTGCATCTACCAATTGGGTATGTAAAGTAAAAATTAACCCATGCCGATTCCAAAACCATTTCGAGATTTTAAGCTTCGAAGACTTATTTTTCTAATCTATTAATAGAAAAATAAGTCTTAAAATTATAAGATCGTATTTATTTTCACAAATACTTAAAATCACTTGACTTTTATTTGACCTCTAAATGCCGTCACAAGCAGCCTGAATTGGAAACTTTCAGTGCCTCTTGTAATTAAGTTGTTCTTTATGTGTCAAGTGTCATTTCAACGTCAAATTTACATGAAGCACTTAATACTATTCTATTCAGATAAATATATACGTAAATAGTGTAGTTTTTCACCAGCGGCGGACAGTACAAGTCGAATCACATCGATGTATCCCCTCAGGCAAACTTAACTTACGTTCAAATGATCTTCACAATAAAACAGACGCCGCCCAGACTTGTACTCAACATTTACTTCCTCGCACCATTTCCTTTTTAAGGTTTCTTTTACTAACAATCAATTTGTGTCGGCTATTTGTTGTGGTGTTTCTTATACTTGACGGTATGAAGCACTTAGCAGAAGTAGTCTTTGAATCCATTCATTTTATTAAGCCATATCTTTAAACTAAAGTACGGAAATCGCTAAAGAATGAAATGTAAACAAATTAATTGTCAAATTTGACAGTTTGACTTTACTGAATTTTGGTTTTAAATAAGTGTTAAACGTGGCAAAGATCCTAAGCTATTCAGTTCTACTAGTGACGTCAGTACGAACAATACTTTAAAAAAATATATAAAAATAACTACAGCTTGTAAAAAAAAAAGATGAAATTATGTGTTTCAAATACTCTTATCATTAAAATAAAAATATAAAAAACATACCTGAAAAATACTTTACATACCTAATTGTTTGAGTGAAGTTATCAAAACGCAACTGCATTAAGCTGCACCGACACTATTCACACTTAACCACTGCTTTCCCTCATTTTGTCGCCGCGGTGTAGTGTCGTTTTGGTAAGTATGGTATGATTGGGCCCTTACGGAAGTTTATTGTGTAAATCCCGGTCCAATCGATACTTACTGTGCATTGAACCCTTGCATAATACATGCATAGGATTTCCCCAATAGGGTTTTTTTTGTTGTAAAGTTCCGTATTCAACATGGCAACAAATATTCCAATAAATTATCTACTCAATCATTACCTCTCAAATTCTATTGCCTAATAATGACAATGCATCGAGTCATTTGGCAAAATGACTCGTGTAAAGAAACCTTTAACTCACAGTTCATGAGGACAAGCAACTTTGAACTTTATGCTCAAACAAATAAATGTCGTATTGCACATTTACATTTGTATTGTTTTTATTTGTTCTTGATCTTTATTCTTGTTTAGATTTTTTATATATAGAACGGATTCGCGTGGTGGCGCGTTGCCAGGTTTTAAGACAGTATACTGTTTACTACCGTAGCGAAAGGTCGTTACGTTTTTCTTCTATTAAGTTTTTCTTTCGTTTGGTATTTTGTCAGTGGGAATACAATAAAAAATTGAGACCAATGTCGAGAGTTTGGAAGACGGAAAAAAATGCGGTGCTAACGTATGTTTTTGTGATAAATTGACGCTTCAATACTGTTAAATAGAATTACTAATTAAAATAAAATTAACTGTGATAGATAACTGATAACTGGCCCCTCAAATCAGTGTTTGTTACGAAACTTAGACTTATAAAACACCTAATTGGAATACCTAACCAAATGACACTAAAATCATTGATCTGAAACTTAATGAAAATGTTGAACTAACAAGAGTGCATTAGTGACAAAGTGACAATGTGTGACAGGTTCACGTTGCCGGGGCGAGCTGATGCTGTGGTGGAGCTATGGAGGTCCAGGATGGAGGAAGGTGCCCTCGCACCAGCGCACTTCTTAGACCACTGGAGGGTCACTGTCCCCAGGATATACTCTCCGCAACCCAACAGGACTTGTCTAGGTGAGTGTGAAATGATCATAAATATCTGTTTTGTGCCATCGGCAAAGCTATACACAACTATTCGACAGGCTGTCGTATTTTGCCTTGCCCTATTGTGGCTTGGATTTGTGAACAGCGTTTAGAAGACTCCTTTGATAATAATGGTTGATTCACAGTTTCGGCACGGAAGCGTATCGAATGGTTATGAATATCTATGCACGTGATGGCAAAGAAGCATGTATCTTGGCAGTAGTGCTTCCCTGGTTCCCTTCAACAGGGTGATTTGAACTTGAGGGTTGTATTGATAATTGTGATGATAATAATTCTGTAAATAAATAATAGGTACTCGTATTGGTTACGGTCGCGAATCATATTTTGATCAACATACGACATGACACTGACTTGCAAATGTTAATTTATGCCTTATAGTACTATTTAAGTTATGCCTTACAGTACAAATAAATATGATGTGTAACATCTGACATCTCACCTTGTTAATAAAGAACTCAGCAGCGACAGAAATTAACCTCAAAATTTTAAAAAGCCAAATATGAATTATTCAAATAATTATTAATTACTAGTGGTCGCTTCGACCCCCTCCTAGAGGGAGTACTTATAATTCCATGCTATTAAAAAGTACTTACTAATTCCATGCTATTATAAAGTACTTACTAATTCCATGCTATTAAAAAGTACTTGTTCCATGCTCAAGCTGTCACTTCCTGTTACACACTTCCGTCCATAAAAATCTTGAATTAATAAATAAATAAATTCCTTTCATCTTTTTCTTTTAATTTCTTTCATTCTTTTCTTATTCTTTTCTTTTTCCTTTCATTTTTCCTTTTTTCTTTTCCTTTCCTTTAATTTCTTCTTTTATAAACGTATTTTCTTTTTTCTTTCTTTCTTCTTTCTTTCTTTAATTTATTCAATCAAGATTTTTGATGACAAGTTGTTATCGGTGCTGATATTTCTGTTGTTCTAATTTACTTACATTTCTTTTTATCAGATTTTATTTAGATAATGTTTCTAAAGGCTTATTCAAGGTAATCTGTTCTCAAATCTCATGTCGAGTGAATTGATTTGCTGTTATTAATATGTTCAACAAATCACAACTGATAACAAAAATGTTGACAGCAGATTGACTTCAGAAATCGGGGTTAGTGGGACAACTGGGCTCTAAATGTCCTTTGATTAATCTACAATATGTCCCAGAATTAACGCACAACCTCTTAAATGTAAAACCTGAAATAGCGAAAAAAAAATCTGCTGTTCCATCAATAGTAAATGCGCTGCTCCACAGCAGCCCACAGCTGGCTAAGCTACGCACGTGTAGGGATACTTGATGCGAAAATGTTCTTAACTAACTTTTAAGACCTTTGTATCCTGCTTATGCGTATGAAATTAAAATCGGTTCAGTCATTTCGAAAAACAAAGGCTTGAAACTTTGTATGAAATGCCGTAAGTCGTAAACGCTCTTAACAAGAAATATCTTTAAAAAAAAAGTTTTTTTTGTGTAAAGTTCACAGACGCGATGGGTATTGATAACTAAACCCGATAAAATAAAAAACTCTTTTTTCTCTACTGATACTTCCAGTAACATCACTACCAGAGGTCGTTGACCACAGAAAAAATATCCATCAAACCTTTTTGTTTTAATTTTTTCGTGTTTAGATATCGATATTCATCCTGTCTGCGGAGTTTCGCTAGATAATTTAATTTGACTCTGTAGTTGGTGTATTAAGCATATCTCTATGGTTACTACTATTGTTTTTAGATATCCTCCTCCTTGTGTCATTCATTATCCTTAACAATGCTAAACATCTATACGTAGTATCACCTTTTTACTAAATGCATATGAAAGTTTATACGGTACTTACACAAATAAAAAAAACTAATTTTAAATTTTTTGTCATGTCGCTTTGTTTGTTCCGGCTAATCTCCGAAACGGCTGGACCGATTTTGACAAGACTCACTGGCAGATAGCTGATGTTATAAAGAAAGAGTAATTAAGGCCACCGTTATTTTAGAAAAATACACGCGGGCGAAGTCGTGGGCTGCAGCTAGTTCTAAAATAACCTAATCGTAATAGGCCGTGGCACCTAGACAATGTAACATTCGATTAGCGATAACACTAGTAAAAAAGCCACAAAATGTATGGGGTTGACATAAGCCATCGAAATGTCACGTGATCATAGGTCAACGAATAGAAATTAGCTAGACAATGTTACCATCAATCAATTCCATGAAACGAATCGACAGCGTCGAACGATAACTTCCATAGAGATGCGCAGCCATGTGGCACTTTTTGACAAGTGTTATCGCTAGTTTTCGATTCGCATGAAGGAATTCGAATCGAAAACTAGCGATATCGCTTGTCAAATAGTGAAATAAAAGAAAGTACAGTATGTAACGAAAACCCTGTTGTTCCTTCTACCTACGTTTTAAGAATCGGTATACATACGTAATAAAGCAAGTCATATAAAAACTGTTCAACAAAAATATTAAAATAAATATTGAATTATTAATATTTGTAATGTTTAACTGATTTCTTACCTCTTTAGTTCTTTGATTTTGACTTCTCGACTAGCTAATTCTAAATTTTTTTAAATTATAATTCCTTCAATGTTGTGCTTGTAGGTTAATGTATACGTCCCTAAAAGGAACAACAGGGTTTTTGTTACATACTGTATATTTATTAAATAAATATAATAATATTGTAGAAATAGAATCGCTCTGAAGCGAATGTCATTTGTCTAGCTCTAGGCCCTCTGGGTCTGATTTTGGTAGCTAGTATGGCAATATACTAAGTGTCAAGTTTCACGTAATCTCTTCCATTGTATCTTGTCGGTGACAGTCTGGGTTCAAAGTCAACTTGGCAACTGGTGGATTACTACAAAATATGGAAAAAATACGGCCGGGGAAGACAAAATAATGACTTTTCTGGGTACAAAATCTCTTGCATGTCCCAAATGATTAACTATTGCGCCACCGATCGTATGGGTTCATTTACCGCACCAAATAAATATTTGTATGACCTACTACAAAGTTTAGTTGGTTCCGCGTCTGGTTGTTTGTGCATGTGAGATTTGTGAAAATAAACGCAAACATGATAAAGGAAATGAGGTGAAATTAATAGTGAGCGGCAAATGTTTTCTTTTATACTAATTTCTTTAAGAAAAAATTGCGAAATGTGGTTGTACTATCATCATCATTTCAGCCGAAAGACGTCCACTGTTGAACAAAGGCCTTTTTTTTTTTTCACGGGGTGGAAACTCCTCATGGATGTCCTCCGCCCTGGGGCGAGCGGAGGGGTCTGTCAGACTCTTACTGACTAAAAACCACCGCAGTGTTCCCTTCCCACACTTGGACCGGGAATCTTGGCCTCCCCCAACATTGGGGTTGCCATAATCGCCACTCTTGGTGGTGTTAAAATGCATAGAGAACGCTGGTGCCCATCTCTAGTAAGTCCCTTAGTCGCCTTTTACGACACCCACGGGAAGAAATGGGATGGTGCTATTCTTTATGTCCGGCACCACACGGGATACTACTACTACTCGGTGTACTATTCTACTCCTTTTCTTTTTACATCGGGGATGTCCTGAATGCCATACTTGCTTCCAAAAGCAGACCCAGATGGCGTTACATACTCAAACAGTACTGGGAGTCTACTCCGAAACGTTAATCCGAACTATCGGCCGAATGACGGCACGGTTGGCGCAGTGGTTAAAGCGATTGACTGCTGCGCTGCGTGTCGCGGGTTCGATTCCCGCACGGAACAAATATTTGTATGACCTACAAGTAGTTGTTCCGGGTCTGGTCGTTTGTGTATGTGAGTTTAAATGTTTGTAAACGCACCCACGAATCCCACGATACAGGAAAATTCCTAGTGTAGGGCAACGTTTAAAAAAAAAAAAAATATGTTCTGTCGTTTTATAACTTCCATCGTTTTCTTTTTTGACTTTAAATCCTTACTCGACTTAAAGTTACATTTTTGACTTTGGCTTATCTCTTTGACTGTAGTTTTTTTTTTTTCGCCGTAGTCGGTCGTAGTTAGCCGTAGTCAAGCAACGGCCGAACATTCGGCCGATACTTCAGATTTATGTTCGGAGTAGACCCCCTGGACTGGTCACATCTGAGCTGCGACGGCTTTTACGACGACTGGTCATACACTCAGTAAGGGTAAAGTCGACTCACTTTACACTTGCTGACCATGGTTTTGTTATTGTTATTAATAATTAACTGTTTTTTTATATTACTTCGATGGTGCTAGTATACCATTTGTGATTGTGACTTCGAGTTATAGATATAGCTTTATTTAAGCGGGCACGCCCATTACTCCTGGAGGATTTTATTTAGATACGTTTTGTTTACGTTATTTGTGCTTGAGTATAATTTTAGACGATTATTATATAAATTATATTTTTTTGTATAGTGGTGTGTGCTAGCTAACATAAGGCAAATAATTTAATTTAATGTTTTGTGTTGCATTTTACATTTTATTGTATAGATTCAAGTTTTTAAATGAACAGACAGCTGTTCTCTTAACCACTTCCTAGTGCTTTAGCTCTTCCCAGCTAAAGCACTAGGAAGTGGTGAAGGGTGGGCGTTTTTGGGGGACTGTCTCATGTAATTTTGACGTTCGAAAAGTGCTGATTCTCAACCAAGTTTGAATAAATGAATTTTGATTTTGATTTTACACTTACTGCGTGTATGACCGGTATGGACGTATACGAAGCAAAAGTAGTATTAAGGATCGTATCAGGTGGAGTTCTGTAGTTTCTGCCTACCCTCATGGCAAAAACGCGTGAGTTTATGTATGTTTAATCTTTCCACGCTTTCTGTCGAATCTAATTCCACCTCATCATCATCATCATTTCAGCCGAAAGACGTCCACTGCTGGACATAGGCCTCCTCCAAAAAGGGGGGTAATTCCACCTAGATACACTTTATTCCCGTGGTTTAGAAAGTATGATACAGCCAATGATACTATAAGTGAAATGACGTAGATAGGTTACCTACTCCTACATTTGATCTTCTAAAATGGCACAATGTCACACTATTAGATGACACGTGGAAGTAGGACGGCATGACGTAATTATCGGGAGCGAAAAAGAGACAAGACGAAGAAAATGTGGCTAATTAGCCAAGTTTTGACGTGTCACTTGCGGAGCGTGACTTATCGACCTCTTTTTAACCGACTTCCAAAAAGGAGGAGGTTATAGGTCCGGCTGTATGTTATGTTTGTTCACCGATTGCTCCGTCGGCGTCATAATGGACCGATTTTGAAAATTATTTTTTTGTTTGAAAGGGTATACTCCCGAAATGGTCCCATTGCCACCAAATCAGAATCTGATGAGGGGATCCCATGGAAATCGAGGGAAACCCTCAAATTTTATAGGAAAACCTATAGCGATTTGGGTATTTTTTATAGTAACTCGCGCATTTTCTCTCGGAAAGCACCATTTGGTGAAGTGGAACTGAATATGGAGACCACAGATGGCCACCGAAACAATATAATAATGAGTACCTATTTAACGGGTTGCGATTAAGCAATTTATCCTCGTCACTATGCATATGGTGAGTGGCAGTTCTTCTGGTTTTTACCAGGAGAACTCCTCAACAATCAACGTCACAGCATCGGGAAAAGCAATATTTTGTAAAAAGGTGATTTGCAGTTAACATTAGGCTAACTAGCATAAATTCAAAACTGACCCGCTAAAATGTGAAAAATAAAAAACTTTTTACAAAAAAATAATAACCGACTACCAAAAATAACACTACAAAGTGAAAAATAACTTTTTTTAACTTATTTTTGGTAGTCGGTTATAATTTTTTTGTAAAAAGTTTTTTTACTTATATCATTGGATACAGCTGCTAACTTTCCCACGCATGTTGCCAATGTGAAAGGGTTGTCAGCAATCATTAGTTGCTTGTTCGTTGCATGTTACATGTATGCATCTTCCCGATCTTCCGACACCAATGTGTGATTTTTTAATGCATTTCGAATCGATGTATTGTTAATTTTTTTAAATATGGTAAATTTTATAGGCTGAACATGCATTAATCTTACTTTATTTCCTTCAAATCCTCGGAATTGAGGGAAATAAAAAAAGGATTAGGAAGAGAAAAGGATTGTCTTATGACATCATGTCTTGTTGTCAATTTGTACTAGCATTTTAAGACAAAACGGTTTTATCGCTCAAACTGTGATAAAATGTGTGACTCAAGCCATGTCACAGTAGGCCGTGCTCGCCCCGCTGGATGGTCCTTCCTCCTGAGTTAGAAAGGTGAATGTTTGACTTTTAACTAAAAAAGCCACATTCCTCTGACCTCTAGCTATCTTTGATTGCAGGCGCGCTCCTTCACCCACTGCGGTCATAATAATTCTAACCCAACGTTATTGAACCGCAGTTAGTTTGACAATCAAAACAAAACATAATTATGGACACCGGATAGAGGTCAATATAATACAAATTTGACTCACAAAGTAGGTCAATTACCTATCTACTTTGTGAATAAAGTTTGTTTAATAACTTACTTTTTAGGGTTCCGTACCCAAAGGGTAAAACGGGAACCCTATTACTAAAGCTTCGCCGTCTGTCTGTCAGTCTGTCACCAGGCTTGGGCACGCCACGATTGTGGCGATAATTCCCCTCTTTGAGGAGTGGCTAGAGAGGCGCCACGGCGTCCTCACCTTCCGCCTGACACAGGTCCTCACCGGACATGGTTGTTTTGGGAGGTTCCTGTTCAGGATAAAGCGGGAGGAAACGCCCGGGTGTCACCACTGTGTGGATCGCCCGGAGGACACGGTGGAGCATACGGTGGAGGTCTGCCCAGCTTGGGCGGGGCACCGCCGTGTCCTCACGGAGGCGATCGGCGGCGGCGATCTCTCGCGTCCGGCCCTGGTTCAGGCCATGGTTCGGAACGAGAGTGCATGGGAGGTTGTCACCTCCTTCTGCGAATTAGTAATGCTTGCGAAGGAGGAGGCGGAACGCGTGAGGGAGAGGCAAGGTTCGCGCCCTCGCGCCCCTAGTCGCCGCAGGAGACGCCCCGGGCCCCGGGAGTCGCAAGCTGATTTCCGGCCACCGTAGGCGCGGGCCTGCGGACGGTGAGCGATGGGTAGCTCACCATCCGATAAGGACCAGGCCCGGGTCGACGGCGCGTCGTATTCCACGCGCGCCTCAAAGAGTTGTCAGCACCAACTGACGGGGTCCGCTAGGGCCAATGCCTGCCAGGGTTGCGAGTTTGTCCGAAGGGGATATCGTGGCCCTGGCACACAGGCAAATGAAGGAATACGGGTGGGTTTTAGTCAGTAAAAGTCTGACACGCCCTCCCGCTCCGCCCAGAGCGGGAGAAGTTATTTGATAATTTCCCACCCAAAAAAAAAAAAAGAAGTCTGACACCAGGCTGTATCTCATGAACCGTGATAGTTAGACAGTTGAAATTTTGACAGATGATGTATTTCTGTTGCCGCTATAACAACAACTAAAAAACAGAATAAATAAATATATGAGGGGGCTCTCATACAACAAACGTGATTTTTTTTATCGTTTTTGCTGTCTATTTATAACGGCAACAGGTAGACGCTTGAAATATTCACAGAATATTTAGTTATATATTCACTTGTAAAATAAATAATTAAATTAAAATAAAACAAATATTTAAGGGGGGCTCCCATACAACAAACGTGGCATTTTTATAGATAATGGTACGCAACCCTTCGTGCGCGAGTCCGTCTCGCACTAGGCCGGTTTTTTTTTTTCTATTTGATACTAACCGTCGCGCAAACAGATATGGTGCGACATTACCAAGCTCGGCTACACACCAACTAGTCCTTGCTGCTTTGCATGATGTGAATCCTCGGACGGTTCCACGAGCTTTGCACAGAGCTGGGCTACACTACAGGGGTCCAAGTCTGCTATTTTTATAAATTCAGTCATTCCAAATCTATCTCATTGTCATTCCATTGTCATTTTGCTAAAAGTTCGTAATCTGCTAAATTCATAATGGTCGGTCAATGTTCTCGTAATAGAATTGTGTTATTATAATGGCATTGTCGTATTGCTATTATTATAAAACCCAACAGTAGAAATGTCATTCATTTGTCATTATGTACGAGATTACCAATAAATGCAATTTCTTCCAATGTAGTGTCAGTGGCCGACCATTGGAAAGTCATAATGACGCCATTATAATAGTGGATTACCAAACTTGTCAAAATCAACAATTATGAAATCAATGATCGACCATTCTGACACTATTGTAAAAGCAGACTTGAGGCCCAGCCGTCATGCTATTAAGACCCAGATATATGCCAGTGACCTTGACTAGTTAGCTTGCGTGTTCTGTACTGAGCTCACGCAACGCGGCGTACGTTCAGCCAGTAATAGGACTCGCCCATCAAGGAGCGCTGTCCCCAATTTGACGCATTATTAATTTATTATACACAAAACAAAAGGTATTTTAATAAAATGCGTATACTAAAAGATTAATAATTAAATTATCTTTAAATTGGTGAAGGTTTCAGAAAAATACGCTTTGTAGATTTTGCGCCATTCTCAGTTTTTTATCCGCGTTAGACATAACTTTACAAATTAATTACACTATGTAATATAAACATAATCTAAAATATTCACATATTAAGTTATTGAGAAAATGCTCTTATTTAACATATATTTTTTTCAAATCATTAACACTACTCGTTTAGACGTGATCTTCATTAAAAAAATCATTAAAGGCTTCTACATACCGGGGCGACTAGTCGCGCGACGCGACGCGACACGAAGGCACCGCTCGTCCCGCGACACGCGGGGCCTTTGTGCCGTGTCGCGTCGCGCGACAAGTCGCGCTGGTTCTTAGAAGCCTTAAAAGTCTGTTACAATCGCCTTAAAGTAAACTCAAACCTCATCACAAAACTGCTCTACTTAACTTTGCGTTATGAAAGAAAGAAGAAAGAAAGAAAAATAATTTTATTCGTCACAGAAACACGTGCTTAGGAAAACATAAACTCGAGCAAGTAAACATTAAAAAAAAAACCTATCTACATTATAATCACGAGCACAAAAATAACAAATAGTCGGCAACTGCACGTCATGACTGTGACAAAAAGGCTTGCACTCAGCATGCTGTGCTATGGGGGACCCACAACACAGCGCTGATTTTCAGTGGTTACCCGAAAAATACGTACGGAACTCAAGTCAGGTTTAATGAAAGGAACATAATAGGTAACAAAATAAAATAAACAGTTCTTAGAATATAATGCCTATACAACCAAAATTATAAGAATAATTATGATTATTTATAATCTATATTATAGATATGTTATAATATATTTACCGTAGAATAACTTTAATTATTTACTTTTTCCAACACGATTATAGAGGTATGAGGAACAGGGATAAAGTTCACTCATCTTCCGACCAGACGGGTGTTGTGTCTGGTGGGCAACTGCCCAACGAGCAGACGGTGGGCAACTGCCCAACGATTGATGTCGGGACGTTGTATAGGCATCTAGTTGCGCGGTAAACTATGCTTGCGCGATGCAGGATTTTGCGTGACGTCAGTGTGACGCGTAGTTCGCATGTGGCGATGTTGATGCTGCCACATTATCTTGATTTTAATTGTTCGATGGTTATATTTGCCGACGAAAAACTTTAATTAAGTACCTACTTACTTTTTCCAAACCCAAAAACCATTCCCACAAACTGTCAAAGGAGACGTTTCATTTTTGTATAGGACTCCGGCCATAACATCTACGCTAGAAAACCTGGGACACAAACCCCGGAATACAATAAAGAATGTTTTTTTTTACCTTGGGGCGCAGCTAGTAACAAATATTTTTTTGACACTAAATAAAAACTGAAAATGTTTGATGAGAGAATGAAATGTCATGAGAGTTACGCTTACGACCATCGACAGCCAGCCATGACAGGTTGGAGAGATGCCGTTTTTCGTCCAGAAGTACCTACAAATCTACAATCCACAAAAGTAGAATATGTTTTTTTAACGATCACTTCAACAAACTTGTCTAGATAGCTATCTTATTTCTTATCTTAATAGCACAGAAATACATGCCTTTCATATTTATACAACATGTCCCAGAATTAACGCAAAAACTCTTAAGGGGTCATTGTACTCATCATTACGAACAACTTTTACTATGAAACCAAATCAGAAATCGCAAAAAAAAATCGGCTGTTCCATACATTTTGACGAGTTATTCGAACATAAATGTAGGAAGCAGATGATTTTTTTTTCGCGATTTCAGGTTTGGTCCCATAGTAAAAGTTGTTCATAAAGGCTTCTACAGACCGGCGCGACACGCGACGCGACACAACGGTCTCGCGTATCGCGCAACGAGCGGTGCCGTTGTGTCGCGTCGCGTGTCGCGCCGGTCTGTAGAAGCCTTAATGATTAGTACAATGGCCTTTATAAACCTCCAACATTTTAAGGTTTAAAATAATTTGGAGAAAGGAGAATGCCGTTGGGCAGTACCAACTTGCGGGGGAGCGTGTCGCAACCAAATTTAATTCATAAAATTACTACTATTTTTTAAATCAGATTTACGTTTTTGTTATGAAAAAGATTCCCGGATTTCGGAGATCAAAAATAAAAGTATTTATTTTACTTTGTACGTATTTTCCACGTATACATGTCACTGCCATTGCACTTCATTTCCGAATGTTGCTACTACCACAGAATACTACAGAATAAGTAATAGTACTACGTAGGTACTACTACGTAAAAAAAAAACAATATTTATGTACCTGCCAGCAAACATTTAAATGAAGAAGATAATTATGTATCGTACCGATTTGCTTTTTAGAATACCTACGTGATATTAGGTATTGTATGATGTGTGATAAAAATAAAATCTTCATTTAGGTCACGCGTTGCGTCATAATAATTTAAGTTATTATTTTGGAATACATGTATTTAATGAAAAGAGGCCCGATTCAAAAAAGGAAATGTCTGTATTGTGTGTGACGTATTGCATTTGTTTTTTTGGCTTATTTAAATTATTATCTGTAGTTTTTTGGCGCCGTCACGAATGACGTTACTTTCAATCTTTCAATGTTGGTTTCATATATTATATTGATCGAAAGTTTCATATGAACTATTCGACGATTATAATTCAAATAACGAGAACGGGCGTTCAAGTGATTTTTCTTAACGTACACTACGTTAAGAAAAAGCACTTGAACGCCCGTGTGATAATCCTTAGCGATGTCCCCATCTAGGGTAAGACATCGGCCAGCAAGTCGTCATCGCCGATGTGTAAAGTGTTCACTGGTATTGTAAGAACAATTTAGAGTACATGACACAGAAAATATATCCGTGGCTATGATTCGTGTTTTAAGATCATGGATTGCTCCGACGCCTGTTAGTATTACCGCTTTAACTAACTAACGCATTAACTCCACCATTTCGAATCAGTAATTTTTACGAAACTAACCTCAAAATATTAAGTAGGTAAATGGCAAATAAATACAAATTGCGGAAATCCATGTAAAAAAAAGTTAACAATATAGGCAGAACATTGAATTCTCCTCCAAATACACTGGGTTTGGTTGTGACAGCGGACTTTTCGTTTGGTACAGGGCGCCCTATATTTGTCGGCATTCTCCTTTGACAGTTTGTTATTTATAACCTTATGATTAATCATGAATCCAAAAGAAAAAAGACGCTAGTGAAAATTTGTATTCATAGTTTCATACAACTGATGTAACGAATTATCGCTCCTCTGGTTTTAGTCCACATCGTACTTACATAACTACTAAACTATCATTTACACGGCTGGTGTTCCAAATAAACACTTGTATACACATTGCAGCATTTTTTACAAAACTTTACTTTCACTGCCCTGTTGGTCTAATAGTCGCAAGCGCTACTGCCTAGCATGAGGTCCTGGTTTCGATTCCCAGGTCAGGCAAAGTGTTATTGGGTTTTTCCATCGGGAATTTCTCAGTAGCAGCCCGGATTCTGGATTTTTGCCCGGTTGATGGTAATAGGCTCGCCCCTTGTTACATAGGACTTTATCATAACTGGCGAAATGTGGGTGTACACCTCTGCCCAAAGAGATTTAAGATACTTACCTAATATAGAGAAGAAATGTCATAGAAAAACCGGCCAAGTGCGAGTCGGACTCGCGCACGAAGGCTTCCGTACCATTATCTATAAAAATGGCAAAAAAATCACGTTTGTTGTATGAGAGCCCCTTAAATATTTGTTTTATTTTTAAAGTGAATATATAACTAAATATACTGTGAATATTTCAAGCGTCTACCTGTTGCCGTTATCAATATCGAGCAAAAATGAGCAAAAAAATCACGTTTGTTGTATGGGAGACACCTTAAATATTTATTTTATTCTGTTTTTTTGTACTTGTTGTTATAGCGGCAACAGAAATACATCATCTGTGAAAATTTCAACTGTCTAACTATCACGGCTCATGAGATACAGCCTGGTGACAGACGGATAGACAGACACAGACAGACGGCGGAGCTTTAGTAATAGGGTTCCCGTTTTATCCTTTAGGTACGGAACCCTAAAAACTACGTTTCCATTTCTCAGTGACGCCATATAAAAAAAAATCAGGTCCAGTCGTTTTACCATAACGAGATATCGTAATGCGCAACTCCGATATTTTCTTAGAAAATAATTTTCATTTGTGGACACCAATGCGACTTGACATGCAGGCGCACCACACTAGCTGAGCGACCACCACTAGGACAAATGTATCGGATTACGATTTAAGTAAGCCCCGTCTATTGTTAAGGCGACGATAACAGACTCTTAATGGTTTTATACGGAACATCACGTCTAAAGTACAGAAAAACGAGTAGTAGTTAATGATTTGAAAAAAAAAAATAAGTTAGAGCATTTTCTCAATAACTTAATAAGTGAATATTTTAGTTAGATTATGTTTACATTACATAGTGAAATTAATTTGTAAAGTTATGTCTAACGCGGATAAAAAACTGAGAATGTCGCAAAATCTACCAAGCGTATTTTTCTGAAACCTTCACAAATTTAAAGATAATTTAATTATTGATCTTTTAGTATACGCATTTTATTAAAATACCTTTTGTTTTGTGTATAATAAAATTAATAATGCGTCAAATTGAGGACAGCGCTCCTTGATGGGCGAGTCCTATTACTGGCTGAACGTACGACGCGTTGCGTGAGCTCAGTACAGAACACGCAAGCTAACCACACTCAAGGTCACTGGCATATATCTGAGTCTTAAATAAATAATTTAATGTCTTTGCCTCTGCCTAAACCTTCGTGGATTACAGGCGTGGTGTTATTTTATGTTACTTTTACTGGGTTAACGCGTTCGTGTATTAAAATTGTGTGTTATTTCGGCGTAATGAATGTTTTAAATGTGGAAGAGTACCTAGAGTAGATAATGATTGCTAATTGCTTCTGTGTTGGGGTCAATGCACTTTATCGTAAGCGAAGATAATTTAAGTATGTGGATAAGAATATTCACTAGAGATGTTGAATTTAAATACTAAGTAACCTATAGTTCAAGTCTAACATAGTTGATCAGTTACTGCTCCATCGAAATGAAAGAAATTGGTGCTTTCCAAAAAGTAGGATGCATGATTTTGAAAGAAACATTTTTTTTACATAACCATAAACACACACGCGCGCAGACAGTACAACGCCTTGTGTGTGCAATATAATAATGCATTCAGGGTGCTGATGGGGCTGCCTCGATTCTGTAGCGCATCCAGGGTTCGCCGAGTCGCATGTAGACTGTTTCTATTCTACTATGCGAAAACGGTGTATATCCCTGGTGCGCAGGGTTTGGGCTAGCTCCAGCGGCATCCTGAGGGCGGGCATTCGCGAAGAGGTTCGATTGCCAGTACCTGAACCATTGCTGCATGGTTCACATACTGAGCAATCGAAGTCTGTCATATGTCTATGGTAGTAGTCTTATTTTTTTTTCTTTTTTTTTTTTCTTCTGGCTTCGCACGGTTTGTGCATTTAGCCAATGTCACGTTTTAGTTCTTGTATAATATTGATGAAATGAATTATAAATGCATGATGATGATATCCCCGCCCACTCCCCTTGAGTTTCAGTAAAGATGTGGCACTTTACTGAGACCTCACGCGGACTTCTTGAGAGAACTTGAATTGAAGTTGCACTGTTTTGTTTCATTTGCCTACACTAATGCACGTTCACAAACACTTAATGGTTAATAATCCACCATTATTACACATTAATATTCGGCTAAACACAAATTTTGCAAAATTAAACAAACTGCTGAACATGACGCTTCAGTTTCCCGCCAAGAAGTCGGTAGTAGTCTTTATAATTGTGTTCTTTTTTAGGGTTCCGTAGTAAACAAGGAACCCTTATAGTTTCGCCATGTCCGTCTGTC
Source organism: Tiliacea aurago (assembly GCA_948098905.1). Classification (NCBI taxonomy): domain Eukaryota; kingdom Metazoa; phylum Arthropoda; class Insecta; order Lepidoptera; family Noctuidae; genus Tiliacea; species Tiliacea aurago. Next base: position 6,916,992 of record OX402589.1, read on the forward strand.
TGTCTGTCTGTCTGTCTGTCTGTCTGTCTGTCCGTCCGTCCGTCTGTCGCCAGCTTAGCTCAGAGACTCTTAGTCCTAGAAAGCTGTAATTTGGCATGGGTATACATATTAATCATGTCAAAAAAATGGTAAAATAAAATTATGAAAAACATTTTTTTTTAGGGTACCTCCCTTACACGTGAAATGGGGATGATATTTTTTTTTCTCGTCTATTCCATAGTGTGGGGTATCGTTGGATAGGCCGTTCAAAAATATTGTGGGTTTGGCAAAACCATTTTTCAATTAAGGGATCCGTTTGCGTAATATTAAGCTTTAAAGTGCTAGTTTTTGTTAGAGTCAAGTGTCCCCCCCCCCCTGCCAGCTAAATGGTTGGTTTTGGATATGTGAAAAAATTCATGGCAATAGTATATATAACGAAATTAAAAGGAAAACTATCAGAGCTAAGTAGGCTTCACAAGTTAACGAGTAATCGTCGACCAACTTAAATTTGCAGTTGGAGAATTGACCGTAACGTATATCAATGTATGGGATGTTTTTCAACTACAATGTTAAGTTTGTTTTTGGGATAAATTCATCCCAATTACGGAACCCTTCATTGTGCGTGGTGCGACATGCACTTGGCCGGTTTTCTTTTTATTTTTTAATATTGTTATTTTTTGTGCCTATGATCCTTTTGTTGGTCGAAATAAACGTTTTTATTTATTTATAACGTCTCACGTCTGTAACAGTGAACTGAATCATCTTCATCTGCCAAGCCTTTTTTCCCCCGCTATATTGGTCGGCTTCCAGTCTAACCGGATGAATACCAGCCGCTGCTGGTCCCGATTAAGAATGTCGGAACTACATTTTTACAAATTTTCACTTTTTTCATTATGTTCTAAATATAAAGAAAGATCTTTGATAACCAATATAAACTTGAAAAGTTGTATATTTGCAGATCCGACTTTCTTAGTAGGGACCAGCGCAGTATTTTACATCGAGTGACTGCCTATCTGACCCTTCAACCCAGTTACTGGGTAACGCAATACTCCGAAGACTTATCTAATATCTTAGCTCAAGTAGTTACCCATACGTCTTCGCCGGAATTCTCATATCTTATTTCAGCTCTACAGTATTCTGTTCAATCCTACAACCCCCTCTTATCTTAAAGAACGTTTCAAGTTCCTTCATGACACACATAATAGATATCTGAGGTCATCGGAAAACTTGACACTAGAGATGCCGATGCATTCCACTAGCTTTTATGACAAGTCTTTTACAGTTCAAGCAGTGCGGTTATGGAATGCCTTGCCCGTGTCGGTAAGGCGTGCTCAATCTTTGGCCACTTTTAAGTTTCTGGTAAAAAAAACACTTCCTCTCTCCTTAAACATCATCATTACATAATACAGTTCCCTGCTCTTGTTTCATGTGTATTATTGTATAAATGTATATATTTATTAGATAAGTGTATGCTTTGTGTATGTATGTATTTATTGTATATGTTAATTGGTACACCACTGACTACCATCCAAAGGTTGTCTGTAAAAGATCGCTTTTAGCGATAAGACCGCCCATTGTGTCACCCTATGTAAAATTTAAACATTTTTATCTGTAACTTTTATGGTGTACATAATAAAGAGTATTCTATTCTATTCTATTCTAATATATAAAATTCTTGTGTCACAGTTTTAGTGTTTATACTCCTCCGAAACGGCTTGACCGATTTTGATGAAATTTTATATGTATGTTCAGTAGGTATGAGAATAGGTTTATAACTAATTTTTATACCCCTAAGTGTTAAGGGTGGCTTTCCCACGGGATCGAGACTTAAGCGGGTGAAACCGCGGGGCGCAGCTAGTATTATCTAAATATTTATTTTTAAACAAGCCGTGTGTATTTTACATGGTGCGACTGGCTTATCTGACCTCTTCAACCCAGTTACTGGGTGACACGATTCTCCGTAGTCTTTTATTATCTAAATATTTATCTTTTAAAAAGTCGTGTCTGCTAGGATTTCTCATCGGCAAAAATTACGAACTTCTATAGAAACTTAACAAATAGCTATTACTTATTCTGTGCAAATAGTTTCAAAACATCTCTCTCCATAATTTACCCCTTACCATTCCAGACTGGTCATTCGACGAGGACCTAGCAGCCAAGCTGCTGATCCAGCCGCTGGAACAGTTCGTGTGGGGCAACAGCGATGGGTCACAGCCGCCACTTCCGCGGCGGTCAACGCTATGCGGCAGAGTTTTCAAGCAGGGCGATCCGGCTTACAGCTGTCGAGAGTGCGGTCAGTATTATAAGAATAAATAATTGTCTTTGGTCTAAAGTGCCAGCAGCACGAATTAATCCTAAAAACCTAAGAGATACTTTTCGAATGTCAAAAATACATACGACAGATTCGAAAATTCTTACCACTGTCTATAGTTGTCAAAAAATAATAGGCCCGTTTTGACATTTAACTTGAATCGATTTATCGTGAGTATCGAGTACCGAGTCGTATGGTTCCTTCACTAGTTACGTCGCGATGGTCAATCGCGACGTAGGGGTTCTTGGCGGGAAAGTGAAGCGTCATGTCCAGAAGTTTTGTTTTATTTTCCAAAATTTGTGTTTAGCCTAATTTTAATGTGTAATAATGGTGGATTATTATCCATTAAGTGTTTGTGAACGTGCATTAGTGTAGGCAAATGAAACAAAACAGTGCAACATCGCTTCCAGTTCTCTCAAGAAGTCCGTGTGAGGTCTCAGTAAAGTGCCACATCTCTACTGAAACTCATGGAGAGCGGGCAGGGATATCATCATCATGCATTGAATATAATTCATTTCATCAATATTTAAACAAGTTTTGTAACTAAATAAAGACTTGGCTAAAAGGTCCCAGCAACCAGGCCATTAAAATATTATTTAAAAAAATCGCGACGTAAAGGCTTCTACATACCAGCGCGACTTGTCGCGCGACGCGACACGGCACAAAGGCCCCGCGTGTCGCGGGACGAGCGGTGCCTTTGTGACGCGTCGCGTCGCGCGACAAGTCGCCCCGGTATGTAGAACCCTTAACTAGTGAAGTAACAGGCCTATTATTTTTTGACAACTTAGTTATAAAGCTGGTGTGTAACAAAATCCATAGCAACACGTGCTTGTCTGCTTTGATAATATTTATTTATTTATTGATCTAGCTATAATAGTTACACTGTTCAACACTAAACTGTCAATCTGCCCGCCTTTTCCTAACTATGTCGGGGTCGGCTTCCAGAGTCTAACCGGATGTAGCTGATTACTAGTATTTTACATGGAGCGACTGTCTATCTGACCTCCACAACCCAGTAACTTGGTAATACGATACCCCTTGGTAGGACTAGGGGTCTACTCCGAACATAAATCAGAAGTATCTTGCTTCTTGCTTAACTACGGCTAACTATGGCTAACTACGGCGAAAAGAAAAAAAAACGACAGTCAAAGAGATAAGCCTGTGACTAAGTCGGGTAAGGATTCAAAGTAAAAAAAGGAAACTATGGAAGTTATAAAACGGCCGAACATTCGGATACTTCGGATTAACGCTTCTGAGTAGGCCCCGTGGTTGTCAGACTTTCGGGCTTACGACTGTCTTATGAAAGCCACGACCAACGGCTTATCGTGCTTTCCGAGGCACGAAGGACTCTCGGTATGTAAACATGGTCACCCATCCACGGACCAACCCTGGCAAGCGTAGCTTAACCTGATGGATCGACCTGTGCGGCTGTTTTGCTCCTCACCACTAAACTGTATTAATTGTAAAACTACACAAAATAGCTAAAAAACCTGTCTGGATGTAGTTTAAGTCTTGTCTATACTCTGTTTGAAATAAGATTAGACATTTAAATAAACCTTTTTTACAGTCCGTTCAACCGATTTTGAATTCTATTGCGTTGGTGGCATGACAAATGGCAGCTGTAATAAACAGTTGGTATTGTAACTACGTTTTTGCTTTTAATGCCATCCTTATGCCTAAGGAATAGAACTCAAATTTGGTTGAACGGACTGTAAACAAGTTTATTTAAATATCTAATCTTATTTCAAATGGAGTATAGTAATTAATAGCTGCAGTATATATAAGCTGTCGCAGACTGTACTGAAGATCGTAAAAGTATCTCGACGTATGGCTATAATATAAGCTTTAAAATAAAAACGTTCATCTTCCAGGCATGGACAACACTTGCGTGCTCTGCGTGGAATGCTTCAAGGTGTCCGCCCATCGGCACCACAAGTACAAGATGGGCCAGTCCAGCGGCGGCGGCTGCTGCGACTGCGGCGACACTGAGGCGTGGAAGAGAGACCCCTTCTGTCAACTGCACGCCGTAAGTAACACATTACAGACCGTGCCACCCACTTCCAGCTTCCAGCGCGAGTATCGTCATGATTAGTCTTAACTGACGGCGCCCGTTCATGAACACGTGAACGGGTGCCGTCAGTTGAGACTGGTCATCTCTTAAGAGCGTTTACGGCGTACGGCATTTCATACAAACTTTCAAGCCCTTGTTTTTCGAAATGACTAAACCGATTGTAATGAAACTTCATACGCATAAGCAGGATACAAAGGTTAGTCAAGAAGATTTTCGAAATGTCTTAATCTGTGGAAAATTTAAAATTTAGCTATAACACTATTTTTCGAAAATGTTCTTAACTAACTTTTTAGACCTTTGTATCCTGCTTATGCGTACGAAGTTTCATTAAAATCGGTTCAGTGATTTAAAAAAACAAGGGCTTGAAAATTGGTATGAAATGCCGTACGTCGTAAACGCACTTAAGGCTTCTACATACCAGCGCGACTTGTCGCGCGACGCGACACAGCACAAAGGCCCCGCGTGTCGCGGGACGAGCGGTGCCTTTATGTCGCGTCGCGTCGCGCGACAGTAGTAGAAGCCTTTAACTGCCAGGGCCATATTTGTATTTGTTTAATCTTATATTTTTAATGGTTTTATTATTTTTTTTGTTTTGTTCTCACATACAGAAGCAACAAGAATAATGTACCCAGGATTTCGTAATATCTTGATTGAAAAGAGTCTCCTTGGAGTTTCTTAGTTCTTCTCCTTATAAATCTACGTTTTGGAATGGGCAAATAGCTTCAACTTGACTAACTGACCGACTTTTTGACAATTCAAAAGTGCTTGTAATTGGTTTATTATTGAAGTAAATTATATGTAGAAATTAAATTAAATTATAGTTTCTATTCTCTCTTTCTTTAATTAAAATAAATTGAAAGTAAATTATGTAGAAGTCATGTACAAGATGGCCAGTCCAGCCTAGCAGCGTCGGCTCATTACACACAAGTTGAAATCCGAGCTTACCGTTCATAGAGCATTTTTCTGACATAAAAGTAGATATCATTATGTGACCCGGGAATAAGCATAAAGCATAATCAGCCTATAATGTTCCCACTGCTGGGACACAGGCCTCCTCTCTTCGAGATGGAGTGGGCTATAATCCACCACGCGGGCCCAGTGCGGGTCATTTTAATGATTTCAGCTGTACCGACATCGAGTTTAAGAAAAAGTTCGTTTAGAAAAAGAGGTGTCTGACAGTATCTTTCTAAAGCTCCCTATATTTACGGCATTAGTATTAAGTTTGGTTCTACAATAAACAATGATATATTCATGCTGCCAGTCCTTTTCAATGGACTCTTTGATTTAATGGTCTCTCTTATTTCTTCAAGCTGATACATAATCAGCCTATAATGTTCCCACTGCTGGGACACAGGCCTCCTCACTCTTCGAGGCTTCGAGGGGGGCTTTCCGTAATGCACCACGCGGACCCAGTGCGGGTTGGTAGATGTCACATGTCTTCGAATTTTTGGTTCTGTATTCCAGTGGTTTAGGTAGTTAAATAAAGGTAAACAAATCGTTAAAAGGGTTTTTATAGATGACACTTTCTTGTTTAAAAACACGTTGCAACTTATAACCAAATTATGATTTTTTGTTTTTTTACGATAGTTTCCACTTTTTTTAATGTAAGTATGTTAAACTTTATCTTTTATTCTACTACTCTTCGTGGATGTAACTGCTTGAGTTCAATTGTTTAATTAGATTAATAATAATACTCTAATATTTTTTAATCTGTTTGTAAAGAGCCCAAAAATACAGGTTCTCAAAACTTCAACGAATTATAAGGTTGCTAAATTGAAGAGCATAACTGTGAAGTAGCATGACAACTGAAGTGACAGGTATTACGTTTAGTCGGTTACTTCACAGCTGTCTCGTCACGTGGTTTTTTTTTGTTTACCTATATTTAACTACCTAAACCAACGGAATATAGGACATGCCGATTTCCTCACGTTTTCCTTCACCGTTTTGAGAGCAGTGGTGATGAAGTTATTTACACAAAGTAAAGCGCCTGGCTGGGTTCGTACCCACGACCAACCACTCGGTAAGTCGGGGCCGTTACCACTGGGCCACCACCGCTCACTCGGGAATAATGTAGTATTTTTCTATGTTAGAGGGTTTGATTTCCACACTTAGTCCTTCATGTGGACCATTGTGCGTAAAAAATATGTAATGTGGTATTTTATCAGTGAATGTAAACGTTTGTAAGCAATCAGTATTTCCAGAGATTAACTATTACAAATACACCAAATACACATACAGCCAAATTTTCTGCCCGTCGTACACGACGCTACTCCAGCCAGAATGTCACAGTAGTGCTGTGACATTCTGGCTGGAGTTGCGTCGTGTATTTTTTTTATTTAATTATCATATATACAAAGAACACAGGATTAAATAATAGATAGCAATCAAAAACCACTAAGGTTTAAACTTATGCTATCGCATTATGTTGGCTTATTTAAATGGCTATCCGTACATGACCCGACTTACTAACGCGGTATTCACTAGTTTGTGATTGGTTACTTTCGAGGAGCGTCGTTGACCATTGCGGTCCGTACACGACCCGACTTACTAACGCGTTATCCACTATAGTTTGTGATTGGTTAGGAGGGTCGTGGATTATAGGCCTACGTCTAAATAAGATTAATATAGTTCGATTCAAACTTGATGGCGACTCTGAATTGCACTACTCGCTGCGAAGTACCGCACCCCTCACCCCCGCTGACACGTGAATTTGTTACTGCGTCGCCTCATGTTCTGAGCCGCCATAAACTTTGAATCGGGCGGTACAAGTATAGATAATATGCCTTTTATCAAAGCAGAATCAGCTGATAAGTCATTCATTCAGTCTTCTAAATACAAACTTCTTTCCTTCAGGCATCAGAAGACGATAATCAAGCGGAAGCTACTATCAAACCGGATGTAATAGAACGTATGAAGATTGTAGCCTCAGTCTGCCTAACGTACTGCCTGCGACTACTCACACACGATCATGCGCCTGGGCTACCTAATGATCTAAGGTAACTTTTATTATTACCAGACTTGATTTGCTAATGTCGTCAAAAACACAGTTCGTGTCGGCAATCATCGTTTATTTTCGGAAATACGAACGCATGAATGATGAAATCTAATGTAGAGCTGTTGCAACCATGGAAGTACTTACCTATTTTGTATTACAATGGTTACAAAATTTGAGATAAACAACTCTATGCGATTCCAAAAAACTTATCAGTGTTTTGAGCAGGGACATTTTGGTTACCCATTGAAAAGGTTTTCGATAGTTATCTAATAATATTGCATTTTACAAACTCGCGTCAATTATTCCAATTTACAGCTTATTTTCCATTCTGACTACCCCTGAGAAGAAATGGCGAAACAAACTCAGGGGTCAAAGTCTCTTTTAAAGTCCAGACATAATCTTGGTCAGATCATGTGAGGACCATGTAGATCCGTGTCTGAAATGGTCTTTTGAGGAAAGAACCACGCATATTTGAGCGGACCTGTCCAATCAGTGTAAGCATTTGTCAGTAATCGTGCAGCTCAACTCAAAACTTAAGGAGCTCAACGACTCGACGAACAGTACCAAAAAAAATGATGACTGCAATGACTCCTTAAGAGGTTGTGCGTTAATTCCGGGACATGTTGTATTCATCACTCTTTCAGTGATATACGTTTCCTCCCTCCTCATCACATAACGTACATGCACATACCAAGCCAAACGATTCCCTTTCAACTTTTCAGTTACTGGCGCCACTTTTTTTTTAAACTCCTTTATTACCCACTTAATAATCTGTTTCTATGTCAATTAAACATTTTTTCTTTCTTTATTTTTCTTACAATAATAGAAGTGAAATGTTATAATAAGAGAAATAGTACGATCAATCCTTCCAGGCTGAAAGACGCTGAGAGGGATCTACTGCAGATTCTGGATCAGCCTGACTGTTACTGCACTGTTCTGTATAACGACGAGACGCATACGTTTGATCAGGTAATATAAATCAATCTTATAATTGACTTAATTAATGTTAGTAAAAACGATTAATATCTAAAAATTGGTTTAATTTTTTTTTTTTTTTTTCAATTTTGGCTGTGCCCTACTGAGTCCGTAATTATTGTACCTTAACGTTTCGGGGAATACAGGCGTGCTGTTATTTTACAAGAAATCCTTTAATACGGAAGCACGAGTGCGACTCGCTCTTGACCGGTTTTTATTTATATGCATTATTAATAAACTATATTTCTTTCTTCCAGGTGATAACTACCTTAGTAAGAGTAACAAAATGCAACCAACGTGATTCGTTAGAACTAGTGAGTCTGATCGACCGCGAAGGGAGAGCGCTCGTCAAATGTAACTCTTTCCAAGTCTGCGATAAACTGAAGACCGATATCGAAATGTAAGTATTGGCTTGTGTGATAGTGTTTTAGTTTATGATTCGACCTAACATCGACCAACACTTACCAAAACTAAAAGATCATTAAACATTTAAAACATTGCTCTCTTTTTGGGCTTCGCTTATTCGAGTAAAAAATCCGCGACAATCCGAATTATCGGCTGAATGTTCGGCCGTTTCTTGACTTCCAAAGTTTCCAAAGTCAAAAGTCAAAGTCAAATTACTTATTTATTTCAAATAGGCACATAAAGGGCACTTTTGAACATCAAAATTTACAAATAAAATAGAATTGATTCTAGTCGCCCCTTCCAAAAGGTAACTTCGTCTTTTGACTTTGAGTCCTTACCCCATTTACACCATTTGTAGGCAATTTTTTTTACTTTTAATCATCTCTTTGACAGTCATTTTTTTTTTCATTAGCCGTAGTCAGCTATAGTTAGCCGTAGTCAGGAAATAGCCGAAAATTCGACCAATACTTCGGATTTATCTTTGGAGTAGATCCCAAGGCCTTATTACAAAACAAGGTTTATCTTCAGGCCAAAGTTTGACTTTAAACCATGGAGCCATTGAATTTCGAACTTTATTCCGTCTACGGTAAAGTTCCTAATACAAAACTGACAACTTACTACTGGACTAAGTATTCAGTTTTGCATAAAGAACGGCATTTCAATCAGAGTTAGCCATGTCAAAATATAAATCTTGTTTTGTAATAAGACGGCCAGGGTTTGGTTTGTAAAATTTTATTCTCAGAAGCCGGTGACTGAATAATATGTGCCCGATTGATGGCAATAAACTCGCCCCCTTTGACATTGTACTTTGAAAAAATTTGAAAAAGCCTGTCATTCAAATACAAGTATTTTTATCCCACGAAGCGTCGCGCGCTTTGCTTGTGGTAACCAAGTGTACAAGCACGCTGTGAATGTGTCTCTAAGCGCAGGAGCTCTCGGTACCGTCCGAGACAATGGCGAAGTCGGAAGTGTGTGTGTGCGTTACGTGCTGACGCTACTCGTCTTCACGCATATATTCGCAGCATTTTTACACTTGGTAACCACAAGTAAAGCGCGCGTTTACTTGAGATAAAAATATTAGGCCGGATAATGGACTATTTAATAAATACGTCAATCGGCTTTGGGCTTTCTCATTTATGGCTATTCTAAACAAAAGTATTTGTATAGGATTTACTCAAATTTTGCCTGAAGCTCGGTCGCTTATCGATGGAGGTATGTGCGAGCTTCCCATGCAATATTAAGTGCTGGTACACACGGCTACATATCAAGCTATACATTTTCAGTATATGCTGACATCTCATTGTAAGGGAATCCCGTGCAATGCGTGATTAGCTTATACTGGAAATCTATAGCTTGATATGTAGCCGTGTGTACTAAAAGTTACTTATTCGCAAGTAATTAAAGTGACTGATTTGTAGCGTTGTCTGAAAAGTTAAAAATCTTGAGATGATCTAAAACGACGTTTTAAAGGGGCTCCCTGGATCTCCGGAGCATTGGTCTGTAATGTAATGTAACATTCGAATTCGATCTAAGATTCGAATTCATGTTACAAATTGTATCACGGTTGCCCCCACTCACTGCTGTTACATTACAGGTGAAAATTGTACCATTAAATACGACTTGATGTAGAATTCTGTTGTTATTACCTTTATAAACAGTAAAACAAAGATTCTAAATTCTGACGTAGTTTTGGGTCATCACAGAAAGAGCATTTCAAGATAACTAATGCTTTTTACTAATTCGCCATGACGCGTCTCAGACCAAATAAAAAACCAAGACATAGCGCTGTCAACAGCGACTTGAGGCCGGTTTCGTAAACATGTGTGCACTTGTGAGTGTTCCGGTGAGGTGTAATTTGGTTGTAAATGTGTGCGTGTGAGCATCTGCACGGAGCGTGGTGTAGTTTTGGCATTCTTCACTGTATTGTAAGACATAACGCTGTCAACAGTGTCGTGAGGCCGGTTTCGTAAACATGTGTGCACTTGTGAGTGTTCCGGTGAGGTGTAGTTTGGCTGTAAATGTGTGCGTGTGAGCATCGCCACGGAGCGTGGTGTAGTTTTGGCATGCTTCACTGTAAGCAGCGCTATGTCTCGGTTTTTTATTTGGTCTGAGTGACGCGTATGTTATTCCAATTTAAACTTTATATATTTGTCATAAGAGTTAAACAAAACGTCATTGTGAAATGTGTTATAATCTATAAACTAAAGTGAATAATTTCCATATCCCACCCCTGCAATCTTTATTAACATTGGCATAGGATAAACGTGATAGTGCGGCAGGTAGTCACGGTATAAACCATACAAGAGACTTCTTTATAAAGCTTGTTTTAAACTTCCTTTGAAATAAAACTGTTTAGATAAATAAACAGGTCCCTTCTTATTTTGAACTAGCTGCTGCCCGCGGCTTCGCCTGCGTGACTTTTTCTAAACATATGTACATTCCTCTTGAATCATCATCATCATCATAATTTCAGCCGAAAGACGTCCACTGCTGGACATAGGCCTCCCCCAAGCACCGCCACTTCGACCGGTTCTGTGCTTCCCGCATCCAGCGGATACCTGCACCCTTCACAAGGTCATCGGTCCACCTTGTAGGAGGCCTTCCAACGCTACGTCTTCCGGTACGCGGTCGCCACTCCAGAACCTTTCGGTCCCATCGGCCATCAGTTCTGCGAACAATGTGCCCTGCCTACTGCCACATAAGCTTGGCAATTCTTCGGGCTATGTCGGTTACCTTGGTTCGCCTGCGGATCTATTCATTTCTGATTGGATTACGTAGGGAAACTCCAAGCATAGCCCTCTCCATTGCCCTTTGGGTGACTTTTAGCCTTCTGATAAGGCCCATTGTGAGCGACCACGTTTCAGTGCCATAGGTCATCACTGGCAACACGCACTGGTCAAAGACTTCCGTCTTGAGACACTGCGGTATGTGGGACGAGAAGATATTGCGTAGCTTCCCGAACGCTGCCCAGCCGAGTCGGATTCGACGATTGACCTCTTTCTCGAAGTTGGACCTACCTAACTGGACAGTTTGTCCTCTTGAATCACTCTATATATTAAAAAAAACAGCATCAAAATAGTTTTAAATATCTAAGCATATATAGGGACAGACAGGAAGCGGGAAGCGACTTTGTTTTATACTATGTGGTGTAGTATAAATAAGTAGAATTACCACCCACAATTATAAGCTTTTTATCTGACTTCGCAGAATGGTGATTTACTTACATATTTCTAACTATTTTGAAAAGGCTCATAATTATTACAAAAAGTCGCAAGATATGACAAAGACATAAAAAAAATATATATATTAATAGACTTTTTTAGCAATCTTACAATCTAAATATTAAGTAGTTACTATGAAAATAAAAGTTTATTCTTCTTCAGACATCAGTTTCAAAAGATTGTTTTGCTTTAGCATAGGCCTCCCCCATATTCATGTCATAGGTCATGGTTTTTCCTCTTCCACATTGGGCTCGCAGCTGTAAAGGATTAAAATAATATTCAAAAACTGATACATTTTTTTTAACGAGACATTTGAAGTTGAAACTGAAAAAGCTTGATTTGAGAAAAACTATATGAACTTGTAGATCATTGAGCATTAATTAATAATTAATTAAAATCGCTAAATGCAATTGTTTCACCCAACTTTACAACTGTGTATATCTCGGAAACTAAATGCCGAGAACTGGACGCTTTTTGCCCGGACGCCCACATAATTCTATTACAAAATAGTCAGTTCTACTCCTAATAAGATTTAAAAAAAAAACTGTTCTATTTCTAAAACCATTCCATCTCCTACATAAAAAAGCGATTTTTACTTGTTTCAACGTATCCCCGCCCTATCACGTACGTGCTTAACAAACTATCCGCTATCTCCCTTACTCGTACTGGTGTGGGGTGATGTGAACGTATGTGCTCAGCTGTACGGCGATGTTCGAAAGGTTCACGTCGCGCCACGGACCGAGCCTCAAGGTGCTGGTTATGCACGCACACGTCATCGCGCATCAAACCTTCGCGATGAAGCTGCTGCATTGGTGAGTTTACTTTTATTTCTTATAAAAATAAAAATTAACATTTATACTAGTTGGGCCGAGAATCAGGACTTTTTTAACGTCAAAAAGTACAAAAGGTATCCCTAAATGTCCACCTCTTCTTTGTGTTGGAGCTGGTGACACTTTATTCACATTACAATCTAGCCTATTCGCTAATAAGTAATTTAAATATAACTCTACGGCGCTACTAAATATTCTACCAATAAAAGTGACTGGTCCAAAGGGTACCTACGACACCTACTATCTTGGACGACGGGTTTAAACTGCTAAATAAATATAATATTAATAAATCGTCTAATACGTTTATTCCCGTTGTCCCCGTACGCCGTGTCCCCGTCCTACGGGTACAGCGGTACTTTCAATTAAATATTTAAAAATACTTCCCGTTGTCCCCGTGATTTGGTTTTACATTCAAAAATATGTTTCTGGCACTAGCCGGCCGCTACCGCGGCACCTTTATTTACCACCACATTTAAAAAAGGTTTACTTCGTACGTTATGCGGCCAACGGGAAAAAAATTTAATCACGTCCCGCTGTCCCCGTGACGGGGATATGGCATACGGGGACAACGGGAATACACTGTCTAATAACGTCTTTCTTATTCACTTTATGTTAAGGGGAAGATACTTAATTCTCTTGTTCTTTAGTCAGCACTTGCAGTTTAAGTTCACTCACACTGCACTAAACTAACCCCAAAAGGTAAGAAGTGGCGCTTCTAATTTCAGTGGCATTACTGTGAAATTTCTTACTTGGTGATCGCATACTCGTAGCATATACTGGAAGGTAATAATCAGAGTTATGTTCCCGTACCGGGTTCGATACCCGGAAAAAAAGCTGTGAAAATCGGTTACCGTGAATATTGGTTGGTTATCAAATATCTGTGTAATATACAACGTTAGTTTTTGTTTATACTAAACCCGAAAAGGGGTCATTGTACTCATCATTTTGAACAATTTTTTCTATGGGACCAACCTTGAAATCGCGAAATAAAAATCAGCTGTTCATACATTTTGTCGATTTAAGTGAACACAAATGTAGGGAACAGCTGATTTTTTTATTTTGAAATGTTTAAAATAATGAGTACAATGACCCCTTTTCGGGTTTAGTATAAACAAAAACGAATGTAGTATATTTTACAAATTGTGTGCAAGAAAAAAAAAACATTAAGACAAACAAGGATTCTAATAGCAGTGACACCATAAAAATAAATAAAATACTTCTGGGAGTAACACAAAACTTACCTTTCTCTTGTGTAAAGGCTCCCGCAGATAGGCGCGACGCGATACTAGTAGCATAATTTCTCTGACAACTTCATGGAAAGTGTCGCGAGCGCGTAATCGCGCCAGTTTGCACGAGCCTTAACACTGACCAACCCCAACAGGCTCCAAAACTTCGTAAGCCAAGAGCCCAGTCTCCGGCTCGCCGTCAGCCAAGTTGCGCTGGGCGAGGACGTGTGGGGCGCCAGCAACTCCGTGGGCGGCGGCGGCGGCGTGGCGTGCGGCGTCATGCAGAACGACGCGCGCATGTGGAAGGCGGCGCGCACCGCCTGCCACCGTCTGCTCATCGCCACCACGCTCATGGACTACACCACCAAGAGAACCATGGCCATCCTATTCACCAAGAATTATGGTGAGTTTCTCTATTCAATAAAGGCTGAATTTCCATACGAAGCAGTGGTCGCCCAGCGGTATCGGCCCTGACTTACGAGCCAGACCCAGACAGGTACTTTTCTTTGTGTATTGAATTCCATCACCACAGCTCTCAAAACGGTGAAGGAAAACGTCGTGAGTAAACCGGGCATGTCCTTGAACTAAAAATTCGAAGACATGTCTTTGTCTTGGCTTTGATCAGCTCACGATTGCCTGTAAAACTCTAAGCGGTCGTATTGACTGCCCTGAGCTCCACGGACTTTTCTGCCGTCTATTTGTGCCCGACAAATACCTTGGGCACCGTCAAAGCCGCCGTATCTAGATCTGTTGCTAGGGCCAAATCCCCAGTATGTCGAACCCTAAGGATGCTAAACGCCCTCCTGACTGCCGACTCTGAATGTGATGTGTTTGCTGATGAATGGAAGAAAATAATGCGTGCTTGTCTGGTGTTTTGTGAGAGACAATATGCGAGGGTGTCCACTGTTACATGTTAGTTATGATGTATTTAATTTATTTAACCATTTATTCAAATAATTATAAATAATTTTATCCACAAATTTGAATTAAATTTTTGTGTTTTTGTTTTAATTAATGTTATTTTAATGCTTATTTTATTATAATTGTTATAATTCTATGTAAATTAATGGAATTGGACCTGGGCCGTATTAATTAACTATAAATAAATAATAAATAAATCTACAACCCGTGTGGTGGATTATGGCCCACTCTCTCTCACAGAGAGGAGGCTTGTGTCCTAGCAAACACGAAAACTGAATGCCCGATCCGCCCCAATCACACAAATAATCCATCAGTTGCCTTTAAGGGTCAGATAATCGCCGTTGACCTTAGCCATACAAATGCGCGTCGCGCTCACACTACGCCACCATTAACTTTCATAGGGAATATTTATTTTTAGTAATGAAAATATGAATAATTGAAAAAAAAAACACAGATAGAATTATAGATAATAAAACAGTCTTATTTATACAAAAAAAAGTATAAAAATATCTTAAGTAGTTTGAAAGTAATATCGTTTTCTATGCTTTGGGTATACATTACTTCCTGAATTTATTTCATAAAGTATTTTACTACAATAGTTAAATATTCACATAAAGAATTGATGAATATGCATTGTAGTTTAACATACATTTTTTGCATAACTTACTTGCATTATATGAAGGCGTAATAACAGATTTAAAAGTCACTAAAATCATATATGTGCGCCTTAAGATACAAGATGGAGACAAGTTTTTACCGTATATACCATTTACAGATCAAAACATTACCTTTACAATATTTTCCATTTGTCCCCAGGTTCAATCCTCAAGGACTTCATCCGAGATGACCACGACCACTCGTTCTCCATTTCGTCACTATCTGTCCAACTGTACACGACGCCGACGCTTGCGCATCATCTGATCGCGAAGCACGATGCCTTGTTCGTCGTCATGAATACGTTTGTTAGCGAGTGTAATAGACGGTGTAATAATGTGAGTATCGTCGCTGGCTTACATTCGTCTACTCTTTGGTAAAAAACAACTTACCGCACTAGTATCATAAATAACTAATCCATTGTTTTAGCAAACGTTCTCCAAAAAATTCTTACGTTTTACGCAAATTGCAGGTCAGTGTCAAGTTGTACGTTGATCAAAATATGATTCGCGACCGTAAAAAATATGTATTGACAGTAATATACACCGTAGCATTTTAATCGTCTTACAACGGCAGCCCGCTTCATGTATCCAATGACTACTAGTCATTCATAAAAGTAAAAAAAAAAAAATTATGAACATTTGCATAAATAAAAAATAAAATATTATTAATTATAAAAGAAAAAGAAAGAAAGAAAAATTGTTTATTCTGCACAAACAAAACGCACATTACAATGAAATAACATAAATTGCACACAAACAAAGCAGCCAAAAGCCTCGTAATCAACAATAAAAAGTTTGACAGTCTTGTCCATTGCCAGATGTCAGGGCCAGGGACCAAAGACAATTTATATTGCGTAATTATTACTCTGTGTTGCATTTACTATTATTTAAATGGATAATGTGTCGCAAGTTGCGCCACATGTCGTATGACGTAGTTGGTTACGAGCGCGGTGCGGGCCTTGCGCTCCATTCCGCGCCACCCTTGGAACGCAAGGCTCACACCGCGCTCGTAACAGGGTGTTTCAAACTACATCATGCGTCATAAGAATACCTACATAATATAAAAAAAAAACAAATGATAATAAATATTTTTTTAACTTCTTGAATGATTAGTAGTCATTGGACATATGAAGCGGGCTGCCGTTGTAATACGATTAAAATGCCACGGTGTATACATTAAAATCATCAATATAACTCTCGAAGGTCAAATTACCGCATTGAATGACTATTTCATAAAATCATGACATTTGAGGCAAATTGTAACTACAACTTAACTTTTGTAAAAAACCTAAGAATTTTTTGTGATGAATGAATGAATGACTCAGGTTTTTTTGCAAATTACTGTGTTATTTCAGGTTGTATATTGATCATAATTCAATTCGCCGCAATGATGATAAAATAACTACTAAATTACAAAACTTCAATATAGCTCTCGAAATTGTTTTGAATAGAAATAAGACAAATTCGTGAAAATATGACGATTTGCAGCAATATATATCGAAAGCTATATTAATTAATGTTTTACGTAATTATAATCTAGATCCACATACAAAAAAAAATGCGCATTTAATGGCTGATATTTTCCTCATTACATAGTTATAACAATTTTTATAATTTACTTTCTCCCACAGGGCCGCCTAGAATTCGACCGCTCCCACGTTCCAATGGCGTTCAAACGCGCCCAGTTCATCCTATACGACGTGAAGTACCTCCTGAGCTCAGTACCCGCCACCTTCGACGATGACCTTCGCAAGGGGTTCATGCATGGCATCTCTCTGATGCTGAACCTGTTGGTGATGATGCAGGGGATGGATTCTGTTGTCAGACAGGTAGGAACCAGTTTATGGAAGATCTCTTGAAGTGAAGGTACCTTATAGACGCTCAAAAGCTCAAGCTTCAGCATTTATTTCAAATAAACCATTTAAGTCACTTTTGAATTATCATTGTGACGGTCAGTCAGAAAATCCTACGGCAGAACGGGCAAAAAACTACATGGACACTCTTTTAAATCAAAATAATTATGTATAATATAATTATAATAATTATATATATAAGTATTATCTTAAAAAAAAACATGAATAAATGACTTATGTTATGACTAGAGATCGGATATTCGGATGCATATTTACCTAAAGTTTGAGAGTTGACTAGTATGGAGTGCGCTTCGGTACGGGAAAGTGTCGGTTTCCAGGACTGAAAAGTTTTTAAGAACTACTCTTTTGTACTGTGTATCCCCGAATAAATATATTTAATTTTAGAATAAAAGGTTTTGAAGAAATATTAATAGTTTTTTTTAAACGTGTTATACATTCCACAAAATTGTATACCTACACACTGTTATTAATGAAACCTCGCGATCCCGGAATAAAAATATATTTTAAGAAACCGTTTCCATACTTTGTATTCTTTGCCGGGAAAAAAACGTACTTTAGGTAAATATGCATCCGAATATCCGATCTCACACTTCACACTTTGAAACAAGCTAATCACAAAATTTTACTTAATTTTCTATGTTCCTCAAATCCCCACCCAGGTCGGCCAACACATGGAATACGAACCTGAATGGGAATCCGCCTTCAATCTCCACGTAAAGCTGGCACATAGCATCACGCTATCGCTAGAGTGGTGCGCGGCAGAGAAGGCGTTAGCTACCGCCGTGTACCGCATGGCGCTGAGGAAGCATGTTGAGACGTATACCCCGCCTGCTAAGATTGTGAGAGGTGAGTAGGGACGGAGGCTATTTGTTGCAGATTTCGTCTTTAATAATACTCTTAAAAAAAAAATGCAGAGTTTCTTCCCCGGAGGAATATTTTTTCAAATTGACGGTTTACTCTATTTGAAATAAAATTTGACATTTAAATAAACCTTTTTTAAAGCCCGTTCAACCGATTTTGACTTCTATTGCGTTGGTGGCATGACAAATGGCATCTGTAATAAACAGTTGGTATTGTAACCTCGTTTTTGCTTTTAATGCTGTCCATATGCATACGGAAGTCAAAATCGATTGTCCGGACTGTAAAAAAGTTTATTTTTAATTTCTAATCTTATTTAAAATGGAGTGTAGTAAACCGTCAATTTGAAAAAAGATTCCTCCAGGAAAGAAAACCTGCTTTTTTTAAACATTATTATAAAAGACAAAATCTGCTGTAATAGATGAAAACTGGAGCCATTTTTTTACTGCTTCAATGTTCATTACGTTAGATTTATTTACGTCATTCCGAATCAAATGTCTCTTTGATCATAATGTGTGTAAATCAAATGTGGACTCATATGCAACAAGATTTAAAAAAAAAAAATTGTACATAATTTCAAAAATTCGAAGACTGAAAACGACTTTTAGTTTGGGTCTAAAAATAGATGACAAAATAAAAACAATACCAACCAACCAATACCTAGCACCTAGGGCATGTAGTCACGGAGGACTTATCTGACGATGCGGATATAGAGAGGGAGCGAAGGGTATTGGCGGTTCGATGTAATATGGTAGCCCGCAGGTTGGCGCGTTGTAGTAAGGATGTTAAGGTATTGCTTTTCAAAGCATACTGCCAAACCTTCTACACGTGCAGCTTGTGTGTGAAATATACGCAGAGAGCCTACAACGTCCTCCGCGTGCAGTGTAATAATGGTTTTAGGATGTTGATGGGGCTTCCGCGCTTCGCAGATGGTCGCGGAAGCCCGTGTTGACGATTTTCATGCCATTATAAGGAAAAGAACAGCGTCAATAATGGGTAGGTTACGCGGAAGCTCCAACAGCATCCTAAAAACATTATTTGACAAAGTGGACAGTCCCTTTGTAAGGCACTGGGTACGGAGGCACATGCCAACGTGTGTTGGGCCACATAGTTATTGTTTGTTAATTTGTAAGTCATTGTTACTAATACTATATGGATTGTGTGTACTTGTATGTGTAGTCCGAAACAAAGAATATATTTTATTTTATTTTATTATAAACAAATTCTAAACGTTTTTTTTTGTAATCAAGTCTCCACTATTCTGTTCCAGAACTCGGCAACCAGATCGCGTCAGTGATCCCCTACGACGTGTCGACGGAGCCGGTGTCCATCCACCGGCCGCTGTCGCGCTACATCGCGGGCCTGCACCTGATGCTGCACCCGCACGGCCTGTCCTACCACAGCCGGGAGTTCGACCGGCAGGACCGACCCAAGCCAACACCCGAGCAACTTATAGGTACAGATTAACTACGATAATATGGCACGCCCCTCCAAAATTAGGTAACTACGATAATATGGCACGCTCCTCCAAAATTAGGTAACTACGATAATATGGCACGCTCCTCCAAAATAGGTACAGATTAACTACGATAATATGGCACGCTCCTCCAAAATTCAAAACGTTTGAAAGTATTTGTACAGTTCGCGTCAAATAACTTTGCCGCTCTGAAGCTTGGCTTTCCGAACGACCGTGCCTAATACCAACGCGTAAAAAAGTATTCACTTAAGATTATGAATTATTTTTCTCGCCTGACGGCGTGCAATAGTTTTGCACACAAAATGTACAGAGGCGGACTTAATGGCATAGGCATTTTCTACCAGTCAACCTTTGGGTGATGCAGAGACAAGCAGTGGTAGGTGCAATAACAAAAATTGTGGAATAAATATTTATTTAAATTTATGGATATAAATACATATACCTATTAAAAACTTTAAATATAATATACATACCTAATTATAAATAAATATAAGACCTTATAAATACACATAAATACACGAATATACCAACAAACCAAACAATCAATGGGAAAACATTACCGTTGTGATGATACTGCCAGCTTCTTACGAATGTGCTCGCGAACTTTAACTTTAAAGGATAATCGGTCGGATTTCTTTCACAAAACTCAAAGTACAACGTCAACCAGTAACAATAACAAGGCAAAGGTAACCATAACAAACACAATAACAAAAAACAGCAGACTAAAAATAATAAACGCGTAACACTTCTGATATCACAGACCATACTATGCGAGCGGAACACAAGCACGCATCGGACGTATACGAGCGACTGAGACAGAAATACAATGCTGTTGCCCGCCATTTGCTCCGCTAGCTGCGCATGCGCGCTGCTGTTTTTTTCGTAAGATTGACTACTGCGCAGTGATTTGTAGCCTACTTCAGAGTGGCAAAGTTATTTGACGCGAAATGTACGCATGTGTGCGTAATGAGACGACCGTCAAACGAAAACAAATCACGGATTTGTTGCTCGACTAGTGGCGTCATTAATCGCACAAAAACATTTTTTTTTTTTTTTTTTAATTATTATTGTTAGTATGGTGCTGCACTGACGTACTCTATGAAAACGACACGTGCGTTGTCTTGCGCGATCTGCTAGTTATGATTAGTTGACCAACAAATCTGGGCCCCAAGTCGGCTATTTTTATAAATTCAGTCATTCCCACACGATCCCATTGTCATTTTGCTAAAAGTTCGTAATCTGCTAAATTCATACCTAATGGTCGATCATCGGTCGGTCAATGTTCTCGTAATAGAATTGTGTTAGAATGGCATTGACGTATTGCCATTAGTAGAAATGTCATTCATTTGTCATTATGTACGAGATTACCAATAAATGCAATTTCTTTCAATGTAGTGTCAGTGGCCGACCATTGGAAAGTCATAATGACGCCATTATAATAGTAGATTACCAAAATTGCCAAAATCAACAATTATGAAATCAATGATCGACCATTCTGACACTATTGTAATAGCAGACTTGAGGCCCTGGTAAAAATAATACTTACAACTACATACAAACTCTTTCGTAAGGATGTGACTACTCACATTGAAACAGTAATTTGGAAGGGCGAGCCATGTTATCGTAGTTTATCTCTAACATTTTTAATAATACTAGGTTATACACGCGGCTTAGCCCGCGTGGTGGTCGGAAATTATCCCTAACAAACGTACTACCGGAACGCGCAGGCAGTAAAGCGGTAGTCGGCATGATTATTTCCGACATCTTCAACATTATTCGTCATATTTCAGCCAATTTACACAAAACCTTAATTAATACGCTGACAACAGGTAAACCGCTGTCACTGTCAGACTGCATACAAAAGAAAGAGAAGCGATACAACGCTTGTTTATTATATATTGTAAAATATGAAGCAATTATTTATTTACCCAAAAATGAGTTGAGTAATCGAAAATAAAAAACAACCAAGTTCTGCATACAAATAAGACGTTCTTGTTATTAATTAAATACCAAACGTACGTTGATATAGATACGGTACGTAGATATTTTGGTTTGAAATTCAAAGTAAAGAGTTAGTTTACCATTAATTTGTATCGAGTTTTTTTTTCTAATCGTGTTTTGGTAATAACCAAGTTCTGAGAAATAGGTTCAAGAATAACATATATTTTTTCTGCTGCCACAAACTATACAATATTAGTTTTAGTATATAAGAAACCCGAAACACGTGTCTAGACACGTGTTTCGGGTTTTTTATGTAAAGAATGTATGCACAAAATTTAATTTTTATGTAAAGAATGTATGCACAAAATTTCAAAACTGTATCATGAAAAATCACAAAGTTATAAGGTTGTTATGTTACCGGGTTGTCCGTACAAAAACATGCTGACGGCGCCCCCGCGCCTCCAGGGTCGTCTTGCGCTCATTGATAATAATTTGGCAGTAGGTAGCTAACCGTACGGCGATTGTATTGTAAGTAATTAAATGGTGATAACATCCATCACACTTAAATATCTTTGGGACAAAATATAACATACTGTAAAAATTATTGAAATCGATTCAGTTCCTTATTCTGAACAAACTATAATCAGGTTTCGCATATACTAAAATTAATGTTGTAGGTATCGATTTGGCAATTTTTTTGTTTAAGACAAGCCTACTTTTATCATTTGCTTCTTGTCAGCGCTTTAATTATACACCTAAACTTTCCTCATGAATCACTCCGTCCATTGGTGAAAACCGTATGGAAATACGTTCGGTAGTGTTTTAGTTTATCGCGTTCAGACAGACAGACGCGACGGGAGAGTTGATTTTATAATATGTAGTGATAACAAAGCTAATCTCCGGAAATACCCGTCAGATTTGAAAATTATTCTTGAGGAAGGATAGGATAGGCTATTTAACACCACACGACCCTTAATACTCAGATATATGCCAGTGACCTTGAGTGGTTAGCTTGCGTGTTCTGTACTGAGCTCAAGCAACGCGTCGTACGTTCAGCCAGTAATAGGACTCGCACATCAAGGAGCGCTGTCCCCAATTTGACGCATTATTAATTTATTATATACACAAAACAAAAGGTATTTTAATAAAACGCGTATACTAATAGATGAATAATTAAATTATCTTTAAATTGATGAAGGTTTCAGAAAAATACGCTTGGTACTTTTGCGCCATTCTCAGTTTTTTATCCGCGTTAGACATAACTTTACAAATTAATTTCACCAAGTAATATAAACATAATCTAAAATATTCACATATTAAGTTATTGAGAAAATGCTCTAATTTAACATATATTTTTTTTCAAATCATTAACACTACTCGTTTAGACGTGATCTTCCGTTATTGAGAAAATGCTCTAATTTAATATATTTTTTTCAAATCATTAACACTACTCGTTTATACGTGATCTTCAGTATAAGATCATTAAAAGTCGGTTATCGTCGCCTTAAGAGCCGAGCAAAAATAAAATGAAACTTATTTCAACCAAACTTCCTGTTATAATTGTAGAGCCAGTCCTTGAAACCATGGCCATGATAGGCCAAGTGCACGCCGGCATGTGGCGCCGCAACGGTTTCGCGCTCATCAACCAGCTGTACTTCTACCAGAACGTCAAGTGCCGCGCCGAGATGTTGGACAGAGATGTTGTGATGCTGCAGGTACGTACAATATTATATTACAAACATGACCATGATAAAAGAACAGGTGCACGCCGAGGTTTATGTGCTATATTGTACGGATGCTACAGTCCCCGGCTCGTAAGTTGGCAAGAGTAGTTAGACGCGCAGAAGTCATTTTTTAGGACTCTTTGGTGGTCAAGCGGGACGCGGGGTGTGAGCACCGTTCCGAGCAGGCGATTGGTGCGTCAGTCGATACTTGCCTCCCGCACCTCGACCCGCGTTCCGTTCACTCCCGATAACACTTGCGTACACTAAAATTATACCCTTTGTTTTTTTTGTGTTTTTGTTAAGTTTTTGATACGAATTGTTGTTACTATTGTAAATGAAGTTTATTTTACGAGTGTATTTTTGCGGCAGCTACTAATGGAGCTTGTTGACCTTTAGTTCTCTTCAACATTGTTTTTTGAAAGGCCACAGTAACTAAAAATATGGTATTATATATTTTATTTATAACACCTAATGAACATCACGAATTCCTCTCCTTTCTTCTAAACAGACATGTTTAAAATAAATGATGGCAATAACCATAGAATAATGACAAACAATAAAAGTGACCATTTTTTTGTTGCGTATGTGTACTTTGCGCGAACTTACCCCCACTACCCCAAAACCTTGCCAAGTTACGTGCGATTGTACCAGCGCACTACTAGATTCATTCTATCATCAATGGCAATCATATTTGTCTTAATAAAAACAGATTTCAAAACTGCTAACACGTCTAAAGTGTCTAAACACTGCAATTATTTAAGATAATATATGATATTTTTATTTGCATAAAACAAGGTTTTATTAAAAATATTAGATCGAACATGTTTTGCTTAAAACTAAAGCATATAATTAATAGTCAACACGAATTATTTCAAACCGGTTGTTTCACAAACTTCTTCCTTGTAAGGGTGTTACCACACCAATCGATCGGTCGTCAATCGACGGCATCGATCGATGGTAGAAAGGATTAGTCGACGTCGATCGATAGTTTCTACTAGACATCAAAGTCGATAAATCGTCGAACGATGGCATCGATCGACGATCGATCGATTGGTGTGGTAACACCCTAAAGTTTCTAGCAAAAACTTTACAATAATTTGAAAACAATAAATTGTTCACCAACAGATCGGCGCCTCCCTGATCGAGAGTAACGAGTTTATCATCCACGTTCTGAACAAGTTTAACCTTCTGGACTGGGCGGCTCCTGACTTTGAACAGCGCGCCATTGAAGACGACACGCTCCGGCATACTATCAGCATGCTGGAGGAGTTCCTAGGGCTGCTCATTACTAGTAAGTGTTGGGGCCGGCAGCGCAGTGCATTCGTCACTGCCAAATAAAAATCGACCTTGTGCTTAGTTAAAATAAAGTTGAGAATAAATAACCTGAGACGCGCGCATCTTCCCGCGTAGGCGCGCTCTCGAGCTAATGGAAGTTTATTTATTTTTATATTTTAGAGAGGTAAAATTTGCGAGTTTTATGTAGAATAGAATACTGTTTATTATGTACAAGTACAACATAAAAAATACAGATATAAAATGCTAAAATGTTACGTAGGGTGACACAATAGGTGGTCGTATCGCTAATAAAAGTTATTATTATTAAAAGAAAAGGATAGGGAGAAGGGGGGGGGGGATAATCTTCGGAACTACTGATCCGATTTCGAAAATTCAATCATAGCGGGAAGCTACAGGATTGCCGAGTGTCATAGGATACAGTTGATGTTAAAACTAGTTATTTCACGTGGGCGAAGTCTCAGGCAGACGCTAATAAAATCAGCTGTCACATACATTTTGTCGATTTATGCGAACTACAAAGGTACAGGGGGTCTAATCCGAACATAAATCCGAAATATCGGCCGTACGTTCCGCCGTTGCTTGTCTACAGCAAATAAAAAAAAAACCACAGTCAAAGAGATAAGCCAAAGTCAAAAAACTGACTTTTAATCGGGTAAGGATTCAAAGTCATAAAAGGAAATTATGGAAGTTATATAACGGCTGAACATTCGGTCGATACTTCGGAGTAACGCTTCGGACTAGACCCCTGCACAGCAACATTTCATTGTAAATGTTAGTAAGATATTAAAAGCCCATAGTAAAATATGTTCATATACAGGGTCAAATTAGTTCAAAGATCAAATAGTTAGGGGAACTTCGCAGACGTGATGAGTATCAATATCTAAAAAAAAATATTAAAAGTACTTCTACCAGTTACTTAAATATTAGATTAAAAACCTGTTTTTTTTTTTGTGTAAACTTCATAGACTTTATGTGTATCGATATCTAAACACGAAAAACAAAAAAAAAAAAACATGCAGGGCAGTCTTTGGGGACTGCCGATAGAATTGAAAACAGTATACATACATTACACACACATTACACACTCATACACGTTTCCCATTACACCACATCACACGCGCTTACTCACAGACTATTGCCGCTGTTACACATATTGGCTTCCCTAATTTTGTAAAATAATCTTAGCGGACGAATGGATGGCCCCTATAACACAGGATTTTTCTAGCATCGGGGCATTATTCACAAAAATTGAGCACAAATGTAATATCATTGTATTTCTTCTTTTTGCTAAATAAATTATTCTTATTCTTTTATAGCTCATGGAAAGCGTTCGGTGACGATAACGAGAGTTCCATGATTTTTATTCACCCTAAAAGTGCTCAACGCGACTAAAGAAGTTTTTACTTCAAAAACTCATTTTCTAAACTCATACTTCAGTACCAGCGGACGTTGACTCCAAATAAAAAGAACGATGAATCCTTTTTTTCTTTCATCTTGTTAGATATCGATATCCATCACGGTTGTGAAGTTTTATTTTTATTTTATGTTATTTATTTGGGACCAAAAACAGTTATACATTACAGCATTTACAAAAAGTCGTTTTATTACAGTCGAAAAACGTATAACCCACGCTATTGTCCACGAAGTTTCGCTAACTTCTTTAATTATTTTAGTAGGTTTTGAATAAACAAAAAACTAAGCTTGTATATCAGTTTCAGAAGCCGAAGTCCAAAAACTTAAATATAAATTAAGATAAAATAACTCGATATTATTGGTGCGACTAGTGTTTTTACCGAACTGCGCCGAAGCCAAAAAAGATGGTTATGTGTTTGACCTGTATTTGTGTATGTGTGTATGTATCTATGTATGTCCGTCCCTATGTTCCCATGTAACTACAAAACGGCTGAACCGATTTTGATAAATGTTATGTCGTTAGATTCATATTTATTGCGCGACTGTCACTGGGTGTATTAAAATGATTAAAAATCAAATAAACTATAAACAATCTCATGCAACCGGAGGCAACTATTGCCTCAGACTGCATGAGATTGCTAATAATTTAAAAAAAATCTTGTTTCTATCGTTTATTAAGTTCACTTTTTACGCAGTCGGGTTTTTTATTTTGATTTTTTTTTAATCTTATAATTATTGCTCACTTTCAGTCTACGGCTCCCGCTACATGCCCGGTGTAGGCGAGGTCACTAACGACGACCGCACCATGAAGGAAATCGTACAAATGCTCTGCGTCAAGCCTATGCCGCATTCTGAACTTAACAGGTTTGTTATTTTTTACTGTTTAAGAGGCCGGGTAGCATGCGTAGTTCATACAAACGTAATACCAATATAATTTGTAAATCAAACATATTCTTAAGGTAGTGTATTTATTTCGATCGTATTATAAAATATCTATGTTCCCAAATATATATTGATGTGAAACATCTATAGGCGCACGTAAAACCGATTGTTGGTGGGGCGACACTTGCCGCGTGGCGATTCACCGCTCACTCCGCGCGCTACGCGACTCTGACCTTTTTTTCGATATTTGTTTGTTTGATTTCGATGTTTCACATCTGCCAGGCGTCCCGTGACGGCTCAGAATTTTTTGGAAGGACAATGATATAAAGACGAGTTATGAGGAATTTAAAATTTCTATTGTAACCTTATTTTTCTCATAACTCTTGTTTAAATCAGTGTCCATTCAAAATATACAACATTAGTTTTTGTTCATACTAAACCCGAAAGGGGGGTAAATCGCGAAATAAAAATCTGCTGTTCCATACATTTTGTCGATGAAGTGAAGTGAACACAAATGTAGGGAACAGCAGATTTTTTTTTCGCGATTTCAAGGATGGTCCCATATAAAAAAATGTTCAAAATGATGAGTACAATTACCCCTTTTCGGGTTTAGTATAAACAAAAACGAATGTTGTATAATTATTTGGGAACCTAGATATTCTGTATTCCAATCGGAATAAAGACACACTTACCTTAAGAATATGTTTGATTTACAGATTATTTTGGTATTACGTTTGTATGTACTACGCATCCATCGCCGACCTCTTAAGAATGTAGTTCTAAGTATCGTAACTAGATTTAAAGGTGAATCCGCAGCTGTAGCCCGCGAAATACAATTTTTCTTATGTTTTTTGCAATTTGCAGGTCAGTGTAAGGTTGTATCTTGATTAAAATATGATTCCCGACTATAAAATATATCATCATCATCATCATTTCAACCGAAAGACGTTCGTCGTTTTTTAATATTATTATTTTCTCTCCATCAGAGCACCCGCCATCTTATCTCTTCACCACCCTTGGTTGACTGGTAGAGAATGCCTAAGGCATTAAGTCCGCCTTTGTACCTTATTGTGTGCGTGAAGTTTAAATAAATAAATATAGGCCTTCCCCAAAAAGGGGGGGATTTACCATAATCGCCACGCTTCGCAGACGGGTTGGCGATCGCAGTATGGTTTTAAAAATGCATAGAGAACGCTGCTGCCCATTCTCTAGTAAGTCCCTTAGTCGCCTTTTATGACACCCATAAAATATATGTATTTACAGTTTTTTTTTTTTTTTTCTCTTTATTTATTAGGGACTAGGAATAGTCATGTCAGCCCCATCATTTCCTTAACAAGTTACTTAAAAAAAATTCTTAATACTATTAAATATAAACTTATAAATTAGCTTAGCTTTATTGCTTGCAGGGTAAGCCAGATTACATTGGAATTACAGAATTAGAATCATTAATACATCTCTCTGAGTTAGATTTGTTCCATTGAATGACTTTTTCATGAAATCATGACAATTGGGAACAAATCAACAACTGTCTCTTATCTCCTTTCAGATCATTGCCAGAAGACCAGCTACACGAAACAGGCCTAGAAGCCGTTATTCACGAAGTAGCTGACTTCATCAAACCAACTGGAGGCAACAACCGCGGCGTTTACAAGTTGAAACCTCATCTATACGACGAATACGACACGTTCTTCTACCACTACACTCGCGAGGAACTGTCCAGGAGTGAGGAGGAGCAGAGGACAAGGAGGAAGGCGGCTGGTGAGTTTCCGCGTACCATCGTACCGACTGCTGGATATCAGTGGCGAAAGCACCATATAACACGATTCCTGCCGGCTTCCCTTCGGAGGTTCTCATCAACAACTCTACCGCTATTGAAAAATGGCACAGTCAACTTCTGCCAAACTCTGTCTACTTTTGCCAAAAATATAGTTACACAATATTCAATATTAAATTCACTATAACATCCAAACAACAAAAATGCCTATTTTTATTAGCTATATATTGCAACAACTAAAAATAAAGTTTGTTTGTGTAGTGATGCGTCTTTTTAGTTCTGCTACTTGACGATAGATGGTGTTAAATTCAGTAAAGAAAAGACTTATTTTTAAATATTTTTTTTTTTTCTTTATTTGATAAGTCAGTTAAAGTCGGCTTCGCTTCGGCTTCTCTCATAGAAAAATTGACACCTCGCCGCTGCTGGATATAGAGCTCCCCTTTAACGTTTGTGGGTGGGCAATTATCAAATAACTTCTCCCACTCTGGGCGGAGCGGGAGGGCGTGTCAGAAGTTTCCCGTGTTCCTTCAGATGCCTGTGTTGTGTGCCAGGGCCACGATTTTCCTTTCGGACAAACTCGCAACCCCGGCAGGCATTGGCTCTACCAGACCCCGTCAGTTGGTGCTGACATCTCTTTGAGGCGCGCGTGGAACACAACGCGCCGTCGACCCGGGCCTGGTCCTTATCCGAAAGCCCGCGCCTACGGTGGCCGGGAATTGGCCTGCGAGTCCTGACGCCCGGGGCGTCTCCCGCGGCGACTAAAGGCGCGAGGGCGCGAGCCTTGCCTCTATAGGGATCCCTTAGTATCGTCATTATCAGTGCTGCGCTGTACGCATCCAGTGCATTCCTGTGTCCTTCGCCAGATCACTCCGTCTTGTAGGAGGTACACACGGATACATATATACGAGGGCGGCACTGAAAATTTCGGGAATCAAGGAAGTGACACAACATTACTATTTAAAAATGTATTTATTGCTTTTCGAAGTATTCTCCGCGAAATTTGACACATTTTTCCATACGAATGGAACCAATCATTGAAGCAACCATTCCATTCGGAAGTTGGGGTCTCCAAAATGGCCGTTTTGTAGGCGTCCACAGCTTCATCAGGTGATGAAAATCTCTGTCCACGCAATTTATTCTTTATTTTAGGGAAAGTATAGAAATCATTAGGGCTTAGGTCGGGGCTGTACGGCGGATGGTCTAATAATTCTATGTTTTCTTGCTCTAAAAACTCTTTTGTTCTGTGCGCGGTGTGAGAACTCGCATTGTCGTGATGGAGGATGATGCGGCGGTTGCAGTTCTCTTTACGGAGTTCAGAAACGACCTGTGGCAAACAAATTCTAGCATACCATTCTGCATTAACCGTTCTTTGTCCCTCAAGAGGTATAGTCGTAACATGGCCGGTTTTGGAGACAAACGTGGCCACCATTTTTTTTGCAACACTCCGTGAACGAACAATTTTTGTTGGCTTTAACTCATTTTCGAACACCCAAACTCGTGACTGGTTTTTTGTTTCGGGTTCGTACGCGTATATCCAGGATTCGTCACCTGATACAATGTTGTATACAGCATTTGAGGATCCTGCGTGGAATCTTTCGAGAGTTCTGACGCACCAAGTAACGCGAGCCGCTTTTTGCTCTTCACAGAGCGAATGCGGTATCCATCGGGAAAACAACTTTTTTACACCTAATTGTTCATGCAAGATTATTTGTATTTGACTCATGCCAATGTCTAAAGTTGCCTGAATTTCGCGGTATCTCACATGTCGATCTTCCTCAATCAGCTTACGCACAGCATCACCGTTTTCTTGGGTGACTGCAGTTTTTGGACGACCTTGACGGGGATCATCACTGAGCTTGACACGTCCACGTTGAAATTCAACAAACCAGCGATAAATTGTGGTTTTGGATGGGGCTTCATCACCAAATGCAGAAATCATCCGGTCAACACACTGTTTTGTGTTAAACCACTTCGAAAGTCATAATAAATCATCGCTCTTGAATTTTCTCGAGTCAATTCCATTTTCTCAACGACTAAACAAGTTTGACAAAACCTTGTGACAAGACCGAGAATCTTTTTTTAAATAAATAAATGGTATTCGTTTTTTAAAACCAAGGAGTTTTCAACTGTTCCTGTCATATTAAAAAAAAGATTTTAATATGACAGGAACAGTGGAAATATTCCATTCCCGATACTTTTAGTGCAGCCCTCGTATATACATATCAAGCTATACATTTCCAGTATACGCTGACCTCTTATTGTACGGAAATCCTATACAATACGAGATCAGCTTATACTGGAAATGTATAGCTTGATCTGTAGCCGTGCGTACTAGCTTTTGCCCGCGGCTTCGCTCGCGTTAATTTAGGATTTGACAATCATTTCGGGTTGTACTACCAAGCGAAACGGTTGGTACACACGGCTACACATCAAGCTATACATTTCCAGTATACGCTGACCTCGCATTGTATAGGAATTTCGTACAATGAAGAGGTCAACTTATACATGAAATGTATAGCTTGATGTGTAGCCATGTGTACCCCTCTGTTGTTGGTCAGTTGAGTGCAAACCATTATTTTTGTCGGTATTTTAATTATGTTGTTTATGAATTCGAGAGACACGTGGCACCATCTATTCTCATAAGAACATTATTGTTGTTTTCCTCGGGAACAGTACTTTTTTTTCGGGACTTAAGGTACCCTATGTCCGTTTCTGTACACCTGACAACGTATATGAAAAATTTCAGGATGATCAGTTCAGTGGTTTAGGCGTGAAAAGGTAACAAACAAACAAACTTACTTTCGCATTTTTTTCATTTATTTTTATCTAGGATGGGTTTCCTCTTGACCTTAGTCTAGGGCAGAGGTGACAGAGACAAAGTCGACGATGGAGTGAGCTTACCCAGAAGATGCCTGTTTACTCTAACTTTGAAAAGATTAGGGTTGTATGCGTTGTTGTATTTATAATATTAGTTAGGAATTCGGATTACTAAAGAGAATGATGAGGATAGATATTAAAGAAACAAATGAAAAGTAAGAAAATATGTATGTTTCGTTCTCACTTTTACTCTCTCTGTTCCAGGTCAACCAGAATGCTGCCCACCTCCAAATCTACCGAAGCTGTCGCCTCCATTCCGCCTACTAGCCAACCTGTTACAAAGTGATTCGGTTCACCACGTGTTGAAAACTGTGCTGGAGAGGGCTTTAGACCTTAGGGCCAGGTCGTTCTCGGAGACACAAGTTCATAAGGTACAGTGTAATTTTTTTTTTTTTTTTAAACCTTGCCCACACTAGGAATTTCTCCTGTGTTGTGGGTGCGTTTACAAACATATAAACTCACATACACAAACAGCCAGACGCGGAACAACTACTTGTAGGTCATACAAATATTTGTTCCATGCGGGAATCCAACCCGCGACACGCAGCAGCAGTCAATCGCTTAACCACTGCGCCAACCGCGTCGTCCGTATTTCTTAATGATTTACGGTTTTTACAGAAAATAAAACCAAAGACATGGTAGTGCACATTGTTGTATCATACACTTGTAAGGGCCCGGCTACATTTATTCATTTATTATGGCACCAAGTCCCAATATACCAATCACAATACATAAAATTAAAACAAAAATCATTAGATCATTAAAATACAAAACATTAAAATTTATTCATCATCATCATTTCACCCGAAAGACGTCCACTGCTGGACATAGGCCTCCCCCAAAGGGCACCCTTTGGGGGAGGCCTATGTATTTTAATTTAATGATCTAATGATTTTTGTTTTCATTTTATAATGTTCTTTACTAACTTTTTAGACCTTTGTATCCTGCTTATGCGTATGAAGTTTCATTAAAATCGGTTCAGTCATTTCGAAAAACAAGGGCTTGAAAGTTTGTATGAAATGCCGTAAGGTGTGAACGCTCTTAATATTCTTTCGTCTCGAAAATTAATGGCTGTCATCGTTGTTTCAGGCCTTACACCTAATGGGTTACGCTCTCCGCGACGAAGAGAGCG
Organism: Tiliacea aurago; assembly: GCA_948098905.1. NCBI lineage: Eukaryota > Metazoa > Arthropoda > Insecta > Lepidoptera > Noctuidae > Tiliacea > Tiliacea aurago. Next base: position 6,949,830 of record OX402589.1, read on the forward strand.
GGCACTACGAGTTCCTACAGTTCTCCGAAAGCGCCGCGCGCTCCGGTATCCTGGCGTTACTGCAGAAGTTAGTCACCAGTCCCAGGGTTGACGCACACAGGCATCTAGCACGATGGGTGCTTAATAAGATGAAGTGAGTATAATAAACCAGAGATCTGAAAAGCCAGAGTGTAATTATTTACCTAAACTTTTAGGAAATAAGTGACATAGAGTGGAGAATACCTCCTCTAAAATCCCGGAATCATAAACATGACGATAAGTCCCGGGATTTAAGAAATTGCAAATTATATGTATTGCACTTTGTTTACTTTCGTAACAAATTATTATTTCAAAGAATTTTATTCCGTTTTTAGGTGTATATGATTCTTCTTATCAATAATTTGTGACTATACAACGTGTTACTTTTGATATCCCATAACTCTAGGTCCCATTAATGTGTCCATGTCATTGAATCAACTGGCATATGAATTGTTTTTATTTTTTTCTTTTACTCTTTCTTTTTTAGGGTTCCGTACCCAAAGGGTAAAACGGGAACCCTATTACTAAGGCTCCGCCGTCTGTCTGTCTGTCCGTCTGTCACCAGGCTTTATCTCATGAAACGTGATAGTTAGACAGTTGAAATTTTCACAGATGATGTATTTCTTTTGCCGCTATAACAACAAATACGAAAGAACAGAATAAAATAAATATTTACGGGGGCTTCCATACAATAAACGTGATTTTTTTGCTCGTTTTTGTTCGATATTCATAACGGCAACAGGTAGACGCTTGAAATATTCACAGAATCTTTAGTTATTTAGTAGCTTTAAAAATAAATAATTAAATTAAAATAAAACAAATATTTAAGGGGGACTCCCATACAACAAACGTGATTTTTTTGCCGTTTTTTATAGATAATGGTACGGAACCCTTCGTGCGCGAGTCCGACTCGCACTTGCCCGGTTTTTTTTTTTATACAAAACAATGCGAAAAAGTCACGATTATATAAGTAAAACACCCTTACGTGAAAAATTACTTTTCTTAGCTTTCAATATGAATTATTGGTTTGAATGAAAATGATTTACTCGTACTTATCAATGAAACAGAGTCTAGTGTTAGTATTTATGATGTTATCTTCGAAATGATGTATTTTTGAGACAAAACTAGAACTTTTTGTATTATTTTTACGTAGGTATACCAGAAAACCTTAGAGTTATGGGACATCAAAAGGAGCACGTTGTATAAACAGTCCAAAAAATAATTCGCGGTTTTTAAATGCCGGGATTAAAACGTCATTATCATCATTCCGGGATTTTAGAGGAGGTCCATCCACTCTATGTTACTTACTCCCTCGAAGTTTAGGTAAATATACTCTACCTATTCCGATCTCTGATAATAACACTAGGATATTATGAGGCAGTCAGACATCACAAGATTGTATAATGATCGACCGGCATAGTCAGCCCATCTCTCTCTCTCACACGGGAACAGTGATGATTCGAAGACGTCTTAAGACATGGGTAGTTCGCGAACGATTGAAGGAAATGAACTACATACTTTATTTCGCAAAATAAACATAACATTCAATCAGTAGTCATTCAAATGTGTCTCTACTTCATTTAGTTCAGTCTTTCGGTTCACTCGCAGCAACTGTGATTTCGATTTTCAAATACGTCAACCTAGACAAAAAGATCTAACTAGTATCATACATACAACAGAAAACTACTTGATAAAAATAGTTTTGCTTGGATTCATATTTCATGATTGCGGTCCTAAGCCTGTTTAAAGTATGAAGGAAAATTAAGATAGAAAATAGGTATACAACTGAACTAGTGAACTTATCAATCACTCTCACGTTATCTTTGGATATGGACTCGTTCTGTTTTGAACTAAATGAGGGGACTACTTCGTTGAGCGAAAAGATATACTTCATTCAGTTCTTTTCACTGACACATTTTGCGCGTTCAGGATCAGAATGTCCCTTTCCCAAATGTCCCTCGGTTTCAAATAGTCCCTTTCCCGAAACGTCCATTTCCCAAAATGCCCCCTTCCCCAAATGTCCCTTTCTCAAAATGTCCCTTTCCCGAAATAACCCTTTTTCAAAATGTCCCTTTCCTACGACAGCTACGCGTTTAAACTAGGAATATTTAAATAACATAACCCAAATAGTCAATCAACTTTTAATCACATATAATATAAAACCACAACAAAAAAAAACAGTCAAAAGCCTTTTAATTACATACTTATAAATCAAAACGTCAAAAGCCAATAATTATCCTTGGTTTTCTTTTTTATAGGACCCTGCTGGGCCAAAATGACGAAATTGGTGACGGTGACAATATGGAGACTGATCAGGAAGAGAAACCCGCTTCTGACGAGGCTGCTGGTATGTAGCATATCTTGGGCTCTCTCTGCTCCCCCTGAACCAGGAATTATGATCATTATTTATGAACTACCGGTGGCCCGCGACTTCGTCACTGATCCAGGATGAAGAGTGGCCTATGTCGTCCAGGTCAGGGTCTACGCATGAGCCAAATTTCATCTAAATCGGTTCAGCCGTTTTAGCGTGAAAGCGTAACAAACCAACAGACTCCCTTTTGTAATAGGTTCCCACCTATTGTATGGAGTATTTTAAAGAAGTTGCATTTTTCATACTAACATTTTCTTAATTTTTAAAACAACCAAGAACACTAATGTTTTAACACTTTTATGCACTAATGTTTCAAAACTAAGATAACGTTATGCCACTTAGATTAAGCGCTTTTGGCTAAGTTAAAACAAATAGTGGTCATTTCTGCTAACAATATGAGGAGTCAATTTTAAGGTATTTTTTATGTTTAGAAAACTAAAAGTAATAAGGTTTTTTTACTACTGGTAGTTGTCTATGATGGTCATAATTCGATATAATACCAAGCAATTGATGAATATTTTAAATCATAGAAGTGACGAGGTTCTCTTTTTGTGAGAAAAAAACGCCAATTTCATAAGTGGGGACCCAATATCTCAAACTCAAAGCATTTATTTCAATTAAACCTATTACTTTTGAATTGTCAAAGAGTCGGTCAGTCAGTCAGAAAGTTGAAGCTATTTGCCCATTCCAAAACGTAGATCTCTATGGAGAAGAATAGGCAAGAAACTCCAAGGACACTCTTTTAAATCAAGATATTACAAAATCCTGGGTATATTATTCTTGTCGCGTCTATATGTGAGAACAATGTGAAAAAAAAAATATTTAAAAACAATACAAAATATAAAATGTATAATATTAGTTAGGAATTGACAAAACAGTAACATGATGCAACATAATTTTGATTCTCAGAAGCGGAGAAGTCTCGGCGTGCGAAATTAGCGGCAGAGCGTCGCACCAAATTGATGGCTCAGATGAAGGCCCAGATGAACAACTTTATATCTAACAACGCTACGCTGTTCGAGGAGACCACTACTGAGGTAATTAAGCCGACGATAACCGACTTTTAATGATTTTATACTGAAGATCACGTCTAAACGAGTAGTGTTAATGGTTTGAAAAAAAAAAATGTTAAATAAGAGCATTTTCTCAATAACTTAATATGTGAATATTTTAGATTATGTTTATATTACATATTGAAATTAATTTGTAAAGTTATGTCTAACGCGGATAAAAAACTGACAATGGCGCAAAATCTACCAAACGTATTTTTCTGAAACCTTCACCAATTTAAAGATAATTTAGCTATTGATCTTTTAGTATACGCGTTTTATTAAAATACCTTTTGTTTTGTGTATAATAAATTAATAATGCGTCAAATTGGGGACAGCGCTCTTTGATGGGCGAGTCCTATTACTGGCTGAACGTACGACGCGTTGCGTGAGCTCAGTACAGAACACGCAAGCTAACCACACTCAAGGTCACTGGCATATATCTGCGTCTTAACGTATCGTATATCTAAAAATACAGGGATTGTTCCAAGCGTTTACTTATTACAGCCCGGTCGTCGAAAGAACGTGATCTTGAGAACTGTCAGATTCATACTAACGAATATGTGTTTTGCGAATTTGATCCTTATAGGTACTAGAAATTGTCGAATATAGAGGTATCAGGAATGCATCTCAATGTGCGGACTGTAGCTTTTGCCTGCGGCTTCACCCGAGTGGAGGTCGGAAATTATCTAACGGGAACGTAGCCCTGGGATAAAAATTATCCTATGTCCTAAACTAGGTTATGGTCTACCCATGTGCCAAAATGTCATCCAAATGCATTCAGCCGTTTTGGCGTGAAAGCATAAAATAAACTCAATTTCGCCATTCAGTCCTCGCCTGCGGCTCGGCCTTCAAACTCATACTCGACCTGCAATTGCCTATTTCATGACCTTTGCAATAATGTACTATTGCATCATTACTTTGTAACCATAAAGACAAACTATTTATTGAATAAAAACAAACACTAAAAATCATAATGTCGTCCTGCCCATATCCCGATTAACTTATATTCTCTTACTTTCGGACTTCTATTTACTCTGCCTGGAAAGTCTTGTAGCATGACCGTTAATTTTAGCATTCATTTGCATCGACTCCGTGGCGCAACGGTAGCGCGTCTGACTCCAGATCAGAAGGTTGCGTGTTCAAATCACGTCGGGGTCAAAAGACTCTTTTCGTATATTTTGAATGCATTTTATATTTTTGTTTAGTTTGCTTTTTTAAACTTAATTATTAGTTCAATTATTTTTAGATCTTTCTTACTTTTCATGTTATCGATTTTAATAAGATATACTTGTCTTGAAGTATCACTGAAAAGAGTGGGTTAAACATCACGTTTTCTGGGCTATAATTAAGTAATTTACTTGAGCCGCTCCCAAAAGGTAGTCCCCTGGAGAAAATTCGCTAAGGATCTCCTGGTTTCTTTGTTTGTAAGCATGTTTAAACCCATGAGCAGTACGTACACTGGGAGTCCACTCCGAAGCGTTAATCCGAACTATCGGCCGAATGTTCGGTCGTTTTATAACTTCCATAGTTTCCTTTTTTGACTTTGAATCCTTACCCGACTTAAAGTCACATTTTTAACTATGGCTTATCTCTTTGACTGTCATTTTTTAGTTTAGGGTTCCGTAGTAAACAAGGAACTTTTATAGTTTCGCCATGTCCGTCTGTCTGTCTGTCGGATCCGTTTGCGTAATATTAAGCTTTAAAGTGCAATTTTTGTTAAAGTCAAGTGTCTCTCCCCCCTCTGCCAGCTAAATGGTTGGTTTTGGATATGTGAAAAAAATCATATTAAGAACGTTATTTCAATCACAGTTACGTTCTTATTACAAAAACTGGTACCATTTCAAAATAAAAATCTTGTTTTGTCTTGGTTTGTAATAAGACTGAATAAGTTTAACTAAGATACTGACCCAGTTATCAGCTCAAACATAGGCCGAGCAGATTTATCTTCATACCTTATTATTATAAACAGGTCACGGCAGAAGAAGAAGAGTTACGGCCACTGTACTGCGGAGCGGCTTTAGGAGTGTGGGGCGGAGGAGTGCCCGAACCCCCGCGCGTCTGTATTATGTGCCAGGAAGAGGTATGTATCTTTTTAAAACTAATATGTAAGTAACTAATAAGTACACTTTGTAAACAAGCATATTACAAATGAGGATTATATCCAAGATAAGGAGGCTTGGAAACATGCTGGTCCAGCTCCTTAAGACAATCTAGAGTCTAGACAAAATCAAACAGGTTACTATTTTAATTGTATAATTTTTAATTTTTATGACATTTACATGAAATTCTGTGATTACCTTAACTCACACTGATATTATTATTTTTTAGGAAAACGTATATTTTTTTTTTTTACAATGTTTGTCAATATGTGAGCACCATGTATCTTTCACATAATTAATTTATCTGTCATTGCTTCATTCTTAACTCTTTTTACCTATTTTGGTATAGTAATTTTATTCTAGGTGCATCGTCTTCACATGTAATTGTATAATTAATGTACCTATAAAAAATATTGTACAACATTTTAAAAGAGTAACGGTGGAGTTTCTTGCCCATTCTTCTCCAAACGAAACTGCCTTTTGGAAGGGGCGACTAGAATCAATTTTTTTTGTAAATATTGACGTTCAAAAGTGCCATATATGTGCCTATTTGAAATAAACAATTTGACTTTGAGTTAGAAGAAATTATTAAGTAGGTACCTTTCATTTCGTCGGCTTGACGATATTTTTAATGAAATTTTTTGCTCTTTTATCAGCGCCCATGCTTATAAATAAGAATTTTAGAATATAAATGATGAGATTAGTCGTCAATACCACAGAGACACAGTCAAATCAATTGTTGCAATAGTAAAAAAAAAGTAGGCCATTAAAATGTACTTTTGAGAAAAATGGTCAAGAAACTCCATAGTTACTCTTTTAAAATGTTTAACAATATTTTGTATACATTAATTGTATGTGAAGACGATGTACCACCGCAAACGTTCCCGATCGACCACTTTTCGCCCTTATGCCCATAGTAATAAGGTTGAAAAGTTTTCGACCGGGAACTTTCGCGGTGGTACCAGGAATAAAATTACTAAACTACAATAGGTATAAAGTATTGAAATGAAGGAATGACATAAATTCATTATGTGATAGATACATGTTGCTCACACATTTATAAAAATTGTAACCGTACACGATTTTCCTACAATTTTAACAAAACGTGAAACAGTGCCTAAAAATTATGCCTTCTTTAACTAATGGTAGCCGTACACGTTACGGTATACTAGCGCAAGTTTAGACTTGCACCAATATGCAAACTTCCACAAGTATAAGAATTTGCAACAACAAACGTATATCATAACGTGTATTGCTACCATTACTCAAAAATCATCTCTCCCCAGGCTCGCGTAGACATCAGAACCGAACCCCTAGTCCTAGTCGCGTTCGTGCAACAATCAAGCGTTCTAAACCGTCTCCGTCGCGGGGGATGCGGCCGAATACCGGAGCACTGGCGCTCCAGCTGGCTGCCCGCAGGCCTAGGGCTCCAGCCGCATGTGTCCAGCTGTGGACACGCGCTACACGCGGCCTGCTGGAGGAACTATGTGGACAATGTGCAGGATAAGGAGAATAGGAGGTGGGTTGACTCAAAGATGACCTTGAAAGACAAGATATAAATTGGAATGTTACAATTTCTATTAAATAAACTACCCCTGAAAGCAAAAGCAAAAAGTAAATGATCATCTGCCCGCCTTTTCCCATTTATGTTGAGGTCAGCTTCCAGTCTAACCGGATCCAGTTGAATACCAGTATTTTACATGGAGCAACTGCCTATCTGACATGCACAACCCAGTAACTGGGTAACACGATACCCCTTGGTAAGACTGGTTATTGAGACTTTCAGGCTTCCTACGACCCGTAACGACTGTCAAAGATCCACGAATGACTGCCAAGACAAACGGCTTAGCGTGCTTTCCGAGACACGGAAAAAAGCATAAAAAAACCGGCCAAGTGCGAGTCGGACTCGCGCACGAAGGGTTCCGTACTATTATCTATAAAAATGGCAAAAAACGTCTGTTGTATGGGAGCCCCCCTTAAATATTTGTTTTATTTTAATTTAATTATTTATTTTTAAAGTCAATATATATCTACATATTCTGTGAATATTTCAAGCGTCTACCTGTTGCCGTTATCAATATAAAGCAAAAACGAGCAAAAAAAATCACGTTTGTTGTATGGGAGCCCCCTTAAATACTTATTTTTTTGTATTTGTTGTTATAGCGGCAACAGAAATACATAATCTGTTAAAATTTTAACTGTCGAGCTATCACGGTTCATGAGATACAGCTTGGTGACAGACGGACAGACAGACAGACAGACGGCGGAGCCTTAATAATAGGGTTCCCGTTTTAGCCTTTGGGTACGGAACCCTAAAAAACAAGCATAAGTTTGAAATCGGAAACCTGTCTTGTACAAGCGTGATAATCAATGCTTGTACCTTCTGTGTGTGAGAAGATGCCTTTGTGGTGCAGTGGGACCATTAAATGCTGGTATTATACCCCCCCCCCCTGCCCCTGGTCTTTATTTTGAGTAACAATTGTTGTTATTTTGTATAATTTTTATTATTAAAAAAAAAACTAATAAAGTCTATGGAAGACAGTTCATAGTTTAAATCAAAATCAAAAATATTTTTATTTCACATAAACATACATGGGCACTTATGAAACGTCAGAAGCTAGGTGCACGGTTCCAATTGGTCGTTTCCTATGGAGAAGAGCCGGCAAGAAACTCCACGGTTACTCTTTTAAAAAAAAAATTGGCTTTTACAATATTTCCAAAGTATGAGAGGACAGCGTAGGCCCGTCAAAAGTACCAGGTACTTAACAAAATAGAACATGGTCTACATATCTACAGTATATTAGGCCTACAACGTCCTCACATTAACAAAAAAACTTTATAAAATATGATTAAAATAATAAAAGTTAGAGCCTTGTTGAAATCAAAAAACATCAATTATGTCAAGGAAATATGTAAAAAATAAATTACATAAATATCGCAACTTGGGAGCAGTTAATAGACATTTACATATTTTTGCCGTTAATGAGGTACCAGGGAAGCCACATGTGCAGAAGGAATTAATGCCAAACTTCCTTGTCTTCAACATAGTCTTTAATCTTATAATATGCTTTTTTGATAAGTATAGTATTTGCAGATGCAATATATAAATATTATATAGCCTATGTCACTCCCACAATTAAGACGAATCTAACGACACCTCTTAAGTTAAAATCCATCAAGCCGTTTAAGCTACAGAGCGTGCCAAAATAAAGAAAAACATTTATTTGGACGCAGTTCATGAAACACAAAATAAAAAGTGAAAATAATGTTCTAGCTAA